>JAGSMX010000036.1:0-1200000 GCA_029286785.1 Meandrusa payeni
ATCCGAGGGCGCCCGAGAGGGCCGAACCACGACTCGGTCGGTAGCTATTTTATTAACAAAAACCATCAAAACGCTAGGCCCGCGTGGCGCATTACCCTTATACTATCTTGGCAGGGAAGACCCGTCAGCAGTGGCATATATATAAAGGCTGTAACTTTAACTTTAAATGGAATTTTCAATAGATATTTACTATGGAAATAAGTAATAAGTTATAATTGTTTTATTTAACCGACTTCAAAATAAGGAGATTATGGATCAGGTACATATTGTACAGCCCTGTAGTTCTGGGCTCTCAAGAATAAGACTACGGTATTCCCTGCCTGTAGTGGAAGGCGACTAAAAGGAGCCTCGGGTTTACTGGACGACAAGGGTGGGGGCCTTTGTCGTCAAAGGTGGACCCGGGAAGAAGGCGACATCGGCTGGCCCGTGTCGCCTTGCACTGCGAGGGCACAGATCCCTCCCGATCAATCCTACCACCCCTGGGATGTGCTCTCCTTGAGCATAGTGCAGAGGGGTTCCGGTGCGTTCCTCTGGAGATCCCGGAGCCCCTCACCATGCACCGAGGAAGGGCCACCGGGGAGGTTTTAGTTGGTCGAACCCCACATAACCGCCGCCTTCCTCCCAGAAGGTGGGGTATCTTTTTGAAGATTTCCTCCCCGTTAACAAAAAAAAGGTACATACTGTAATTAGTTGGAAAGTTTAGTTGTGTGCGTTTGTGATTTTTTTTTAAGGTTAGTTAAATTTTCTTTGTCTACAGGTTTAAGTACGTTGTCGTACGTTAGGTTGGTTACAGTAGTTTATGTGATTTGTTTATTATTCGGTAAGTTTTTGAAATATGCTTCGCTTGGCTCTTTTATCTTTGTACTTCTCTATAAATTTATACGTATGTTTTAAATGGGGAAGTTTCTCTTTACACCTGAATGGCAGGACAGATCTGGGAGGAATATCACAAAGAAATGATTGTTATCAAAACTTTTTATTTGAAACACATTTTTTTTTACGAAATCAAAAGTGCCAAGTGACAAATGAAATGTGAAAAATGACAGGATACAAGGTGTCAATGTAAGGCTATACGTAAAAGTAGAGTCTATGACGTAGACTTAGACGTAATAATAGACCTAGACGTTAGCTAACCTAGTCGAATACGTAAGCAACGTAGACGTAGACTTAGAAGTATACGTTAACGTAGACTTAGAAGTAAACGTAGACGTGGGCGGTAACGTAGAATTAGACGTGAACGTAAACTTAGACGTTAACGTATACGAAGACGTAGACGTAAACGAAGATTTGGGGTACAAGTAGACGTCGACGTAGACGTAAACGTGGACGGTAACGTACAATTAGACGTTACGTCTAATTCTTCCAAACGTAACTAACAGGATTACTCGCCAGGTCAATCTGAAATGGATCCAGCCGTTTCGGAGCCTCTATGGAACATACCCACACACATTCTCTTTTATATATATAGATGTAATTTAAGACATGTAGATATGTATACTAATTTTTTTATGAACTGAGATATGCCTAATACACGCTATTTGTTCATATTATATTATCAAAATGGTAAAATCTAAATTAAAGGGCAGAGTGTCACTGATTTTAAAGTAGTTGCTAAGGAAATATCGTACTAAGATTAGAGCAACTGTATTAGCTAATGTCCGAGTGAATTGCCATTGTTAAATTGGGTTTCGAGCGATCGTGTGTTTCGTCGGTCGATCAGCAGACACAATGCGGTGAGTACAATATTATCGACAAAAGTTATGTTCGGCTTATTTTATCTTATTACCGAGCGGCAAATGGCAGCCGTAGGTACAATTTGTGTGACCAAATACCCATTATTCGTTAGTTATATTTTATATGTCACGTGTTTGTATTTTATGATGGCAATAAATATAATGTCCATGTCTACGTAGACATGAGATTTGAGAACAAAAATATTCTATACTAAAAAAAAATTGGTATTAAAATTTAAAAAAACTTCATGTCAAGATTTACATGTCATTCGAACCAAGCGAAAATTTAAAAAAAAAGTATGGTAGTCAAAACTATATCGTAAAAACCATTATTCTTTCAATTTATCGCTTTTTTTTTGTGACGAACTACACAGATCGGCCAGAGAAGCTGGCCTTGACTGCTTCACTAGATTGAGAGGTGGCATAGCTCTTAGGTAGTTTAGCGTGAACCTCTATCCTTAGTAACTTGTTTTCCCATTCGAATGTGCAAAGCGTCCACTCGCGACCGTCGGAGGTTGCGAAAAATCCTTGCACAATACAAGTATTTTATGGGAAAACCCCACCCTAGATAAGATTAGGAGTGGAGTTTCTTCGGCCACTTCTTCTCCCAGCGCTAACGTTTCGCGAAGTGGCATATAAGTTAGAGAGTCAATAAAATAGCTACCGACCGAGTCGTGGCTCGGCCCTCTCGGGCGCCCTCGGATCGGTCTGCTAACGCGTAAAAATAGTGACCGTCCGAGCCGAGGTTACCCCTCACCGGGGGGACCCTTGTGTCGAGTTACCACCTAATAGAGGTTCAGGCTAAGCGACCTAAGAGCTATGCCACCTCTCAATCCGGTGAAGCAGTAAAGGCCAGCTTCTCTGGCCAACTATGTTGTTCGTCCAAAAAAAAAATAGTGACCTCCGGGAAAACCGTCTAGGGCACTTAATCAACAAAATAGCATTCCGTTTTTTCCTCTATAGCAGTAATATTCGTGTCATTTACCTTGTCCAAAAATAAACCGCACCCGAATAAACAAAATATACGTAATGCGGTAAATTATACGGAAAACCCGTTCTGTTATTGAACGAAGGCCTTTAATAACTTTACTATGTTTTTTTTTAAATAGCATAGTCTGCCTATGCTAGTATCTCTAGTTCCCCCAACGTGGGTGGTTAGGGATTTTGTCATTTCTCTCTTTCTTCCATCTCTTAAATTTAATACATACAGGTTACATTGTTCTTACATTTATGTCATTCTTACTATCTACTACATTCTAATGTATTTTCTGTTATATTTAATACACAATAATTATCTCTATCTTCATTTTATCAATAGCCTAATGGTTTAGGGTACGGCCTGCGAAACGTAAGGTCGTGGGTTCAAATCCACCATTCGACTATTGCCGTGAACCATGTCCTAGCACAAGCAAAGCTTAGTTGGAATGGTTAACAAGATTGTTAGTAATATTTCTGAAAATAAAAAGAAATATTGCTAGCTTTCTTTAAAAAAAAAAAAAAAATCTAATTTGAATCTTATTACAATTTTTCTCTTTACTCTACCATGTCTCTATTATCTCTACTATTTGCCACCGTCTTTTTAATTACATTTCTTTTCTTTCCTCCTGCTAAACTTTTCTATGTTACGCGTAAGCATTTCAGTTCGAGGGCGCCAGAGAGGGTCGAACCACGACTCAGTCGGTTGCTATGTTTTTTTTTAAATAGCATAGTCTGCCTATGCTAGTATGTCTAGTTCCCCCAACGTGGGTGGTTAGGGATTTTGTCATTTCTCTCTTTCTTCCATCTCTTAAATGTAATACATACAGGTTACATTGTTCTTACATTTATGTCATTCTTACTATCTACTACATTCTAATGTATTTTCTGTTATATTTAATACACAATAATTATCTCTATCTTCATTTTATACTTATTTGAATCTTATTACAATTATTTCTCTTTACTCTACCATGTCTCTATTATCTCTACTATTTGCCACCGTCTTTTTAAATACATTTCTTTTCTTTCCTCCTGCTAAACTTTTCTATGTTACGCGTAAGCATTTCGATTCGAGGGCGCCAGAGAGGGCCGAACCACGACTCGGTCGGTTGCTATGTTTTTTTTTAAATAGCATAGTCTGCCTATGCTAGTATGTCTAGTTCCCCCAACGTGGGTGGTTAGGGATTTTGTCATTTCTCTCTTTCTTCCATCTCTTAAATTTAATACATACAGGTTACATTGTTCTTACATTTATGTAATTCTTACTATCTACTACATTCTAATGTATTTTCTGTTACATTTAATACACAATATTTATCTCTATCTTCATTTTATTCTTATTTGAATCTTATTACAATTTTTTCTCTTTACTCTACCATGTCTCTATTATCTCTACTATTTGCCACCGTCTTTTTAAATACATTTCTTTTCTTTCCTCCTGCTAAACTTTTCTATGTTACGCGTAAGCATTTCAGTTCGAGGGCGCCAGAGAGGGTCGAACCACGACTCAGTCGGTTGCTATGTTTTTTTTTAAATAGCATAGTCTGCCTATGCTAGTATGTCTAGTTCCCCCAACGTGGGTGGTTAGGGATTTTGTCATTTCTCTCTTTCTTCCATCTCTTAAATTTAATACATACAGGTTACATTGTTCTTACATTTATGTCATTCTTACTATCTACTACATTCTAATGTATTTTCTGTTATATTTAATACACAATAATTATCTCTATCTTCATTTTATTCTAATTTGAATCTTATTACAATTATTTCTCTTTACTCTACCATGTCTCTATTATCTCTACTATTTGCCACCGTCTTTTTAATTACATTTCTTTTCTTTCCTTCTGCTAAACTTTTCTATGTTACGCGTAAGCATTTCGATTCGAGGGCGCCAGAGAGGGCCGAACCACGACTCGGTCGGTTGCTATGTTTTTTTTTAAATAGCTTAGTCTGCCTATGCTAGTATGTCTAGTTCCCCCAACGTGGGTGGTTAGGGATTTTGTCATTTCTCTCTTTCTTCCATCTCTTAAATTTAATACATACAGGTTACATTGTTCTTACATTTATGTCATTCTTACTATCTACTACATTCTAATGTATTTTCTGTTATATTTAATACACAATAATTATCTCTATCTTCATTTTATTCTAATTTGAATCTTATTACAATTATTTCTATTTACTCTACCATTTCTCTATTATCTCTACTATTTGCCACCGTCTTTTTAATTACATTTCTTTTCTTTCCTCCTGCTAAACTTTTCTATGTTTTTTTTTTTAAATAGATGATTCATTTCTAAGTTTTGTTCCCCAGCATGTTTGGCTGGGGGTATTCTTATCTTTACATTAATTTCTTACTACTACTAATAACCTACTAATCCTACTAATTTGTCTACTTTATATTATACAATACTATTTACTAAGTTTCTTATTTCTAATTACAATTTCCTTATATATATCTTTTATTTCTAATACACAAATTTCTTATATTTATTTCTAATATTTCTAAACTTATTTCTATATTATATAATTCTGACTTATTATCTTATTCTAATATCTATTTACATTATGTTTTATTTCTATTAATTACTTTATTTACTACATATTTACAGAATTTTAAAAATATATCTATCTTATTTTTATTGCTAATTAAATTTCTAATATTATCTATATTTATCCTTTCATTCATTTCGCTTTCACACTCAAATCTTCTTGCATTAAAGTCCGGACATTCTGTCAGTACATGTAGCACCGACTCGTGCACTTATGGATCACAGATGCACGAAGGGCTCTCCTTGCAACTTTTCTATGTTACGCGTAAGCATTTCGATTCGAGGGCGCCAGAGAGGGCCGAACCACGACTCGGTCGGTAGCTACTTTATTAAAAAAATCTATTGGGACAATCTAAGCTAACTAACTTATATGCCACTTCGGGAAGCGTTGGCGCTGGGAGAAGGGTGTGTGGCGACCGCCATGCAAGCATATTTTTTTTACTCCGGTGCGGGATTTTGCCACTTGAAGGGTTTTTTTTAAAAAAAAAAAAACAAAAGAATCCAAATCGGTTCGTAAATGTCGCTACGAGGGCACAGACATTAAAAACCTACGGATGAATAACTGACCTTATTTTAAGTCGGTTATGAATAAGAGCTCAGTGTCCGGGCGGTTACCTCATATTGCATAGTACACTAGCAACCCGAGAACGATCACCGGTGCCGGCACCAATAAATTTGCTGTAGCAATTTTACGTGCTGATTTACCACACGCTCGGCGGTGAAGAAAAACCTACATGTCTTAGAATTTTTTTCTGACATGTAAAGTCTGCCAATCCGCACTAGGTGGCGTGGCACGTGGCGGACTATGCCCTTATACACTCTTTACAGAGAAGGCCGGTGTTCAAGCGTCCATTCGTGACCGTCGGAGGTTGCAAAAAATCCATGCACGATATGACTATTTTATGGGAAAACCCCACGCCCTCGATAAGATTAGGAGCGTTACTGGAGTTTCTTCGGCCACTTCTTCTCCCAGCGCTAACGCTTCCCGAAGTGGCATATAAGTTAGTTTAGCTTAGATTGTCCCAATAAATTATTGTTAATAAAATAGCTACCGACCGAGTCGTGGTTCGGCCCTCTCGGGCGCCCTCGGATCGGACTGCTAACGCGTAATAATGGTTACCGTCCAAGCCGAGGTTACCCCTCACCGGGGGGACCCTTGTGTCGAGTTACCACCTAATAAAGGTTCAGGCTAAGCGATCTAAGAGCTGTGCCACCTCTCAAATGCGGTGAAGCAGTAAAGGCCAGCTTCTGTGTGCCAACTGTGTTAGTTCGTCAAAAAAAAAGCTGTAACTTTAACTTCATGATTTTTTTTGCAGTAAACCTTGATGAACAATTTGATCCAGACATTGATTACTACGGTAAGGAACCAATGAAATTCGAGGACAAAACAGATAAAAAATATGTAAAATAAACCGTTTACTTCTAGTTATAATTAAATGGACGACGAACGTCTTGAAGACTTGAACAATGATCTAGAGGCGAAGTCTGTTAATACAATTATGTCAAAATAAACGTTCAATGACATCTTCCAAATACGGCGTTACATTACAATAACAAATTAAACAAACATTCAATGTTCTTTCTGAATAATTTAACATGAAAATGTTTTTGAAGAGAAATAAATCTAATAAAAGTTTCAGATGCGCCCAGTACAACGGAAAATGATAAAGCTACAGACGAGCAAACTATTCCACTATTAAGTTCTGGGATGAACATACAACAAGATCACAACCATAGCGGTAAAATAAACCATTTACTTCTAGTTATAATTAAATGGACGACGAACGTCTTGAAGACTTGAACAATGATCTAGAAGCTAAGCCTGTTAATACAATTATGTCAAAATAAACGTTCAATGACATCATAGTATGTCGATTCTTGATCATTGCTACTAATATTGGTATTTGGTAATCTCGTATATAATGACATCTTCCAAATACGGCGTTACATTATAATAACAAATTAAACAAACATTCAATGTTCTTTCTGAATAATTTAACATGAAAATGTTTTTGAAGAGAAATAAATCTAATAAAAGTTTCAGATGCGCCCAGTACAACGGAAAATGATAAAGCTACAGACGAGCAAACTATTCCACTATTCAGTTCTGGGATGAACATACAACAAGATCACAACCATAGCGGTAAAATAAACCATTTACTTCTAGTTATAATTAAATGGACGACGAACGTCTTGAAGACTTGAACAATGATCTAGAGGCGAAGTCTGTTAATACAATTATGTCAAAATAAACGTTCAATGACATCTTCCAAATACGGCGTTACATTACAATAACAAATTAAACAAACATTCAATGTTCTTTCTGAATAATTTAACATGAAAATGTTTTTGAAGAGAAATAAATCTAATAAAAGTTTCAGATGCGCCCAGTACAACGGAAAATGATAAAGCTACAGACGAGCAAACTATTCCACTATTAAGTTCTGGGATGAACATACAACAAGGTCACAACCATAGCGGTAAAATAAACCATTTACTTCTAGTTATAATTAAATGGACGACGAACGTCTTGAAGACTTGAACAATGATCTAGAGGCGAAGTCTGTTAATACAATTATGTCAAAATAAACGTTCAATGACATCATTGTATGCCGATTCTTGATCATTGCTACTAATATTGGTATTTGGTAATCTCGTATATAATGACATCTTCCAAATACGGCGTTACATTATAATAACAAATTAAACAAACATTCAATGTTCTTTCTGAATAATTTAACATGAAAATGTTTTTGAAGAGAAATAAATCTAATAAAAGTTTCAGATGCGCCCAGTACAACGGAAAATGATAAAGCTTTTTTTTTTTTTTTTTTTTTTTTTTTTTTTTTTTTTTTTTTTTTTTTTTTTTTTTTTTTTTTTTTTTTTTTTTTTTTTTTTTTTTTTTTTTTTTTTTTTTTTTTTTTTTTTTTTTTTTTTTTTTTTTTTTTTTTTTTTTTTTTTTTTTTTTTTTTTTTTTTTTTTTTTTTTTTTTTTTTTTTTTTTTTTTTTTTTTTTTTTTTTTTTTTTTTTTTTTTTTTTTTTTTTTTTTTTTTTTTTTTTTTTTTTTTTTTTTTTTTTTTTTTTTTTTTTTTTTTTTTTTTTTTTTTTTTTTTTTTTTTTTTTTTTTTTTTTTTTTTTTTTTTTTTTTTTTTTTTTTTTTTTTTTTTTTTTTTTTTTTTTTTATTTTTTAAAAACAAAAGAATCCAAATCGGTTCGTAAATGTCGCTACGAGGGCACAGACATTAAAAACCTACGGATGAATAACTGACCTTATTTTAAGTCGGTTATGAATAAGAGCTCAGTGTCCAGGCGGTTACCTCGTATTGCATAGTACGCTAGCAACCCGAGAACGATGCCGGCACCAATAAATTTGCTGTAGCAATTTTACGTGCTGATTTACCACACGCTCGGCGGTGAAGAAAAACGTCGTGAGGAAACCTACATGTCTTAGAATTTTTTTCTGACATGTAAAGTCTGCCAATCCGCACTAGGTGGCGTGGCACGTGGCGGACTATGCCCTTATACACTCTTTACAGAGAAAGCCTGTGCCCATATTTACAAAAGCTGTAACATTAACTTTATGATTTTTTTTGCAGTAAGCCTTGATGAACAATTTGATCCAGACATTGATTACTACGGTAAGGAACCAATGAAATTCGAGGACAAAACAGATAAAAAATATGTAAAATAAACCGTTTACTTCTAGTTATAATTAAATGGACGACGAACGTCTTGAAGACTTGAACAATGATCTAGACGCGAAGTCTGTTAATACAATTATGTCAAAGTAAACAACGTTCAATGACATCTTCTAAATACGGCGTTACATATAAATCACAAAATAAACAAACATTCAATGTTCTTTCTGAATAATTTAACATGAAAATGTTTTTGAAGAGAAATAAATCTAATAAAAGTTTCAGATGCGCCCAGTACAACGGAAAATGATAAAGCTACAGACGAGCAAACTATTCCACTATTAAGTTCTGGGATGAACATACAACAAGATCACAACTATAGCGGTAAAATAAACCATTTACTTCTAGTTATAATTAAATGGACGACGAACGTCTTGAAGACTTGAACAATGATCTAGAAGCTAAGCCTGTTAATACAATTATGTCAAAATAAACGTTCAATGACATCATAGTATGTCGATTCTTGATCATTGCTACTAATATTGGTATTTGGTAATCTCGTATATAATGACATCTTCCAAATACGGCGTTACATATAAATCACAAAATAACAAACATTCAATGTTCTTTCTGAATAATTTAACATGAATATGTTTTGAAGAGAAATAAATCTAATAAAAGTTTCAGATGCACCCAGTACAACGGAAAATGATAAAGCTACAGACGAGCAAACTATTCCACTATTAAGTTCTGGGATGAACATACAACAAGATCACAACTATAGCGGTAAAATAAACCATTTACTTCTAGTTATAATTAAATGGACGACGAATGTCTTGGAAACATGAATATTGATCTAGAAGCTAAGCCTGTTAATAAAATTATGTCAAAATAAACAACGTTCAATGACATCTTCCAAATACAGCGTTACATTACAATAACAAATTAAACAAACATTCAATGTTCTTTCTGAATAATTTAACATGAATATGTTTTTGAAGAGAAATAAATCTAATAAAAGTTTCAGATGCGCCCAGTACAACAGAAAATGATAAAGCTACAGACGAGCAAACTATTCCACTATTAAGTTCTGGGATGAACATACAACAAGATCACAACAATAGCGGTAAAATAAACCATTTACTTCTAGTTATAATTAAATGGACGACGAACGTCTTGAAGACTTGAACAATGATCTAGACCCGAAGTCTGTTAATACAATTATGTCAAAATAAACAACGTTCAATGACATCTTCTAAATACGGCGTTACATATAAATCACAAAATAAACAAACATTCAATGTTCTTTCTGAATAATTTAACATGAAAATGTTTTTGAAGAGAAATAAATCTAATAAAAGTTTCAGATGCACCCAGTACAACGGAAAATGATAAAGCTACAGACGAGCAAACTATTCCACTATTAAGTTCTGGGATGAACATACAACAAGATCACAACCATAGCGGTAAAATAAACCATTTACTTCTAGTTATAATTAAATGGACGACGAACGTCTTGAAGACTTGAACAATGATCTAGACGCGAAGTCTGTTAATACAATTATGTCAAAATAAACGTTCAATGACATCTTCCAAATACGGCGTTACATTATAATAACAAATTAAACAAACATTCAATGTTCTTTCTGAATAATTTAACATGAAAATGTTTTTGAAGAGAAATAAATCTAATAAAAGTTTCAGATGCACCCAGTACAACGGAAAATGATAAAGCTACAGACGAGCAAACTATTCCACTATTAAGTTCTGGGATGAACATACAACAAGATCACAACTATAGCGGTAAAATAAACCATTTACTTCTAGTTATAATTAAATGGACGACGAATGTCTTGGAAACATGAATATTGATCTAGAAGCTAAGCCTGTTAATAAAATTATGTCAAAATAAACGTTCAATGACATCTTCCAAATACGGCGTTACATTATAATAACAAATTAAACAAACATTCAATGTTCTTTCTGAATAATTTAACATGAATATGTTTTGAAGAGAAATAAATCTAATAAAAGTTTCAGATGCACCCAGTACAACGGAAAATGATAAAGCTACAGACGAGCAAACTATTCCACTATTAAGTTCTGGGATGAACATACAACAAGATCACAACTATAGCGGTAAAATAAACCATTTACTTCTAGTTATAATTAAATGGACGACGAATGTCTTGGAAACATGAATATTGATCTAGAAGCTAAGCCTGTTAATACAATTATGTCAAAATAAACGTTCAATGACATCATAGTATGTCGATTCTTGATCATTGCTACTAATATTGGTATTTGGTAATCTCGTATATAATGACATCTTCCAAATACGGCGTTACATTATAATAACAAATTAAACAAACATTCAATGTTCTTTCTGAATAATTTAACATGAAAATGTTTTTGAAGAGAAATAAATCTAATAAAAGTTTCAGATGCGCCCAGTACAACGGAAAATGATAAAGCTACAGACGAGCAAACTATTCCACTATTAAGTTCTGGGATGAACATACAACAAGATCACAACTATAGCGGTAAAATAAACCATTTACTTCTAGTTATAATTAAATGGACGACGAACGTCTTGAAGACTTGAACAATGATCTAGAGGCGAAGTCTGTTAATACAATTATGTCAAAATTAACAACGTTCAATGACATCATAGTATGTCGATTCTTGATCATTGCTACTAATATTGGTATTTGGTAATCTCGTATATAATGACATCTTCCAAATACGGCGTTACATATAAATCACAAAATAACAAACATTCAATGTTCTTTCTGAATAATTTAACATGAAAATGTTTTTGAAGAGAAATAAATGTAATAAAAGTTTCAGATGCACCCAGTACAACGGAAAATGATAAAGCTACAGACGAGCAAACTATTCCACTATTAAGTTCTGGGATGAACATACAACAAGATCACAACTATAGCGGTAAAATAAACCATTTACTTCTAGTTATAATTAAATGGACGACGAACGTCTTGAAGACTTGAACAATGATCTAGAGGCGAAGTCTGTTAATACAATTATGTCAAAATAAACAACGTTCAATGACATCATAGTATGTCGATTCTTGATCATTGCTACTAATATTGGTATTTGGTAATCTCGTATATAATGACATCTTCCAAATGCGGCGTTACATATAAATCACAAAATAAACAAACATTCAATGTTCTTTCTGAATAATTTAACATGAAAATGTTTTTGAAGAGAAATAAATCTAATAAAAGTTTCAGATGCGCCCAGTACAACGGAAAATGATAAAGCTACAGACGAGCAAACTATTCCACTATTAAGTTCTGGGATGAACATACAACAAGATCACAACTATAGCGGTAAAATAAACCGTTTACTTCTAGTTATAATTAAATGGACGACGAATGTCTTGGAAACATGAATATTGATCTAGAAGCTAAGCCTGTTAATACAATTATGTCAAAATAAACGTTCAATGACATCTTCCAAATACGGCGTTACATATAAATCACAAAATAAACCATTTACTTCTAGTTATAATTAAATGGACGACGAACGTCTTGAAGACTTGAACAATGATCTAGACGCGAAGTCTGTTAATACAATTATGTCAAAATAAACGTTCAATGACATCATAGTATGTCGATTCTTGATCATTGCTACTAATATTGGTATTTGGTAATCTCGTATATAATGACATCTTCCAAATACGGCGTTACATATAAATCACAAAATAAACAAACATTCAATGTTCTCTCTGAATAATTTAACATGAATATGTTTTTGAAGAGAAATAAATCTAATAAAAGTTTCAGATGCGCCCAGTACAACGGAAAATGATAAAGCTACAGACGAGCAAACTATTCCACTATTAAGTTCTGGGATGAACATACAACAAGGTCACAACCATAGCGGTAAATAAACCATTTACTTCTAGTTATAATTAAATGGACGACGAACGTCTTGAAGACTTGAACAATGATCTAGACGCGAAGTCTGTTAATACAATTATGTCAAAATAAACAACGTTCAATGACATCTTCTAAATACGGCGTTACATATAAATCACAAAATAAACAAACATTCAATGTTCTTTCTGAATAATTTAACATGAATATGTTTTTGAAGAGAAATAAATCTAATAAAAGTTTCAGATGCACCCAGTACAACGGAAAATGATAAAGCTTTTTTTTTTGTTAACGAGGAGGAAATCTTCAGAAAGATACCCCGCCTTCTGGGGGGAAGGCGGCGGTTATGTGGGGTTTTTACCCACTAAAACCTCTCCGGTGGACCTTCCTCGGTGCATGGTGAGGGGCTCCGGGATCTCCAGTGGAACGCACCGGAGCCCCTCCGCACTGTGCTCATAGAGAGCACTTCCCGGGGAGGTTACTCCCTCCCCTGTGCTCTCGCAGTGCAAGGCGACACGGGCCACCCGATGTCGCCTTCGTAGGATATAGTCCGGTATCCTCGTGCGATCCGGATGGCCATCTTGCGCTGCAGGCTAAGGAGCTTAGCTCTGCAGCGCCGGGCGCCCGTGAAGCGGTTACACCACACGGGCGCCCCGTAGAGGGCCATGGACCGCACGACTCCTCCGTAGAGGCGGCTGACTCCCTCCCTGGGAAAGCGACAGACGAGCAAACTTTTCCACTATTAAGGTCTGGGATGACCATGAACATCGTGAGGAAACCTACATCCTCTCCTCGTATTAGGTACGTCGATAGTATTAGGAGCGTTGCTGGAGTTTCTTCGGCCACTTCTTCTCCCAGCGCTAACGCTTCCCGAAGTGGCATATAAGTTAGTTTAGCTTAGATTGTCCCAATAAATTATTGTTAATAAAATAGCTACCGACCGAGTCGTGGTTCGGCCCTCTCGGGCGCCCTCGGATCGGACTGCTAACGCGTAGTATTGGTTACCGTCCAAGCCGAGGTTATCCCTCACCGGGGGGACCCTTGTGTCGAGTTACCACCTAATAAAGGTTCAGGCTAAGCGATCTAAGAGCTGTGCCACCTCTCAAATGCGGTGAAGCAGTAAAGGCCAGCTTCTCTGTGCCAACTGTGTTAGTTCGTCAAAAAAAAAGCTGTAACTTTAACTTCATGATTTTTTTTGCAGTAAACCTTGATGAACAATTTGATCCAGACTGTGATTACTACGGTAAGGAACCAATGAAATTCGAGGACAAAACAGATAAAAAATATGTAAAATATACTATTTACTTCTAGTTATAATTAAATGGACGACGAACGTCTTGAAGACTTGAGCAATGATCTAGACGCGAAGTCTGTTAATACAATTATGTCAAAATAAACAACGTTCAATGACATCTTCTAAATACGGCGTTACATTACAATAACAAATTAAACAAACATTCAATGTTCTTTCTGAATAATTTAACATGAAAATGTTTTTGAAGAGAAATAAATCTAATAAAAGTTTCAGATGAACCCAGTACAACGGAAAATGATAAAGCTACAGACGAGCAAACTATTCCACTATTAAGTTCTGGGATGAACATACAACAAGGTCACAACCGTAGCGGTAAAATAAACCATTTACTTCTAGTTATAATTAAATGGACGACGAATGTCTTGGAAACTTGAATATTGATCTAGAAACTAAGCCTGTTAATAATGGTTGTCAAATATCTCCCTTCCGCCTTTTTGTCTTTTGAATTTCGCGGCTATGTACAAAGCGCTACAGAGCTCGTATCTAGCAATACTATACATAATTTGAAAGGTCTTGACATAACCTACAAAACGACGCTATGCATAATTAGTTTGGATATTGCGTTCAACAGTTATAGACGTGTAAACATGGAGTTCACTAACGCCGAAATTCGCGCTATTTTAAAGTTTTCCTTCGTTAAAGGCAAATCCGCTAGAGAAACGTTCCGTGAGATTAATGGTGTTTTGGGTGATGGTACTCTATCACTTCGAACCACGGAGGAATGGTTTCGACGATTCAGAGCCGGTGAAAACGACACCATGGATAAGCCTTTATGCACCCCGAGCTTGTATAGCTTGTATACAAGCCCGGCGTGCCAGACTTTGTGGAATGCCTTCGCCACGTCCAGGAAGATTGCTCCCGTATGCATGCCAATAAGGGATTTGGCGTGAATATGCTGCGTGATGCGGAGCACCTGTTGGTTACATGAGTGTTTGACGCGGAAGCCAAACTGCTCGGGTATGGGAAGCTCTCGCGAGTCCATGAAGGCGCGTAATCGAGATAAGATAAGCCGTTCGTATACCTTCCCCAAAACGGAGAGAAGGCTAATAGGTCTATATGAAGAGGGTTCTGTGCGCGGTTTACCGGGTTTGAAGAACCCTACAACGTCGGCCTCCTTCTAATCGTTGGGAAAGATGCCGTGAGTCATGGCCGCGTTAAATATTATAGCCAGGAGGCGTACGATATTATCGGGGAAACGTCTGGCAACCAAGTTGGGTATGCCGTCTATACCGGGGGCTTTGCGGGGACGCAGATTTTTTAATATATCCTCAACCTACTACTGCTACTAATATTGGTATTTGGTAATCTCGTATATAATGACATCTTCCAAATACGGCGTTACATATTAATCACAAAATAAACAAATTTTAATGTTCTTTCTGAATAATTTAACATGAATATGTTTTTGAAGAGAAATAAATCTAATAAAAGTTTCAGATGCGCCCAGTACAACGGAAAATGATAAAGCTACAGACGAGCAAACTATTCCACTATTAAGTTCTGGGATGAACATACAACAAGATCACAACCATAGCGGTAAAATAAACCATTTACTTCTAGTTATAATTAAATGGACGACGAACGTCTTGAAGACTTGAACAATGATCTAGAGGCGAAGTCTGTTAATACAATTATGTCAAAATAAACGTTCAATGACATCATTGTATGTCGATTCTAGACCAGTGCTTATGTTGTTGATATTTGGTCATCTCGTACATAATGAAATTATCCAAATAAGGCGTTATATTATATATCAATCAATATATTAAATTCGATTGAGATTTGATATCGAAAATATTATAGAATTGAATTTACGAGCAAAAACGCAAAGCGACTTCAAATGAAGTCAAACGTTAATCGCTAACGCTTTCATTTCTTTCTGAAATATTATAACTCGCTTTCATTTTTTCCATTTTTTTTGACCAACTACAGGGATTGACCAGAGAAGCTGACCTTGAGCTTCACCGGATTGAGAGGTGGCATAGCTCTTAGGTCGCTTAGCCTGAACCTCTATTGCTAGTAACTCGACACAAGGGTCCCCGGTGTAGGGTAACCTCGGCTTGAACGGTTACTAAGTTACGCGTAAGCATTCCAATCCGTGGGCGCTCGAGACGGCCGAACTACGACTCGATCGGTTTTTTATTTAATGGATAAAATTTTCTATTCGTGCTGTTCGTGACTTAGATATCGAATCCATGCAGAAATTTTTTAGACTAGCTCGTAACTTATTTGACCGTGTGAACACCTGTACGGGTTCGCTCTATAGCACGCGCGTTATTCACCCTTTCATAGTCGATGTTCCGCGCGTCCGAAAGAAGCGATTTGAATCATCGTTCATCGTGCGTACAGCAAAGGCGTGGAACAAGTTGCCGGCGTCAGTCTTTCCGTCCAAGTACGACGGGGGAGCCTTCAAGAGTAGATTGAATAGACACTTACTTTACTTTCGACTGTATCACCACTTAACATTAGGTGGGATCGTGGTCAAGCACTAGTTTATACTTAGAAAAAAAAGATGTTAACGTTGTTCTTTTGTTTTCTTTACTACAGAAGAGGAATCTGACGAAGACAAAATAACTGTCCTGCTGAATGTATATACTGCTGTTAACGGTACGTATCTAAAATGTAATACCAAATAAATTTATTTAAAAACAAGTATATTTACTAGCTTATAGAACTTAGTCTTACAGTCTAAGAGTTGCATGGTATATTTTCGAAACCCCATAATCCTTTTTTTTTGTTTACGGGGAGGAAATGTGAAAGATACCCCGCCTTCTGGGGAGGTGGCGGCGGTTATGTGGGGTTTTGACCCACTAAAACCTCCCTGGTCGCCCTCGGTGCATGGTGAGGGGCTCCGGGATCTCCAGAGGAACGCACCGGAGCCCCTCTGCACTGTGCTCAAGGAAAGTACATCCCGGGGGCAGGCGACACGGGCCAGCCGATGTCTCCTTCTTCCCAGGTCCAGCTTGGCGGACGACAAAGGCCACCCTTGTCGCCCAGTGAACCTGAGGCCCCTTTTAGTCGCTTTCTACAACAGGCAGGGGGTACCGTAGATACCCTTACGACGTACTGGCTAATCTGTGTATAGCAAGAGAAGTTTGGCCTGAATGATAAAGTGCACCAGTTTAGTAAATACTTACTCTACTCATGAAAACAGAGGGAAAAACAGACGCGGGAAATTTCTTGCAGTCCTTTGCTGAATAGTGAAAGATGAAGCAAAGGGATTCGTTTAGGATTGAGGGATGTGCACGAGAAAGGGACTCAGTCAGTGCGTCTTGAAATTCGATAGTGGAACGAGGATGGGGGAATAAGACCATGTAATTACTTAACACACACTTCTAGTTCAATTGTTTTGTCTAACGGTGTTTAGACCGAGCTACTTTTTTTTATTTTTTTTGTTAACGAGGAGGAAATCTTCAGAAAGATACCCCGCCTTCTGGGGAGAAGGCGGCGGTTATGTGGGGTTTTTACCCACTAAAACCTCCCCGGTGGCCCTTCCTCGGTGCATGGTGAGGGGCTCCGGGATCTCCAGTGGAACGCACCGGAGCCCCTCTGCACTGTGCTCATAGAGAGCACTTCCCGGGGGAGGTTACTCCCTCCCCCCCTGTGCCCTCGCAGTGCAAGGCGACACGGGCCAGCCGATGTCGCCTTCTTCCCGGGTCCACCTTGGCGGACGACAAAGGCCCCCACCCTAGACCGAGCTACAAACCATAAAATTTCACTATGTTTAATTCTGCGTATCATTCATTTTAGTCAGGGCTTGCATTATCAAGTCTTCTGGCGTTATGGATGTTCACGGAAGGAAGTGATCCGGTAAACGACGCTCTCTCTGCTATAGTGCGATAAAAAATGACTCTTGTTTTAAAATGAGAGTAGTTTTAAACAAAACTCAGTTAGTTTTAGAATATAATAGAATAGAATAGAAGTTTATTTGTTTGGTCACAATGAAACAGAACAAATGCGAAAGAGAAAAAATATAATTATAAAATAAAATTAACAATAACAGTGACGCAAACAAACGGGACGGCGCTCAGCTTATTTTGGAAACCCATAAGACGGATTTTCAGCGCCTCCCCTCCCTCGACCCCTAGGCCGATAGTGCCCGGACACATGCTTACTAATAAGAATACATAATTATATGTACATATATAAATATATTACATATTAAATGACAAATATAAACACAGAAAAAAAAGAACTAAAGTTGTAATTACAATCAAAACACAATTCATATAAACAAAAACAAAAGAATACAATTTGTGAAGAGACAGCCATAGATAAATAAAGGAAGTTAGCCATAGATAAAGTAAACCGAATGGCTTTTTTTTGGAGGACTTTACTGCTTCACCGGATTGAGAGGTGGCATAGCTCTTAGGTCGCTTAGCCTGAACCTCTATTGCTAGTAACTCGACACAAGGGTCCCCCGGTGTAGGGTAACCTCGGCTTGAACGGTTACTAAGTTACGCGTAAGCATTCCAATCCGTGGGCGCTCGAGACGGCACGGGAACTACGACTCGGTCGGTTTTTTATTTAACGGATAAAATTTTCTATTCGAGCTGTTCGTGACTTAGATATCGAATCATGCAGAAATTTGTTACGAGACTAGCTCGTAACTTATTTGACCGTGTGAACACCTGTACGGGTTCGCTCTATAGCACGCGCGTTATTCACCCTTTCATAGTCGATGTTCCGCGCGTCCGAAAGAAGCGATTTGAATCATCATTCATCGTGCGTACAGCAAAGGCATGGAACAAGTTGCCGGCGTCAGTCTTTCCGTCCAAGTACGACGGGGGAGCCTTCAAGAGTAGATTGAATAGACACTTACTTTACTTTCGACTGTATCACCACTTAACATTAGGTGGGATCGTGGTCAAGCACTAGTTTATACTTAGAAAAAAAAGATGTTAACGTTGTTCTTTTGTTTTCTTTACTACAGAAGAGGAATCTGACGAAGACAAAATAACTGTCCTGCTGAATGTATATACTGCTGTTAACGGTACGTATCTAAAATGTAATACCAAATAAATTTATTTAAAAACAAGTATATTTACTAGCTTATAGAACTTAGTCTTACAGTCTAAGAGTTGCATGGTATATTTTCGAAACCCCATAATCCTTTTTTTTTGTTTACGGGGAGGAAATGTGAAAGATACCCCGCCTTCTGGGGAGGTGGCGGCGGTTATGTGGGGTTTTGACCCACTAAAACCTCCCTGGTCGCCCTCGGTGCATGGTGAGGGGCTCCGGGATCTCCAGAGGAACGCACCGGAGCCCCTCTGCACTGTGCTCAAGGAAAGTACATCCCGGGGGCAGGCGACACGGGCCAGCCGATGTCTCCTTCTTCCCAGGTCCAGCTTGGCGGACGACAAAGGCCACCCTTGTCGCCCAGTGAACCTGAGGCAGGCACCACAGGCAGGGGGGGGGTACCGTAGATACCCTTACGACGTACTGGCTAATCTGTGTATAGCAAGGGAAGTTTGGCCTGAATGATAAAGTGCACCAGTTTAGTAAATACTTACTCTACTCATGAAAACAGAGGGAAAAACAGACGCGGGCAATTTCTTGCAGTCCTTTGCTGAATAGTGAAAGATGAAGCAAAGGGATTCGTTTAGGATTGAGGGATGTGCACGACAAAGGGACTCAGTCAGTGCGTCTTGAAATTCGATAGTGGAACGAGGATGCGGGAATAAGATCATGTAATTACTTAACACACACTTCTAGTTCAATTGTTTTGTCTAACGGTGTTTAGACCGAGCTACTTTTTTTTTTGTTAACGAGGAGAAAATCTTCAGAAAGATACCCCGCCTTCTGGGGGGAAGGCGGCGGTTATGTGGGGTTTTTACCCACTAAAACCTCCCCGGTGGCCCTTCCTCGGTGCATGGTGAGGGGCTCCGGGATCTCCAGTGGAACGCACCGGAGCCCCTCTGCACTGTGCTCATAGAGAGCACTTCCCGGGGGAGGTTACTCCCTCCCCCCCTGTGCCCTCGCAGTGCAAGGCGACACGGACCAGCCGATGTCGCCTTCTTCCCGGGTCCACCTTGGCGGACGACAAAGGCCCCCACCCTAGACCGAGCTACAAACCATAAAATTTCACTATGGTTAATTCTGCGTATCATTTTGTTTAGTCAGGGCTTGCATTATCAACTCTTCTGGCGTTATGGATGTTCACGGAAGGAAGTGATCCGGTAAACGACGCTCTCTCTGCTATAGTGCGATAAAAAATGACTCTTGTTTTAAAATGAGAGTAGTTTTAAACAAAACTCAGTTAGTTTTAGAATATAATAGAATAGAATAGAAGTTTATTTGTTTGGTTACAATGAAACAGAACAAATGCGAAAGAGAAAAAATATAATTATAAAATAAAATTAACAATAACAGTGACGCAAACAAACGGGACGGCGCTCAGCTTATTTTGGAAACCCATAAGACGGATTTTCAGCGCCTCCCCTCCCTCGACCCCTAGGCCGATAGTGCCCGGACACATGCTTACTAATAAGAATACATAATTATATGTACATATATAAATATATTACATATTAAATGACAAATATATACACAGAAAAAAAAAAGAACTAAAGTTGTAATTACAATCAAAACAGAATTCATATAAACAAAAACAAAAAGAATACAATTTGTGAAGAGACAGCCATAGATAAATAAAGGGAAGTTAGCCATAGATAAAGTAAACCGAATGGCTTTTTTTTTGGAGGACTTTACTGCTTCACCGGATTGAGAGGTGGCATAGCTCTGGTGGTCGCTTAGCCTGAACCTCTAGAACCGAATGGCCTGCCTGTGGACAGCAATGAATGTGCGGTGGTTTTGCATGGCCAATACCCTCCCTTCCCCTTTCCAACCGAACAACATTTCCCTTGCGTCTCAGACGCCAACACGAAGTCGTTTGCCTCGACCTTCCTTATGCAGACAGTTAAAGAATGGAACTCTCTACCGCGATCAGTCTTTCCATACGGGTACAATCAGAACACTTTTAAGACAATGTAAAAAAAATTCTTCTGTTCTTTTTTCTTCTAGTGACTTCTGAAATAATTTGGCATGGTAACAAAGACAGCATGAAAAAGAAGAATCTAGGTAAGTACAGCAGCAGCAGCCTGTTATACATTTACTTTTGGCATCATGCAGCTTTCTTTTTATAAATTTAACAATATCAAATATAAATCCTCCCTCCCGAGGGTCGGAATTTAGTCCATAAGTCTAAATTCCGACGCGTCGGAGGCTGAGACACGTCCTCGACGTTCCGGAAGACGTGATCACCATTGAACAGGCTAGATCGCTACAAGCACACAAAGAGTCCATTCGCGACCGTCGGAGGTTGCGAATAATCCTTGCGTGCTATCGCCATTCAATGGGAAAGCCCCTTAGATAAGATTAGGAGCGTTGCTGGAGTTTCTTCGGCCACTTTTTCTCCCAGCGCTAACGCTTCCTGAAGTGGTATATAAGTTAGTTTAGCTTAGATTGTCCCAATTACGCAGATGCACGTCAACAGCAGAGCTTCAGAGCCACTTTCTTGTATAATAGGTTAAATAAAATCTTAAAAATTCATCCTTTGTCGAATCATAAATGTAAATTAGTTTGTAAAAAATATTTACTAGAGTTGGATTATATTCAGACTGAACGCCTCCTAATTTAATAAAATTTAATATAATATTAAGCTGAGGGACATACACAAACACAAATTTACACACACACACCAACACACACACACAAATTTATAAAATATTGTTTTCATTTGTTATGCTCATATTTTATTGTGCTTTTCAAATGGGAGAAGACACTGACCCCTGAAACACATGTCCAATTGAACCTAGCTCAGGAGTCAGGGACTTCATATTTCTTTGTTTAAACATTTTCTTTGGTGACTAATAAAGATTTATTATTTATTATTATTAATTAGTTTAATTATTACAATAACTTACGACCGAGTTATTATTTACTTAGTGACACATATGGCCATTATCATTTTTACGTCGTTGGAATCAGATAAAAAAGACGCGTCAAATAATATATGACTTGTAACAATTAGATGAAAAATAGCGAAAACAGCATTTTCAAGATTGACACTTCTATTTTATTTTCTGTACCGTAAAACGATTTTCTTTTAGGAAAACTCTAGGTTAATACCGTGCTACAATACTTAATCAGCAAATAATAATAAATATTGTGTCCAAAGACGACAGCAGCAGCACACAAACAAGAAAGTTATAATTTTTTTTTTTAAGTTTTAAATGTTTTTCGGCTCTGGTGATCAATTTAATTTTTATGGGTTTTACGTTTTTGTTTTCCAGCATCGATATATTGAAGATAAAATTTAAACTCTTTTGTTGTAGATATAACAATAAAGGTTATCTTAAGACGTGACACCGGTGAACGTGCTGCAAACCATTGGTAAGTTGGGTGACGTTATTTATTTTCAGCCCTGTAGTTCTGGGCTCTCAAGAATAAGACTACGGTATCCCCTGCCTATACAAGGCGACTAAAAGGGGCCTCGGGTTCACTGGGCGACAAGGGTATGGGCCTGCATCGTCCACCAAAGTGGACCCGGGAAGAAGGCGACATCGGCTGGCCCGTGTCGCATTGCGCTGCGAGGGCACAGGGAGGGAGGGAGTAACCTTCCCCCTCGGGATGTGCTCTCCTTGAGCACAGTGCAGAGGGGCTCCGGTGCGTTCCACGTGAGATCCCAGAGCCCCTCGTCATGCACCGAGGAAAGGGCCACCGGGGAGGTTTTAGTGGGTAAGAATTATTTTAATGGGCTTAAAAAAGGTTCTGGATCTGTATGGATTTTATTTAACGTTACAGTCGTAGCGTTGTCATTTGTAAATTTTCTATTTGATTTCGATTGGGTCCCATATTAACTTTGCTTCATAAATCCTTGTTAAATGACTAGAATAGAATTAACAGAATAGGATAAACATTTATTCGACACAAGAACACAGAAACAACAGGTAAAACAAGACAATAAAACAAAGAACAAAATTGCTCTTGTGCCGAAAATGAGTTGGGTCAACATGTGCTGTGCTCACACATGTAGCACAACGCTGTTTTTTAGCACAAAAACCTGTGAAAATAAGGCGGACACAAATCGGTTGTGTATAAATAATGTGTTTTCGTACACTTTGATTTATATTATAGATATATATGGGTGATTCTACTTTTTCGTCCGAATCTTGTTTCCAGGTGAAAACATGATATTTATATAGCGTCAATAGCCTAATGGTTTAGGGTACGGCCTGCGAATTGTAAGGTCGTGGGTCCAATCCACCATTCGACTATTGCCGTGAACCATGTCCTAGCACAAGCTTAAGCTTAGTTGGAATGGTTAACAAGATTGTTAGTAATATTACTGAAAAAAAAAGAAATATTACTAGCTTTCTTTTTTTTTAAAAAAAAAACAAATATACAATAAATACTTATATATACTACTACTATATAATAATCAATGCTATACATATATAATTTATCTACAATATTCGGCAGCGTAGGTACTTAGTAGCTGCGTTTTAAATTTTTTTAAAGCTTTCTTTAAAAAAATATATAATAGCCGAAATGTTTTCATTGAATAAGTTTATGTTTAGTAAAAAGTGTAATGCGCATCTTTTGTTTACCCCCTGAAACCAACCCTGAACAAAATTATGCGTAAATCTCATTACAAACCCTTTCCGAATGACTTCCACGGATGTTCCCGATTATGTTACCCGCTTTCCTGAATTAAATCTCCATAATTTCAGTTCCTAGATACTAAGTTACTTAAAAATGATTATTATTTCTTAGCAAGATATTTGTTTACAAGAGTACAACATAAAAAGAAATTGGCCATTCAACGGGGAAATGCCGCTAGCTTCTTTTTTTTTCTTTTTTTTTTTGGACGAACTATCACAGTTGGCACAGAGAAGCTGGCCTTTACTGCTTCACCGTATTGAGAGGTGGCATAGCTGAACCTCTATTAGGTGGTAACTCGACACAAGGGTCCCCCCGGTGAGGGGTAACCTCGACTTGGACGGTTACCATTATTACGCGTTAGCAGTCCGATCCGAGGGCACCCGAGAGGGCCGAACCACGACTAGCCTCTTGGGCACCCTGCCCTACGAGCGCAGTGATTTGGGGTCTATTTTTTACATAATTTAGTTTCGTTTATAGTTTTACCTATTATTTTTAGTTTTTAAATATTAAAATTATTTTTTTTTTAGTTATCGATAGTGAAGTGGATAATTTTTAGTTTTTAAAGTGAAGTTTTTGATTTAATATTACTTTTTTAAGTTAGTATTATCAGTAAGTTTGTATAAATGTAGTTAGATTCAAGTTATAATTTAAATAGATAATTAATGAAATTATATTTTACATAAAAAGAATCGACATATAAATTTTGTCGAGCAAAAATCTTCATTCACTTCCGTAACTGTACCGGTTTTTTTTTCAACTTCCCAACGCTATAACTACAATAGCCAAATGCTATGCCTGCAGCATCCCTCTGTGTGCCGAAATAGTTTACCACTGTTAGATGCATGCAACCATAGGAAAAAATATTGACTATTATTGACAAACTTGCATTCCAGAATTATTTCTGGAATTCAAGTTTGTCACCGATACATACACATTACATTTCTTTGTTTTACTAAGAAACCAAGTGATAAAATATTTTTTTATTTTTTGATAAACTGTATTCTCAACTGAAGATTATGTTGTATTATATCTTTTGAGGGCCATACTATATTTAATTTAAAATAAATTAAAATTTTCTACCTATATGCCATTCCCCTCCAATTTTTAGATGGAAGGGAATGAATCCATCACCGAACGACTAGGCGCGGCGAGCAGGCCCACCCATACGTCGTAGACATCCCATCGATACGCACGAAGCGGTTTGCCTCCACCTTCCTTCGAAGCGTCAATAGCGTAATGGTTTAGGGTACAGCCTGCGAATCGTAAGGTCGTGGGTTCGAATCCACCATTGGACTATTGCCGTGAACCATATCCTAGCACAAGCTTAAACTTAGTTGGAATGGTTAACAAGATTGTTAGTAATATTTCTGAAAAAAAAGAAATATTGCTAGCTTTCTTTTTTTAAAAAAAAAACATTTATTCCTTGTGCGAACCGCTAAGGAGTGGAACTCTTTGCCGCGTTCAGTCTTTCCTCACGGGTACAATCTGGTCACATTTAAGTCCAATGTGAACAGACACCTTATAGCCTCGCGTGCTCCATCCTAGGCTTAATCCGCCTTCCATCAGTCGAGATTGAGGCCAAACGTATACGCCTATATAGAATTAAAAAGAAACTTTTGGAAGGTAATCAATATCTTAGCGAATAAACTGAGATAGGTACCTTTTTACTGTCAAAATAAAAGCGTAGCGTAGTTCCATGATAGGAGGATGGTCAATTTGTTTTATTAAATATCATATTCATGTCCCATTTAGTATAAATACAGAAATTTTCAGTCTTCCAAGCACTTTGCCAACGAAAATGAACTGCATTTTTATCATTGACGTACAAGATAATACATTATGGCTAAGTTAAAGAAGAAGGCGAACATACAGGAAATATAAATCAAACTATACGGACTGTGTAAGAAGGAAAATGTACAGAAATTAAGCAAGATCCGAAAAATAACACATTCAAAAGGAAAAAAGAGAATGAGGTAACTTTCGGGAAAAGAGAAAAAATCGCGGTGGCTCTGTCTCCTAGAAGGGTCGGTCCTCTCTCGATCCCTCTCAGCATTCTTGTTTTGGACTATTACGGTCTCACAAAAGGAGGCTAAGATATTTTAGAATATGCTCTAGAATACAAAAAGGTTGGAAACTACTGATCTAAAATAATGAAAGCGCCACGACATCGTAATACAATTGTGAGACTTTGTATATGAAAAGGAAAGTTTGCAAGTAGAAGTGATTTATGTTTAATCTGTCACTGATTTCATTTGAAGTCGTGTTTTGTTTTTGTATAAAATCTGTTATAAGTTATCTTAAATTATGTGTCTACTTATTCCTTTTCTTAAATCGCAGGTCTATGGTAAATAACGTAAGTAGGGGAAAATATGAAATTACGGGAAATAAGGAGACTACGGGAAATTTCGAAACAACTGTAATTTACGAAAGTACAGAAAATAACGAAAATTTGGGAAAATATGAAACTACGGGAAATAAGGAGACTGCGGAAAATTTCGAAACCACTGTAATTTACGAAAGTACAGAAAATAACGAAAACACGGGAAAATATGAAACTACGGGAAATTATGAATCTACGGAAAATAAGGAGACTACGGAAAATTTCGAAACAACTGTAATTTACGAAAGTACAGAAAATAACGAAAATACGGGAAAATATGAAACTACGGGAAATTATGAATCTACGGAAAATAAGGAGACTACGGAAAATTTCGAAACAACTGTAATTTACGAAAGTACAGAAAATAACGAAAATGCGGGAAAATATGAAACTACGGGAAATAAGGAGACTACGGAAAATTTCGAAACAACTGTAATTTACGAAAGTACAGAAAATAACGAAAATACGGGAAAATATGAAACTACGGGAAATTATGAATCTACGGAAAATAAGGAGACTACGGAAAATTTCGAAACAACTGTAATTTACGAAAGTACAGAAAATAACGAAAATACGGGAAAATATGAAACTACGGGAAATAAGGAGACTACGGAAAATTTCGAAACAACTGTAATTTACGAAAGTACAGAAAATAACGAAAATACGGGAAAATATGAAACTACGGGAAATTATGAATCTACGGAAAATAAGGAGACTACGGAAAATTTCGAAACAACCGTAATTTACCAAAATACAGAAAATAACGAAAATGCGGGAAAATATGAAACTACGGGAAATTATGAATCTACGGAAAATAAGGAGACTACGGAAAATTTCGAAACAACTGTAATTTACGAAAGTACAGAAAATAATGAAAATGCGGGAAAATATGAAACTACGGGAAATTATGAATCTACGGAAAATAAGGAGACTACGGACAATTTCGAAACAACCGTAATTTACCAAAAAACAGAAAATAACGAAAATGCGGGAAAATATATAACTACGGAAAATTATGAATCCACGGAAAATAAGGAGACAACGGAAATTATGAATCTACGGAAAATTTCGAAACAGCTGTAATTTACGAAAGTACAGAAAATAACGAAAATGCGGGAAAATGAAACTACGGGAAATAAGGAGACTACGGAAATTATGAATCTACGGAAAATAGGAGACTACGGAAATTATGAATCTACGGAAAATAAGGAGACTGGAAAATTTCAAAACAACTGTAATTTACGAAAGTACAGAAAATAACGAAAATACGGGAAAATGTGAAACTACGGGAAATTATGGATCTACGGAAAATAAAGGAGACTACGGAAAATTTCGAAACAACTGTAATTTACGAAAGTACAGAAAATAACGAAGACACGGGAAAATATGGAAACTACGGAAAATAAGGAGACTACGGAAAATTATGAATCTACGGAAAATAAGGAGACTACGGAAAATTTCGAAACAACTGTAATTTACGAAAGTACAGAAAATAACGAAAATGCGGGAAAATATGAAACTACGGAAAATTATGAATCCACGGAAAATAAGGAGACAACGGAAAATTTCGAAACAACTGTAATTTACGAAGTACAGAAAATAACGAAAATGCGGGAAAATGAAACTACGGGAAATTATGGATCTACGGAAAATATGAAACTACGGAAAATAAGGAGACAACGGACAATTTCAGAAACAACTGTAATTTGCAAAATACAGAAAATAACGAAAATGCAGGAAAATATGAAACTACGGGAAATTATGAATCTACGGAAAATAAGGAGACTACGGAAAATTTCGAAACAACCGTAATTTACCAAAATACAGAAAATAACGAAAATGCGGGAAAATATGAAACTACGGGAAATTATGAATCTACGGAAAATAAGGAGACTACGGACAATTTCGAAACAACCGTAATTTACCAAAAAACAGAAAATAACGAAAATGCGGGAAAATATATAACTACGGAAAATTATGAATCCACGGAAAATAAGGAGACAACGGAAAATTTCGAAACAACCGTAATTTACCAAAATACAGAAAATAACGAAAATGCGGGAAAATATGAAACTACGGGAAATTATGAATCCACGGAAAATAAGGAGACTACGGAAAATTT
Organism: Meandrusa payeni; assembly: GCA_029286785.1. Classification (NCBI taxonomy): domain Eukaryota; kingdom Metazoa; phylum Arthropoda; class Insecta; order Lepidoptera; family Papilionidae; genus Meandrusa; species Meandrusa payeni. The sequence continues at coordinate 28,290 of JAGSMX010000036.1, forward strand.
CGAAACAACCGTAATTTACGAAAATACAGAAAATAACGAAAATGCGGGAAAATATGAAACTACGGACCAAACTATGCAGAATTTCGAAACTACGGAAAATAAGGCAACTAAGGAATCTTACGAAACTACGGATTGTGAAGAAATTCAGCAGATAATGAGGAGACTACGGAAAATTATAGACGAATTACGAAATTTTAATGTATTATGATGATTATATTTGAAAGTTTGGGGAAGTCTTTGAAATACATTTTCCTTAGAAAACTAATTTTGTTTCAACTTTTAGCTCTATTCCATAATAAAAAATTATAATTATAGTATAATTATAAATCGAGTAAACATAGTACAGTATATTTGGCCAATAATCCTTGCGCGTTATCGCTATTTTATGGGCAGATTTTTTAAACAATGTTTGCTTAATTCTAGATTTCTTTTTATTTAATGACGAACTATACAGATTGGCCAGAGAGGCTGGCCTTGACTGCTTTACCGGATTGAGAGGTGGCACAGCTCTTAGGTCACTTAGCCTGAATCTCTATTGCCAGTGAGGGGTAACCTCAGCTTGGACGGTTACTTTGTTACGCGTAAGCATTCCGATTAGAGGGCGCCCGAGAGGTTGCTTTTTCATGGATAATCTAAGGGACATTCAAAAGCTAAACTAACTTTGAGTGCCACTTGGGGAAGCGTTGGCGCTGGGAGAAGAAGTGGCCGACGCTCCTAACATCTATGGGGTGAACCTGCCTATAAAATAGCGGTAACGCGCGAGGATCCGACTTCCGACGGTCGCAAATGGGCGCTTTGTGGATTTGTAAAGATCTAGCCTGTGCAATGATAATCTCGTCATCCGGATCGTCGAGAACGTGTCTCGGCCTCTGGGCGACAAGACGGAATTTAGTAGAGAAAGGATTTTAAGTGGCGGTACTTACAAGAAGTTTATTAGAATGTTTGGTGGCACAAAAACCATCGAGATGCCTGCTTAAAGAATTGGGCTATTGTCGGTAACCCTTTTTTTTCTTTTGTTGACGGGGAGGAAATCTTCTCAAAGATACCCCGCCTTCTGGGGGGAAGGCGGCGGTTATGTGGGGTTCTAACCCACTAAAACCTTCCCGGTGGCCCTTTCCTCGGTGCACGGCGAGGGGCTCCGGGATCTCACGTGGAACGCACCGGAGCCCCTCCGCACTGTGCTCAAGGAGAGCACATCCCGAGGGGGAAGGTTACTCCCTCTCTCCCTGTGCCCTCGCAGCGCAAGGCGACACGGGCCAGCCGATGTCGCCTTCTTCCCGGGTCCGCTTTGGTGGACGACGCAGGCCCCCGCCCTTGTCGCCCAGTGAACCCGAGGCCCCTTTTAGTCGCCTTGTACGACAGACAGGGGATACCGTAGTCTTATTCTTGAGAGCCCAGAACTACAGGGCTGTCAGTAACCCTGTATCAACGTGGAGCTCGCGATTACGTACGAAGCACGGCGCACCCGTGGCTCGTCGCAAAAATCGATTTTAAATTACCTGGATTTGATTATGGGCGGCATACGCAAAGACCGGGCAATCAAATTGTAAAACGAATGCATATACTAAAAATCCATTCGTAGTACGATTGAGAATTATAATTGCAATAAAATGTTTGCAATCGATTTCCGAACGCATACGATCGTTAAATAACGTTCGGATTGAGTTGATAACGGAATGTAGTTATACAAGCCAGTTGATATGGGAGTCCATAGTGGATAAAATACACAAACAGAAAAGGAAATTAGAGATGCATTCTGATAAATTGTTGTGTGTGATTTCTATAATTTGTATTATAAGTACGTACTGTTGATGAATGTAATTGTATAGCGACTTTGATTAACATTCTGTCACAGAAACAAACCGTAGTCTTTGAAATTATTTTTAATTTAATATAACTATTACCAAAGTATTGAAAGTGCAATATAATAGGCCATCTAGAAAAAAAATATGTTTCAAAAAATACTTTCAATCGATATATATATACAATACAAATACAGATTATATATAAACTAGCGTACCCAACCCGCTTCGACCGGCTAGATTTTGCTTTATTTTATTTAAACAATAAATTTACATCATTACATATTTAATTTAACTCTCACAATATATTAAATTATTAATTTCTCTCCGTATTCATTCTCTTCTCGAGCGAGTGAAGGTCATTACCTACACCCATGTACATATCCGCAGCATCAGTAAACGGATACATCCGCGGCGCTAAAACTTACCTTCAATACTTCAAGATCCTTAATTATTATCTTTAATATACTTCAGTATACTTTATTATATTTCAATATACTTCATTGTACTTCAATATGGTTCACAATGACATAAATATACACAACGCATGTATCAATACAAATTTGGGTTATACAAAAATAGAATATCATCATAAAAGCTTTATTTGACGCTTCAAAAACGGTATTGCTCCGATCGTCACCAAACACAGGATTACTCACCAGGTCGATCTGAAGAGTCTCTGAAAGTTTCATTGAAATCGGTCCAGCCGTTTCGGAGCCTATGTGTAACAAACAAACACTTTCTGTTTTATATATATAGATAAGGAATTTCGTTCCTACTTACTACTTAGTGTTTCATGACCATATAATTTTTTTTATTTTGTTTCAGTGGATAATTCCACGGCCCGTAACATAGAAGTAAATCAAGATGCGATCAAGGATTCTGTGAAAAATGAGAGACGATCATTCGTGATATCCAAGAAATCAATTTACGCTTTCAGGTCCAAGAGTCCACCAGTGAAAAGGATTGCCAATTTCAAACACATACACGCATTATTAAATTAATAACCACGACAGAGCAGAAGAAAATTATCATTTAATAAAATTGTTGCCATTGCTAGCTATTATTAAACAAGCATAATTTAATTATGGGGCGTAGTAACCAGAATACTTATCAGCCGTAACGTTAAATAAAAGCGTAAGATTTATGTAAACAAATTAGTGACAACTGATCTCGATAGATGGCGCTAATTTGTAAATAAAATAATTGATAAGATAATTATGTGAAGTACTTTTTTTTTATTATACCGGAATAATTATTTTCTTTATACCTTGATATTTCAAATTTCATATAATATTTTTAATATAAATAATTTCGTTCTTATCTTTTGTCCAACGATACCACAAGTTTTTTTTACAACAGCGCTTTGTGTCACCTTTTAAAGAAATAAGTTAATAAGAATTTATTAAACGAAATCCGTTATTGTTTATATGTTTAACTTCTGTAAATAACTATCTGTAATCGACTTCAAAAAGGTTCTCAATTCCATTTCCACTTTATGTTACTTCATAACTTTCGACTGGATGAATCGATATTGATGATTACTTATTTGATTCTGCTACTTCCCGTGTGGTCCCCATTCACTCACACACATACTCAACTTTTTATAGTTATGACAGTGGCAAAGATGAGAAAACCATTATTAAAGGAACATCCGTACATTATAGAACAAAACCATCAATGTTAAAATTTACACGTAAATAAACTTGTTCCACTTTGAACTGTTGCTTTTCTTCCACCTCCTGGCGTCGTCTTCCTCATTGCTGAGGGTCGTGACCTTCAAGAATTATGTGGCGGACGGTCGCCGCTATTATGGAGAGCGGAGCGGATCCATCGCAAACCACGTCCGAGTTAGCTGCAGGCTGCGGTATATGATGCGAATAAAGAAAATCCCTATGTCTATATCTATGTTAACAAAGACTACCTGTAATTCCAAACCCTCGACAATCAGATCGTAAGACGAATACATAACACACAGGTGCATGCTGGGGGTCGTGACCTTCAAGAATTATGTGGCGGACGATCGCCCTCCACCTGTTGCGGACTTTAACGGTGTGCTGTTGCTTTTATAAAAAACTAGCGTACCCAGCCCGCTGCGCGATACAAGTATTTTATGGGAAAACCCCACCCCCTCGATAGGATTAGGAGCGTTGCTGGATTTTCTTCGGCCACTTCTTCTCCCAGCGCTAACGCTTCCCGAAGTGGCATATAAGTTAGTTTAGCTTAGATTGTCCCAATAGATTTCGTTAATAAAATAGCTACCGACCGAGTCGTGGTTCGGCCCTCTCGGGCGCCCTCGGATCGGACTGCTAACGCGTAATAATGGTAACCGCCCAAGCCGAGGTTACCCCTCACCGGGGGACCCTTGTGTCGAGTTACCACCTGATAGAGGTTCAGGCTAAGCGACCTAAGCTATGCCACCTCTCAAATCCGGTGAAGCAGTAAAGGCCAGCTTCAAAAAAAACCCCAGCCCGCTTTGCCAGGCTAGATTTTGCTTTATTTTATTTAAACAATAAACTTACATCATTAAATATTTAATTTAACTCTTACAGTTAATTCAATTATTAATTTCTCTCCATATTCATTCTCTTCTCGAGCGGGTGAAGATCATTACCTACACCCATGTACATATCAGTAAATACAATATCATTCTTATCATTTATACAAAAAGTACGACGTAAGACTTGTACTTTAATACAAGGTCATAATGACTAAATATACAAAAACGCATGTGTCAATACCAATTTGTGTTACAAAACAATAGAATATCATCATAGACTTGTTTGGAGAACAGTGGGCAGACTTTTTAAAAAACACTATTTAATTTTAATCATTTAATTAAACACGTTTAAGTATAGTGGTGGCGTACAGCAAACTGTCTTAAGCTAGGTCTTAATTAAACCAGCCCTGTAGTTCTGGGCTCTCAAGAATAAGACTACGGTATCCCCTGCCTGTCGTACAAGCCGACTAAAAGGGGCCTCGGGCTCACTGGGCCTGAGTCGTCCACCAAAGTGGACCCGGGAAGAAGGCGACATCGGCTGGCCCGTGTCGCCTTGCGCTGCGAGGGCACAGGGGGGGAGGGAGTAACCTCCCCCCCCGGGACGTGCTCTCTTTGAGCACAGTGCAGAGGGGCTCCGGTGCGTTCCACTGGAGATCCCGGAGCCCCTGGTCATGCACCGAGGAAAGGGCCACCGGGGAGGTTTTAGTGGGTAAGAACCCCACATAACCGCCGCCTTCCCCCCAGAAGGCGGGGTATCTTTCTGAAGATTTCCTCCCCGTCAACAAAAAAAAAAAAAAAGGTCTTAATTAAACACGAAGGGTCGGTTGTTATGACACGTCAGCAACACTAGGTGGGCCCGATGGCGTGATTTCGCGTGGGCGATTCCGAGGACGGGACCGCCTCGTAAGCATTATCAATTGTTGATGAAAACAGCACGAGCGACTGCTGGGGACGTAACGTCATAGTAAATAAAAGCTGTATTTGACAGTTCAAAATGAGGAGTGCTCCGATCGTCACCAAACTTTACAGGATCACTCGCCAGGTTAATCTGAAGATTCCCTGAAAGTTTCCTATATGGAACACACCCACACACTTTCTCTTTTATGTATATAAACCGTTTTCCAATAAGGACTTGACAACTTTTTTTCAAAATAAAATGAAAACCATTTGAGATATTTCAAAAACTTTAGTATCGGGTTGAAGTACATTCATAACATTTATGAATGGAACTCGACTTCGGTCATATGGGTACCGCGGGCACGTTTGCAGCGGTCGATTCGTGGGCCCAATTTTCCATTACTCGGCCACACATTTCGACCGAAACGGCTGCTATTTCGCGTTCAATGTTGGCTTTGAGTTCTTCCAACGTCATCGGCTTATTAGCGTAGACCAGCGACTTGATGTAGCCCCAAAGAAAAAAATCTAGAGGCGTTAAATCGCACTAGGGCGAGAATTACGACAGAAAATCGGAGTAAACGCTCTCAAAGTAGCGGCCACCGACTCCGAATTTCTATAGTAAATTTTTATGATTTGCAGACTCGTTCGTGTACTTCACCATGATGAAAAGGTTATGTCTACTGAATAAACTGACAGTGACAGTTCGATGTTAAGTGATAAGGTGCGTTCACAAACTAAATTCAAAATTGTTAAGTCCCTATTGGAAAACCCCTTAGAAATAATTTGCAAGTTAACAATCAATTAGTGAAGTTAACAGTCAATCTAAGTTTAGGTAAAAGTACAATGAATTTGTGTTAACTTTGTTCGATCACCAGCCAGTAGCGCCGCTGTGTTGAAATGTGGTTCCACTTCATTTATTTTCTGGTAAATTCTGCTAATTTTTCTTGAAATTATTTTTAATTTAATATAACTATTATAATATTGATAATTTAGTTTTTTATTAATTTAGATTAAATCATCTAGAGTAAAACTAATACACGCTGAGCAAAAATAAATGGTCAGTTAAGAAAGTTTGAATATCTCGGAAGATAAAGACACTAGCTAATTTTAAAAAGGCGTATCTAGGGGCATTTAAAACATAACTTAAATGTCACTTTGGGAAGCATTGGCGCTGAGGAAAGTGGCCAGAGAAACTCCAGTAATTATCCTAATGTTCAACGGGAGCGCCTCCTCCGTAACGGCGGTATTGCGAGTGAAATTCAAGGGGAACGGACACTTCGTACGCATGTTACTAACTAGTTATATACTTAAAATCTTAATTCTAGGTTTCATCATTAACCAGCTTGGTGAACGCTAGCCCAGAAGCGAAGGTCCTGTTTAATCATCCTCCTAATGTAAGTCAAAAAAAACTTAACATTGTATGGCGATTGACGCACTACTACGTCGCCCGGAGGCCGAGACATGTTCTCGACGATCCGGACGACGTGATCACCGTTTCACAGGCTAGATCTTTACAAATCTACAAAGCGTCCATTCGCGACCGTCGGAGGTTGCGAAAAATCCTTGCGCGATACAAGTATTTTATGGGAAAACCCCACCCCTTGATAAGATTAGGGCGATGCTGGAGTTTCTTCGGCCACTTCTTCACCCAGTGCTAACGCTTCCCGAAGGGCATATAAGTTAGTTTAGCTTAGATTGTCCCGATAGATTTTGCTAATAAAATAGCTACCGACCGAGTCGTGGTTCGGCCTTCTCGGGCGCCCTCGGGTCGGACTGCTAACGCGTAATAATGGTAATCGTCCGAGGTTACCCCTCACCGGGGGACCCTTGTGTCGAGTTACCACCTAATAGAGGTTCAAGCTAAGCGATCTAAGATCTGTGCCACCTCTCAAATCCGGTGAAGCAGTAAAGGCCAGCTTCTCTGTGCCAACTGTGTTAGTTCGTCAAAAAAAAAAACTCACTACTTGTGGCCTAAACGCAATGGAGTCTGTTGTCTACACCATTTGTGTTGAAGTTAATAGAAACCAAAACCTCGAAATGTTAAAATTTCTTACACCTCTATTTAAAGAAAATCGAAGTACGTTCATACATGACAGCGCTATGAGTACATAAACGTAATTAATTGAAATCCTTTTTTGAAGTCGGTTAAAAATTTGTCAAACGTGACAAGTGTATCCATATAATCTAACGATGGAAGAGACAAAAAAACTACATACAAAGAGTTAAGACGATTAAGATATTTTATTTTGTGTTTTTTGTTGACGGAAATCTTCAACAAGATGCCGCCTTCTGGGGGCCACCCCATGTATCTTCGTGACCACCCCTCCCCGGTGACCCATCCTCGGTGCATGGTGAGGGGCTCCGAGATCTCCAGAGGAACGCACAGGAGCCCCTCTGCACTGTGCTCTATAGCACGTCCCGGGGATGAGGTGTCTCCCTCCCCGTCTGTACCCTCGCAGTGCAAGGCGACACGGACCAGTCGATGTCACCTTCTTCCCGGGATGACAAAGGACCCTTGTCGCCCAGTGAACCTGAGGCCCCTTTTAGTCGCCTTCTACGACAGACAGGGGCTCGATCTTTACAAATCTACAAAGCGTCCATTCGCGACCGTCGGAGGTTGCGAAAAGTCCTTGCGCGATATAAGTATTTTATGGGAAAACCCCACCCCTTGATAAGATTAGGGCGATGCTGGAGTTTCTTCGGCCACTTCTTCACCCAGTGCTAACGCTTCCCGAAGGGCATATAAGTTAGTTTAGCTTAGATTGTCCCGATAGATTTTGCTAATAAAATAGCTACCGACCGAGTCGTGGTTCGGCCTTCTCAGGCGCCCTCGGGTCGGACTGCTAACGCGTAATAATGGTAACCGTCCAAGCCGAGGTTACCCCTCAACGGGGGGACCCTTGTGTCGAGTTACCACCTAATAGAGGTTCAAGCTAAGCGATCTAAGATCTGTGCCACCTCTCAAATCCGGTGAAGCAGTAAAGGCCAGCTTCTCTGTGCCAACTGTGTTAGTTCGTCAAAAAAAAAAACAAACGCACTACTTGTGGCCTAAACGCAATGGAGTCTGTTGTCTACACCATTTGTGTTGAAGTTAATAGAAACCAAAACCTCGAAATGTTAAAATTTCTTACACCTCTATTTAAAGAAAATCGAAGTACGTTCATACATGACAGCGCTATGAGTACGTAAACGTAATTAATTGAGAAATCCTTTTTTTGAAGTCGGTTAAAAATTTGTCAAACGTGACAATCTAACGATGGAAGAGACAAAAAAAAAACTACATACAAAGAGTTAAGACGATTAAGATATTTTATTTTGTGTTTTTTTTTTGTTGACGGGGGGGAAATCTTCAACAAGATACCTCGCCTTCTGAGGGGCCACCCCACATGTATCTTCGTTCGTACGCCCCCCGGTGGCTCTTCCTCGGTGCATGGTGAGGGGCTCCGGGATCTCCAGTGGAACGCACCGGAACCCCTCTGCACTGTGCCCAATGAGAGCACGTCCCGGGGATGAGGTGTCTCCCTCCCCGTCTGTACCCTCGCAGTGCAAGGCGACACGGACCAGTCGATGTCACCTTCTTCCCGGGATGACAAAGGACCCTTGTCGCCCAGTGAACCTGAGGCCCCTTTTAGTCGCCTTCTACGACAGACAGGGGCTCGATCTTTACAAATCTACAAAGCGTCCATTCGCAACCGTCGGAGGTTGCGAAAAATCGACCCTTGTATCGAGTTACCACCTAATAGAGGTTCAGGCTAAGCGACCTAGAAGCTATGCCACATCTCAATCCGGTGAAGCAGTAAAGGTCAGCTTCTCTGTGCCAACTGTGTTAGTTCGTCCAAAAAAGACAGGGGATACCGTTTTTTATTAACGGGGAGGAAATCTTCAGAAAGATACCCCGCCCTCTGGGAAGGCGGTGGTTATGTGGGGTTCTTACCCACTTAAACCTCCCCGGTGGCCCTTTCCTCGGTGCATGACGAGGGGCTCCGGGATCTCCAGTGGAACGTACCGGAACCCCTCTGCACTGTGCCCAATGAGAGCACGCCCGGGGAAGGTTACTCCCTCCCCTGTGCCCTCGCGGTGCAAGGCGACACGGGCCAGCCGATGTCGCCTTCTTCCCGGGTCCACCTTAACGGACGACAAAGGCCCCCACCCTTGTCGCCCAGTGAACCCGAGGCCCCTTTGAGTCGCCTTGTACGACAGGCAGGGGATACCGTAGTCTTATTCTACGAGCCCAGAACTACAGGGCTGTCAACATGTCTACCCTAATGTAGTAAGAGACGTGACAGCTTACTTTATCTAGTTTTATTTTTTAGTTTGGTAGAAGTAGATAGTTTATTTAGTAGTTTTAACTAATTAACTATTATATAAATAACTAATTTTAAAAGTTTTTAAATATTAAAATAGTTGTTGTTCTCGTTGTTTTCTTATTATTTGTGTTCTTAATTGTTTGATTAAAGTAAATGGGACAATTCAAACAAGGAGTTTATTGTTTTTGCTAATTGGCCGCAATTTGACAGTTTCGCGCGATTTAAGAGGTGGCAGAGCTACGCTGGACCTCTAATGGAAGCAACACGGCGCGAGGGTCCCAGAGAATGGACCTCGGCTTGGACTTACTGTAATCGCGTTAGCATTCCGATTCGATGGCGCTTGAGATAGTCGAACCATAATTTAATCTAAAATCTTATATACATGGTGTTAGGAGATCGCTTCCGGAAACGAAGACAGACAGTACTAATGGCGAAGATCCCCACCCTTGTCGCCCAGTGAACCCGAGGCCCCTTCTAATCGCCTTATACGACAGGCAGGGGAAATCGTTATCGACCCAAGCCCGGTCCACCAGGTCCTGTGACTTATACGATTGTAATTATGTCTTTATGTTTGTTTGAAATAAAAGACAAAATTGCGTTTCTTTATAATATGTAGAGAAACAACATTTAATGTCCGTATTCCAATTCTACCTTACATATAAATGTCATGACACATTACAGTGACATTTTATATTTAAAATTATAACAATACAGAAAAAGAAATAAATTTAAGTAAAGAGGTTACATATAAAGATATGAAACCTCTTTACTTACTCTTTACATGATAATAGATTACATACAGTGAGTTAAATACAATATTTATCTAATAGATACAAGAAGATGTCTTCGATCAGCCAGTTAACATGATGGCAGCGATGAAAAATCCACACACAAAGGTATTTCCCTTAATAAAAACACAAATAAGTACACAATCATGTAGATTGTGTACATACACACGATAAAAGATAAAAGAAAATTAAAAAGAACACAATTAAAAGAAAGAAGGAACTAAAAGGATATAATGCCATTGGACACCATCTCAACATGTGCTGTCGCAAGGCTAAAACAGCGCTGATATTCAGTCATTCGCGCGCAATACTACCATTACATGGCTGTACAGAGTCTAATAATAAATACACTGGTGCCGGCACCGGGGATCGAACTCTGGTTGCTACAGTGCTATTAAAATTGAGGCGAACTGAGCCACTAATGCCTTCCAAAGAATACTATCCTCCGCTTTCCGCATCCAGCTACTTCCCACCTTTATAAGGTCGCCGGTCCATCTGGAGGTATGACTTACGTTTCTCCTATCTATTAAGACCATTCCAAAACTTCTGCCCTCCATCTTCGACCACTAACTCGGCAGATGTGACCGGCCACTGCCACTTCAACTTGCTGATATTAAAAGTGGAACCTTTATTGCTGTGGAATTTCTTCGATTCTGTGCCTAATCATCATCTATGCCTAGCATGTCTCTTTCCATCTCTCGTCGTGTCTTGTTTTTTTTCGTTAAAAAACTTATTTAACCTTTCGGGCGTGATGTTTGTAAATGATGGAACAAAACTTCAACAGGAGAACATGAATATGGGGGGGAGATATGACTACGCCGGGATACCGAACGACTGGCCATACCTGGACACACTGATGGAGAACGAGGACTCAATGAGCGAAAACAATAGGATCAAGAGACGTGCGAAGGTGAGATGATTTACTGGATCTTGTCAATTATTTACTGGGTCTTCATTCTTATAATTGTATTGCGATGGGATGGGCACGGTCAGAAATGAACACAACAAATTAATTTGTAATTATTTTTTTACCTCACAGCGTTCACATATTTTTTTTTCTCTTTTTTCTTTCTCCCACGCACTGTCAACTTGTGGAATCAACTGTCGCCAGCGATGTTTCCGAACGTTTACGATTTAGAGACCTTCAAGAAACGAGCCTATTCCTATCTCAAAGGTCGGCAACGCACCTACAGCTCCTCCGGTGCTGTGGATGTTCATGGGCGACGGTGATCACTTAAGATCAGGTGAGCCGTATGCTCGTTTGCCACTTTTCATATAAAAAAAAAGGATGTTAGGAGACCGCTTTCGACTAAGTCAAACGATAATACTAACTTTTTTGGTTGGTGGAAGGTTGACAGCTTTGATGATGGGATGGGAAAAAAGTCGATTCTGATTACAAAAATATTTTTAAAACGTTTTATTAGCATCGAGCAGTATATTATAGAAGTTTATCTATTAAGTTGTCACCCTCATATTAGCTGATTAGGGACTTTTTAGATTAAGAATCTTAACAACAAACGTTACTATATTAAGTACAGTTCCGAGGAAGATCAAACATATCAGATATCGTAGAAACCACTGCTGGACATTCTTCCCCAACGTTTGCCAAAAGGACCGGTTGTAGGCTTGCATCTAGCTGTCCGTAGTCCGAAACTTTCAACCCCCATCGGCCATCTGTTCTAGATAGACAGATTGATAGATAAATCCTTTATTGCACCAAAGTATTTGTACAAATGCTAACTCAATAGCCTAATGGTTTAGGGTACGGCCTGCGAATCGCAAGGTCGTGGGTTCGAATCCACCATTCGACTATTGCCGTGAACAATGTCCTAGCACAAGCTTAAGCTTAGTTGGAATGGTTAACAAGATTGTTAGTAATATTTCTGAAAAAAAAATAAAAGAAATATTGCTAGCTTTCTTTTTAAAAAACAAAAAACAAAAACAAAACAAAAAAATCATTGTCTTCCAGCTAACCTTTAGTGGTTAAGAGCAGGCTAAGGGTAGAGCCGCTAAAAATAGGGTTTAAAGAAATATATAGATAAATAAATATACATTTACATATAAATACATAGATACGTCAATAGAAATATAATTATATACATATACATCGATTAAATAAACGATAATATATATATATACCAGTGTGTACTTTTCATTGTTTGCGTAGAAAGTTTTAGAAAGTGTTCTACGCGCTATGTGCCCTGCCCATTGCCACTACAACTTGCTTATCCGGCGAGCTATGTCGGTTACTTTCGTTCGTCTACGGATCTCCTCATTTCTGATTTGATCTCGTAGAGATACTCCGAGCGTAGCCCTCTCCATAGCTAATTGTGAGACTGTGTTTATTTATGAGGCCTACATTTCTGTGTCATGTGTTATCATTGTTAACACACACTGGTAGAAGACTTTCGACTTCACACACTGAGGTATTTTGGACAATAACACGTTACGAAGCTGCCCGAACACTGCCCACCCGAGCTGGATTCGACGATTGAGCTCTTTCTCACATATGGTCCTGCCTACATGGAGTGTACTTTCAGCTTATGACAATCCGAAATCTGACGAGAGAATTTTTTGCCGCAGAACCAGAGGAAATTCGATTTACTGAACGGGCCCAGGATACGAGAGCGACCCCACCACTACCTATATCCGGAGCCGATCAAAGACAAGATTATCATGTTCACAACAACCACTAAGAAGCCGAGCATCCTCCCGGATCAGATGAACCCGGGCGTGATATTCCGCGTACGGATGTCAGACGCAATACTCAGGATAAAGCAGCGCATGTACGAAGACCCGGAGAGGCACATCGAATCAGACATCATCTATACAAATCTGATCAAGAAAGTTGTGACGGACGAAATCACCAAGTTCCACAACCTGTTGCTGATGTACAAAACCGATCGCAGCATTAAGGAGCATTTGGGGGAGTGCGGTGGCAGAATCTACAAGTTCATCAGCTATATGACCATCAAGGTCCACATCTACTGCCTGTTTGACTCTCTGTGGGTGGACGGCAACCCTTACGTGATAGGTGATGAGTACTCCGTGACCCCGGTGGAAGTGCCCCCCATGTTGCAGTGTGACGCCGCCGAGTGTAACTCAATTGTCTTCGTTGATTCAATCACGGAACCCAAAGATGTTGAGGAATGATTGTACTCTGATGCTAATAAATACGATCGCATTTACTTCCGCTTTTCTTTTGTATTTTGAGGAAACATTCATAAGATTGTTTTTATAAATAACGTCAATAATTTAATTATCACCCGGATGATCGAGCTTTGCTCGGTTTTTTTTGGGTGAAAATTTTTTTTTGGAAAATATTATAGATTTCGATACGAATGTCATGATGAAATATTATATTATATTCAAATAAATAAAATTGGATTGTCTGTCTGTAATATAAAAATAACCACATTTTACATGCATATCTATGTGTATACGGTAAATATACCAAAATAACAGTTTTTACAATTTTTGTCAGTCTGTCTTTTCGTGCCGATTAATCTCTTGGACGGCTGGACCGATTTTGACGTAAAGGAGTAACTTTTTTTTTTTGTTGACGGGGAGGAAATCTTCAGAAAGATACCCCGCCTTCTGGGGGGAAGGCGGCGGTTATGTGGGGTTCTTACCCACTAAAACCTCCCCGGTGGCCCTTTCCTCGGTGCATGACGAGGGGCTCCGGGATCTCCAGTGGAACGCACCGGAGCCCCTCTGCACTGTGCTCAAGGAGAGCACGTCCGGGGGGGGAGGTTACTCCCTCCCCTGTACCCCACAGCGCAAGGCGATACGGGCTAGCCGATGTCGCCTTCTTCCCGGGTCCACTTTGGACGACGCAGGCCCCCACCCTTGTCGCCCAGTGAACCCGAGGCCCCTTTTAGTCGCCTTCTACGACAGGCAGGGGATACCGTAGTCTTATTCTTGAGAGCCCAGAACTACAGGGCTGAAAAGGAGTAACTTAGGCTAGTCAATATTATTTTTCAATCTTATAAGACACATATATTATTATCAATAATATAAGTAAACAATTGATTTTCTTGGTCTAGCCTCACACCAAACACTCGTTATCTTAGTGTTGCATAACAACGCCTAGTGAAGTAGTTTTGTGTTGCTGTGTCGTGAAATCAATTGCTCTGGTCCCAATGCTTTCCATATACGATCTCCACATCCAGCCACTTCCTGCTAACCTTATAAGGTAGTCGGTCTATCTGGAGGGGCGCTTAATGCCATTTCATCCTGCTGACTTTAAGAGTTACGTCGACTAACTTCTCCGTATCTTACCTTCAAGTCGTCATCATCATCATTTCAGCCGTAAAACCATCCAGGATTACTAGATTTGCATAAGGACCGATTGTAAACAATCTTGGTCTCCAATCTAGAACTTTTTGGCCCCAAGTCTGCTAAACCAATTGTGTACAAAGTGAACGTTCACTGGCATCAAAGTGGTCGATATTTTTAAGTTTTACTAGTCTTTTTGCTCATTGGTGCTTCTGTTGTTTACCAATGGCGTAACACTGACACGTGAATGTGTTGGTATTTGTCATTTTGGTAATGATGGAATAATAATTTATGTAATTGTAATAGAATGGTTTGACAATGAAGAGTCATTTGTAAATAGCAGAGTCGGTGCCCTGCCCATTGCCACTTCAACTTGCTGACACCTCATCTTAAAGTAAGGTAGTTGATCAATGTAGTGATCTCGGCCCTTGGCTTACAGAAGCGGGGAAGTCGGCGACGCAGCCATCTTCGCGTCTCCACAACAACAGAGACCAGCGAGGTAATATCTCCAGCAAACAATATTATACTTGTGTAAGCCAGTCTGATTTTGTGCACGTTTTTTTTTTAATTTATAACGGAGGGTTTGATCAATCATCCTCATAGAATTCTTACAATATATTTTCACAAAATAATACATAAACATCAAAGCAAAATTATAAGTACCTACGTGTGGATACCCTCACCGTGGGGACCCTTGTGTCGAGTTACTAGCAATAGAGGTTCAGGCTAAGCGACCTAAGAGCTATGTCACCTCTCAATCCGGTGAAGCAGTCAAGGCCAGCGTCTCTGGGCAATCTATGTAGTTCATTTAAAAAAAATTATTGAGAGTAATGTATCCGGTATGAAGCCTTAAGGTGTTTGCTCCATCCCTGCCCAAATTGATGCTGTGAACCCACGGGAATCGGAGAGGATTCGGCTGGATCGTCCTGTACCAAATTCCCTTGGTGAGAGATCTTTCATCAAAATATTCTTTCCAGAGTGTAGCGCATTTATTTTTAATAATACGAGTATATTCCTCCACTTGCCGCCTCTTTTACCATAATATCTTCATACCCTTTACTTGTGTAGGTTCCTTACGAAAATAATGAATTTTTGGTTCAGATCAAAAACGGCTCGTCCACTGAAGTGCCAATAGGTCGGCGTGCGGAGACCTGGGACCAGCAACACAAGCGGTCAAAGCGTAAGCGCTTCAAAAACAAGAAGGACAGACCAAATTACGACACTTACGAACCACCAGCCAAGGTATTCTTAATTATAATAATTACAAAACAGCAGCGATAGCTTAGTTTATTGTTTGTAATTGTTTGGGTCAGCCCTGTAGTTCTGGGCTCTCAAGAATTAGACTACGGTATCCCCTGCCTGTCGTAGAAGGCGACTAAAAGGGGCCTCGGGTTCACTGGGTGACAAGGGTGGGGGCCTGCGTTGTCTACCAAAGTGGACCCGGGAAGAAGGCGACATCGGCAGGTCATGAAATCAATAAACACATTCTATTTCTGTTGAAGTCGTAGAACATGTTTATTAGTTCTATTTTGGTCCAGGATTGGGAGGCGGCGTTCGTGGAGATGCCCAAGGACCTCTACCAGGCGCACCTGCGGCCCGGGGTGATATTCAGGATTCACATGGCCGAAGCTATACTTAAGATGCAGTACAGGAAGTAAGTTAGTTATTTTTAATCGACTACAAAAAGGCAACTATGAGTACACAAACTAAAAACCACAGATGAATTCATAACCTCCTCCTTTTCTTTGAAGTTGGTTAAAAATACAGACTAATTGATAACTTCCTCCTTTTTTATAAAGTCAAATAAAATACACTCAAATTGAGAGTCTCCTCTTTTTTTGATGTCGGTTAAAGTTACATACTAACTGATAACCTCCGCATTTTTTGATGTCTGTTAAAAATACAGATTAAGTGATAACTTCATCCTTTTTTTATGAAGTCGGTTAAAAATACACTCTAATTGAGAGCCTCCTCTTTTTTTAATGTCGGTTAAAGATACAAACTTATTGAGAACCTACTCCTTTTTTTATTAAGTCGGTTAAAATATACTCCAAGTGAGTCTCCTCTTTTTTTGATGTCGGTTAAAGTTACATACTAACTGATAACCTCCGCATTTTTTGATGTCAGTTAAAAATACAGACTAATTGATAACTTGATCCTTTTTTTATGAAGTCGGTTAAAGCTACATACTAACTGATAACCTCCGCATTTTTGATGTCAGTTAAAAATACAGACTAAGTGATAACTTGATCCTTTTTCTATGAAGTCGGTTAAAGCTACATACTAACTGATAACCTCCGCATTTTTGATGTCAGTTAAAAATACAGACTAAGTGATAACTTGATCCTTTTTCTATGAAGTCGGTTAAAGCTACATACTAACTGATAACCTCCGCATTTTTGATGTCAGTTAAAAATACAGACTAAGTGATAACTTGATCCTTTTTCTATGAAGTCGGTTAAAGCTACATACTAACTGATAACCTCCGCATTTTTGATGTCAGTTAAAAATACAGACTAAGTGATAACTTGATCCTTTTTCTATGAAGTCGGTTAAAGCTACATACTAACTGATAACCTCCGCATTTTTGATGTCAGTTAAAAATACAGACTAAGTGATAACTTCATCCTTTTCATGAAGTCGGTTAAAGCTACATACTAACTGATAACCTCCGCATTTTTGATGTCAGTTAAAAATACAGACTAAGTGATAACTTGATCCTTTTTCTATGAAGTCGGTTAAAGCTACATACTAACTGATAACCTCCGCATTTTTTGATGTCAGTTAAAAATACAGACTAAGTGATAACTTGATCCTTTTTTTATGAACTCGGTTAAAAATACACTGTAATTGAGAGCCTCCTCTTTTTTTAATGTCGGTTAAAGATAACCTTTGCATTTTTTTGATGTCAGTTAAAAATACAGATTAATTGAGAACCTATTTCTTTTTTATAAAGTCGGTTAATATACAAACGAATCAATAATCTCTACCTTTTTTAAAGTCGTTTAACAAACCGATTTTAAAAGTTAATTTGTTGATGGAATGGGGTTAGTTTCAAGCGACGCCCTGTTATTTTAGTGGTTGTTAGTTTGGTTCTATCGGGCTCAGTGAAAAGTATATTGTAATTACCTCTGTCTACCAGCTAGAGTTAAAGGATGTGAGAGCTTACGTGTTTTTATTTGAAACAGTTACGGTGAAGACAAAGACGAGTCGGTGATAGAAGCGGACGTGGAATACCTGCGTCTGACCCGGAAAGTCATCAACGACGAGATCACCAAGTTCGAGGATCTTAAATGGCTGGTGAGCTGGTTCGGGAACCGCTCCGAGCTGGTGCAGGAGCACATGTGTAACACCCGCTACTTTACCGTTGGTGAGCGCTGAAAAATAAGCTATACGCAATTAATAATTATAGTAGTGGTCACCCTAATACCTTTCACTTTAACCCAAAATATATAATAATAATAATACTCGCACTAAAATACAAACTCATCGATACATACACCCCTTACTACAAATACCTTCCTAAAACCGTTCTACAAAATAACACTGCAAAACATTACTGGGACCGTGACGTCATTACTGACCGTACTATACTCGCCAATAGACCAGATATAACACTCACCTTAAAAGCTCAAAACTTTACTGGGACCGTGACATCATTACTGACCGTACTATACTCGCCAATAGACCAGACATAACACTCACCTTAAAATCTCAAAACTTTACTGGGACCGTGACATCATTACTGACCGTACTATACTCGCCAATAGACCAGACATAACACTCACCTTAAAAGCTCAAAACTTTACTGGGACCGTGACATCATTACTGACCGTACTATACTCGCCAATAGACCAGACATAACACTCACCTTAAAAGCTCAAAAAATAACATACTTAATAGACATTTCAATTCCAAATACGAATAACTTAAAACAGAAGCACACAGAGAAAAATCAAAAATACATTCAGTTAGCAGATGCAATTGAGCAGATGTGGCACCAGGAAACCGTCAGAATCATTCCCATAATCATTTCATCTACTGGTGTGATACCAAAAACACTTAGTCTTGCCTTAAAATCACTAGATCTCAATAAAAACACACATTACAAAAATCAGTAGTTATAGACACATGCTCAATAGTCCGTCGCTTTTTAAATCCATCCACTCCTCACGCTAAGAAGAATCGTCGCGGCTGACGCTTGAGGGATTAGCCACGACGCAAAAATAGTTATACCTAAAAAATCCGTGTTAAAACGGTACCCAAGACCAGGGGAGCAGTCGCCCCCTGCGCTGATAACCCGGATAATGGGGTAACACCCCGAGGCCCGTACCTGCGAGGTTCACGGGAACCAAGCAGATGACCACACACACACGCTAAGAGCCGTGGTAGCTCAGTGTCCGGGCGGTTGGCTCAAGTTGCATAGTACGCTAGCAACCCGAGTTCGATCCCCGGTGCCGGCACCAATAAATTTGCTGTTGCAATTTTATGTGCTGATTAACCACGCGCTCGGCGGTGAAGGAAAACATCGTGAGGAAACTTACATGTCTTAGAAAAATTTTCTAAGGCATGTGAAGTCTGCCAATCCGCATTAGGGCCGCGTGGCGGACTGTACCTATATACTCTATTTACAGAAAAGGCCTCTGCCCAGCAGTGGGACATATATATTATATATATAAAGGCTGTAACTTTAACTTTAACTTAACCCTCACGCTCCAAAATAACGAAGACATTCACACAACCTAACATGCAATAACACACATACACACACACTCACAAACACGCTCGCACACTAAAACACTTGGACCAGGATACTTGGCATCCCGCCGCTCGACATTTTGGCGGAGCTGGACGCGCGCGTTTACACGCGCGTCCGGGCCGTCGACAGCGGGGCCGGGCCGCCCTTGGATGCGGGAGAGGTGCGTCGGCAGGAGCACAGGCGGGCGATGGAGGTGTGG
This sequence comes from Meandrusa payeni, assembly GCA_029286785.1. Lineage (NCBI taxonomy): Eukaryota > Metazoa > Arthropoda > Insecta > Lepidoptera > Papilionidae > Meandrusa > Meandrusa payeni. Next base: position 47,820 of record JAGSMX010000036.1, read on the forward strand.
CGCGAGCGGCTCTCGGAGCGACGTTGCTCGCGCTAACGCATCGTCTATGCCTACCTGCCGAACTTCGAAGCCTGGCAACGTAAGAAGAGTGAGGCGCATGTCACCTACCGCCTGACACAGGTACTCACCGGGCACGGGTGCTTCGGTGAGTACCTGAGCAGGATAGGGCGCGAACCGACCGCGCAATGCCACCATTGTGGCTGTGACCGGAATTCCGCGCAGCACATGCTTGCCGTGGGAGGCGGAGCGGCAGATCCTGGTCCAGCAGATCGGGCAAGACCTTTCCCCGCCGGCGGCAGTAGCGGCTGCGTTGGCGGGGGGATCTAAATGGAAGGCGCTGGTCTCCTTGTGCGAGTCAGTAATGGCCCAGAAGGAGACCGCAGAACGGGATCGGGAGAGGGCCGATCCCGTTCGGAGATGGCGCAGGCGGGCCGGTGGCAGACCGGCCCGCAGCCCTGTAGTTCTGGGCTCTCAAGAATAAGACTACGGTATCCCCTGCCTGTCGTACAAGGCGACTAAAGGGGCCTCAGGTTCACTGGGCGACAAGGGTGGGGCCTGCGTCGTCCACCAAAGTGGACCCGGGAAGAAGGCGACATCGGCTGGCCCGTGTCGCCTTTCGCTACGAGGGCACAGGGGAGGAGGGAGTAACCTCCCCCCGGGACGTGCTCTCCTTGAGCACAGTGCAGAGGGGCTCCGGTGCGTTCCACGTGAGATCCCGGAGCCCCTCATCATGCACCGAGGAAAGGGCCACCGGGGAGGTTTTAGTGGGTAAGATCCCCACATAACCGCCGCCTTCCCCCCAGAAAGCGAAGGATACTTGGCATAAGCCCGTACCTGATTCAGTAAAACCGACCCATAAGGTCGAGATCAACAGTTACTGTATCAAATCATAATAATAATAATAAAAACTTTATTTTCAAAAATCAAAAACATATAAAGCAAGTATATAATGTTTGGATCTTCTTTTAAGTATATAATATACTTGTGCCAGAAGATCCAGCTCTTCCTTATCTGTATCATCTATTTTTTTTTGTTTTATAGTTAATTAGTTTAAAGTAATTATATGTATTTATGTGTGTGTGTGTGTGTCAGTGTATGTGAATGTGTGTATTTATGTGAGATTACAATAAAATTTACAAAGATATTATTGAAACTGGTATCGTAATATTGCCTCCGTGTCCTCATAGTCTTTTTTTTTTTTATAATTCCTAAGCAAGTGCTTGACCACGATCTCACCTTATGTTAAGTGGACATGCTGACCTAGATGGTAAGGGGCACTAGCTTAGTAAATGCCTATTCACTCTACTCTTGAAAATACCCACATTGTAAACGGAGAGAAAGACAGACGCGGGCAAACTATTCCAATCCTTTTCTGTACGAAGAATGAAAGACGAAGCAAATCGCTTCGTTCGGGTTTGAGGGATGTTCACAACAAAAGGATGAAATCCCGCAGTGCGCCTAGAAGTCCGATAGTGGAAAGGGGATGGGGGAATTAGATTATGTAGTTCCTGAGCACACTCTCCAAAATGCAATTTGTAGAAAACCGAAAGGCTAGCTACCTTACGCCTGTGCTCAAGACTGAGCAGATTGGTTTCAGCTGCGTCACCAAATAGCCTCTTAGCCCGCCTCTCCACCGAATCCAAAGCTGCGAGATGGCATTTAGCTGCGCCTGCCCAAATGTGACAGCAGTATTTTATGCACGACCGGACTTGAGCTTTATAAAGTGTTAAAAGCTGTCCCGCAGAGAAGTACGGTTGCACTTTGACCAAGATCCCAAGTTTTTGCAGCTATCTTAGCCTTAGACTCGATGAATCGTCCGTAGTTTAGGGTCGGTGAGATTTCAATACCCAATAACTGTAGTCCAAACTTTCCAGCCACTTTAGTGCGGATGCTTTACAGTCGTGCCAGTTTAAAGCATTAGTTCTTGTTTATATGTTTATACTGTACATAGCTTGATAGCTTTCTATATTGGAAACTGGCAAAACTTGTGTTTACTTTGTCAGTAGGAATTCCAGCATCTCTTCTCCGACTGTCTATATGAATTCATATATAAATCACACATATTTCGTCTCGTAACTTATTCATCGAATCTGGTGACTTAACCGTTGCCAAGCAACTGTATAACAACTGAATTTGTACGTTCCGCGGCAGTTTCAGATACTTGGCCACCAAGCGTTGGAATAACTTGCCGCCGCCCGTAAGAATAATAAAACACACATTAAAAAAGAATGGAAAATAAATAAAATACAGTTAAAGTTACCCGGACAAATAGTACATAATATATGATGCCAATATCGGACACCGTCTCAGCACATGCTGTCGCAAGGATGCGACAGCGCTGTTTCAGCGGTGCCCGGGACTACCTAAAGACGTGCGCGGGCAATACTACTTATATATGGAATTTATACAGACAATAAGAGTATAATAAATATGATACATAAATAAAACAGTTATGAGAATAAAATATATTTTATACAATAAAATAATAGATGAAAAAATTTCATAAATAAATATATTATTGAGTCAAAAATAAACTAAAATAAATAATATGATAATTAAACGTATAAAGTTTAAATTATATAATAAAATATTGAAAATATTGGAAACAACAAGCTATATCGATATAACATAAAATATCGATATATGGACGCGATATATGGCTTTAATACGATATTATCGAGTCGTCTAATTTCGATATCTATATCGATATTTTTCAACCGATAATATTATAAATTTCAATAACAAAGCATTGTATTTTTTCTTTTATTTGTGGTTCACTTAATTAAATTTTGAGTAGTAGAAAACCCTTACTTGCGCCGCCATCATGAAGAGTGTAGTGTAGTATGTTACTACACTCCTACTCTTCACGATGGCAGGACTCGTTGTATAAATTTTATAATCTATGCATGTAGTCTGTACTGCTAGCAGAATCAAATCAAATCAAATAATCTGGACTGGTATCCGAAGCGAGAACCTTTCAGTTACGCGCCGAATATTAAGCGCTAATTAATTATAACGATATATGAAAAATATTGATAAATTTGTACAATATATCGCGTAGTATCAATACAGCCTCACGATATGTTATATCGATATATTTTTGACATGAACATCACTATTGTACACTGCAGGCATCCCGCCGACGATGTTCACCCATCCCGAGGAGTACATGAAGCGGGCGTGCCTCTTCGACAATGTCTACCTGGACCACGTGCCGTACGTTGTTGGTGAAGATGGATCCTTAATGGGATCGGTAGCTCCGCCCGTGCTGCATTGCGATGCTGCCACCTGCACATCCGTGCCGTTTATCGACAGGTACAGTACTAATAGTTAGAGCTTTAATATTCCCAATCTTTCTGTATGGAGTCGAGACGTGGACAATTCGAGCAAGAGAAAGACAGAGAATAGATGCATTCGAGATGTGGTGCTGGAGGCGAATGCTACGAATACCGTGGACTGCCAAGCGCACAAATGTATCTATTCTTTCCCAGCTCGCCATAAAGACAAGATTGTCCACTACGTGTCTACAGTGCGTTCTGTCATATTTCGGGCATATAATGCGTAGAGGGGATGGCAACCTTGAAAAGCTGGTCATCGTTGGCAATACAGAAGGCAAGAGAACAAGAGGCCGGTCGCCAACACGATGGTCTGACCAAGTAAAAGGTGCCATCTCCTCTCCTAATCTCTACCAGCTGGCAAGTTGAAGTGGCAATGGGCAGGGCACATAGCGCGTAGAATAGATGGCCGATCGGGCCGAAAAGTCAATTCTCGATTGGAGACCACGGACCAGCAAGCGCAGTGTGGGACGTCCACCCGCAAGGTGGTCTGACGACCTCATAAAGGTCGCAAGATGCAGCTGGATGCGGGCCGCTTACAACCGGTCCTTTTGGTAATCGTTGGGGGCGGCCTATGTCCAGCAGTAGATGTTTTACGGCTGAAATGATGATGATGAAAGGATTTTTACTTCAGCCGTGTGGTCTACATTCACACACTCGTTTTTCCAACTGACGATGAGTGATGCTGTTCCAGCATGATGTTCGAGGAGAAGTTGCCGAGGAGTAACGTGAGGACTGTGACGCGGTGCCAGGCGAGCTGCCGGGCGCACTGCCGCAACGACCCCGACTGCCTGAAGCGCTGCAGCGACCGCTGCTTTCGCGCTGAATAGCATCAGAAGCACGCACATATAGTTCCAAATATACGATTCATGTACACATGCTGTCTTTGTACAGTACATCCCCTGACTATTAGAGCTGAGTCGTAACAAATTTTAGGAATTACGTAATGCAGACTTATTTTATTAAATGAAATAGTTTGAAGAAACAAGCTTGCTTAAGTTTGTTTGGTAGACTTATCACAAATACTTTTTACAAAATCTATTTTCACTTCTCACACGTTAATCTTTATCTAATTATCACGTTAAACGCCGAGAGAAAAAATAAAATCGTAAAAATACTTTTGGTCGTAATTTGTTTATTATGTTACGATACGTATAGAAAATAAGTTTTATTCAATTCTGTACATGGGTTACATAGTTACAGTCAAATACATAGCTGAGGTCACCGGTGCACCCCATGGCGCACAAATACAGAAAATATATTCTCCGGTACCCGGCGCCGAGCCGGCCAATTCGCCGACCACCCGCTACACCGGTAGTACGCTCGCGCTTACGGTGATAGAACGTGTGTTACTAGATCAATTACGTTCCTACTATCTTAGCTGTCATCATTTTCTTATTGAATAGTATATATAATAATATAATAAAGACTAATTTGAATTATATATCCTGAATTTTTATTTTGGTTACTTTTTTCGCTTTCATTTTTTCAATTCCTTACAAGGTATGTTTGTCCCACTGCGCAGTATAGTTCTACAGCGCCGTGCCGGTCACGGAGTACGAATAAAGTAACAGTCAGTATGGCCGGCGGCGAGAAAAAGTAGTTTGAATATGACTATACGTTGAGGTCACCGGTGACCCCCATGGCGCTATGATAGAGGAAGGGTGAGGTCACCGGTGACCCCCATGGCGTTTAACGTGTTATATAATTTAAACGAGCAGTTCTTGTTATCTATTCTATAAGTTAGTTAGTTAGATAAGTTACACCCTTTATAGGGTAAAGGCTATAGTCGTTGGCCCCTTAAGCAGCTACTAGCAGTATTGCATTTCTGGGCAAATTGAAGGGCTATCTGGGTCAAATTAGGTTTGCAGAACATCAGCCCTGTAGTTTTGGGCTCTCAAGAATAAGACTACGGTATCCCCTGCGGGGTGGGGGCCTTTGTCGTCCGCTAAAGTGGACCCGGGAAGAAGGCGACATCGGCTGGCCCGTGTAGCCTTGCACTGCGAGGGCACAGGGGAGGAGTAACCCCCTCGGGACGTGCTCGACGTCCGGTGCGTTCCCCTGGAGATCCCGGAGCCCCTCGTCATGCACCGAGGAAAGGGCCACCGGGGAGGTTTTAGTGGGTAAAAACCCCACATAACCGCCGCCTTCCCCCCAGAAGGCGGGGTATCTTTTTGAAGATTTCCTCCCCGTTAACAAAAAAAAAAAAGGTTTGCAGAACATGGATACTATGAGCATTTCGATGAATTAAAAAAAATATATCATTGTCTCATGACATTGTCAGTAAGAACTTAAAAAAAAATGTCTTGGTCGGATATAGTTATTGGCCCCAGCCAAATTGGTGTAAACTATAACATTCACAAATACATTAAATCACCGATCATTTCTAAGAGTTAATTAGTTTCTTAGAACCGGAAATGGTAGTGATCATAGCAATAAGTGACTTTTAAGCATTAATTTAATTTATGCATATGCTTACCCAATTGCTAATTTTTGCATTTAAAAACACACGTTGACAAAATTTCAATCTGCGCCATGACAGTTGCGGGGATTCGTGAACAGCGTTGCCAACATAACCATAATAAATAGCGCAATTTTTTAAATATTTCTTTTGGTCGATTCGCTTATTCAGTCCCTTATTATTTGCGTTTTAGTGATAGAGGCCAATGACTGCCTCTTTACCCTATATGTCCCACTGCTGGGCACAGGCCTTTTCTGAGAGTATAAGGGGGCGTCCATAAATTACGTGAATACCTCACGTAACGTTTTTTAATTTTCTGCCACAATAGTGAGATGTCGTGAGATTTTATTCAACTCCCTCCCCCATCCCCCAATTTCACGTGAGATTTTTCAAAATGTGAGTTTCTTACGTAAACGAGTTACGATTGTTATTGTAAAAAGAACAAATTTGCTTCGTCGTGCTTTTATTTACGACTAGTTAAGACTAGTAATCAATATTGCTGAGAGTTTGGAACCTGTCCGTGTGTCGCTGCCACTCATTTTTTTTTGACGAACTAACACAGTTGGCACAGAGAAGCTGGCCTTAACGGCTTCACCGGATTTGAGAGGTGGCACAGCTCTTAGATCGCTTAGCCTGAACCTCAGCTGCCACTGAGCTCGTACGCTCTCGTTCATCGAGTCGCGTGTTCGGCTAACAGTGGCGAGAAACCAAAGGACGGGCTACACTGTACCGTAAATCCAAATTCAATTGAGCTATTTGGTATAAAACAAATATGGTGGTTTGACAGTCAGTAAATGTATAACGTTGAAGTATGAATGAAATTATTTTCTTACGAAAGAATTAGTAAGTGATCTTAATCGTATTACGATTACGCTTAAGATTAAAATTTAACCATGTACAATCTGGATTAAATGGACCAAAATAGTAATTTTTTTTATGTTTCAATCAGAAAAAAAAAATTCCGTGATATTTGCCGTGATCTTTCACCAACGTAAGATTAGATGAGATTAGACTCGACCCCTGCCCCCTTAAACACCTCACGTAATTTATGGACGCCCCTAACATATTCCGCCACGCACACCTGGTGCGGATTGGCGGACTTTACATGTCTTAGAAAGGTTACTCCCTCCCCTGTGCCCTCGCAGCCCAAGGCGATACGGGCCAGCCGATGTCGCCTAGTGAACCCGAGGCCCCTTTTAGTCGCCTTCTACGACAGGGGATACCGTAGTCTTATTCTTGAGAGCCCAGAACTACAGGGCTGTTAAATAGAACGCTATAGGAAGCAGCAGCTTTCAAATCAAAAAGGAATTATCAAAATCGCTTCACCCAGTCGAAAGTTATGCGGTAACAAACAAAAAATACAGACGAATAGAGAATCTCTTTTTGAAGTCGGTTAAAATGGAAACAAACACATTTTCATCTCTACTAAACTCTTTGAAAACGGAGTATGGTATGCTCCCTCCACGAATGTGCCCGATTGACGACCAGTAGGCGGAGGTGGCGAGACGTCGTGCGGCGGGTGCTGTCTGCTGCCCAACCCACCGAATCATGATGACCACGACCACTCTGACAAGAGTGAAGCGAACAAGAAGAAACTCTTTGAATGGTCTAACACTAGGGATAGGATATGGACAGTCAGAAATGAATACAACATATAAATAATTTTTATTAATCTGACAACATTTACATAAAAACAAATGATATATTATATTGCTATGTATTGCCAGCTATTATAATAAGTTACGAACATAGACCAATATTCGAAAACATCAATTACGACCAAAAATTTTATTTACGGTGTCATATATGATGGATGGATACCATGATGGAGCGAGAAGGGTACGCGTTAGCAATCACCATCCCCGGAGACAGTTCCAGTCACCCAGGCACCCCTTAGACGGGGGAGAAGAAGGAGGGACCTTTTTGCCCCTCTGCACTGTGTCCTTAGGAGAGCATGTCCCGGGGGGGAGGGGATTACTCCCTCCCCCCCTGTGCCCTCGCATTGCGAAGCGACACGGGCCGGCCGATGTCGCCTTCTTCCCGGGTCCACCTTGGCGGACGACAAAGGCCCCCATTCTTGTCGCCCGCTACGACAGGCAGGGGATACCGTAGTCTTATTATTGAGAGCCCAGAACTACAGGGCTGAAGAAGGAGGGACCTACCTTCTCGCCTGCACTGGAACTGCTCCTATAGCTAAGCGCTCTCCCCATCCGCTGTGAGGTCTCCTTCTGCGCCACAAACCATCTCTCAGCACAAGCTTAAGCTTAGTTGGAATGATTAACAAGGCTGTCAGTAATATTTGTTAATAAATGCTTTACATGGTCGAAGATCAAATAGGGTTATGGAAACCACTGGAAGGAACATCTAAGAGCGTGACCTGAATCATGAAATAGGTCGCCGTATCACTGTCATCGTATAACGTACGGTGTACTTGGACTGGTCTCTGGGATAGTCCACAAACATACGTTTGTATGTTTGTGAATGGAATGAGCAATGCTCGGCATTTCTCTAAAAAAGTAGTATCAGAAACTAAGACATTCAATGGAGAACAAAGGTAGACAGTGGACCTGCCACATCTGAAAGGTCAGTGACGGCAGATGGTGGAGGAATGTCTTTGAATGGAGGTGCATGGGTTGGAGAAGAGTAGCCCTACTTCCAGATGGACTGACGACGATTATATGGTGGACAGGAAGTGGCTGGATGCGAAAAGTGTAGGATCGTATATGTTGGATGGCATTGGTGAAGACCTGTTATACACACTTTACAGATGTCAAGGTTACGTAGCAACGTCGACCTTCCTTAACGGAGTACCTGTTTCCCCCACCTGCCGGTTGGTCTTCTGTCTACCCGGTCTCTGCGGGGGGACCGTGATGTTGTGCTGCCTCTGAAGGTGTTTCTTCCAGTAGCAGCGGCGCGTGAAGCAAGCGTGACACGTGTCGCACTCGAATCTGGAATGTTCCATTGAAGTTAAACGAATAAAAAAACGGTGTGCTTTGTACTATACGATTGTAGTAAAACTTCTTTATTCCAACAATATGTAGACTATATAGAAATATAATATATACACAAATTTTCAAATATATAATTAATAATAGCGTCATCTATCTAAACCAGTTGACACTAAAATCTTACGCTTTTATTTAACGTTACGGACGTTTTTTGCCGGCTATGGTACCCCTTGCAACGCCCTATGATTCTTTAAGCAGGCATCTCGATGGTTTTTCGAGACTGCCACCAAACATCCTAATAAACTTCTTGTAAGTGCCGCCACTTATATGCCTTCCTATACTGAATTGCACGTTCTTGACGATCCAGACGACGCAATTACCATTGCACAGGCCAGATCTTTACAAATCCACAAAGCGTCCATTCGCGACCGTCGGAGGTTGCGAATAATCCTCGCGAGTTACCGCTATTTTAAGGACAGGCCCACCCCTAGATATTAGGAGCGTTGCTGGAGTTTCTTCGGCCACTTCACCCAGCGCCAACGCTTCCCGAAGTGGCACTCAAAGTTAGTTTAGTTTTTGAATGTCCCTCAGATTACCCGTGAAATACCTACCCACCGAGTAGTGGTTCGATCTCGGGCGCCCTCGGATCGTAATACTCACGTATGCACTATGTTAGTAACCGTCCAAGCCGAGGTTACCCCTCACCGAGGGACCCTTGTGTCGAGTTACTAGCTAATAGAGGTTCAGGCTAAGCGACCTAAGAGCTATGCCACCTCTCAATACGGTGAAGAGCTCAAGGCCAGCTTCTCCGGCTATTCTGTGTAGTTCGTCAAGAAAAAAGAGAATCATCAAAATCAAGTCAAAGTCAATCAAAAACAATTTTAATTCAGACCTTTCTCTTTTTTAGAATCCTGTTGAAAAAGATTAAAATCACCTTTTTATGTCATTATGAGAATCTAGATGCCGGTTGAGTTTGGTGCGGTCGTAGAAGCTCCTCTCGCAGAGGTGGCAAGGGTGTCTGCGCTCCCGCTCATGGTACCTCCTGATGTGGCAGGTCAGGTTCGAAGACGTATAGTACGATGCCGTGCAATACTCGCACTGGTACAGCTTCAAACCTGTCACCGAATCATAATCAGCAACTAGATAACGAAGTCAAGTCCAAAGGTGGATGATGTGCACCACATAATGGTGGAATGTGCTAAACATGAAGCGGAAAGAAAGTCATTAATACATAGTCTAAAACAGAGGGAACAACATGTGGGTGTCTTCTTAATGCTGCTGTCAGACCCGACCTCAGAGGGAGCGAGGAAGCTGGTGGCTATGGCCATACAACATTGATGACTTTCTTTCCCGCTTCATGCGACCGATGTGTGTGTGCGTAGGTTAGGGTATGATGGGGCTGACATGCTCAAAAGGGCAAAAGTCTCCAATAAATAAAAAAAAGACTAACAGACTATACAGGGTGTTAGGAGACCGCTTCCGAAAACGAAGACAGACAGTACAAATGACACCTTTGATAATGAGATGGAAAAAAATCGACCCTGATTTAAAAAAAATCAGCTTTATTTATGTTTTTTTTTTTATTTAATTTCTTACGATATTTATGTGTCGGATGAAATATAACGATTTTAGATGATTCGATAATATCGGAATAAATCGATATTTCATAAAATAACGATAGATATCGTGAGCCGTGGTAGCTCAGTGTCCGGGCGGTTGGCTCAAGTTGCATAGTACGCTAGCAACCCGAGTTCGATCCCCGGTGCCGGCACCAATAAATTTGTTGTTGCAATTTTATGTGCTGATTAACCACGCGCTCGGCGGTGAAGGAAAACATCGTGAGGAAACCTACATGTCTTAGAAAATTTTTCTACGACATGTGAAGTCTGCCAATCCGCATTAGGGCCGCGTGGCGGACTATGCCCTTATACTCTCTTTATAGAGAAAGCCTGTGCCCAGCACTGGGACATATGTATTATATATATAAAGGCTGTAACTTTAACTTTATCGTGCACTCCTATTGGTGGTGGCATGACAGGTTGTGGGATTAGTAGTGCGCGATATATGCATAAAATGTCGATTTATGAACGCGATATATCGCTTCAATCCGATGTTATCGAATCACCTAATATCGATATTCATATCGATATATTTTTGCATGAACATCCCTAGGTGGGATGTATACCGACTGTGTTCTTACCAGTGTGTATGCGGACATGTTTCACCAGGTCGTGTTTGTGCGAGGTGCGATAGTCGCACTGCTCGCACGCGTACTGCGGCGGCAGGTGGGAACGCACGTGCGTGTAATGCGACGCGCGGTATACGAACACCTTGCCGCATATCTACGGACGATAACGTACGATGAACTTACGTTAGATGTTAGGAGCGTTGTTGGAGTTTCTTCGGCCACTGCTCCCAGCCTTCCCGATGATTTAAGTTAGCTTTAAAATGCCCCTAGATACGCCGAGGAATAGCCCATGTCGTGGTTCGGCCCTTTCGGACGCACATAGTAACCATCCAAGCCGAGGTTACCCCATGGTAAAGGAGTGTCGGTAGTAATTAATAAGACGGTTATAAGTTAGACGGTTAAAGTAGCTGCACTCCTTGACTGCGATACAACACTGACAAGTAGTAAGTTCAGTGAAGCGAAATATAGCGCCTACGATAATGTCATAGCAAAACTTTGCTAATGCAAATAGGTAGGAGTGAATGAGCAGTTTCATTTGTAACACCCCTCACTCGGCGGACTCTTGTGTCGAGTAATACCAATAGAGGTTCAGGCTAATATAAAATCTTCAACCAGATACCCCGCCTTCTGGGTGGAAGGTGGGATTATGTGGGGGTTTTAAACACCCCCCCCCCCAGTGACCCTTCCTCGGTGCATGGTGAGAGGCTCCGGGATCTCCAGTGGGATGCACCAGAGTCCCCATGCTCTGGTCTCTCCCGGGGGGAGGTTAAACGTTGCTTCGTACAGCAAAGGACTGGAATATTTTGCACGCGTCTGTCTTTCCCTGCAATTACAATGTGGGTATTTTCAAGAGTAGAATTACTGACTTAAACATCATACCTCGCAGACGAAGATCTCGTTCCCTTTGTGTGTATCCTTCTTGTGCTCATCCGACTGCTCCTTACTGGAGAACTTCAGGTCGCAAGGCTCGCAGTACAGCTTCCGGAACTTGAATTTGCGAAGACGCTTTGGGACCTCGCTCTTGTTGTACGGACCTCGTTTCTTACGCACTCTCACTGGTATCTCTTTTCCTGTTATGCTGCAAAATACAAATATACCTATGAGTAAAATTACTGACTTAAACATCATACCTCGCAGACGAAGCTCTCGTTCCCTTTGTGTGTATCCTTCTTGTGCTCATCCGACTGCTCCTTACTGGAGAACTTCAGGTCGCAAGGCTCGCAGTACAGCTTCCGGAACTTGAATTTGCGAAGACGCTTTGGGACCTCGCTCTTGTTGTACGGACCTCGTTTCTTACGCACTCTCACTGGTATCTCTTTTCCTGTTATGCTGCAAAATACAAATATACCTATGAGTAAAATTACTGACTTAAACATCATACCTCGCAGACGAAGCTCTCGTTCCCTTTGTGTGTATCCTTCTTGTGCTCATCCGACTGCTCCTTACTGGAGAACTTCAGGTCGCAAGGCTCGCAGTACAGCTTCCGGAACTTGAATTTGCGAAGACGCTTTGGGACCTCGCTCTTGTTGTACGGACCTCGTTTCTTACGCACTCTCACTGGTATCTCTTTTCCTGTTATGCTGCAAAATACAAATATACCTATGAGTAAAATTACTGACTTAAACATCATACCTCGCAGACGAAGCTCTCGTTCCCTTTGTGTGTATCCTTCTTGTGCTCATCCGACTGCTCCTTACTGGAGAACTTCAGGTCGCAAGGCTCGCAGTACAGCTTCCGGAACTTGAATTTGCGAAGACGCTTTGGGACCTCGCTCTTGTTGTACGGACCTCGTTTCTTACGCACTCTCACTGGTATCTCTTTTCCTGTTATGCTGCAAAATACAAATATACCTATGAGTAAAATTACTGACTTAAACATCATACCTCGCAGACGAAGCTCTCGTTCCCTTTGTGTGTATCCTTCTTGTGCTCATCCGACTGCTCCTTACTGGAGAACTTCAGGTCGCAAGGCTCGCAGTACAGCTTCCGGAACTTGAATTTGCGAAGACGCTTTGGGACCTCGCTCTTGTTGTACGGACCTCGTTTCTTACGCACTCTCACTGGTATCTCTTTTCCTGTTATGCTGCAAAATACAAATATACCTATGAGTAAAATTACTGACTTAAACATCATACACACTGACAGATTTGCACACTCTCAAACAGGCACACAATTATTTTATATTAATTAAATTTAAAAAAAAAATTGATACAGTTATGGAAGGGCTGGATCATCTGGCACAAGTATATTTTATACTTAAAAGAATATCCAAACATTGTATACTTGTTTTTAAAAATAAAGATAAAACATTACGATTTATTATATCGATATATTTTTTGCATGAACATCCCTAGGTGGGATGTATACCGACTGTGTTCTTACCAGTGTGTATGCGGACATGTTTCACCAGGTCGTGTTTGTGCGAGGTGCGATAGTCGCACTGCTCGCACGCGTACTGCGGCGGCAGGTGGGAACGCACGTGCGTGTAATGCGACGCGCGGTATACGAACACCTTGCCGCATATCTACGGACGATAACGTACGATGAACTTACGTTAGATGTTAGGGGCGTTGTTGGAGTTTCTTCGGCCACTGCTCCCAGCCTTCCCGATGTGGCATCTAAGTTAGCTTTAAAATGCCCCTAGATATGCCGAGGAATAGCCGATGTCGTGGTTCGGCCCTTTCGCACATAGTAACCATCCAAGCCGAGGTTACCCCATGGTAAAGGAGTGTCGGTAGTAATTAATAAGACGGTTATAAGTTAGACGGTTAAAGTAGCTGCACTCCTTGACTGCGATACAACACTGACAAGTAGTAAGTTCAGTGAAGCGAAATATAGCGCCTACGATAATGTCATAGCAAAACTTTGCTAATGCAAATAGGTAGGAGTGGATGAGCAGTTTCATTTGTAACACCCCTCACTCGGCGGACTCTTGTGTCGAGTAATACCAATAGAGGTTCAGGCTAATATAAAATCTTCAACCAGATACCCCGCCTTCTGGGTGGAAGGTGGGATTATGTGGGGGTTTTAAACACCCCCCCCCCCAGTGACCCTTCCTCGGTGCATGGTGAGAGGCTCCGGGATCTCCAGTGGGATGCACCAGAGTCCCCATGCTCTGGTCTCTCCCGGGGGGAGGTTAAACGTTGCTTCGTACAGCAAAGGATTGGAATATTTTGCACGCGTCTGTCTTTCCCTGCGATTACAATGTGGGTATTTTCAAGAGTAGAATTACTGAGTTGACCATCATACCTCGCAGACGAAGCTCTCGTTCCCTTTGTGTGTATCCTTCTTGTGCTCATCCGACTGCTCCTTACTGGAGAACTTCAGGTCGCAAGGCTCGCAGTACAGCTTCCGGAACTTGAATTTGCGAAGACGCTTTGGGACCTCGCTCTTGTTGTACGGACCTCGTTTCTTACGCACTCTCACTGGTATCTCTTTTCCTGTTATGCTGCAAAATACAAATATACCTATGAGTAAAATTAAAAGCCTTTTTTTTCGAAAACCCCCCGGTGGCCCTTCCTCGGTGCACGGTGTGCGGCTCCAGGATCTCCAGTGGAACGCACAGGAGCCCCTCTGCACTGTGCTCTGTGCAAGGCGACACGGGCCACCCGATGTCGCCTTCTTCCCGGTTCCACCTTGGCGGATGACAAAGGCCCCCACCCTTGTCGCCCAGTAAGTGGCTAAAATGGCTAAAGTTTGGCAATATACCAGGGCTCCTAATCTGCCACTCGTATTTTCACTCAATTTCCACTAACAACTCAACAAGTACCATTTAATTGCCATTGTGCCAACAAATGGTGAATCTCGTAATTATGATCATTATGAATTGAACATCATGAGGAAACCGGCCAAATGGGGGAACCATACCCTTACTAACTCTTTACAGAGAAGGGGGTATAAGGGTAATAATTAGAGGTTCAGGCTAGCGTGACCTAATAGCTATCCCAGCCACCTCTCAATCCGGTGAAACAGTAAAGGCCAGCCTCTCGCCAACTCTGTTAGTTCGTTCAGGTAATAACCCACTGTTAGGCAGAAGACCCAATAGTGGGATATATAACTGCAACTTTAACTATTTTTAGCTTTAAGTGACTTTTCGACAGTTGGCAAGATTTTTATTGCAAAAATTGTACCCTTCTTACTATGACAGATTAAAAGCCACTAAACACAGACATATAAACACTTTTTTTTACGAAGTTCTGACAGGATTAATTATTGCAACCTACTCTTGGAATGTCATAAACCTACCAATATTTTCATCACCAAGCATTATTTTATAAGACATCACTGGTAACTTTGGGATCAAAGGTCCAAAAGTAATAAAAAGGGTCAAATATAAAATATAGGGATTATTTTATTCTCTCTTCACTCCAACTTTCAACAATAAATAATTTCTAAAATCAGTCATGAGATAAATAATAGTTTGGGGAAAAAGTCTTTTTGCATTATAGTATGTATGAACTTGTAATAACTCTTTGGCTATACTATTTGTATCTGGCTGGTTTTGGTATCATTGACAGTTTACATTTTAAAGAACATAATTCCAAATTTAAATTAGGAAAATATGTGTGATTTTCATTTGTTTTTCGTACAGTCAAGATGAGTGAATCTAATGAAGAAATTCGACATATTTTTAACAAATTTTACAACAAACCATGAAAAAAAATTGCGATGTCTATGGACCTAGTGCAGTGTCTTCAATACGGAAATTCTGATGTCAAATATGTACATCGCTCTGGTCGCCCTATTACTGTTAAAATGGATGCCATTTATGTAAAAGTGGAGCAATATCGGCATATGAATAGTTGATGAACTGGTAATTGACCGCAAAACCATCATGTCCCTACAAGATGGCAAAAAGTTTATAAAACAAAATGGTACTTACATACTTAAAGTTAAATATAAATAAACTATATTAAAATATGTTTGGAATTTTCTTAAAAACTAAGAAAAAACTTTTTCCCCAACCTAATATAAAAAAAATAAAAATTGAACCAATATGACCTCTTGACCTCTGCTTTTAAAACAGCAAAAAAATAATAAAATTTATACAACCACCTTTCTTGTTTCACTTTTAATTTTACTCTGCTACTCCTCCTTACAAGATCCGGATCCGGATCCGGCTTCACTTGTCCATTGTCTAGCCCCTGTATGCCCTCAATTGACTCGGCAAAGTTCTCCTTAATATCAAATTCATCATTTTTATTGTCAAAGTCATTTGAGTCCCCACTGAAATCTTTAAAAGTAAATTCTTCTTTTATTCCTGTATTAGTATTTCTAAAAGTCTTCTCGGCAAGTAAGCATAGAGTTTTGAACTTGTGAGCGATTGATAAATTGTCGAGACAAATATTACATATCTGTGCTGGTAACCCATCTTCATATGTAATCTGGAAAAAAATTGTTTTTACAATTATGATTTACAAAGAAAAAATCCTAACCCATTAGCCATAATTGCAGTATAATTATTGAATAAAGTGAAGATACAACATTGAGGCTGGTTACTTCAATTAAAGAATTCCCCCGTGTAAAAAGAATTCCCCCAGATTAACAAAAAAAAATGATTCCTGTTATCCAATTGTGTTTCCAATTTAAAACTTAATATGCAATTTACCCTGTATGCCAGTGTTTTTGCTTTATTACCAGTTTTTGAATGGCCGTTATATTATCCGTGAAATAGAAACCGACCGAGTCGTGGTTACGCCCTCTCGGGAGCCCTCGGATCGAAACTTACGCGTAACATAGTAACCGTCCAAGCCAAGGTTACCCCTCGCCGGGGGGACCCTTGTGTCAAATTACTAGCGATAGAGGTTCAAGCTAAGACCTAAGAGCTATGCAACATCTCAATCCGGTGAAGCAGTCAAGGCCAGCTTCTCGGGCCAATGTGTATAGTTCGTCAAAAAAAATCTTTATTACCTGTAACCCTGTGCAGAATTGAATTCTATCCACAATATCTGTATTAAATATATGAAACATATTCTTCCTCTTTGTCATACAGACTCTGCAGGAATCCATAATTCAATTTGTTTGTTTTATTAATTACATGTTTTCTATTTGCTAAATGAAAACCAACTTGATTTAGTGTTGATTATTAACAGTCGTTTTGAAAAACAGTTGTTTAAGGAGCAAAAATAATGATATAATTTCTAATAAACATATATTTTCTGTAACATTACAATATAACAATATTTTCTATCATACATAATACATATAGTTAAAATAATCAATATTTTGACAGCTAGTTGACAAACAACATAGTAACAATAATAGCAAAACATGTAAATAAAAAAGACATTTACCGTTTTTTTAATACTAGATTACTAATAACAAATTGCAAGTACGAAAAAAATATGCAATATTTTTTGTCATTAGTTAATAAAAATCAGAAGTTTATTAATATATATTATGTATACTATTATAAATTAGTAATTGCCTTTGTTGTAATAAAGGTTGAGTGCATAGATATTTAAAGTAATTGTTAAGAATAGAATTAAGTTGTATTAAAAATACCTATTCCATCAAAGGTCATCTTTTTGGGTTTAAACTCTCAAATATTTGTGTAATATCATTGTGATTATTTATTTATATATATTTTAGAAGTAAATAATACTGAAAATAATCATATTTATGGCTTCGGCTTAGATAATTACAAAATCAAAGCAATAATAAAACGCGTCGAATCAATGTTCAGAATTTTTAACTTTATGAATGGGAATAATTTTTTTTATGATAATCATATAAATGATAATTTATTATTTCATAAAGAAAAAAATAAAGAAAACATGATTTTTTTCTCGTAGACAGACCTTAACTTCCTAGTTTTTAAAACTTCGAAAAACTGTGCTATTACCAAACGGTCTAAAATGGCCGCTGCTCGTAAATATAAAGCTTACATCACACTAAAGGACTTTGTAAGCATATTTTTAATAAGCTCTAACTTGAGATAATTTTTCTTTTCTTCATAATGTATTTTATAATCATATTAATAAGGTGCATTGGAAGTATTTAACGGCAAGAGACATTATCCATCAAGGATGCGTTTTGCTTTTCCTTTCATAATGCGGAAAGAAAATAATTATAGTACGGCCTTTGAACCTTGTTAATAAAATTAAATAGACCAAATGGGGTAACTTAGTCTAACTAAATTTTTTAACATTGCTATTCTTTAATATACCACCAATCCCCTAGATATACATTTGCTTTGGTATACGTCCGGTTCATTTTTATCTTATATACGAATGGCAATCTATCTTTTATCTCTTTTAAAACAGTGTAACTTAACACTAATTCTCGTTATTTTTATTCTTATGTCCTACACAATAATAATGTCACCACCTCGTCGTCTGGATGATGTTCGGTACAATTATTACAACTGACCCGGATTTTGAGATATGGCCAAAGTCTTAGAGCATTATCATCTATATACTTTACAAAAATTAACGCAAAAAAAAATAAGATAGAATGTTACATCAAGACTTATGTTTCATCCTGGATATATCTAAGACAATGAATTAGCTCTCTACTAACTATCCCCCGGTATCAACATTTTTAGCAATAATAATAATGCACATTTGAATCAGCTTAAGTGTAATATAAGTATGTTTATTAGGAACTGTGACTGAAGCTATGATATGTGTGTACGGATACATAAAAATTAACTCCAATTAGCGTGGTTTCGAAGTCGTTGCGCAATAAATATCTTATTGGATTTTTTAAACAGGTCAATTCACTTGTACGCGATGTCTTCTTAGTTTCAGAATCAATTTACTGATTGATTTATATTTATTGTGTGTAGGAATCAACAAGTTTTGTTACTTTCCGATAGATATAAAATTTAAAAGCAAAACTTTTATTAATATTTGCATTTATTTAGTAATCTTCTTTATTCGTTTAGTGTACACTTTCCTTTATCTTACTGAACGATGAATGTCAACGTCAAAATCGACCCAACGAATGTATAAAGACGGGCGTTGTAAAAGCCACGAAGGTGATTACGATTTCCATTGATATATACTATTAGTGTCTCCGTACTCGGTGTTCCTTTCCCTCGGCAACAGCACGGCGTATTAGAGGTAAGTGTCTTTAATAAATTGACAAGTTAAAGGTTAACCGGAAAGCTAAACATGATAAGGTTTATCTCTAAGAGTTTTATTTGATATGTCCGATTGTATAAGCCGGCTATACAGTCCACTGATTGCTTGATAAAGATAATGCATTGTCAGTTAATTTGCATAGTCACTGACCGCGGTTACTCGAGTCGATTCCGTCTTTGATTTGGTACAAAATTTGTATGTATTTTTCAACGTCTTCTTGATATACATTCGATTACTATTCTACTATAGACACTGTGTATTTATTCTACAGCTTTGTCTTTTAAATAAACCAAATAATAATGAAGATAACAAACTTATTTCAAGAAAATTGATTTTACCTGGTTAAAGCTCTGTTTTATAACTTTTTATACATGTAATATGTTTTATTTATTGTGTAATAATTTACGGTGATATAAAAAGATTTATCGATGTAGTAGAACATAACATGTTGAATTAATTTAATAAAAATAAATGTGTGTTTATAATAATGAACTTTATAGTTGTTTTGAGAAAAAATAATTACCAAGAAAATTGTGTGTAGCATGCTGAAAAACTGTCAAATGTTATTAGACATTTGTTCTGTGATTTAAGATGTGTCAGTTTTGTACTAAAATTTGTGATCCCTGCCTATCCCTCTGAGTGCTAGATGTGCATGTTTACGTATATTGTATAACTTTAGTTTTATTATAAAGAAATTCAGAAGATAATCTGTTGTGTCACCCAATTTGCTATTATGCAACCATTTCTAAAAATTATATTACTTCAACTATATTTATAACCCTACACACATGCCTGTATCCCTTCTATCTCTATTCCTTGCTATTTGTCCCACATGGTGGTGAGTCAGCTTTCCTTTTCGATTTCCACTTTGCTCTATCCCTGACATCGTCTTGAGAAATCTTGCACTCCCTCGTGTCTCGACACTACAGTCTCCCACCTTGTCTTGGGTCTTCCTCTGGATCTTCGTCCAGGGAGGGAATGTTGTAGTGCCAGGTTCCCTATGTAGTCGAGAGGCCTTCTCATTAAAACATATTAGACCACACAATGAATACCTTATTTGCAAATTCCACAATGCAACTCTGGCTTCCAAGATACAAGTGTCTGCTTAGTTTGAAAGCCACTGCATACTAATATTTCACTTAACTTATATAACTTCTTTTTCTTGAAGCTACCATTAAGGTTCTTTTAATTTTTGATGCAGCGGCATGGAGCAAGGTTCCTATGCTCATGTTGAACCATGTCTTGAAAATTTTAAGCCAGTCTTCTTCTAGGTGGCCGTTTACCCACAAGTCTACTGCATTCCGTGGTTTTCGATATGCGGCGTCAAAATGTTGGAATAACATCCCCCCGCCTATTAGGATGTCTAAAACAATACCTATATTTAAAAATAAATTGAAATGCTTCTTAACCGAGTCTCAACGTAACCACGCCAACATCAACTACGACAAATCGTTTATATAACACTATATTTATGTTATTTATTATGTAATTTGTTTATATATCTATATGTAAAGAAAGTATAAATATATATTTATATATACAAATATATATATGAACCTTATTCTGTTAGTATCAAGGCATATAAATTGGGTCATAAATTTCCAGGACAAAAACATTTATAAAAGCAAGCAGAAAATTATAAACTCGCTTAAGAAAGTGAAATGATGAAGGTTGTGAAAATATATCTATAGCTGCTTTTTTAATATATACATTTATATATAATATATATGAAAGTTTATGTTATGTACACTATAATAATACACAACCGTATGGTGTTCGCCTTAGTCTACACAGGTTTTTTGGCTGAAAACCAGCGCTGTGCTACATGTGTGAGTACAGCACATGCTGAGCCAACCCTTTTTTTGCCACAATTTCTATTTTGTTCTTTTTTTTATGTCTTTTCTGTTTACTTTTGTTTATGTTGTTTTTTGCCTTGTTTTACCTGTTGTTTCTGTCGTTTGGTCCGTGTCGCCTTGCACTGCGAGAACACAGGGGGAGGGATCAACCTCCCGGGATGTGCTCTTCCAGCACAGTTCAGAGGAGCTCAGATGCGTTTCACTGGAGATCCCGGAGCCCTTCACCATGCACCGAGGGGGTTAGTCGAGTACAAAAAAGAAACCAACACCATGTTACGCTACTTGTGTCCGGACGGTTCACAATATAGTTTATAACATGTTAATATTATAAACTATATTGTGTAATCAGATCTTGTAAAGAGAAAAAAAACTGTTCAATTATCTGTTAGTGGTACTCCAGTTATAATTGTTATTGTACCTTCATTTCAAGTATGTTGTAAGTGGTCGTTAATCTACGGTCGTTATTGTCGATCTTATAAACTATCTCGTATTGAATTAGTTGGTTTAGGTAGTTCTGCCCTCAGCCCTGTAGTTCTGGGCTCTCAAGAATAAGACTACGGTATCCCCTGCCTGTCGTAGAAGGCGACTAAAATGGGCCTCGGGTTCACTGGGCGACAAGGGTGGGGGCCTGAGTCGTCCACCAAGGTGGATCCGGGAAGAAGGTGACATCGGCTGGCCAGTGTCGCCTTGCGCTGCGAAGGCACAGGGGGGAGGGAGTAACCTCCCTCGGGACGTGCACTCCTTGAGCATAGTGCAAAGGGGCTCCGGTGCTTTCCACGTTGAGATCCCGGAGCCCCTCGTCATGCACCGAGGAAAGGGCCACCGGGAAGGTTTCAGAGGGTAAGGACCTTCATTTACGCCTTCCTTTCATAGTACGCTAGCAACCCGAGTTCAATCCCTGATGCCGGCACCGACAGAATTTGTTGTTGCAATTTTATGTGCTGATTCACCACGAGCTCGACGGTGAAGGAAAATAACGAGAGGAAACCTACATTTCTTAGATTTTTTTTTAAAACATGTGAAGTCTGCCAATCCGCGCTAGGCGTGCGTGGCGGACTATGCCCTTATGCTCTCTTTACAGAGAATGTCTGTGCCCAGCAGTGGGACATTTATAAAGGCTGTAACTTTAAATTAATTTTAATTATGGTTTCTGGCATAATGACAATTGAATTGTGAAAGCTTGTTCTCACAGTGAAATATCATTGACTAATAGTAACGAACTCTAGTACCGTATTGTGCGACTTGAGGCGACCGGCCACTGAGCTACCAAGTCTCTAATTTCACGCTTCGTTAAATTAAATGTTTTATAAATGAAAACAAAAGTCGTCAACGGCCGCGGCGTGCTGCTGCCGTGTTACTGCCGACCCTCGATACGCTGATAACCCGATGACCCCACGCAATGTCGCCCCAATGTCGCGGCGTCCTCTACATTACGCCTAGGAAAACGCAACGGAAATCCAACGCTCTTTAGTCATGGTACAATTCAACCGACTGTCAAACAAGTATATTTACATCGAACTGCTAACGCGTAATAATGGTAACCGTCCAAGCCGAGGTTACCCCTCACCGGGGGGACCCTTGTGTCGAGTTACCACCTAATAGAGGTTCAAGCTAAGCGACCGAAGAGCTATGCCATCTCTCAATCCAGTGAAGCAGTAAAGGCCAGCTTCTCTGTGCCAACTGTGTTAGTTCGTCAAAAAAAGGATATTTACGACCAAAATCATAAACTGACGTCAATTGGAAACGTTAAACGCTATTACGTTGGGACGATATCTTTGTAGCTAACTGGCGTACCCAGCCCGCTTCACCGGGGTAGATTCTCTACTCTCTCGCTCTACTGTCGACTCTATTTTATTTAAGCAATAAACTTACATCATTAAATATTTAATTTAACTCTCGCAATATATTGAATTATTCATTTCTCTCCGTATTCATTCTCTTCTCGAGCGGGTGAAGATCATTATCTACACCCATGTATAATATTTATTGTACTCTTACTGTCTCTTGTATGTATAAATTCCATGTAAATATAGTATTGCGCGCGCACGACTTTGGGTAGTTCTGGGCACCGCTGAAAATCAGCGCTGTCATCCTTGCGTACGACATATGCTGAGACGGTGTCCAGTATTGACATCATATCTTATGTTCTATTTGTCTGTTGGTTTTATATCTTGTATATATATTCTTGTATATAACTTTTTTTTTCTGTCTTTTGTTGTTTCATATTTTGTTGCAATAAAAAATATGTCTCTGTCTACGTATATATCAGTAAATACAATACCATTCCTATCATTTATACAAAAACATATCGGGCTCAAGTTAATGTCAGAAATAAAAGTACGACGTATGGCTTGTTTGACAGTTCAAAAAGAGGAGTGCTCCGACCGTCACCAAACTTTACAGGATTACTCGTAAGGTCAATCTAAAGTTTCCCTGAAAGTTTCATTGAAATCGGTCCAGCCATTTCGGAGCCTAAATGGAACATATCCATACACTTTCTCTTTTATTTATTTATTTATTCAATACAGGAAAACTTACAGATATTCAATGCTTCTTATATAATTTACAGATATTATATCATTATTTTAGCAGATAACAAGTTAGGAAAACAAAACACTAAAGATACGCAAACTTAGGTAACACAGGATTGAAAAACAGTATCAAGGTCCCGCAGACAAAATTTCACTAAATATTCTTATAAAAAGCTTACGTATGGAGGCATCACTGACGTGAAAAAGGTCCACATTATTGCATTTCTTACAAAGGTTCTATTCATTACATGCTCTGATAAAATCCAGGACAGAATTTCCACTTAACAACAGGTGGGATCGTAGTCAAGCACTTATAGCATAAAATAAACCTAAATATAGTATAAAATAAACCCTTTAAGTTTCCTCACGATGTTTTCCTTCACCGCCGAGCGGGTGGTAAATCAGCACATAAAATTGCAACAACAAATTTATTGGTGCCGGCACCGGGGATCGAACCCGGGTTTCTAGCATACTATGAAAGGAAGGCGTAAATGAAGGTCCTTACCCACTAAAACCTCCCCGGTGGCCCTTTCCTCGGTACATGACGAGGGGCTCCGGGATCTCACGTGGAACGCACCGGAGCCCCTCTGCACTGTGCTCAAGGAGAGCACGTCCCGAGGGGGAGGTTACTACCTATGCCCTGTGACCTCGCATCGCAAGGCGACACGGGCCAGCCGATGTCGCCTTCTTCCCGGGTCCACTTTGGTGGACGACACAGGCCCCCAACCTTGTCGCCCAGTGAACCCGAGGCCTCTTTTAGTCGCCTTGTACGACAGGCAGGGGATACCGTAGTCTTATTCTTGAGAGCCCAGAACTACAGGGCTGATACTATGCAACTTGAGCCAACCGCCCGGACACTGAGCTACCACGGCTCTATATATGTATTTGAAAATATATGTGTTCGACCGTAATATATCACCTTGTAGGTGTAATATTCTAACAGCTGCGCTATGACCAAGTTTGCATTAATATACAATATATTATCTAATTATAATTCAAGGCAATGCTATGTTATGTACAATTCTCGTTCTTATTTCTATTTTTTTTTGCTTTACAAGCAAGTGCTTGACCATTATCCCTACCTGATGTTAAGTGGTGATGCAGTCCTGAATGGTAAGTAGGAGCGCACGATACGCTTCCCGAAGTGGCATATAACTTAGTTTAGCTTAGATTGTCCCAATGGATTTCGTTAATAAAATAGCTACCGACCGAGTCGTGGTTCGGCCCTCTCGGGCGCCCTCGGATCGGACTGCTAACGCGTAATAATGGTAACCGTCCAAGCCGAGGTTACCCCTCACCGGGGGGACCCTTGTGTCGAGTTACCACCTAATAGAGGTTCAGGCTAAGCGACCTAAGAGCTATGCCACCTCTCAAATCCGGTGAAACAGTAAAGGCCAGCTTCTCTGTGCCAACTGTGATAGTTCGTCCAAAAAAAGAGCGCTCGATATATATCGATATTACATAAAATACATTCGAGGTCGCCATGAAATAGCAACTATTTCACGGATAATCACACACACGATTGGCGTGCTGATGATACGCTATCGGAAAACCATAGTGGTCAATATTTGCTACTACAACTAGAACATATTGATCACTGAACGTTCATTTGGTTTAGTAGACACATGGTTCTGGCCTAAAAGAGATGCTACGAATTTTTTATACGGGAAATGTTTTGTAACTTATTTGAGTGTTTGGGGGCAGTGTCGAAAAACAATGACACGCCTGCTTAAAGAATTGCTGCAACGGCTTGTTAGTGAAAACGGTTTTTTAATAATTTTGCCCGCGCGTGTCTTTCCCTCCGATAACAATGTCGGTATTTTTAAGAGTATTAGGCATTTACAAAGCTAGTGCGGCCTTAACATTACGGATGTATCGAAAATATATCGATATATTTTTCGATATAATATATTGTGATATATGTGTACAACCGTAACGATACTATGCGATATATTGAAGCGTCAATAGCCTAATGGTTTAGGGTACGGTCTGCGAATCGTAAGGTCGTAGGTTCGAATCCACCATTCGACTATTGACGTGAACCATCTCCTAGCACAAGCTTAAGCTTAGTTGGAATGTTGGTAATGTTTTCTGAAAAAAAAAAGAAATATTGCTAGCCTTTTTCGTACAAATATATCGATATTTTTCATTTATCGATATCTGTTTATAATTAATTGGCACTTAATTTTAAATATTAGACAACTTTTGTACTAATAAAGTACTCGGCGCGTAAGAGGTTCTCGCTCGGATACCACTCCAGACTATTTCATTTGATTCTGCTGGCAGTACAGACTACATGCATAGATTATAAAATTTATACAACGAGTCCTGCCATCGTGAAGAGTAGGAGTGTAGTAACATACTACACTACACTCTTGATGACAGCACAAATGAGAATTTCATTTTATTAAAGTTGTCAACTACAAATAAAAGAAAAAATGAAATGCTTTTTAATTAAATTTCTTAGATGTAACTGTTAACTGTACCTCCCCCCCCCCCGGGACGTGCTCTCCTTGAACACAGTGCAGAGGGGCTCCGGTGCGTTCCACGTTGAGATCCCGGAGCCCCTCGTCATGCACCAAGGAAAGGGCCACCGGGGACGTTTTAGTGGGTAAGAACCCCACATAACTGCCGCCTTCCCCCCAGAAGGCGGGGTATCTTTCGAAAGATTTCCTCCCCGTCAACAAAAAAAAAAAAAGAAGTGCACGATATATATCGATACTACATAAAATGTCGATATATGAACACGATATCGCTTCAATCCGAAGTTATCGAATCACCTAATACCGATATTTATATCGATATATTTTTTGCATGAACATCCTTAGTGATAATTTCTATTGCCGCGTTGAGCTGTTTTTCTTAGGCGAAAATTCTTATGGGTATATGAGCATGATCTTGTACAGCCCGTTATATATTTGAATCGTAAATAAACCATATACAACATGTATTTAATTGTTGCTCGAAGTGTTACTAGATATGAAAATCAAATTGATAATTAATTTATGTCATAACTTCTATCGACAGGGACTGTCAATAATATAACTGCCAATTTCTTTTAACTTTAAAATTTTCAAATAGACAACGCAATTCGCTACAAATATTTTTTTTAACTTGATCACAAATTCGGAAGGTTTCCGGTATTGAAACCATAAAATAATCAGACGATGAGTACAGAATGATAACGGTATAGCTTATCGGAATGTAGATGTGATGATTGGAAGGAACGCTGATAAATAAGTCGTACGACATGAAGTTAGGTTCAAAGTCTACGATCATCACTAGCGAAGGATAGTGTATATTTATGTAACATATGTATTTACGAGCTAAAACTGACTTCAAATAGAATCAAACGTTTAACGCTAGAACTCGCGGTATTTTGTTTTGCCCAACTGCACAGATTGGCCAGAGAAGCTGGCCTTGACTGCTTCACGATTGAGAAGCAGCATAGCTCTTAGATCGCTTAGCCTGAACCTCTATCGCTAGTAACTCGACACAAGGGTCCCCTACGCTTGGACGGTTACTATGTTACGTGTAAGCATTCCGATCCGAGGGGGAACCACGACTCGGTCGGTTGCTATTTCACGGATAATATATACAAAATATTATATTATATCCGAATTAGATTATTATTATTAAGAGATAGAATTACTCAGAACGTAACCTTGCTAACGTAGAAAATCATTTACGACAAATCGTTTATATAACACTATATTTATTTGATTTATTATGTAATTTGTTTATATATATATGTATATAACTATATATTTATATACATATATATATATGTATCTATAGCTGCTTTTTTTAATATATACATTTATATATAATATTTATGAAAGTTTATGTATTGTACACTATAATAATACACAACCGAATGGTGTCCGTCACAGGGTTTTTGGCTGAAAACCAGCGCTGTGCTACATGTGTGAGCACAGCACATGCTGAGCCAACCCCTTTTCGGCATAATTTCTTTTTTTTATGTGTTTCTGTTTACTTTTGTTTATGTTGTTTTTTGTCTTGTTTTACCTGTTGTTTCTGTGTTCTTGTGCCGAATAAATGT
Organism: Meandrusa payeni; assembly: GCA_029286785.1. Taxonomy (NCBI): domain Eukaryota; kingdom Metazoa; phylum Arthropoda; class Insecta; order Lepidoptera; family Papilionidae; genus Meandrusa; species Meandrusa payeni. The sequence continues at coordinate 75,288 of JAGSMX010000036.1, forward strand.
TTTTTCAATTTCAATTTCAAGTTACGCCTTTGGGGCCGTCCATAAATTACGTCATCGATTTTTTCAGACTTTAGACCTCCCCCCTACAATCATCCTATCGTCATTTCTTAATGACCCCCTTCTCCCAAAATTGACGTCATTACCAGTTTGACGAATTTAAAACATTGCAGATTTGAGAAAGGTGCCTCTCACATTTGCAGTCTCACTTACTAGGTGTGCTGGAAGAAATTTCTTTTTAGAAATAATCTTTTTGTACCTGAACAATAAACTATAAATGAAGGACGTCAATTTCGAAACACCCCCTCCCCTCCTATCTATCATTTACCGTCATTCGCAGACCAACCCTCCCCTTTTTTTGTTAACGCGTGGGAATCATTTTATTAACCATCCTCCGGTACCCTGGGTGGGCCCGGAGGGATGTGTGGGACTCGGCCTGGGCAGCCCCTACCCACTAAACCTACCGCGAATGCCATCAGCCGTTATGAGCGGGGTGTCCCGGATCTGTCAGCGACAGGACACCCCAACGACCGGCCGGTCCCGGCAAAGACCGGACTTCATCCTCAAAGGGGACTTCTCCGGCACTCAGAGGAGTCCCGACGACGCCGAAGCATGCTGGGGACAGGTTCCCATCCTGGCCCCGCTTCGGAACTAATTTAGAATGACGTAATATATGGACGGCCCCTTTCCAAGAAAATATGAATAATCGAAATCGGTTGGCGTGATATTGAGTTATTCGTACATTATTATATTGCATTAAGTTTGTGCTAAATGCAAATCTAAGACTTACATGGTGTTGTTATAGATCCCACTATCAGAATTGGTCCATATTTACCACTCTGGATGCATCAAATAAGAAAAGAATCATCAAAATCGGTTCACCCAGTCCAAAGTTACGAGGTAACAAATAAAAGAATGTAGAAAGAACCTACTCCTTTTTTGAAGTCGGTTGAAAATAATTGTGAAATCAAACCAAACGCTATCCTACAAACCGAATCAATATGTATGTGTATCTTTTGAAGTTAAACTTCTTCAAGCACTTTTGACTTTGGGGAGTAAGGTGAATCCATATACGAAAAGTGTTATATTTCATTCGTAGACAACATCCCTGCAATAAGATATTTTTTATATCGACTACCAAAATATTCACTAGAAATAATTAACATGGAAAAACAACGTGTGCCGGCCCAGCTAAGTATATACGGAGTACGAGCAACGGTAGTCCAAAGAACCTCTCACCTGTGATTAAATCAAGGTCTCTTTACCACGTGGTCACCAAACGCATAAGGTCACTTACTAACACGACAAGTACCGAGGCATTCTATTCTATTTACAGATAGCAAACAGCCTTTCTATTATTAACCGATTATTTATTAGAAAAGCAACCGACCGAGCCGTGGTTTGGTCCTCTAGGACGCCTTCGGATCTGAATATTTACCCGTAAAAAAATAATCGCTCTCGTTACCCCTCACTAGGGGAAACCTTGTGTTAATTACTTGTCTAGAGGTTTAGTCTAAGGGACCTAAGAGCTATGCCACGTCTTAACCCGGTGAAACAGTCAAAGCCAGCTTCTCTGGTTAACCTGTGTAGAATTGTCACAAAAAAGCGACTATAGACGTTTTCATTTCTATTTACAGAACAAGACTTTTGTTTAAATAAAATTTTAATTAAATAACGCCCGTAAAGCGCCATCTATTAGCCGGGTACGTAGAATTAGACGAAACGTTGTACAATATATAGAACTAATCAGTAGATGGCAGCACCACGTAATTACATTAGCATCTCGGTGACGCGAACCCATAAGATTGTACCATACTAAAAAACCTCTCTGGCGCCCTCGGATCGGAATGCTTACGCGTAACATAGTTACCGTCCAAGTCGAGGTTACCCGTCACCCTTGTGTCGAGTTCCTAGTGATAGAGGTTCAGGCTAAGCGACCTAAGAGCTATGCCACCTCTTAATTCGGTGTCAAGGCCAGCTTCTCTGGCCTATCTGTGTATTTCGCCGTTAAAAAAAATCAATATCGGTTCACCCAGTCGAAAGTTATGACAAACATAAAAACGACATGCAGACGAATTGAGTAACTTTGAAAAGTGCTCGTCGCAGCTTAAGAATTTTTTGCTTCAAAAATATCGATATCTAACATTGTCAGTCGTGTCATGACAACACAATTTCCATTCAATTTGCATGATTGTATTTCAGAGCTGAAATATTATAACCGCGTGATAACTTAACAATTAACATTACAGACGTCTCAATGTCGCCGCGGGTCGTGGTTTCCAACTGTTCAATCTGACCCCAGTTATCTCTCCGCATTGATGGATGCCTGTAATAAATATATCTGACATTGTGAAGGTCACTCTGTCATTTTGCACGATTATTGATTTACTCTAATATGAAAGTAATAACCTAGTCGCGTAGCGGTTCCACTTACGATATGATGGTCGCAGGATCCAATCCCAGTTTGTTCCTATAATAATAATAATAATAAATGGTCATGCAACGCTCTATGGGGATCGATCTGTCATCACAGACAGGACTATTGTTGCCAATAAGCCTAATATTGTGCTGACAGATCGGTCAACGCGACAGGCGGTGTTCGTCGACATTACCATCCCGCATGACGAGAACCTTGTGAAAGCCGAAAGGGAAAAAATTACTAAGTACCTCGACTTGGCTCGCGAGGTGACCGCCATGTGGGATGTGGATTCGACGATCATTGTCCCGATAGTCGTTTCTGCAAACGGTCTCATAGCGAAAAGTCTCGAACAACATCTTAAGAGACTTTCGCTAGATGGCTGGGTCAAGGGTTAGATACAGAAGGCAATATTCCTGGACACGGCACGCATCGTCAGGAGGTTTCTCTCTATGTCGCTCTAACCACCGGTTGCTTGGGCCCAGCTTCGTTGCCGGTGACAGACTAGATTAAGTTTTTATAATGTTTTTATATTTTGTATGATATTTTTGTGTATTTTACTTTTTATATAAATATTATAAAAACTTAACCTAAGGATTCAAAATAAATAAAAAAATAATAATAAATAAAGATCAAATAATCAACTAGTAAATATAATACATAAAAAAATTGCACAAAAAAGTAACCTTTCTCTTTCTCTTTTCCTAAATAAGCTCTGTAAACTTTATCTATTTCTCAAAGTATATATTCATATTATATATACATAATATATATATATATATATTTATTATAGTATATTTCGGGATATACCATAATAAATATTCAATTTTCCTTGCGTATACGTAGCAGGTCGCTTAGTACGCGTGTGTCATTAATTACGCAAGCCACTTCCTGTTGTTGCGCACGGAACAACTGGCAACACTATTCAGTTTATTTGTACCTTTATTAATAATCAAGTTAACGACTGCGACGTTTGTTTCCTTGTTTTTTTAACCGACTTATAAAAAGGATGGGATAATCAATTCGTCTGTATTTTTTAATCGACTTCATTAAAAGAAGGTCATTGCTCAGGTTAAGTCAAGTTAAAGTTACAGCCTCAGCCCTGTAGTTCTGGGCTCTCAAGAATAAGACTACGGTATCCCCTGCCTGTCGTACAAGGCGACTAAAAGGGGCCTCGGGTTCACTGGGCGACAAGGGTGGGGGCCTGCGTCGTCCACCAAAGTGGACCCGGGAAGAAGGCGACATCGGCTGGCCCGTGTCGCCTTTCGCTGCGAGGGCACAGGGAAGGAGGGAGTAACCTCCCCCCGGGACGTGCTCTCCTTGAGCACAGTGCAGAGGGGCTCCGGTGCGTTCCACGTGAGATCCCGGAGCCCCTCGTCATGCACCGAGGAAAGGGCCACCGGGGAGGTTTTAGTGGGTAAGATCCCCACATAACCGCCGCCTTACCCCCAGAAGGCGGGGGGTATCTTTGTGAAGATTTCCTCCCCGTCAACAAAAAAAAAAAAGTTAAAGTTACAGCCTATTATATAAGTCCCACTGCTGGGCACAGGGCCTTCGTTGCAAAGAGAGTATAAGGGTATAGTCCGTCACGCGGCCCTAGTCCGGATTGACAGACTTCACATGTCTTAAAGAAATTTTCTAAGACGCAGGTTTCCTCAACGATGTTTTCTTTCACCGCAGAGCGCGTGGTAAATCAACACATAAAATTGCAACTACAAATCTATTGGTGCCGGCACCGGGGATCGAACTCGGGTTGCTAGCGTACTTTTCAACTTTAGGCAACCGGCTGGACATTGAACTACCACGACTCTTGTGGACATACTGTAAATTAATAATTAGTTGGATAGTTGAGTTTAGTTCATCCCACCAATTTCTCTAAAGTTATAAAAAGCCAAACAGTGAGCGGAGCGTGGCGTAGGGAAATTGAAAATTGTAATGTATTGGTTAATATCGAGCACATCACACAGAGCAGTCGCGCGCGGTAACTTGAGCGCGGTGATGTGGGGCGTAGTTTTTGTTGTGTTCTGTTCTATGACTATTTATTGTAGTAGTCACACTGGTCAGGCGACGAAGTAATTTGGGCTTTATTAAGTATGGAGAAAAAGTGCTTTTTCGTTTATAATTTTTTGAGACCCATTATGGTATTTCGCTGAATCCGCTGCCGTGGATTATGCAGCGCCCTTTTACCCCATAAATGTTAATTTAATAAAATAAATAACTTTTTTTTGTTAAATTCCACGCGGACGAAGTCGCGGGCACAGCTAGTAATTAATAAAATTGGAGTGTCTAATTTTAATATTAAAATAATCTTGCATATGAATGTATACACGGTACTGTCTGTTCCGACTGGACCGATTTTGACGGGACTTTCACTGGCAGATAGCTGATGAAATAAGAGCTATAAACTGCATTTTACAAATTCCGCAACACCGATCTGTTGCGTTCCGCGGCAGTTTCAGATACTTGGCCACCAAGTGTTGGAATAACTTGCCACCGCCCATAAGAGACAGTAAATCTGTAGACGCATTTAAAAATAAATTAAAACACCTGATGTTAAAGTTACAAAAAGATAATATCCCCGCGATATCGATGTCTTGTTGCGTTTAATTATCATATTATTTATTTTAGTTTATTTTTGACTCAATAATATATTTATTTATGACTTTTTTTATCTATTATTTTATTGTATATAATATATATTAATCTCTTAAGTGTTTTATTCATGTATCATATTTATTATACTCTTATTGTCTGTATAAATTCCATATAAAGGTAGTATTGCGCGCGCACGTCTTTAGGTAGTCCCGGGCACCGCTGAAAATCAGCGCTGTCGGATCTTAGCGACAGCATATACTGATATTGGCGTCATATGTTTTGTATTATTTGTCCGTGTAACTTTAACTGTGTTTCGTCTATTTTTCATTATTTTTTAATGTGTGTTATATTCTGTCTGTGATGTGTTTTTGTATTGTGATGCCAATAAATAAATGTCTATGTTTAAGCTATTTATTTAAAAAAAAATATTAACTTAACAGTTTTTCGCGGCTATCACCGGGTTTGGATATAGTTGTAACTGAATCCGTAAAATCCGTCTAAAGCCTACCGTTCCCGCTGAGATGTGGCACAACAATAAATTAAAAAAAAAACATCATTAAACTTTTTAAATAAATCTCCTAATTAATTTGCTTTCTGCACGACCTGATGTAACATTAAGTCATACATTTACATACACTTAACGTTTTTGATCCGATTTATCACGTTTACTATACTTCCTGATGATTATATAACGAGTTGTATTGCTCAGTGATAATAGCTGACTTGGCTTCCCGGGTTCAGAAACACACATATATATCTTCTATATATATATATATATATATATAAAGAGAAAATGTGTGGGTATGTTCCATACAGGCTCCGAAAGGGCTGGACCGATTCCAATGAAACTTTCAGAGTATCATCAGATTGACCTGGCGAGTAATCCTAATGCATAGAAAAAATTCTAAGACATGTAGGTTACCTCACGAGCGCGTGGTGAAACAGCACATAAAATTGCAACAAGAAATTTAATTGTTTTTGGTGCCGGCACCGAGGATCGAATTCCGGTTGCTAGCGCACTATGCAACTTGAGCCAACCGCCCGGGCACTGAACTACCACGGCTCCATGCCACCAAAAATGCAGTCTAATTGAGAACCTCTTTATTTGAAGTTGATTGAACGAACGATTAAATAAGAGATTACAACCTATCACGCGACCATGAAACACCTTATGGCCCTACCTCGGTGCATGGTGAGTGGACCCTGTGGAACGCACCGGAGCCCGTTACGTTAATCCCTTGTGCCCTCACAGTGCCTTCTTCCCGGGTCCACTTCATCGCACGACAAAGGCCCTTCCTTGTCGCCCATTTTTTTTGGACGAACTAACACAATTGGCCAGAGAACTTTGCCTTTACTGCTTCACCGGATTGAGAGTTGGCATAACTCTTAGGTCGCTTAGCCTGAACCTCTAATAGGTAGTAACTCGACACAAGGGTCCCCCGGGTGAGGGGTAACCTCGGCTTTACGGTTACTGTTTTTATGTGTTAGCAGTCCGATCCGAGGGCGCTCGAGAGGGCCGAACCACGACTCGGTTGCAATTTTATTGACTTGTCGCCCAGTGAAGCCTATGCCCTTTTTAGTCGCCATCTACGACAGGCAGGGGATACCGTAGTCTTATTCTTGAGAGCCCAGAACTACAGGGCTGATGAGTGGGCTACGCTAACCGATGCGCCGTAAGATCTGTCTGTCACGTTACAAAGACCTATATATTATCATTAATAAATATACGTTGTGATAAATTTGTCGTGTCGTGTGTAATTGTTACTTCGTTCGCTCACGACTTTGAAATGCTATTTTACGTAACGCAACCAAAATAAATCGATAAGCGTAATGTACTCTTGAATTAACCATCACTTTCTATACCATTTGGGGTAAATTGAATGGGCACAAAAGTTGGTACTGACTTTAGGCTCCCTTCGATGGGAATGCCAATGCGATTGGTCTACAGAGATTCAGGTATGCCACCTCTTGGAGAGAGATGGTCGGCTGTACAGGGTCTACGTGGAGAAAAGAAGATCCTGCAGCTGGCCATCTGCCGAGCCAAGGAGACTGCCTGGCTGGAGATGGTGAAGGGTCTCGAAAGAGACCCTTGGGGCCGACCGTATAAAGGGTGCGGGAGAAATTCCGCACCCGGTCGGCCCCTCTCACCGGAGTGCTCCAGCCAGAGCTCCTGGGGAGGATAGTCGGGGAACTCTTCCCCGACGCCTGCGGGTTTCACTCCCCAGGATGGCTCGGCAGACGCCGGACGTCGAAGACGTCCCGCCACCACCCGTCACGGATACCGAAATGGAGGCAGTTCTGACCTGCCTCCAGAGTAGGCGGAGGGCACCGGGTCCGGACGGGGTGCACGGAAAGGTTTTGGCCCTTTCCCTCGTGCACCTCGGTCAGGCCCTTCGGGAGCTGTTCGACCGCTGTCTGCGGTCGGGGCAGTTCCCGAGGGTCTGGAAAGAGGGTCGGCTGTGCCTTCTCCCGAAGGACAGTCGGCCCCGGACTCGGCTTCGGCGGTTCGACCGGTTGTGTTGCTGGACGAGGCTGGCAAGGCCCTGGAGAGGGTCGTGGCTCGCCGCCTCGTCCGGCATATGGAGGAAGGTCCGGGCCCGAAACTCTATGAGTATCAATTCGGGTTCCGGGCCCGCCGGTCGACCGTCGACGCTCTCCGACGCCTGCGGGCGGTGACGGAAGAGGCGGGGCGTCAGGGAGAGGTAGTGTTGGCGGTGTCACTGGACATCGCCAATGCCTTCAACAGTCTCCCACATGCGGTGATACAGGCGGCACTCGTATATTTCGGAGTGCCCCTGTATCTCAGGAGGCTGTTGGGCGCCTACCTCTCCCAGAGGAGGGTGGCATTCGAGGACCGGAGGGGGTCTGTCAGGTGGAGGAAAGCCGAGCGCGGTGTCCCACAAGGATCGGTGTTGGGGCCGATTCTGTGGGACATCGGCTACGACTGGGTCCTGCGGAGCCGTCTCCTCCCCGGGATGGGTGTCATCTGCTATGCAGATGACACCCTCGTATATTCCCGGGAAAGGCGTATAAGGAGGCGGCGCGGCTGGCCGAGGTCGGAGTGGGCCTCGTGGTCAGCCGCATGTGCTAGGGGCTTCGCAAACTGGAGAAGACCGAAGCCCTCCTTTCCGCAGGACCGGGCGTAAAGGACCCTCCGGGTGCCACCCTCCTCATAGGAGGAGAAAGAGTGAGGTGAGTTCCCAGATGAAGTACCTGGGACTCACCCTCGATGGAGGATGGACCTTCGGACCCCACTTCGAACAGTTGGGGCCGAAGGTCCTGAGGACGGCAGCCGCGCTGGGAAGTCTCCTCCCGAACCTCGGAGGACCCAGCGCGGTGCAGGAGGCTGTACTCTGGGGTCTGTCGGAGATGGCCACGTACGGTGCCCCATCTGGGCGGGTGACCTGTCTCGCGGCAATCGCTCACAGCTGCGCAGGGCGCAGCGGATTGCCGCGATCAGGGTCATCCGGGGTACCGTACGGTCTCGTGGGCGGCAGCTACAGCGCTTGCCGGCGATCCGCCGTGGGAGCTCGTGGCGGGGGTTCTGGCCGAGGTGTCCGACTATGTCTCGGATAGGAGGGCCCTCGGAGAGAACCCTCTGCCAGAAGAGGTCCGGCGGATCCGTCGGTTAGGCGAGGTAGCACTATGCCGGAGGTGGGAGGAGGACCTGGCGCATCACCCGTACGGGAAACGTACAACGGGTGCTCTGCGCCCGGTCCTGGAGCGTTGGATGCGCAGGAAGCGCAAACCTCTCACCTTCCGTCTGACGCAGGTGTTCACGGGGCATGGCTGCTTCGGGGACTACCTGTGTCGGACGGCCCGACGGGAGGCTGATGAGCGGTGCCATGATTGTGGCGCTGCGGTGGACTCTGCCCAGCACACCCTGGAGGTGTGCCCGAGATGGGCAGCGCAGCGTTGCGACTTGGCATCCGCCATCGGTGGAGTAGACCTGTCGCTTCCGAGCCTCGCACTTGCGATGGTACGGAGCGACAGGTCTTGTCGGCGGTCGCCTCCTTCTGCGAGACAGTCATGTCCCAGAAGGAGGCCGACGAGCGGGTCAGGAGGAGCCGTGGGGCTCCCTCCCTCCGCAGGCGACGAGTCGGGGTGCGCAGGAGGCGTTTCAAACGCCTCCTCTCGCTGCCCCGTAATCGAAGCGGGGCCAGGATGGGAACCTGGCCCCAGCATGCTTCGGCGTCGTCGGGACTTCTCTGAGTGCCGGAGGAGTCCCTTCGAGGTGAAGTCCGGTCTTGCCGAGACCGGCCGGTCGTTGGGGTGTCCTGTCGCTGACAGATCCGGGGCACCCGCTCATAACGGCTGATGGCATTCGCGGTAGGTTTAGTGGGTATGGGCTGCCCAGGCCGAGTCCCACACATCCTCCGGGCCCACCCAGGGTACCGGAGGATGGTTAATAACTCGATACCCCGCGTTAACAAAAAAAGGTATGCCACCTCTGAATCCAGTGAAGCATTCAACACCAGCTTTTTAACATGGACACATCAGTGCTTCTCATGGTCAGCAGGGACGCAGCGGTCGCGAAGCTAATAGCAAAGTCCATTCGCGACCGTCGGAGGTTGCGAATAATCCTTGCGCGTTACCGTTATTTTATGGGCAGGCCCCACCCCCTTGATGTTAGGAGCGTTAGAGGAAAAAAGACATATTCTTTATTGGCACAAAAAATGAAACACATCAAAAAGACAGCTAAAGAAACAAAACGGACAAATAGGACATAAGACGTGATGCCAATATTGGACACCGTATCAGCATATGCCGTACGCAAGGATGCGACGGCGCTGATTTTCAGCGGTATATCTATATCGATATACATTTTACATAAAATGTCGATATATGAACGCGATATATCGCTTCAATCCGATGTTATCGAATCACCTAATATCGATATTTATATCGATACATTTCATCCGATTACGAAATATCGTATATATGTTTCTACTCTCTGCGATAGCACTATTAGTTGTATAAATTTTATAATCTTTTTGGGCTACTTAAATAAAAACAAACGATAAGATATATTGAAAATATTTTTTTTTATTATTTTTTTTATGACGAACTACACAGATTGGCCAGAGAGGCTGGCCTTGACTGCTTCACCGGATTGAGAGGTGGCACAGCTCTTAGGTCGCTTAGCCTGAACCTCTATTGCTAGTAACTCGATACAAGGGTCCCCCCGGTGAGGGGTAACCTCGGCTTGGACGGTTACTATGTTACGCGTAAGCATGCCGATCCGAGGGCGCCCGAGAGGGGAAAAAATCTATTCTGTGGGAATCGAACCACGGTTTTCAACTGACACCTGATCAACGTAGTAGTTAACTTGTTCTGGGCTATTGAGTCATTAAGAAAATATTGATATATTTATACAATATATGGCATAGTATCGATAAAACATTACGATATATTATATCGAAAAATATATCGATATATTTTTTGCATGATTATCCCTACGCGTATCATAGTAAGTAATCGATCATGGAGTCCCCTCAGTGTTGTATTACTACAATATAGGTTCAGGCTATGCGACCTAAGAGCTATGCCAGCTCTCAAATATTAAGAAATAGATTTTTTTTTTAAAAGAAAGCTAGCAATATTTCTTGCTTTTTTCAGAAATATTACTAACAATCTTGTTAACCATTCCAACTAAGCTTAAGCTTGTGCTAGGACATGGTTCACGGCAATAGTCGAATGGTGGATTCGAACCCACGACCTTACGATTCGCAGGCCGTACCCTAAACCATTAGGCTATTGACGCTTCAAAATTAGATTAATTAAATGGGACCACACGGGAAGTACCAGCTTTCAAATAAAATAACAATTATCAAAACAAGTTCACTCAGTCAAAAGTTACGTAACAAACATATAAAAAACCAGACGAATTGAGAACCTCTTCCTTTTTTATAGTCGGTTGAAAATAGACAACTGTGAAGTCACTGGACGTTAATTTCAATTGGTTTCGCAGAATCAGTTCCTAGGCAACGAGGCGCCTCGTCGTGTACTGTGTTAGTTGTAAGGTCGCGTACGATAACGGTTAAGTCGGACTGGTGGGCGGTTAATGTATGCGCGTGCGCATTTCAACGTAACGCACTCAGTCTCCCGCCGGCGGCCGCACGAAGCGGACGTGTCCACCGTAGCATTGTCGCGTGTGATAACACAACGCATTGGATTTGTCCATTGACGGTATCGCTTGCGGAACCCCAGAGACGCAGCTGTTCAAGTGAGTTCAGTTACATTTAAGACGTGAAAGTTGAACGGCGTGCGTACCCCACCCCGCCCCCCTCGCGTTTTTATTTTTTAAAGTCGGACGTGGCCGAAACTATCGTGATTAATATGTGAATATATTACAGGTACTGGAAATTTGTTTGTCTTTTATGCGTTCTCTAAGTTAGCCGAGTGGCTTAGTTGGAAATAGGGTTGTCAACTTTTATATTTATTAAATTAAAAAAATGTAATTAAAATAAGCTCTAGATTTTTAGTATTTGGAATCGCACATCGTCTTACATCGAGCGCAAATTTTTACCAAGTTATTGTTGTCCCAGCCATTTGGATTCGAACTCGTGACCATTATAAATCGAACCGCTAAGCCATCAGACCAACACTGTTATGTATTAAATAAAACTAAATTTACGTTTATTTTGGCGGTTTAAATTATATGATTTTTAAATTCCCACTTTTTCGAATGCCCTTTTTTGGGTTAAGGTAAGGTTTTGTTTTACACAATTATATATTGTACACTAAGTTAAAGTTATGTCCCACTATTGGGCACAGGCGTTCTGTGTAAATAGAGTATAAGGGCATAGTCCACCGTACACATACAATTTTATTGTTTTTTTTTATTTGGTGCCGGCACCGGGAATCGAACTCGGGTTAATAGAATCATTTAAAGCGTAACTGGGTCCAAGACCAGGTTACCCCTCACCGAGGGGACCCTTACATAGAGGAACCATCTCCTAGTTAATATTTTTATATTAGCTAATATTTAAGCTATAGCTAATATTTTTGAAAAATATTGCTGGCTGTTTTTAAAAAAAATGTATCGATATTTTTGGGCGATTTTTAATAATCCCGTATCTATTTTTCGATATAAAATTCCCAAGTATCGAATCGAAGGTATAATAAACGATATTTTTTCAGACCCTTAGACCCGCGTTAGGATTTTTGTAGGTTGTTATTTGCAATTAGTTGGTATGTCGAGTTATAACGTTGTACAAGGAATTATTTTAACGAATAACGTCACAACAGCGCGTCCTCATAATTCCTCACGTCGTAGACATTCCATCAATACGCACGAAGGGTTTGCCTCCACCTTCCTTATGCGGACGGCTAAGGAATGGAACTCTACCGCGTTCAGTCTTTTCTCACGGGTACAATCTGGACACCTTTAAGTCCAATGTGAACAGACACCTTATAGGCTCACGTGCTCCATCCTAGGCTTTATCTTCCATCAAGCAAGATAAAAGCCAAACGTGAGCCTATTTAGTATAAAAAAAAATCTTTATACAAAATTATATTATTTATGTAAATCACTAAGATATCATTGGAAGTAGTTATTATGCATAACAATCGCTGGGTGCCATGTGTTACCAGCTAACAATAGATACGTTATTGGATTTCCGACATCCCTAGCCCTTAGGTCGTTTAGCGTGAACCTTTTTTTTTTTTTGTTTACGGGGAGGAAATCTTCAGAAAGATACCCCGCCTTCTGGGGGGAAGGCGGCGGTTATGTGGGGTTCTTACCCACTAAAACCTCCCCGGTGGCCCTTTCCTCGGTGCATGACGAGGGGCTCCGGGATCTCCAGTGGAACGCACCGGAGCCCCTCTGCACTGTGCTCAAGGAGAGCACGTCCCGGGGGGGAGGTTACTCCCTCCCCCCCTGCGCCCTCGCAGCGCAAGGCGACACGGGCCAGCCGATGTCGCCTTCTTCCCGGGTTCACTTTGGTGGACGACTCAGGCCCCCACCCTTGTCGCCCAGTGAACCCGAGGCCCCTTTTAGTCGCCTTCTACGACAGGCAGGGGATACCGTAGTCTTATTCTTGAGAGCCCAGAACTACAGGGCTGCAACTTAGCGTGAACCTACTGGGACTGTGCAAGGCAGGGGAACCTCTGTTTATGCGGTAACTCCGATCGTGTTAATCTACTATTCTATTGAAATAGAATAATTAACCCGTAGCTTATAATTGTTATTTATATTAATCGTTAATTGTTATAATAATTGTTAACCGACTTTAAAAAATGGAGAGGTTCTCAGGTCGCCTGAATTTTTTTTTAAAGTTTCTGCTTCGTCATTTATTAACCGATTTCGATTTTCTTTTCAACCGACTTCAAACAGACGAGTTTCTCAATTCGTTAGTCTTTCTTTTTTTAATGTTTTTTAACGCGTAACTTTCGACTGGGTGTAACGATTTTGATGGTTCTTTTCTTATGTGAAAGCTGGTGTAATTCTGTCAATGGTTTCCATGAGGAAACCAATAAAGGTGAACCATCGAAATCGGTTGGCGTGATTTTGAGTTTTTCGTCCGTTATTGGCGCACATACTTGATGCAAATTTAAGACTTGTATGGTTTTCTAATGGACCCCATTGTCAGTATTGGACCAAATTTAAGAAGTTTTTTTTTATATACTTTCTAGACAAGTGCTAGACTACGGTTCACCCAGTCGACAGTTATGTCGTAACAAACATAAAAAATACAGACGAATTGAAAATCACCTCCTATTGAAGTCGGTTAAAAAGAGGGTGGGAGAACGTGGTCTCCCACTATGGGCCTCATTAGCAAGCGCAAATTCTCACAATTAGCTATGGGGAGGGCTATGCTCGTAGACGAACGAAGGTAACCAACATAGCTCGCCGGATAAGCAAGTTGAAGTGGCAACGGGCAGGGCATAGCGCGTAGAACAGATGGCCGATGGGGCCGAAAAGTTCTCGATTGGCGACCAGCAAGGTGGTCTGACGGCCTCAGGTCGCGAGACGCAGCTGGATGCGGGCCGCTTACAACCGGTCCTTTTGGAAATCGTTGGGGGAGGCCTATGTCCAGCAGTGGATGTTTTACGGCTAAAATGATGATGATGATGATGAAAAAGAGGGCGTCCGCGAGTCGGCTGGTTTTTAATTAACATTTTTTCTAGACACAACGAGACAAGTAAAATTTAAGTTAGCTAAGTGACAATATCATTAAACAGTAATTGGATTGCGCGATACTTAACGATACCATTACAGACGGTTAAGTTATTTTTTAATGCTTTTAAATTCGAATTAGCAATCGTTACAATTATACTATATGCAACATAAGAAGCGATTGCCGTTTTATTGCATATTGCATTATTAGCGTAGCGTTGAAGCGTGATTCGATTTGAAGTCCGTCCGAAAACAAACGGACAAACCTTTGAATTTTGTGTAAATAAAGATTAAATGATATATTTGCCGTGGTAGCTCAGTGTCCGGGAGGTTGCCCCAAGTTTATTAGTACGCTAGCAACCCGACTTCGATCCCCGGTATCGACACCGATAAATTTGTTATTGCAATTTTATATGCCGATTTACCACGCGCGAATGGTGAAGGAAAACATCGTAAGGAAACCTACATGTCTTAGAAAAATTTTCTAACACATGTGAACTTTGCCAATCCGCACTAGGTGTGCGTGGCGGACTATGCTTTACAGAGAAGGCCTGCGCCCAACAGTGGGACATATGTATTATATTTATAAAGGCTGTAACTTTTAACTTTTATATATATGTTATTTTTTTCTTTGAACGAACTAACACAGTTGGCCAGAGAAGCTGGCCTTTACTGCTTCACCGGATTGAGAGGTGGCAAAGCTCTTAGGACGCTTAGCCTGAACCTCTATTAGGTAGTAACTCGACACAAGAGTCCCTCCGGTGAGGGGTAACCTCGGCTTGGACCGTTACTATTTTTACGCGTTAGCAGTCCGATCCGAGGGGGCCCGAGAGGGCCGAACAACGACTCGGTCGGTAGTTATTTTATTGTTACTATAATATGTATATATATATTTAAAATAATTATAACATAATTTGTGCGTGTAATCACTTCAATTCATTTAGGGTTGTTCAACAACGCGTCCATCACAATGTTTCCTTATTTGTTAAGGTAAATTATTATCGAATCGTATACAGGCTGAATAGAGATCAACGTGCTTTGCGGTTGACATTATCCTGTAAACCATAGACACTACTGCATATAAAATTAAAATTACATTACAATTTGTCACATTTTCTTTGACGAATGTATGCGTTTACAGCTAAAGAAGCTGGCCGCGATTGCTTCATCGGGTCGAGAGTTGACTAAAATTCTTAGGTCACCTGAACATCTATGGTTGGTAACACAAGGGCCCCCCGGTAAGGGGTAACCTATAACTGGGCGGTTACTTTTAGAATAAGACTACGGTATCCCCTGGCTAATCAAAAGGGGCCTCGGTTCCACGGGCTTTTGTCGTTCATTACAGTGGACCCGGACGTGCTTACTCTGGGCTCCGGTGCGGTGCTAGAGATTGGAGCACCTTGCAATGCACCAAAGTGAGCCACCGGGGGTTGTGGTTAACTTATACACATTTCGATCCGAGGGTGCCCGAGAGGGCCTGATTACGGCACGGTCGGTTGCTTTCCAAGAATAACAGGTGTCACAGCTAGGAAATTGCACTGCAGAAACCAATCGGCTGTCTTAGCACAGGCATTAGGCTATGCCTTCCGGTCGGTCGCCTCGAGTTACGCTAGCAACCGACGACAAATACCGATCAAATCATGGACTACATCGAGTTAGACCGGCATGTGGCATCTCGTGACATCGCCCAGGAGATGGGAGTTAGTCACCAAACCATTTTAAACCATCTGCAGAAGGCTGGATACAAAAAAAGCTTGATGTTTGGGTGCCGCATGACACAAAAGGCGGAAGGGAGATATTTGACAACCTATTATTTCATAAGGTCAGAGAAGCGTAGGGCACCCTCCCTCCAGATAGACCGACGACCTTGTAAGGATAGCCGGAAGTGGCTGGATGCGGAAAGCGGAGGATCGTCTGTGGAAGGCATTGGGGAAGGCGTATTTCCAGCAGTGGATAGACACAGGCTGATGATGATGATGATGAATATATTTCATCATAGTTACTCGTAGTGTCAATGGATGTGAAATTTGCTGTTGATAATTTTAATTTAAACATAACATCATAACTCTTATTTAAGCGTCAATAGCCTAATGGTTTAGGGTGCGGTCTGCGAATCGTAACGTCGTAGGTTCGAATCCACCATTCGGCGTCCAACATGCTGTAGTAGCGATATCCCGACACACCGTCAGCTGTGTCTATTATACAGATGACTGTGACGACGCCACAGGAAGACTGATGACAAAGGCAATGGCCGCATCAAGGGAGAGGATAGTGGACCTAAAAATGGCCATGAGAAGCAGGGACACTGCTCGTGAAGAAGATAATAGCAATGCAGCGGGGCGTCTGCGACGCGTGAATAAATATCCACCATTCGACTACTGAACCATCTCCTACAAGCTTAACCTTAGTTGAAATGGCTAGTAACAAGAATGTTAGTATTATTTTCTGAAAAAAGAAATATTGCTAGCTTTTGTTTTAAAAAATTGTAAGAGGATGACCGAGCTTTACTCAGGATTTTAGGAAACCGTGTTTGTAAATTAAATAGTTTTTAGGTATTATACGTCGCCCACTTCTAGTATACAAATTATCTCCAGATTGTGTAACTCTAGATTCAAGTCTCTCTTCGATCCCGTCAGTGATTCCTTAACCGAGTGACTGCGCCACTGCGTCATTCTTTAAGTTCTACTATTGTCTGTTGTAACCCAATAAGATCTGTCTCCGCGCGTCGTATTTTAACGTTAATTTCGATTATTTAATTGATTTATCACTAAGCAACCATATGACACACAATTTCCTTACTGTTTGTTGCTTAGCAACGCGATCTATTAAACTAATAGTAGAGTCATACGCAGATAAAACGACGTTTTATAAAAAAAAATCGATCGATGAAACTCCGTGCCTACAAAATTCCATAAAAATTGTTGGAGCCGTTTCAGAGATTCGATTATATATATATATATACAAGAATTATTCGTTTAAATATATTATATACTAGCCCCAGCTCTAGATTTTAGCCCCAGGGCTAGATTTTGCTTTATTTTATTTAAACAATAAACTTACATCATTATTGTTAGCTGGCAACACATGACACCCAGCGATTGTTATGCATAATAACTACTTCCAATGATATCTTAATGATTTACCTGAATCTTATTGTATCTTTAATTCATAATTAATAATTAAGTTGATCGCCACATTAACTTGGTATTGTAAACAATAATTTAACTTTATTAGTTCGTAATCTGACTTCTAATTAATTTTGCATAAAGATTGTGAGGACGCGCAGTTGTGACGGTATTCGTTATAAATAATTCTTTATACGACGTTACGCTGTCTCAATAAAGCGAGTGTATTAGTTGTTGGACTATTTTAGTCTACGAGACCTACAAATTATAACATTATATATATTATTTAACTCTCACAATATAATCAATTATTTATCGTCTTCTCGAGCAGGTGAAGATCATTACCTACACCCATGTACATATCAGTAAATACAACATCATTCTTATCATTTATACAAAACATATTGGGCTCAAGTTATAGATTCATAGAGTGCTCCGATCGAACTTTACAGGATTACTCGCCAGGTCAGTCTGAAGATTTCCTAAATGTTTCATTGAATTCGGTCTAGCCGTTTCGGAGCCTGTATGGAACATACCCACACACTTTCTATTTTATATATAAAGATATTCAGAGAGATATGTCATTAACAAATAGCAGACTCGGGACCATTTAGTTGGTGATTGTGGACATAACAAGAATCACAGAATCACTTTAATATCTGTGATTACATTAACTTGATTAAAAACGAACAGCAATTGTTAACTCTATCCACCAATGTTGTATAAATAATAATAATAAATATTATATAATAAGCAAGGAGGCCGCTTTTTTCCTGATGATGGCACAAAATCCATCAGTATGTGCCTTGGCGAACGTTTCGGATGCACTGCAGAACTTGAGCAGCCCCATGAGCATCCTAAAGCCGTTATTATATTGGACCCATAAGGCGCTGATTGTACGCTGCGTATAGCTCGACCACAGACTGCACGTGTAGAAAACTTGGCAGAAGGCCTTAAATAGTGTAATTTTTGCCTCTTCACTGCAACGTGCAAACCTGCGTGCCAGCATGTTGCAACGCACCGCCAGCGCCCTATGTTCCCTTTCTATGTCAACATGGTCCCTAAGGTCGTCAGTTACATAGTGCCCTAGGTATTTAAACTGATTGACTCGTTTTAAGTCAATGCCATTCAATTTTAAAGGTGGTACATATCCCGGGGCCTTGCGACGAGCCGTCTTAAAGACCAAGAATTCGCTTTTATTTACGTTGTACGCCAACCCATGTTGCAGAGTGTACCGCTCACAAATCTCAAGAAGCTCCCTCATCGCTCGAACTGTTGGACTCATCAGCACCATGTCATCAGCATAGTTGAGCATATAAAGAGGATGCTTATACCATTAACATTGCTTACGTTAAATCATTTGAAAACAAGTTAAATTTGCAATAACACAGACTTCCAATACAAATCATAATTATATTCATGAGATTCTTGGAATATTTCAACCAAACCTGTTCCACGTAGAGCAATAGGCGGTCGGTATTTCGACGTTCAGTTATTGCGGAAACCTGTCTTATGATCCTATGTCATAAAAGAACCGAGAAGCAGTTATAAAACCTTTTATTACGTCATATCGAAAAAGATATCGATTCATATTTTGCATGAACATCCCTAATGAATTGATCATCAATAAAAGCCACCAACTGAGTCGTGGTTCGGGCCTCTCTAGCGCCTTCGTAACGTAATGCTTACATAACATAGTAACCGTCCAAGCTGAGGTTAACTCCTAAAGGACCCTTTTGTGTATAGAGTTTCAGACGACTTAAAAGCTGTTCCACCTCTCAAAAACCCGGTGAGACTGTAGAGACCGCCTTTGAAAAAAATACAAAAATTATGAATAGCTATAGCTCGTTTTACGGACAGACCAATAAGGAAACTCATTGCCAATAAGTATTTATTGCGAACGAAATGTGAGGGAATAATGGATATCCTTTATTGACTAAATCTAGGTCGTGTTGGGTAAACTGACACACGTTGTTGGTTAACAGCAATCAATGAATTTAACCGACTTAAAAAAGATGTTTGTACACCTTTTTTTTTTGTTCACACGGGGGATTCTTTTTATAGACCATCCTCCGGTACCCTGGGTGGGCCCGGAGGGATGTGTGGGACTCGGCCTGGGCACCCCCTACCCACTAAACCTTCCGCGAATGCCATCAGCCGTTATGAGCGGGATGCCCCGGATCTGTCAGCGACTGGACACCCCAACGACCGGCCGGCAAAGATCGGACTTCATCCTCAGGGGACTTCTCCGACGCCGAAGCATGCTGGGGCCAGGTACCCATCCTGGCCCCGCTTCGAATTACGGGGGCGGCAAGAGGAGGCGTTCGTAACGCCTCCTGCGCACCCCGATACGTCGCCTGCGGAGTTGGCGTTGTGGGCAATAGTTTAACTTTATTAGTTCCTAATTTGACTTCTAACTTGTGTTTGGATGGTTTTCAGCCAAAAAACCTTATAGACTAAGGCGGGCACGATTCCGTTGTGTATTAATATGGTGTTACATTACATATACTTTCATATATAGTTAAATTAAATGAATAACATAAATGTAGTGTTTTAAATAAAGGATTTGTCGTAGTTGATGTTGGCGTGGTTACGTTGAGACTCAGTTAAGAAGCATTTCAATTTATTTTTAAATATAGGTAATGTTTTAGACGTCCTAATAGGCGGGTGAATGTTATTCCAACATTTTGACGCCGCATATCGAAAACCACGGAATGCAGTAGACTTTGGGTTTGTATACTTGACTGGTGCGTGCGCTGCCGGTTGTTATAGCGGTTTGTCTCCGAAACCATAGTGAGCTTTTTGCACAAATAAGAAGGCCTTTAAAAGTACCGTCTATATAAATTTATAGGCATGTAGTAAAAGCGTTTTATTTATTTGTCTAGATATAGGAATATTTTCATCCAAATACGCTGTATTTTATGTTTTATTTACATATGTATATTTGTAGTCTTTGCAGTGAGAGGTAACAATAAAAGCGTCTTACCATATATCACTGTATTGACGTGAAAACGCTTATCACCTAGCTCGTATACATTTACGTAAATTGTACGTTGTGCGCATAACTGGCACAAACGTCCCTGACCGTGGGGTGATGTCGTTCTGACATTCACGCTGAACAATGGCAACCCCGATTATTGTATAATATCTTCAGATGTTTTTTTGTGGTAAACTTGCCATGATGCATATATAAAAACGCGGTATTGAGTTATTCGTCCAGTTGCAGCGCACATATTTTTTGTTAACGGGGAGGAAATCTTCAAAAAGATACCCCGCCTTCTGGGGGAAAGGCGGCCACGAAGGTACCCACTAAAACCACCCCGGTGGCTCTTCCTCGGTGCATGGTGTGGGGCTCCGGGATCTCCAGTGGAACGCACCGGAGCCCCTCTGCACTGTGCTCAAGGAGAGCACTTCCCGGGGATGGGGGAGGTTACTCCCTTCCCCTCTGTGCCCTCGCAGTGCATGGCGACACGGGCCAGCCGATGCCGCCTTCTTCCCGGGTCCACCTTGGCGGACGGTGAACCCGAGGTCCCTTTTAGTCGCCTTCTCCTACAGGCAAGGGATACAGTAGTCTTATTGAGAGACCAGAACTACAGGGCTTCAATACTTTTAGTGCAAATACAAATCCTAGAGTCTATTTGGGGAAATGGTTTTGGATGCGTCTCCTTTTGTATATTTAATATAAGCTGCGTCCCGCGGTGTTACCCGTGGTTAAGAAGTAGATAGATAGATAGATAGATTTAACTTTATTGTACACCAAAATCAAACAAAAGGCATTACATAAGTAAGGTTTTACAGTGTGTTGAACAATGGGCGACCTTATCGCTGAGAGCGATCTCTTCCAGGCGACCTGTGTATGGACAGGAAACATATGAACAAAACAGGACGATGGCGTTAGTATACAAATAAGATAACAAATCTATACGTATAATTGACAACCTACACTAAATATACCTACATAAATAATTTATCATTAAATATACTAATACATAAAATATGTATTAGTATTAGTAAGTATGTCTTCTTCTGTACGTCTGTAGCTATATGACGTTAGTGTTAAAAATTATAAGCATGTAAACAGGAAATAATAATTTATAACTTTAAAAATCGTATACAGAATAACGTAAAGTTCACATTAACCTCTAATTAATGTAATTAGTGTCATATAATTAATAATTCCTTTATTTATTACATTTCAGGTTAAGTTTTTACGATGTTATTATATTGAGTAAAATACATAAAAAGGACGAAACAAAATATAAAACCATTATAAAAACCTAACTCAGGTTAGGGATGTTTGAGGTGTAGACCTGTCGCTTCCGAGCCTCGCTCTTGCGATGGTCTCGAGACAGGTCTTGGACGGCGGTCGCCTCTTTTTTTTTTTTTTTTTTTTTTTTTTTGACGAACTATCACAGTTGGCACAGAGAAGCTGGCCTTTACTGCTTCACCGGATTTGAGAGGTGGCACAGCTCTTAGATCGCTTAGCCTGAACCTCTATTAGGTGGTAACTCGACACAAGGGTCCCCCCGGTGAGGGGTAACCTCGGCTTGACGGTTACCATTATTACGCGTTAGCAGTCCGATCCGAGGGCGCCCGAGAGAATGAACCACGACTCGGTCGGTAGCTATTTTATTAACAAAATCTACTGGGACAATCTAAGCTAAACTAACTTATATGCCACTTCGGGAAGCGTTAGCGCTGGGAGAAGAAGTGGCCGAAGAAACTCCAGCAACGCTCCTAATCCTATCGAGAGGGTGGGGTTTCCCCATGAAGTCTTGTATCGCGCAAGGATTATTCGCAACCTCCGACGGTCGCGGATGGACGCTTTGTGGCTTTGTAGAGATCTAGCCTGTGCAACGGTGATCACATCGTCCGGATCGTCGAGGACATGTCTCGGCCTCCGGGCGACGCGTCTGAATTTACAAGTGGGGATAGCCTTGTAAGTGGCGGCACTCACAAGAAGTTTATTTGAATGTTTGGTGGCAGTCTCGAAAACCGTCGAGATGCCTGCTTAAAGAATTGGGCTATCGTCGGTAGCCCTGTATCGACATGTAATTCGCGGTTGCGTACGAACCACGGCGCACCCGTGGCTCGTCGCAGAAAACGATTTTGGATAACCTGGAGTCGGTGAATATGACGGGGGGAGGCATGCGCGAAGACCGGGCTCGCGTACGTCATAACGGGACGTATTACTGCTTTGTAGAGTGTCACCTTATTACGAAGGGACATTTTACTCTTTTTATTGATTAAGTGATATAGGCGGCCCATTACGTGGGCAGCCCGGTTCCTAACTCGAGTTACGTGCGGTCCGAAGCTGAGTCTCGGATCCAGAAGTACACCGAGGTATTTAGTTTCGGTGACCCAGGAATGGGACTACCGAGAAGCTGGATATTGGGGAGAGACGGAGGGCTACGCCTAGCTTGTCTCGAAAAGTACATGGCTGCGCTCTTAGCCGGGTTGATTTCGATCCTCCATTTCCGGAACCAATCCCCTAAGGCATTGGCCGCGGTCTGGAGTTTCTTGAGAATAATTTCGGGGGAACGCCCCGAAGCATATATGCCAGTATCGTCGGCGAAAAGGGCTAGCTCCGCTCTACGTGAGCGCGGGATGTCGTTGGTGTAGAGCGTGTATAGGACTGGACCTAGCACGGAGCCTTGCGGTACTCCGGCGCGAACGGGACGAGGAGTGGAGCGCACTCCCTCGACGCGGTACGTGAAGGTTCGACCCGTAAGGAAGTCTCGTACTGTGCGTACGAGATAGTCCGGCACCTCGAGCTCGTACAGCTTGTATACGAGCCCGGCGTGCCAGACTTTGTCGAATGCCTTCGCCACGTCCAGGAAGATGGCTCCCGTGTGCATGCCGATGATTAACTTGGCATGTATGTGCTCCGTGATGCGGAGCACCTGTTGGAGTGCACGAGTGTTTGGCACGGAAGCCAAACTGCTCTGGGATAGGAAGCTCTCGCGAAACCATGAAGGCGCGTAATCGAGCTAAGATGAGCCGTTCGTACACCTTCCCAGAACGGAGAGGAGACTAATTGGCCGATAAGAAGAGGGATCGGTGCGCACTTTGCCGGGCTTGAAGAACCCTATCACTACGGCTTCCTTCCACTCGTTGGGGAAGATGCCTTGTGAAATGGCGGCGTTGAATATTATAACTAAAAGGCGTATAATATTCTCTGGAAGGCGTCTGGCAACCAGATTAGGTATGCCGTCTAGACCGGGGCTTTGCGGGGACGCAAATTTTTAACACATCCTCAACCTCGGTACACGTAATCGGTGGAACGGGATCGCGGATTGGTTCGTTCGCCCTCCGTTCGACCAAACCCTCCACCCTGAGGAGGTGGGCGGGGTCGACCGGAAGGGCGCTGGGAGAGCACTGAGACTCGAGACTGTCAGCCAGACACTCGGCCTTCTCCTCGTCCAGTGAAGCTGGCGGGAGATTGGGACGGTGAGAGGTGGCATCCCATGGTCGGGGTCGCGTTTGAGTG
The DNA here is from genome assembly GCA_029286785.1 of Meandrusa payeni. Classification (NCBI taxonomy): domain Eukaryota; kingdom Metazoa; phylum Arthropoda; class Insecta; order Lepidoptera; family Papilionidae; genus Meandrusa; species Meandrusa payeni. Next base: position 99,032 of record JAGSMX010000036.1, read on the forward strand.
ATTTTGGTAAACTCCAAAATGCCAAATGGGAAGGACGAATTTCGCTTAACGTACTGTTCCACCGCTCGTTCCTATAGGCAGCTATGCGTGTTTTCACCTCACGCTGTAATTTATGTAGCTGCCAACGGTGACGCACGGTAGGGTACAGATCGTAAGCCCTAGCGGCTGCGTTCTTACGTCTCATGAGATCACGGATTTGGCGGTCGCCTCCTTCTGTGAGACGGTCATGTCCCAGAAGGAGGCTGACGAGCGGGTCAGGAGAGGAGCGCAGAGGCTCCCCTCCGCAGGCGGCGTTACGAACGCCTGCTCTTGCCGCCCCCGTAATCCGAAGCGGGGCCAGGATGGGTACCTGGCCCCAGCATGCTTCGGCGTCGTCGGGACTTCTCTGAGTGCCGGAGAAGTCCCCTTTGAGGATGAAGTCCGGTCTTTGCCGGGACCGGCCGGTCGTTGGGGTGTCCTGTCGCTGACAGATCCGGGGCACCCCGCTCATAACGGCTGATGGCATTCGCGGAAAGTTTAGTGGGTAGGGGCTGCCCAGGCCGAGGCCCACACATCCCTCCGGGCCCACCCAGAGTACCGGAGGATGGTCTATAAAAAGATTCACCCGCTTGAACAAAAAAAAAAGGTTAGGGATGTTTGGCCTCCAGGTGACCGACTCGGGGGGGTTTGTCATCAGCTTGCGGAGGCCTACGGCGCGCCTTAGGTGTTCGGGTGCGCCTTGCCTGAAGGGCAGTGGAGGAGACGCCGAAAGGTCAAGTCGTGGGATTGGCCGCGGAGGTCTCTCTGTTCCCGTGGCATTGCCATACGCGACCGTGGAGGTACACCCTGTGGGGTTTACTCGGTGAGGGCCCGACACAATCCGTCCTTCCCCCGGGGGCTGTTTACGCGGCTAGGTACGTTCCCCACAGGCTAAAAAAAAAGGTTAGGTATGTTCATCAAAAAAGAATAATTAAATATATCGATTTATTTTTTGATATAACATGTCGTAATGTTGTATCGATATAGTGTCCCTTAGATTATCCGTGAAATAGCTACCGACCGAGTCGTGGTTCGGACCTCTCGGCCGCCCTCGGATCGAACTGTAAACGCATAAAATAGTAACCGTCCAAGCCGAGGTTACCCCTCACCTGGGAGACCCTTGTGTCGAGTTACTAGCGATAGAGGTTCAGGCTAAGCGATCTAACAGCTATGACACCTCTCAATCCGGTGAAGCAGTCAAGGCCAGCTTCTCTGGCCAATCTGTGTAGTTCGTCTTTAAAAAAATAAATCGATATAGTGTAAAATATAAATGTATCGATATTTCTACACTATGCTGAAATACATGGCCTGGAGTATAATGCAAATAAGTCTGAAATATTCAGGATAGCTTGCTAGCCGCCACAGATTATAAAATTTAGACACTAGTTCTACCATCGCGGAGAGTAAGAGTGTATTTGTTTATCGGATAAAATATATCGATTTAATTACCGATATTAGATGATTCGATAATATCGGATTGTAACGATATATTGTAACGGAAGGAATGGTGAGGAGCGGATATGGGAGCGAATAACGCGGTGGAGGCGAGAGGTGGGTGCGCAGATGATGAGGCGAGGTGGGGAGAGGGGGCGAGGAGAGGAGGGGGTAGAATATAAAAGCGATGGTTTTGGTTGACGGAATACTCTTCGTTGTCAGTAAAGCAATAAATAAGTATATATAAAAATTAAATGTGTTCTTTTCTTTATATAACTAATATAACATAGTCGTTATATATAAATAGTGAGTCGTTATAATATAGATATTTTATGAAATATCGATATATTTCGTGCACTCCTAACCGGCACTCCCAGGGTGTTTTTTTTTATATTGACGAACTACACAGAGGCTGGCCTTTACTGCTTCACCAGATTGAGAGGTGGCATAGCTCTTAGGTCGCTTAGCCTGAACCTCTATCGCTAGTAACTCTATACAAGGGTCCCCCCGGTGAGGGGTGGCCTCGGCTTGGACGGTTACTATGTTTCGCGTAAGCATTCCGATCCTAAGGCGCCCGTGAGGGCCGAACCACGACTCGGTCGGTTGCTATTTCATTAATTAAACTAAATGGGGCAATCTGAGCTAAACTAACTTATTTGCCACTTCGGAAAGCGTTGGCGTGGAAGAAGTGGCCGAAGAAACTCCAAACTCTGATGCCAATGAACGTTCATTTTGTTGACAATTAGTTTACAAGACTCGGGACCCTTGTTGCAAAAATATGTACATATTTTACACATTGCGTCGACAACGTGGTAATTTAAATATCTTTTTATAACCAATGTCACGATGCGATAATACCAACTTTAATATATTCGTATTACAATATCAGTCCCTTACATTTCAAAACGTTTTTTATAATATCGCGAATACAAGAAACGCGGCGATACCTCACGCAAGTGTGCCCCCGGCGTAAACAAGTTGACGGCCCGTTCCATGTGTTAAAACCATGGGGAGCGGGTACAGTCATAAGCGGAGCGGGCGACTTAACGTTGAAGACAACCCGAGTCTCAGCTCTGTAATTTAGGGCGTACAGAATTAGACTTTGGTAGCCCTTGCCTGTCGTAAAAGGCGACTAAAAGGGGCCTTGGGTTCACGGGCGAAGGGTGGGGCTTAGGAGTGCACGATAAATATCGATGTTACATAAAATGTCGATATATGGACGCGACATATCACTTCAATCCGATGTTATCGAATCACCTAATATCGATATATTTCATCCTATAACCAAATATCGTATATATGTTACTACACTCCTACTCTCCACGATGGCAGTATTAGTTGTATATTTAAACATTACGATATATTATATCGAAAAATATATCGATATATTTTTCGCATGCATCCCTAGTGGGGTTGGGGGCTCTTGTCGTCCGTTACAGTGGACCCAAGACAAAGGCGATACGGTGTGGTCATGTATTGCCTTACCACTGTGAGGGTGCGGGGGGAGGAACTAACCTCTTCCAAGACGCGCTTCGGCACAGTGCAGAGGGGCTCCAGTGCATTCCTTTGGAGATCTCGGAGCTCCATCCTTTAAAGATGGTCACCAGGGTAGTTTTAGTGAATAAAACCCTCACATAACCGCTACCTTAACGAAAGACGGGGTATTTTCTTGTAGGTTTTGCACTCGAAAACAAAAAAAGAGCCTCGATTTTGCTATTTGCCAGTGATATTTAGTTATAAGACCGATTTATTAAAGTCATATCAATTATCATTCCATCAATACCAAATACATCAAATACTAACACACACGAGAAGTGTGCGCTTGGTACGCCATCGGTGAACTATTGTGCCACTGATGAAGTAAGACTACTAAAATTAGCAAAAATGAAATTGTAGCCTGGTGTATTGGTGCATTATAACAAGGTGGTCCTGGGCACCGCTAAGAGCCAGCTCTGTCGGAATCGTTTTATGGATCCTGTCCATATATGCTGATGATGATACCCTGGGTGGGTGCTGGTGGCTATCGACTCTTCAATTATATATATATTTTTCCATGAGCATTTCTACGTCATGTCCTATTTGTGCGTTCGTTCTTCATTTCGTAATTTTTATTATGTTTCTTTCTTTTTTAATACGTGTCATATTTTGTTTGTAATGCGTTTGTATATAATTTTTTTTTTAATGACGAACTACACAGATTGGCCAGAGAGGCTGGCCTTGACTGCTTCACCGGATTGAGAGGTGGCACAGCTCTTAGGTCGCTTAGCCTGAACCTCTATTGCTAGTAACTCGACACAAGGGTCCCCGCGGTGGGGGGTAACCTCGGCTTGGACGCTTACTATGTTACGCGTAAGCATTCCGACCCAAGGGCGCCCGAGAGCGCCGAACCACGACTCGGTCGGTTGCTATTTCACGAATAATATTGTATATAATGAACGTTCATTTTCTATATAAATGGTTTAGCGGACTCGAAATTGCTGATGCCTCATAATTCAATGTCAAACTTGTTCATACATTAATAATCGCTTAAATATAATTGTAATAACAAATATTTATAGATACCGCTAATCACTATCATTCACCGACATATCACGCATTGTTTATTAATCAGTCATCAATTGACATACATTGAAATATTTTTGCACAGATAAGATATTCAAATTAAGAAACATTGATACCTATACTAACTTATATATTAATTAATTACAGTGGGTATATACAAATCGAAGAGCATAAAATACGCCAAAAAAAACGAGATTTTTACTTAGTGAAGACCCAGGTTTGAGTCCTGAGAGAGATGTCTTCAGTTTATTATCAATTCATTTACAAGTACCTTCTCTTTTGAGAAAAAATCGGGTATAAGTATAATTAAAAAATTACAAAAATATAACGCAGCTTTAAAAAAAATACCGTAGTAATTACATTAGCAGAGAAACCGACATTGTGTATCGTTACTAAGACAAAAGTCAAATCAATAACTCTTTATCGATAATTAACTTAAAAATACACTAAAAATTATTTCCCTTCCTAAGATCTATTGGGTAGTATGAACGATATATATAAATATATTCATATACTTATCTCTAATTTATATTTCGATGTTGCGATTCCGCTTTCCGCGCCATAGTCATGCGTCAGGCTTACAATGGCGTGAGTGAGGAAAGAGTGACGCGCAGTGGAGTTGAGATCAGGTGATATCGCGGCACGCGTCTCGACCAATGGCGGCTCGTATCGCCCTCGAACGGTCGGTCTGTAATATTTGCCGCCAATTTACGAACGACCAAGATGGACGACGCTTTCTAATATGGCATTATAATTTTTTAATAATCATAAAACAGTTTCGTGTATCGTGCCAGTAAACAGTGGCATATTTTTATCTATTTCAAGTTAATTACGGTATAGTTGTAATTATTTTTATTTAGTCTAATTGTTAAATAAAGTATTATATTTGAAAAAAAAATGTAGATATTTTATTACGTTGATTATTTAATTAAAATTATTTATTTTAATTATACGATCACAGATAAACAATAATTAATCATTGCTCATTATTAAGATCATAGATAAAAAATCATTTTGCGTTACCCAATAAGTTTTTTTTTTTTTCTACCATATGGCCTACGGATCTGAGATTCAGATGAATTAACTTTATTTTTTATTTTCCATTTATCTCATTTTTTTTATAACTACTAAAAGTGTATAACTTTTGTGTAAGGCGCTATTGTATGTATTCTATGTAGACCTAAGTTACTGTGTGAGAGGCGTGGAAGCTCTTTGACCGGGCGGTTGGCTCAAGTATCATAGGACGCTAGCAACCCCAGTTCGATCCCTGGTGCCGGCACCAATAAATTTGTTGTTGCAATTTTATGTGCTGAATTACCACGCGGTCGGAAGTGAAGGAAAACATCGTGAGGAAACCTACATGTCTTCGAAACATTTTCTAACACATGTGAAGTCGGGTAATCCGCACTAGGTGTGCGTGACGGTCTATGCCCTTATACTCTCTTTAAAGATAAGGCCTGTGCCCAACAGTGGGATTTATGTAATGAATAAATTATGTAGTTTCTGAAGAAGGACATATATCTATATAATTTTTATATATATATATACATATATACAAATAAGCAAAATTTTTATAATCCTTGCGCGTTACCGCTATTTTATGGGCAGGCCCCACCCCTTAGATGTTAGGAGCGTTGCTGGAGTTTCTTCGGCCACTTCTTCTCCCAGCGCCAACGCTTCCCGAAGTGGCACTCAAAGTTAGTTTAGCTTTTGAATGTCCCTTAGATTATCCGTGAAATAGCAACCGACCGAGTCGTGGTTCGGCCCTCTCGGGCACCCTCGGATCGGAATGCTTACGCGTAACATAGTAACCGTTCAAGCCGAGGTTACCCCTCACCGGGGGGATTGTGTCGCGTTACTAGCAATAGAGGTTCAGGCTAAGCGACTTAAGAGCTGTGCCACATCTCAATCCGGTGAAGCAGTCAAGGCCAGCATCTCTGGCCAATCTGTGTAGTTCGTCATAAATATTTCTCCGCAAAATTCCAGTGTCTGCTTGTAATTTTAAAATAACCATGTAGTAAACATTCTTATGAATGTATCGTCTACATAAACCACAATAACATTTTTAAAATTTTTTGTCTGTTTTTTCCGGGATTTTGACGGGAGTTCCACTGGCGGGTTACTTACTTTAATTTTTGAGAAATTTGAATATTTATTTTTTTAACAAATTAAAAACTTTTTAAAATTAAAAACAAATAATAAAAAAACCGTGGTAGCCCAGTAGAGCCGTGGTAGCTCAGTGTCCGGGCGGTTGGCTCTTGTTGCATAGTACGCTAGCAACCCGAGTTCGATCCCCGGTGCCGGCACCAATAAATTTGTTGTTGCAATTATATGTGCTGATTAACCACGCGCTCGGCGGTGAAGGAAAACATCGTGAGGAAACCTACATGTCTTAGAAAATTTTTCTAAGGCATGTGAAGTCTACCAATCCGCACTAGGGCCGCGTGGTGGACTATGCTCTTATACTCTCTTTACAGAGAAGGCCTGTGCCCAGCAGTGGGACATATATATTATATATAATTTTTTTTCATAAACTATTTCATATGCAACACCGCCATCTATCGGTATAACTAATAAAACATTCGACCGGATAAATTATTTATACAATTCAAATGGCTTCGAGTTAAAAAGTTTAAAATTTTAAAATAGGTAATTTATATAATGTTTTTAATTAGAAAAACAGTCATTAAGTACCACAGTATATTAATAATATAACAGGAAATATTTATATCTAGAATTAGATATACGATTGGACCTTGTACAAAAAAGGATAAGGTCGTATATATATTTTTTATTAACCGACTTCAAAGGAAGAGGTACATAATTCGATTGTATTTTTTTTATGTTTGATATCTCAGAACTTTCGACTGGATGAACCATTTTTGATGTTTCTATTTTTATTAAATTACTAGCGTACCCAGATTAGATTTTGCTTTATTTTATTTAAACAATAAACTTACATCATTAAATATTTAATTTGACTCTCACAATATATTAAATTATTCGTTTATATTTTTTTTATTTTATTTCTAAGCAAGTGCTTGACTACGATCCCACCTGATGTTAAGTGGAAATACAGTCCTGGATGGTAAGACGCACTAACTTAGTAAATGCCTATTCATTCTACTCTTGAAAATACCCACATTGTAATCGGAAGGAAAGACAGACGCGGGCAAACTATTCCAGTCCTTTGCTGTACGAAGAATGAAAGACGAACGACGCTTCGTTTGGGTGTGAGGGATGTTCACAACAAAAGGATGAAATCCCGCAGTGCGTCTAGAAGTCCGATGGTGGAACGGGGATGGGGGAATTAGATCATGTAGTTTCTATTCTCTTCTCGAGCGGTTAAAGATCATAATATATCTTTAACTTTTAACTTTTTGAATCGTTATATCTCAAAAACGGTGGCTCGTAGAGACAAAAGTATTAAGAAATTTTTTGTAGATAATTTTATGATCTACCATTTTTGTCTGAGGTATTTTTATGATAAAACTTACCGTTATGCTGAAAATCGCGAAAAACTCATTTTTTTGATCTTTGACCTTGAATAAATTTTTTTCCTTACAGGGGAAAGATGGGGAACTTTCAAATTTTGTTTTTAATGATATTTTAAACAATCTTACCGATTTTCAGCTTGGTGGGGAATTTAGGTAACTTTACTCTTATTTTTTGGTCTAATTTGACCGGACTAAAATGGCTTACGACACCGCCGTGTATAGAGAGATCTAACCGTCAGGACGGGTGACAAGTGTTATAATCTGTAGGTCTCGTAGAATAAAATAGTCCAACAACTAATACACTCGCTTTATTGAGGCAGCGTAACGTTGTACAAAGAATTATTTATATCGAGTCAAACGTCACAACTGCGCGTCCTCACAATCTTTACACAAAATTCATTAGAAGTCAGATTAGGAACTAATAAAGTTAAACTATTGTTTACAATGCCAAGTTCATGTGACGATCAACTAAATTATTAATTATGAATTAAAGATACAATAAGGTTCAGGTAAATCACTGAGATATCATTGGAAGTAGTTATTATGTATAACAATCGCTGGGTGTCAGGTGTTACCAGCTAACACAAGCGAATGTCCCTGGTGACGGATTACCGTTACTAACGTATCGAAATTCGTTGGTCGCCATTTTGCTTAGGGGCCGTCCATAAATTACGTCATCGATTTTTTCTGACTTTAGACCTCCCCTACAATCATCCTATCGTCATTTCTTAATGCCCCCCTTCTCCCAAAATTGACGTCATTACCAGTTTGATTAAATTAAAACATTGCAGATTTGAGAACAATATGGTATTATATGATTAAAACACTTGGTTATAGAATCACCTTTATTATTGTTAGAGTATTTTATCTGTAGTTATTACTGTATTTGTGTACATCAACATGTTGCATTATGTATGTTTATTATGAGTTATTTTAGTATTGTACGCGCCTTAGCCGCCTCTCACATTTGCAGTCTCACTTACTAGTTGTGCTGGAAGAAATTTCTCAAAATAATCTTTTTGTACGTGAACAATAAACTATAAATAAATAAATAAGAATGACGTCCTCCTATCTATCATTTACCGTCATCCGCAGACCAACCCTCCCCCCCCTAATTTAGAATGTCGTAATATATGGACGGCCCCTTATATATTATTTTAAATCACAAACAATGTTTATAATCCCACATATAATATAATCACGGTATTTACATAAACTGTTAACTGTGTAATGACTTAAAGTTTTAGACAAATTTTATTTTCCATTCGTGACAGTGACTTATCGCGTGTGTTGCCATCAACTATCCTTAATTTAATTTATTATCGATGTATCTATCGCAGATATTTTTTTTTGGTAAAGATATGCATTTCTACTTAACATGAGGTGGGATTGTATTCAAGCACTTGCTTACAAAGTATCCAAAAAAAATCAAATTCGTCACTTCGAAAAATATCGGTTAGGGTGTTAGGAGATCGCTTACGAAGAGAGACGATAGTACCAATGACACTTTTGATGATGGGACGGAAAAAAAATGTTTTATCAGCATTATTTACGCTCCATTATGTTAGTATGACTATTGAATTCTTGCCGCTTCTTTTATGGCGCGGTAACAGCGGCCCGGCGTTCGTTGACCCGAGCATCAGCAGGAGGGATGTGTGGGACTCGGCCTGGGCAGCCCCTACCCACTAAACCTTCCGCGAATGCCATCAGCCGTTATGAGCGGGGTGCCCCGGATCTGTCAGCGACAGGACACCCAGGTCCCGGCAAAGACCGGACTTCATCCTCAAAAGGGGACTTCTCCGGCACTGAGAGAAGTCCCGAAGACGCCGAAGCATACTGGGGCCAGGTACCCATCCTGGCCCCGCTTCGGATTACTGCGAACCTGCGAACCCCGATACGCCGCCTGCGGAGGGAGGGAGCCTCTACGCTCCCCTCCCTGACCCGCTCGTCAGCCTCCTTCTGGGACATGACACAGAAGGAGGCGACCGCCGTCCAAGACCTGTCGCTCGAGACCATCGCAAGAGCGAGGCTCGGAAGTGACAGGAACTACTTCCACCTGATTGAGAGGCGACATATCTCTTAGATCGCTTAGCCTGAACCTCTATACATACAAGGGTCCCCTCGGTGAGGGCCGAATTACGGGTCAGTTGGTTGCCTAGAACACTTTTTGATATTAGTTCTTACATATTTATGCTGTAATAATTGTGCTCTATGCTGTTAAGGACTGTTGTTCAGTCGTAGGTTGATTGGTACCGGGAAAATGATTACTAGATTCCGACATGAAGAGAGCTTATTATGAGCTCGGACAGTATATATACATTGTTTTAAAAGACAAAAAAAACTTTACTGCCGTCTTAAATACAAACCAGCGCCATCTAACGTCCACTTGTACACCAAAAGTAAAACATAAAAAGTAAACGTAATAATAAAAAAAACTATGCACTAGTTTGGACAATTGTGTACTAAGAACATCGAAAGCTGTCTCTGTCTACCCAGCTAGGGTTAAAAGGATGAAACACTTATTGTATTTAATGTTGTTGCAGGTAACACCAACGGCCATATGACGCTGGGTCGACGCGCGTTGCAGAATTCACTTCTTTAACCCTAGCCAGCGGTGACAGGACGAAATGGCGTCTAAAGCCATTCACGAAGCGACCGGCAAAGATTTAATCAACAGGTGAGTTGTATAGACCATTGGTCTGTCCGCTACAGTGGTCCAAAAAGAAGGCGATACTTGTGACTCCGTGTCGCCATACCACTGCCACGGTGCTGGGGAGGGAGTAGCCTCCTCCGGGACGTGCTTCATAGCACAAGCAGGGCAAGGCCGGGCTCCGTTGCGTTCCACTGAAGATCCCTGAGTCCCTCACCATGCACGGTAGGGTTTTAGTGTGTAAGAACCACACTTAAGCTTTCCGCCCTGAAGGCGAGGTATCTTGTTGAAGATTTTCATCCCATTTTCTTCAATGAATAATTTGAAATTGAATTTGAAAAAACATTTATTCGGCACAAGAACACAGAAACAACATAAAAAAAAAGAACAAAATATAAATTGTGCCGAAAAGGGGTTGGCTCAGCATGTGCTGTGCTCACACATGTAGCACAGCGCTGGTTTTCAGCCAAAAACCTGTGAAGACTTAGGGGACACCATTCGGTTGTGTATTATTATAGTGTACAATACATAAACTTTCATAAATATTATATATAAATGTATATATTAAAAAGCAGCTGTAGATACATATATATATAAATATATAGTTATACATATATATATATATATATAAACAAATTACATAAAAAATAACATAAATATAGTGTTATATAAACGATTTGTCGTAATTGATGTTGGCGTGGTTACGTTGAGACTCGGTTAAGAAATTTTTCAATTTTTTTTAAGTATAAGTAATGTTCAATCATTACTAATTCTCTATCAGACAATTCTGTGTGAGTGAAAATCTTATTGGGGTGTAATCATCATGGAAAATATATAACGAAATATTAAAATAAACACATAGGACCCGGATGATCGATAAGTTTTGCTCAGCAGCCTTAACTGCGAATCGTAAAGGTCGTAGATTCGAATCGCTCATTCGACTATTGACGTGAACCATGTGGGGTTTTTACCCACTAAAACCTCCCCGGTGGCCCTTTCCTCGGTGCATGACGAGGGGCTTCGGGATCTCCAGTGGAACGCACCGAAGCCCCTCTGCACTGTGCTCAAGGAGAGCACGTCCCGGGGGGGTTGCAAGGCTACACGGGCCAGCCGATGTCGCCTTCTTCCCGAGTCCACCTTAGCGGACGACAAAGGCCCCCAACCTTGTCGCTTGAACACGAGGCCTCTTTTAGTCGCCTTATACGACAGGCAGGGGATACCGTAGTCTTATTCTTGAGAGCCCAGAACTACAGGGCTGGCCATCTGCTAGCACAAGCCTAGTTGGAATGGTTAACAAGAATGTTAGTCATATTTCTGAAAAAAAAAATTGCTAGCTTTCTTTTTTTTTAAGTATTTTTTTTGTAAATCAATATCTAAGATCAATTGTTAATATTTAGATACGAATTACATGATGATGATATATAAACAATATTTTTCGTTTTTACCGACATTATAATAAGAAATTGTTGTGAATTGTATGGCTCGTCTAACTCTAGATTCAACACGCTCTCCGATCCCGTTAGTGATTCTTGGCTTCAACCAAGTGACTGCACCATCTTTTTGTTTCAAACTTTGTGATCTATTTCTTCTATATGTAATACTATTGTCTGTTGCAACTGTTTTGACGTGAATATTGATAATTTTATTGATTCATCATTGGCTAGATCGTCGGGCTAGATTTTGCTTTATTTTATCTCTGAATTCATTCTACTCTATTCTCTTCTCGAGCGGGGGAAGATACCTACACCCATGTACATATCAGTAAATACAATATCATTCTTATCATTTAGGGATTTATTATATTTCAATATACTCCATTGTACTTCAATATGGTTCATAATGACATAAATATACACAACGCATGTGTCAATATAAATTTGTGTTATAAAACAATAGAATATCATCATAGTTAATAAAAGCTGTATTTGACAGTTCAAAAAGAGGAGAGCTCTGATCATCACCAAACGATTACTCGACAGGTCAATCTGAAGATTCCCTGAAAGTTTCATTGAAATCGGTCCAGCCGTTTCGGAGCCTTAATGGAACATACCCACACACTTTCTCTTTTGATATACAGATATTGGGTATTACAGGCTGTAACTGTAATAGCCGTCAGGTTTGCAAATATTGCTAACCGTTCCATATTTCCAGGCATATATCAGCTGGTACAGCTCTCGTGCCTTGCCGGTTTGCTGTATTCGAACAGGGTACCGTGTGGGAAGACGAGCTCGGAAAGAATCCATGGCTCACCAAAGAGGTAACCGATTCCGTATTCTAATTATATGATGTACTGTACAATTTTTTTTTAAGTAAATCGTGTCTATTATTTATATACGAATTACATAATGATGAAATTTGTTTTTTTTAAGTTATACAGGATGGCCCATAAGTCCTTTGATATGAAAAAAAAATTATTAAAATAAAACTATTTACATTATGAATTAAATTTTTATTTACAAAAAAAGCTTAAAAAACGGGAATTATTTTTTGAAAATAACATCTTCTAAATGTAATCCGTTGCGATCAAGGCACTCTTGCAAACGACGTCTAACATTTTCGATGACTGCGCGGCGTCACTGCTGAAATGCTTGTCATTTCTCTACGGATGTTTTTTTTAGGGCCTCAATTGACCACGGGTTTGTGTCGTATACTTTAGCCTTAAGGTAGCGCCACAAAAAAAAATCCATCGGGGTCAGATCTGGACTACGTGGAGGCCAGGAAATGTCTCCGAAAATTTAGCGATAGAGCCATTTTGTCTTTACGTCTACGTTGACGTTTCAGCCGCTGGTGGTGAAGCCCGACCAGCTGATCAAGCGGCGCGGAAAGCTGGGTCTGGTGGGGGTGAACAAGACAGCCGTGGAGGTGAGACGATGGCTGAGCGAACACTCCGGGAAGGAACAGCAGGTCGGCGCGGCTGTAGGGAAATTGAGGCGGTTCGTCGTCGAGCCCTTCGTCAAGCATGATGCTGTAAGTATCTCCTTTGCATAGCTTGAACATTGCCAAGTCTATTATCCATTCCTTAATTAGATACTAGCGTACCCAGATTTTACCGTAGCAGACCTAGATTTTGCTTAAACAATAAACTTACATCATTAAATATTTAATTTAACTCTCACAATAATAGGTTGTCAAATATCTCCCTTCCGCCTTTTTGTCTTTTGAATTTCGCGGCTTAAGGAAAACTTTAAAATAGCGCGAATTTCGGCGTTAGTGAACTCCATGTTTACACGTCTATAACTGTTGAACGCAATATCCAAACTAATTATGCATAGCGTCGTTTTGTAGGTTATGTCAAGACCTTTCAAATTATGTATAGTATTGCTAGATACGAGCTCTGTAGCGCTTTGTACATAGCCGCGAAATTCAAAAGACAAAAAGGCGGAAGGGAGATATTTGACAACCTAATATATTTAATTATTAATTATTCATTTCTCTACGTATTCATTGTCTTCTATTCTCTTCTCGAGCGGGTGAAGATCTCTACCTACACCCATGTACATATCAGCAGCATCAGTAAACGGATACATTCGCGGCGCTATAACTTACCTTGAATACTTCAAAATCCTTAATTGTTATCTTTAATATACTTCAGTGTACTTCATTTGACTTCAATATGGTTTATAATCACAAACTTTCATTCACATCACACTTTTCGTAACTTCTACACCAGCTCACTCGTAAAGTCAACGGTGAGTAAAGAAGTTTTATCACATATTATTGTTACACTTGTACATTGATTACCTTTTTTTTGCAGAACGAGGAGATGTACCTCTGCATCCAGTCGGGTCGCCGCTCCGACACAATCCTCTTCCACCACCAGGGCGGCGTGGACGTTGGAGACGTGGATGCTCTCGCCGTCAGGCTCGAGGTGAGTCAAGAACTTATCGTTTTTATTTGTAAATTTTCATCACCATCAGCCTGTTGTCATCCACTGCTTAAAATAGGTCTTTCACAATGCCTTTCCACCATATCCCATTTTCCACCACTTCCTATTCTTATAAGGTCGTCGGTCCATCGGGAAGAAGGGCTACATTTCTCCGACCCATGCGCGGACACCAAGTCTTTCCCCCTCACTGCCGTCACTGACTCGGCAGATGTGGCCGGCCTACTGGCACTCGAACCTGCTGACTTTTAGAGCTATGTCGACTACCTTTGTTCTTTGTAGAATGTCTTTCGTTTCGTATTCTTTCACATAGAGAAATGCCGAGCATAGCTCTATCCAATGCTCGTTGTGCGACTTTCAGTTTGTAGACCAGCGATGAGAGACCTCTCGCAGGTCATAGCTGGGAGGACTGGTTGAAGACCTACGTCTTCAGGCATCGAGGTATTTGCGTAATGGTATCAATTGACTTCACTACCAGCATTTACTTAATACATACTCAAGTACGTTTGTTCTCCAGGTACCAGTGGACACATTCCCCTCTGGCGAGGACGTGGAGAGGCTGCTGCTGAAGAATGTCAAATCTGCTGCAGTGAAGAGGTACTTCCTAAGTCTTCTATAGTACAGTTTTTACTCGAAACCTTCACAATAAGACATAACCTTAGTATGAATTTAGTTATAAGTGAAAACGTCATAGTAGGGTTGCAATTTGAGACATGATGAAACGAAAAAGCGACAGTAAAAAGAGACAATATATGGCTATTGTATATATGACCATATTCATTCGTTAACATTATCTCTTTCCAGGATTATATCAACGTTCATCCTCTCTTTATACCAAGTGTACGTGAACCTCCACTTCACCTACATGGAGATCAACCCAATAGTGGTGACGGGAGACAGGATATACCTCCTGGATATGGCCGCGAAGCTAGACCAGACGGCGGACTTCATCTGCGCCAAGCATTGGGGTGAAGTGGACTTCCCTCCTCCCTTCGGAAGGGATGCTTACCCCGAGGAAGCCCACATTGCTGACTTGGACGCGAAGAGTGGGGCCAGTTTGAAGGTCTGTATTACATAAATATCATGTTTACCATTAAGCAGTTCCAACATGTTAAGAATGACCCTCAGAGCAAACACTATGGCAAGATACATTGTGTCTAGGTTAGTTAACGATCAGGCCTGAAGTTCTGGGCTCTCAAGAATAAGACTATGGTATCCCCTGTCGTAGAAGGCGACTAAATGGGGCCTCGGGTTCACTGGGCGACAAGGGTGGGGGCCTTAGTCGTCTGCCAAGGTGGACCCGGGAAGAAGGCGACATCGGCTGGCCCGTATATAGAGATATTTTATCTATTTATCAACGTAGGGGGCAACTGCGGGGGTCTTGGGTACCGTTGAAGATGGATTTTTAGGAATAACTATTTTAACGTAACGTCATTTAAGATGTCCGTAAATAAGTGTTGTGATGCAGCTGACAGTGTTGAACAAGTCCGGCCGTATCTGGACCATGGTGGCTGGAGGGGGCGCGTCTGTAGCGTACAGTGACACCGTGTGCGCGCTGGGAGGAGCTGGCGAGCTGGCCAACTACGGGGAGTACTCCGGCGCTCCCACCGAGGGTCAGACTGCGGACTACGCGCGCACCATCTTCAGCCTCATGTGTCGGGAGAAGCATCCGGACGGGAAGGTCAGTTTTTTTATATAAAATCATAGTTGTATTGTTACATCTGGTCCATCCTTCCTTGTGGTTTCGAGAAGTGGACTTTGAAGAACGACGAGGTTATGTGTGAGGGGCTCCGGGATCTCCGGAGGAACGCACCGGAGTCCCTCTACACTGTGCTCTTAGGAGATCACGTCCCGGGGGTGTTCACACAAAAGGGAGGGGGGAAGAATGAGAGATTTTAATAAATTTCACTTTCAACCGATTTCAAAAAAGGAGGAAGTTCTCAATTCGCGTGTATGTTTTTTTTATGTATAACTTTCGACTGGGTGAACCAATTTTGGTGATTCTTTTTTATTTGTTCAACCGACATTTATTGATGTGTGGTCCAATTTGACAGTGTCATTTATGAGAAAACCATATAAGTCTTAAATTTGCTGTAAATTTGTACGCGA
Source organism: Meandrusa payeni (assembly GCA_029286785.1). NCBI lineage: Eukaryota > Metazoa > Arthropoda > Insecta > Lepidoptera > Papilionidae > Meandrusa > Meandrusa payeni. Next base: position 115,185 of record JAGSMX010000036.1, read on the forward strand.
CAAAAAGACGAATAACACAATATCACGCCAACCGATTTCGATGATTCATTTTATATTGGAAAAGATGTACTTTAAGATTATTTTGATTAGATTCCGATTAATTATATTCCTACAATATTTCTTAAATACAGAGATCGTCTGCGACTAATATAGTTAAACATTTGATTTGGGGTGTCCTGTCGCTGACAGATCCGGGGCACCCCGCTCATAACGTCTGATGGCATTCGCGGAAAGTTTAGTGGGTAGGGGCTGCCCAGGCCGAGTCCCACACATCCCTCCGGGCCCACCCAGGGTACCGGAGGATGGTCTATAAAAAGATTCCCACGCGTGAACAAAAAAAAAAAGTTAAACATTTGATTCGATTTGAAGTCGGTTTTTTGTTTTTACTCGTAAATATAGTATTTTCGCATCCTTACCGTGCACGAGACCTAAGGCCTCACGTACGAATCAATGGTGGTCATCAGAACAGTGACGAAAAAGCTGCAACTGCACGACAGCGTCCAACATGCTGTAGTGGCGATATCCCGACACACCGTCAGCTGTGTCTATTATACATATGACTGTGACGACGCCACAGGAAGACTGATGACAAAGGCAATGGCCGCATCAAGGGAGAGGATAGTGGACTACAACCTGAAAATGGCCATGAGAAGCAAGGACACAGCGGTAGCGGAGAAGCTAATAGCAATGCAGCGGGACGTCTGCGACGCGTGAACCCAAAACGATCTCTGGCCACCTCCAAATTCAGGCACTATATATATATATATATATAAAAAATAAATAAGGAAAATAGTAACTGTAGAAGTGGCACTTTTTAACAAATGCAGAGTAAACAATTTAAGTGTATTGGAAAAGAGCACGGACGCGGGTCTGTGGTTGCAATCTAAGAATAATAAAAAAAAATATATATATATAGTATTTTACCATCTCCTGGCCAGGTGTTGATCATCGGCGGCGGCATCGCCAACTTCACCAACGTGGCGGACACATTTAGAGGCATCATCACCGCCATCGAGACTTACAAGGATGCCCTCGTGCAGTACAACGTCACCATCTTCGTGAGGCGCGGCGGTCCCAACTACCAGGAGGGGCTACGGTCAGTGGACAATTAGCATTACTATAGTTGGCAAATAACTGTAACCCTCAATGCTCACAAGTCGAAAATATGGTGTCACAGGAGAATGAAGGGGTCGCGGTGTGGTACTCCGCCCCGCGTACAGATACCACATCCCGCTCGCTCCTGGTGTACAGTCGCTTTCTAAATTTTAATTGACTTGTAGGTATGTTGTTTCTGAATGAAAGGGAATGCTAGATGAATAAGATAGAGATGCATGAATGACTGATTTGATAGATAGAGATGTATGAGAGGAAAAGGGACTCCTCAGGAACTCCTCCCGAGTTGAATAAAATGACGGAAAGACAAGACGGTTTACAAGTAATATTTAAATAGTGAAATCTATATATATAAAAGAGAAATTGTGTGGGGATGTTGCATATAGGCTCCGAAATGGCTTGACCGATTTCAATGAAATTCTCAGGGAATCTTCAAGTTGACCTGGCGAGTAATCTTGTAAAGTTTGGTAACGAACTTAATAACCGTCCAAGGCGATCATTTCACAACTGTCTCCTTTTTCGAAGTCGGTTAAGATATACGTATTCTTTGCAGGCAAATGCGCGAAGTGGGCCAACGTCTACGTATACCGTTGTACGTGTTCGGACCGGAGAGCAACATGACCGCGATAGTGGGCCTAGCTCTCGGCCATTCGCCCATCCCGCCGGAGCACCAGCTGGACTACGCGCCCAAACAATTGCCCAAGCCCAAGCCCACTGTGAGTAACATTCATTGACACAATTGCAGACATTTGAGTGTAATGGTATGCATTCTGCGAAATGAAATAACGTTACACTACTGCGTTTGGTATTTGCATATAGTTATTATACGGTTGCTTGGTAACGGTTAAGTAACTATGATAAATTATGAAGCGTCAATAGCCTAATGGTTTAGGGTACGGTCTGCGAATAGTAAGATCGTCGGCTCGAATCCACCATTCGGCTATTGTCGTGAACCAGTTTTTTTTTTGTTGACGAACCAGAGGTATATTTTTAGAAATACACCAATGGTCAACGGACAAATAGGATAAACAAAATGTAAATGTAGAGTAAGAAAAGTAGAAGTGTAGAGTAAGGAAATATAAATGCAGACTAAGAAAAGTAGAGTAAGAGTAAGAAATGTAAAGAGCAGGAGAGTATACTGGAAGAAGAAGAGTGGAAAAGAGGAATGCAGGAAAGATGGAATGAAAAGGTCTCTAAGGTGCCAAACGTCGGGGGAACGATGAAAAAAAAATAGGTTCGGTATGACAAGACAATGAGGGCGTCAGTTGCTGCATTTTTAATTTGTTAGTAAATGCGATGTTACTCGTAGCTGTTTTCTCCTATAAATTTGTTTAACGAAATATATCAATATATCAGTCCATTAATGACGGAGCTTATTATTTACAAACATTTTTTTATATCGGTTTAATATATATATATATATATATGCATACAGATTCTTATTTTCTTTATAATACTGATAGTTTAAAATGTTTAATTTCAGCCCGCACCAAAACTGGACCTGCCGGAACTGACCCCTGCACTCCTGGAGCTAGTATGCTCCCAAGCTCCGACCCGCATGGACCTCGGGCAGCAGCTGAGCACCGCTCGCCCTCTGTTCTCCGATCGGACGAAGGCCATCGTGTGGGGCATGCAGAACCGCGCTATTCAGGTACTAAGTTTGGTTACGGTTTTTTTTACCAAACAACCAAAGTACATCGATAAATTAGTAAAAGAGCCACTTTAAGGACCTAACCAACAAAATGTATAAAATAGTGACATATAGAGGAAGTCAAAGAGCCACATGTGGCGCAAAACCCGCAGAGTCTGACCCCTGCCCTAGGTTAATGGCATAAGTCTAGGTTCCCACGCGGAAACTCATTCTGTTTGTGGTATACAACGTACAGATAAATGTACTACTGAATGTACGACTAAACGTACTATTGAACGTACGACTAAACGTACTATTGAACGTACTACAAAACGTACTACTGAATCTACGACTTAACGTATTACTGAGCGCACTACGCAGCATTCCACTCGACACTGAAGCCGGGGTCCCTGAAAAAGTTAACTTGAATTTAGTTCATTAAGTGCTGGATTATTTCAGGGTATGCTGGACTTCGACTACATCTGCAGGAGAGCTGAACCCTCAGTGGTCGCCATCGTGTACCCGTTCACCGCAGACCACAAGCAGAAGTACTATTTCGGGAATAAGGAGGTCTTCATACCTGGTGAGGGTCACATACAGTTTGATAGATAAATCATTCTGCAGCTTGTTATTCAATTTCAAACATGTGGTAATCTCTGATTATATATATATATACATAGGTAGAGAAAGGCAGTCCATTATTCACCAAGCTTATTAGATCTCATATTTATTTTATTATTTATTACCAGCTGCAACCCGCGGTGTTGCTAGAAATTAAAAAAAAAACTATTTATTTAAATTTAATTTAATTTTTCTAAAATTAAAGTGATTTCATAAGACATTAGCTATTACGTTTGTAATCGCGCCGTCCGGATCGTCAAGAAGGTGTCTCCGGGTAACGCGACGGAATTTATTATAGGAAGGCTTATAAGTGGCGGCACTTACAAGAAGTTTGGTGGCAGTCTCGAAAAACCGTCGAGATGCCTGCTTAAAGAATTGGGATTTTACTAGCGTTCAACATTAGTTACTAAGCTTAGCTTGTGCTAGAAGATGGTTCTCGTCAATAGAATGGTGGATTCGAACCTACGACCTTACGATTCGTAGACCGTACCCTAAAGTATTAGGGTATCGTTTGAACTATTTCATTCTAAACGTGTATACGAGTCGTTTGTGCGAATTTCGTAGAACAGTGGTGTGAAATATATTGTGTGTATAACATCACTGGGTCGCTGTCGAGATCGTGGTGAGCTGACCGATCCTTCAATAGGGCCAAACTTCATCGTCGAGAGTATGAAGCCCTAAATGGCAGCATTGGTACCAATCCTGAATAACTTTATTAAACAATATCTTTATGTCTCTAGTGTTCTCCGACATGGACGTAGCGATGAGGAAACACCAGGAGGCCACTGTCCTGGTCAACTTCGCTTCCCTCCGATCAGCTTACGACAGCACCATGCAGGTATGTGGAACAGCCTTTGAAGACATAGCTCTTAAAGTCAGCATTGAAGTAGCGGGAAGGGGAGGAAAGTCTTGGAATGGTCCATCCAGGAGTTATATGGCTGCTTATCAAGACTTCTCCTTCTTACTCAACTCTCCCCCAAAAGCCTTGACAGCACAATAACATTCAGCCAGGTGACTCCTCGAGAGCGTATGCCAAGAGTGCGCCGACCGCCTGTACTTGAGAAAGATGCCCTCCGGAAGTAGACCGGACCCGGACACGTACGTGTCAGATTATAATAGGTTGTCAAATATCTCCCTTCCGCCTTTTTGTCTTTTGAATTTCGCGGCTATGTACAAAGCGCTACAGAGCTCGTATCTAGCAATACTATACATAATTTGAAAGGTCTTGACATAACCTACAAAACGACGCTATGCATAATTAGTTTGGATATTGCGTTCAACAGTTATAGACGTGTAAACATGGACTTCACTAACGCCGAAATTCGCGCTATTTTAAAGTTTTCCTTCGTTAAAGGCAAATCCGCTAGAGAAACGTTCCGTGAGATTAATGGTGTTTTGGGGGATGGTACTCTATCACTTCGAACCACGGAGGAATGGTTTCGACGATTCAGAGCCGGTGAAAACGACACCATGGATAAGCCAGCCGGCGGAAGCCCTGTGACGACAAATACCGATCAAATCATGGACTACATCGAGTTAGACCGGCATGTGGCATCTCGTGACATCGCCCAGGAGATGGGAGTTAGTCACCAAACCATTTTAAACCATCTGCAGAAGGCTGGATACAAAAAGCTTGATGTTTGGGTGCCGCATGATTTGACGCAAAAACCTTCTGGACCGAATCAACGCCTGCGATATGCTGCTGAAACGGAACGAACTCGACCCATTTTGAAGCGGATGGTGACTGGCGACGAAAATGGATCACATACGACAATATCAAGCGAAAACGGTCGTGGTCGAAGGCCGGTGAATCGTCCCAAACAGTGGCCAAGCCGGGATTTCGGCGTTAGTGAACTCCATGTTTACACGTCGATAACTGTTGAACGCAATATCCAAACTAATTATGCATAGCGTCGTTTTGTAGGTTATGTCAAGACCTTTCAAATTATGTATAGTATTGCTAGATACGAGCTCTGTAGCGCTTTGTACATAGCCGCGAAATTCAAAAGACAAAAAGGCGGAAGGGAGATATTTGACAACCTTATATAAGCATAGGAAGTGGCTGGATGTGGAAAACAGAACATCGTATATGGTGGTATTGGGCGATATATAAACATTATTTTTAATTCTTCTGTATAACCAACAGGTATCTTCGTGTCTTTATGAGGAAAGTTGGTTTTAATGTGTTTGTACTGGTTACAGGCGATGCAGCATCCGCAGATCAACACCATCGTCATCATAGCCGAGGGCATACCTGAGAACATGACGAGGAAGATCATCAAGGTCGCAGACACGAGAGGGGTGAGTAGATCCAACTGAACAACGATATATGCCCTTACACTTTTTACCTATTCAGTTTTGGGGTGCATTTTGGACTGACTTTAAATAAGGAGGTTCGATACGTCTACAAAATTACGACTCATAGCGCCGTCAATTTTGAAAGTATTTTGGTTGAAAGTGAGATCAATGAGATCTCATTCCACTTGCTATTTCTTCTTAGTTACTTCAGCTGCCCGTTCAGGATATGATCGTCCGCCGAAGTGGACCCGGGAAGAACGACATCGGCTACGCTTAGCCGGTAGGTTGATATTTCACGGATAGTCTAAAATCTACAACTGTGCTATCACTGTACGTTAATTTTGACACAATTGGTTCTGCAGTACGGCATTCTGTTTGGCAGGTGAACATCATAGGTCCAGCGACGGTGGGCGGCATCAAGCCGGGCTGCTTCAAGATCGGGAACACGGCGGGCATGATTGACAACATCATCGACAGCAAGCTGTACAGGCCTGGAAGGTATTCACTGCCAGATCCAATTCCTAAAGTCATACGAAGTGTTACCGACGATAGCCCAATTCCTTAAGCAGGCATCTCGACTGCCACCAAACATTCAAATAAACTTCTTGTGAGTGCCGCCACTTACAAGACTGTCCCCACTTGTAAATTCAGACACGTCGTCCGGAGGCCGAGACACGTTCTCGACGATCCGGACGACGTGATACGTGATCACCGTTGCACAGGCTAGATCTTTACAAATCCACAAAGCGTCCATCCGCGACCGTCGGAGGTTGCGAATAATCCTTGCGCGATACAAGTATTTTATGGGAAAACCCCAACCCCTCGATAGGATTAGGAGCGTTGCTGGAGTTTCTTCGGCCACTTCTTCTCCCAGCGCTAACGCTTCCCGAAGTGGCATATTAGTTAGTTTTTTTTTTACGCGGGGGAATCCTTTTTACGGACCATCCTCCGGAACCCTGGGCCCGGAGGGATGTTTGGGAATCGGTCTGGGCGCCCCCTACCCGCTACACTTTCCGCGAATGCCATCAGCCGTTATAATTGGAGTGCCCCGGATCTGTCAGCGACAGGGCACCCCAACGACTGGCCGGTCCCGGCAAAGACCGGACTTCTTCCTCTAAAGGGGACTTCTCCGGCAATTAGAGAAGTCCCGACGACGCCGAAGCCAGGTACCCAGCCTGGCCCCGCTTCGGATTACGGGGGCAACGAGAGGCGTTGGTATCGCCTCCTGCGCACCCCGACTCGCCGCCTGCGGAGGGAGGAAGCCCCTGGGCTATCCTCAGTAGTAATACTGTAGTTTTTCCGTACCATTCTTGGAAATCCCTGTTATATCTTGAGACCTTAGATAATTTTAGTCTCCTATTTGATTGAACTCGATTCTTTTCAAACATAAAACTCAAAGAAGACAGAGAAACCTCCTCCATTTTTGAAGTCGGTTAATGTGTTGCGATATCCTGCAGCGTGGCGTACGTGTCGCGTTCGGGTGGTATGAGCAACGAGCTGAACAACATACTGTCCAAGGAAGCTGATGGGGTCTGCGAAGGCGTCGCGATAGGTGGTGACCGCTATCCAGGCACCACTTTCCTCGACCACCTGCTCAGGTAAATAACTTGTCCCACTGTTAGGCATAAGACTTCTCTATGCATGATATGAGGGCATAGTCCGTCCCACGGTCTAACATTCTTGCTTACCATTCCAAATTTATTCATAGTATAAAATAAGTTATCCTCACTCTCATGTACTCACTCTCACATACACCCTCACATGCACACTGTTCTTTGCAAAAACACACGACTACCACAGAAGTTATATAACAAACTTTAGTTCATAATAAACTCGGAGTTAGGTACAACATCTCCCTAATACAGGCTATGTGTTAGTCTAGCAGGGAGATGTGTACCGAAGGACCGAAGTAGGAAAATGTTTATGGAATATGATATATAATATGTATCTAATATTTTTGTGTATGTGCATGTCGGTATTTAAAATGTGTGTGTGTGTAAAAAAGTAAAAATAAATATTTCAAATACTACGACGCTCCATTTTATTTCCGAACTATCGTAGTTAAATGACGTTTGTTAGCTGGCAACACTCAGCGATGTGCATAATAACTACTTCCAATGATATCTTAGTGATTTACCTGAACCTTATTGTATCTTTAATTCATAATTAATAATTTAGTTGATCGTCACATGAACTTGGCATTGTAAACAATAGTTTAACTTTATTAGTTCGTAATCTGACTTCTAATTAATTGTGTATAAATATTGTGAGGACGCGCAGTTGTGACGGTATTCGTTATAAATAATTCCTTGTACAACGTTACGCTGTCTCAATAAAGCGAGTGTATTAGTTGTTGGAATATTTTATTCTACGAGACCTACAAATTATAACACAATGTAGATACATTTGGCTTAACTCCTTTCAAATTTAGAAAAGAGACAAGAGATTTTGTCTATAACTTAACAATTTTCCTTTTATGACTGTTTTTTCTTATTTTCTATCATTAATTTTATCCTATCTTTGTGTATCTTTAATCTAGTTATCTGTGGTTGACGGTGTTGTTTGTTCAACAACCAACGATATGTTTATAGTAATTTATATTTCTTTACTTTATTTTACTTAACTTTATCAGTTTCTGACTTCTAATTAATTTTGTATAAATATTGTGAGGACGCGCCGTTGTGACGGTATTCGATAAAATAATTCCTTGTACAACGTTACGCTGTCTCAATAAAGCGAGTGTAGGTATTGGACTATTTCATTCCACAAAACCTACACGTTATTCCACAATGCGAAGCGTCAATAGCCTAATGGTTTAGGGTACGGCCTGCGAATCGTAAGGTCGTGGGTTCGAATCCACCATTCGACTATTGACGTGAACCATGTCCTAGCACAAGCTTAAGCTTAGTTGGAATGGTTAACAAGATTGTTAGTAAAAAAAAAAAATTGCTAGCTTTCTTTTTTTTTAAAAACAAAATAAAAAAAAATGCTGTGAAATTTCCTGTGAAACTAGCCTTCATCGAAATCTGTTGTCGTGATATGGAATTATTCGTACATTTGTCGCGCACATACTTGGTGCAAATTTATCATGGATGCCGTTGTCAGAACTGGAACTGTTGAATTGGCGCCAGCTTTCATATAAAAAAAGAATCATCAAAATCGCTTCGCCCAGTTGAAAGTTCTGAGGTGACAAACATTTAAAAAAAAATACAGTCGAAATGGGAACCTCCTAAGTCGGTTAAAAATATCGAATAGACTAAGATGCGATAGGAGGAGCGGAAATTGTACCAGGATGTGATTTCAGATTCGAAGCCGACCCCAATGTGAAGATGCTGGTGGTGCTGGGAGAGGTGGGCGGTGTGGAGGAATACCACATCTGTCGCGCCATACGCAACAAGCTGATCACCAAGCCGATGGTCGCATGGTGCATTGGTACTTGTTCAGGTAAGCCACTGTAAAGAGTTGGTAACGCCGGCAGACCGCACCACTTAGATGTTAGGAGCGTTGCTGGAGTTTCTTCGGCCACTGCTTCTCCCAGTGACAACGTTTCCCGAAGTGGCATTCAAAGTTAGTTTAGCTTTTGAATGTCCCTTAGATTATCCTTGAAATAGCAACCGGGCCGTGGTTCGGCTCTTGTAACCTCAGATCGTAATGCATGCTTACTGTTAGATCTTTGATTCAGAGAAAAAGAAACACAAAGTTAAAAGTTTTCATGGCGCGATGTAAGCGCTGCGTCGCCGCCCCTCGGCGCCCCGGCGGTCGTTGACCCGAGCATCAGCTGTTTTTGACTTTGTATTTCATTGCTGTTTTTTTTAGTAATGTATTTTTTACGATATTATCGTTTCATTTTGCTATACTAACACTATGGAGCGCAAATATTGATAATAAAACGTTTTAAAAATATGTTTTTTTTCTGTCCCAATATCAAAGATGTCATAAGTACTATCGTCTGTCTTCGGTCGGTGCGGTCTCCCTAATACACTGTATTTCTTGATTTTTTTAATTATGCTGATTGGCAATTATTTAAGTACATAAAAGTATTTAGGAAATTCTGTATTTTAGACAATAACAAATGACGTAAAATAATATCTTTATTTTTTTACATTTTAAAGTACACAAATTATTAATTATTACTTAATAATATTAATTCTTTTAAGCGCCACCTGTGATCAGAAAGTTGAACCATGTGTTCAATACACTATTGACCGCCGTGCATACGACTATCGCACTTTCGTTATATATTTTTCTTACGGTTTTAGTCTTACATATTTTCAATTCAGTCGCGCAACAAAACCTCATCTTGTCCAAGCCTTTTTTTTTGTTGACGGAGGGGAAATCTTCAACAAGATACCCCGCTTTCTGGGGGGAAGGCAGGGTTATATGGGGTTCTTACCCACTAAAACCGGAGGGGTGGCCCTTCCTCGATGCATAGTGAAGGGCTCTGGGATCTCCAATTAAACGCATCGGAGCACCACCTCTACACTGTGCTCTTCGGAGAGCACGTCCCAGGGAAAGTTAATCCCTTCCCCTGTGCCCTCGCAGTGCCGATGTCGCCTTCTTCCTCCACTTTGGCGGACGACAGAGGCCCCCACCCTTGTCGCCCAGTGAATCTGAGGCCTGAGGTGGATACCGTAGCCTTATTCTACGAGCCCAGAACAACAGGGCTAGTCCTTGTCTAAGTCTGCTGTAAGGAATAATATAAAAATCCGATGATAGAAATAGATATGAAAAGTCATAAACTATAAATAGAGTACTAATTATATGTGACATGTTGTCAAACAGGAGACCACTCACATGTCACATATAACATAATAAGCTATGGGTCATAATAATCTCCATTATAAGTCGTCTGACCCCTCTAGGGCTAAAAGTGATAGCTTTTTTTCTTCCTCAGATATGTTCTCCTCGGAGGTACAATTCGGGCACGCTGGCTCCCTCGCTGGCTCGACCCTAGAAAAGGCAGCTGCCAAGAACGCAGCCCTAAAGACCTTCGGAGTGACCGTCCCCGACTCGTTCGACACATTGGGCAAGGCTGTGCACCAGGTGTACATGAAGCTCGTCGACCAGGGCAAGATCATCGTCAAGGAAGAGGTGGACCCGCCAAAGGTTCCCATGGACTACGATTGGGCGAGGGTATGTCCTTCTTTCACGACCTTGACCACGATCCCACCTGATGTTAAGTGGAAATGCAGTTCTGGTAAAGCGCACAAGCTTAGTAAATGCCTATTCACTCTACTCTTGAAAACACCCAAATTATTTCAGTATTTTGGTGTACGTATAATGAAAGACGAAGCAAAGTGCTTCGTTAGGGTTTGAGGGATGTTCACAACAAAAGGTGGTTCAGTACCACTTTACTAGCTAGACTTGGGGAGTAAGCTGGTGAATGTGTAACAAAAAGTGTGATTGGGCGAGGCGAACGGAAGTTGAGAGATAGATTTAAGTTAGTAAAGATAGAAAAGGATAGAGTTACGTTTCGGTTATCTAAGACACAATGCAGGACTATTGTCTATATCACACTGTAAGAGCAAGAGACAGAAGTGCGCGCGTACATTGTCTTTCTCTCTTGGATAATCGTGTTATTTACACGATTGTTCAAGAGAGATATATCGTGTATATATATAGACATACATATAAGCACACTCTTTTTTATATATATACGTAATCATAGTAACTTATATATTTACAGAAACTGGGTATGATCCGTAAGCCGGCCGCGTTTATCAGCACCATATGTGACGAGCGTGGCCAGGAGCTGTCGTACTGCGGCGTGCCCATCAGCCAGGTGTTGGAGCGGGGTCTGGGCGTCGGAGGCACCGTTAGCCTGCTCTGGTGAGTTACACCCACGGTCCCCACCAGCGACTTCACGTGGACATCTCTACCAATAGAGAATTGTGAAACGGAGATGTGGGAATTGGATCATGTTAATGTAATACACTCTTAAATATGCACTCTGTGGAACACCTAAAGGTATGTGCTGAACTGAGCTGAAGCGTATTTTGAGGAATTGTTCGGAGGTCGCTGGTTCAAATCCGGCTCGAAGGACCAAAATCTTTTGTAGGTATAACATTAATGTAATTGATATAATGCTTTTATTAGGACTTTTGGTGTTATAATTAAAATGATAAATTCTAATAAAAATAACTAGTGTTAAAACTATGCTAATGCTGTGGAGTGAACGCAACGGATGCCGATAATGAAATCGCTCAACAGCGGTGAGCGAAAATGGATATGTTGACGAGACAAAAAGTGTAAAAATGTAATTTTGTGTTCGGTGATGCAGGTTCCAGCGTGAGCTGCCGCCCTGGGCGTGCCGTTTTCTGGAGCTGGTGCTGATCGTGACAGCAGACCACGGGCCTGCGGTATCCGGCGCCCATAACACCATGGTGACCGCGCGCGCCGGCAAGGACCTCATCTCCTCCGTTGTCAGCGGTCTTCTCACCATCGTGAGTGAAGATTGAACTTTCACCTGTGTTAATCTTGTATTGTCATGATCATGCCAATATTTCAATTAACAAGCATTCTTCAATATGATTTCTCATCAGCATCAGATTGTGTCTATCCGCTATCCATATACCATCCTCCGCTTATGATGCCAGCTACTTCCTGTCCTTATAAGGTCGCCGGTCTATCTAGAGGAAGGCTTGACCCATGCACGACCTCCATTCCAAGACTTTCCCTCTCCATATGTCGTCACTACTCTACAAATGTCAGCCCACTGCCACTACAACTTGCTGATTGCTTGAGCTATGTCAACTATCGTTGTCTTTAGAGAAATGCCAAGCATAGCTCTTTCCATCGCTCACTCTCTTTCAGCTTTTAGACCAGCCCAACGATCAGAGTCCAAGTGTCTGCACCGTAGGTCCATAGCATTTTTTTACTTTCTAAGCAAGTGCTTGACTACTATCCCACCTGATGTGAAGTGGATACAGTCCTGGATGGTAAGAAGCACTAGCTTGGTAAATGCCTATTCACTCTACTCTTGAAAATGCCCACTTTTGGCACGGGGAGGAGTAATCTCCCCTGTGGATGTGCTCTACTAGAGCACGGTGCAAAGGGGCTCCGGTGCGTTCCACTGAAGACCCCGGACCCTCTCTTCATGCACCGAGGAAGGGCCACCGGGAGGTTTTAGTGGGTCAAACCCCACATAGCCGCCGCTTTTCCGCCAGAAGGAGGTATCTTTTTGAAGATTTCCTCCCCGTTAAAAAAAAATCTGGTTCTTAACCTGAACCTCTATTGACAGCAATGCAAGGGTCTCTGAAAGTGGACCTAGACTTGGATGGTTACCCTAATCGTGTTAGCATTCCGATATCATGGTCACGTATGTTTTATTCCAGGGTGACAGATTCGGTGGCGCTCTGGACCGGGCTGCGGCGGACTTCTGCGCCGCGTACGACAAGGGTCAGCATCCCCAAGAGTTCGTCAACGAGAAGCGTGCCAAGGGAGAGCTCATTATGGGCATTGGTCATCGGTGAGACATCTAAATTTATATAGTTAAAGCTATAGCTTTAAGGGCAAGTAGTAGCACGACATACTAAGAGGAGGTTAAGGGATCAAAAGTGCCATTGTTACCGAGTTATTAAGCTATTTTATCTATATATATAAAATAGAAAGTGTGTGGGTATGTTCCATATAGGCTCCGAAACGGCTGGACCGATTTCAATGAAACTTTCAGAGAAACTTCAGATTGACCTGGCGAGTAATACTGTAAAGTTTGTTGAAGATCGGAGCACTCCTCTTTTTGTACTGTCAAATACAGCTTTTACTACTACTACGGGTATGATATTGTTTTTACTGATATGTACAAAAAAAAACATGGGTGTAGGTAATGATCTCACCCGCTCGAGAAGAGAATGAATACGGAGAGAAATGAATAATTTAATTTATTGTCAGAGTTAAATTACATATTTATTGCTGTAAGTTTATTGTTTAAATAAAATAAAGCAAAATCTAGCCCCGGCTAAGTGAGCTTGGTACGTTAGTGTTTATCAAAATTTAAACTATATTTGTTAACCCCCAGGGTGAAGTCCATCAACAACCCCGACTCGAGGGTGCGTGAGCTGAAGGCGTACGTGACGTCACGCTGGCCCGCGTGGCCTGTCACGCGGTACGCACTCGACGTGGAGGCGATCACCACGCGCAAGAAGCCCAACCTCATCCTGAACGTGGACGGCATAGTGGCCGCCGCCATGGTGGACCTCTTCCGCCACTGCCAGCTCTTCACGCAGTCAGTACCACCTTTTTCTCATCTAGCTCCCGTTTCTATTTCTCTACACAAGTCCAAGGTATTCTGGAAGAGAATGCCTCTACATTATATCGAGGGCAAATGTTAACAAAGAATATTGTGTACAGGGATGAAGGCAACAACTACATCCAGATGGGCTCCATCAACGCGCTGTTCGTCCTGGGCCGCACCATCGGCCTGGTCGGCCACTACCTGGACCAGAAGCGCATGAAGCAGCCGCTGTACCGCCACCCCTGGGACGACATCACCTACATGTCGCCCCTCAACTAGATCTGCATCTACCCGCGAAACTTCTGTGTTGGGCACTCGAATTTAGATCTTATTTCAATGTGTTGAAGTCCAGTTTTAAATCATAATATGTTCAACCATATCTGGAGCGCTAAACTTGATGAAACGATAAAACCACAGCTGCCTGTCTACCCCGCAAGGGTTAAGAGAGCTGAATATAATTTATAATAATTCTGACTTGTCAATATCGATTGTAATTTGGTTTTTGTCTAGGTTTCTTAACTCAACTTAGTCTATACTCGGATTTAATCGGATTTAGAGAGCTGTATAATCGAATCTTGTTTTCCTAATATGCCGCAATTTATTTAGAATTTTGTCTCGGTCAATCTTTACTTAGTCTATACATTTACGGATTTTATCGGATGTTAAAAGTGTGCGAAACGTAGTTAAGATTTGACACGTGATTAAATCCGTTAATTCAGTTAAAAGTAATTCCATTTCTAATTCTTCTACAAGTATTAATTCAAACTTCTTACTATTTTGGGGTAGTTACATTCCTATATTGCTATAATAGCCTAGTGTCGCGGTGAAAAGTGTATAGCAAAAGCTGTCTACCCCATTAGAGATAAAAGGATATCACTCTAGCTTCCTTACGAACTACACAGATTGGCCAGAGAAGCTGGCCTTGACTGCTTCACCGGATTGAGAGGTGGCACAGCTCTTAGGTCGCTTAGCCTGAACCATTATCGCTAGTAACTCGACACAAGGGTCCCCACGACTCGGTCGGTTGCTATTTCACGGATAATCCAAGGGACATTCAATAGCTAAACTAACTTTGAGTGCCACTTCGGGAAGCGTTGGCGCTGGGAGAAGAAGTGGCCGAAGAAACTCCAGCAACGCTCCTAACATCTAAGGGGTGGGGCCTGCCCATAAAACAGCGGTAACGCGCGAGGATTATTCACAACCTCCGACCGTCGCGAATGGACGCTTTGTAGATTTGTAGAGATCTAGCCTGTGCAATGGTAATCGCGTCGTCAAGATCGTCAAGAACGTGTCTCGGCCTCCGGGCGACGCGACGGAATTTAGTATAGGAAGGCTTATAAGTGGCGGCACTTACAAGAAGTGATTAGCTTCCTATACCAAGAATTTTTCATGATTGTTATTATTTGTGTTTTGTAACTGTTTTGAATTCGTTTTCCTTTCTCTTAATGTTATCTTTATTACCTTTAGGCGCCATTATGCTTATGTTACTTTAATCGTGACTCAGGTTTAGGCAGCTCTGGTGGAACCCATTAATTAACGACCACGTGCCCAGCCGTGGTGTGTCTTTCTTTAGTTTCATTCAACATAAATCGCAATAACGATTATCGGATACACAAAAGCCAACACAAAAGTTTCGCCGTCAAGATAAACTAGATGGCGCTGTTATATATTACCGGAAATTATATATATTTTTTTTAATAAATATCTTTATGGATGAATTGATACGACAAATGTTTAAGCACAACATTCAAGTTACATAACATATGCAGCGCCATCTGTATGTTAAGTTATAGTTGTATTAATGTAAGTAGAAAATCACTTCGCTTGGGGATCAAGTTATGTAGTTATTACTGGAACAAACAGCGGAAGGAAGTATAATGTGGTTCTAGGTTCAGTTCTGAGCTGCTAGCAATGCAATAAGTGTTCATCTTGCATTTAATTATACTATTTTTCCGCTTCTGTTGGGACTAAAGAACTCGAGACATGTACTTCTAGAAGATTCTGAAACGTAGAACTATAATTTTATATAGTTCAGATATTTAACAATAGCGTTAGATCTTTTCTAAACACTCACGCCTGTGATCGGCAGTGGTAGGTAGAGATAACACGTAATAATCGATTAAAGGATTTTCAAGATTAGAAACTGTTGTATTATCTGTGGGTATCGCATAAGCAATTGTTTAAAAGGTTTGTAATCTCTGTCTCTGTGAATGCGTCTCTTTTATCTCATCTCCGTTAAAAAATTGGAATAAATACAACATTTGTTTAGTGTCGGTGTCGGCAATCATAAGATTTTGATTACAGAAAAGTGCTCGATTCGACTAAAGAAGTTAGTACACAAAAGATATAGATTTTCTAGCGAACTTCTAGAAGTACATGCTTGAGAGCGATCGTTAGTTGGCAACAATTCTATAATAATTGTTCATAATGTCACAATTTTATAATATAGACGGCATGTATATTTGTTAAGCATTTATTGGTGCGTAGTGGTGAACTCACTCCTGACATTTGACTTCGGGCACACGTTCGCAAATGTAGAGCCAAGAGCGCTTGTATTTGACGATCACAGAATCAGTTTTCGATTAAAGATAAGTCATTTCCTACCAATAGATGGCGTTAGATTTATTATATCACAATTTGACTTGTCTTGCTTCAAAATCATATGTATCAGTAGTCGATATACGATTTAAGTACAGCGCCATCTATCCATTCTTTTCAAACGTGGATCTGGAAACTTATTAATAATGGATTTTTATATTGGCAACGCTTATTTGACAATTAATATGACTACACCGCATACAATAAATTCAATGGTAGATATAGAATCTAAAATAATAGCGGAATAATATACGGATCAGCTTCTCGAATAAATATGTAATCTCCATATTCAAAAACGTGAAAAACAGTCAGGTTGGCGTTTCATTTAATAAATGTATCGTATCGTAGTCATGGAGGAAAGTTTAGATTTCCTATAACAGTTATAGAAGTCGGAAACAGCCGACATAGCGAGAAACGGGACCCTGTTGAAATCGTGTCAAGCCAATATGATGCCAATGAAGTTTCATTGGCATCATATTGAGTAATTTGAGCATCTGAATGGACAAAGTTTGCCAACTTGACTGAGACGTAGTTGTTTTTAAGAATTTGGAATAGGATATTGTTAATGCACTAAATTGGTCTAGATTTGATATGAAAATTTTAAATTAAAAAAATAGTTATGTCGTTTTGTGCGCTTGCTGTATTTGTAGTTCGATATTTCCGATACCAACTGTAATGTCTAATTCGCACGAGACTTTAAAAAACGTCACTTTAAAACGTTCGTTTCTCGTTTCAGTAATACATTGAAATGATTTCTGTCAGGAAACAAAATGGATTCTGGGTTCATCCTCTGAAGGAACCTTTTTTTTTGTTAACGGGGAGGAAATCTTCAAAAAGAGACCGCGCCTCCTGGGGGGAAGGCGGCGGTTATGTGGGGTTTTACCCACTAACACCTAGCCGGTGGCCCTTCCTCGGTGCCTGGTGAGGGGCTCCGGGATCTCGGAACGCGCCGGAGCCCCTCTGCACTATGCTTAAGGAGAGCACTTCCGGGCGAGGGGGGGTTACTCCCTCCCCCCTGTGCCTTCGCAGTGCAAGGCGACAAGGGCCAGCCGATGTCGCCTTCTTCTCGGGTCCACCTTGGCGGACGTTTGTCCCTACCCTTGTCGCCCAGTGAACCCGAGGCCCCTTTTAGTCGCCTTCTACGACAAGCAGGGGATACCGTAGCCTCTGAATGAACCTAAGGCAATTTGTGTCTGTGTGTTTGACGAGCTGGATGATGTGTTGACGCCCAACTGTTAAAATGCGCCGCATTTGAAAATCGCTGACGTATTAACATTTGGAAATGCATTTATTCTATTTTAACGGGACATTAACAAAGCTCCCGTGCGGATGAGGCATAAATATGGGTATAATATGTACCTGGTACCCGTACAAATTACTCAGAATAATGGTCCATGCGGAGAAAGACTCGATCTTCAATTATACAAAGAAAAACACACTCCAAAAATCAATGTATGGATTACGAAAGCCAAATCAATGTTATACGTGACTAGAATGATTTGTGTGGCAGCGATGACGTCACAGAGTGTGTCGAACAATGTTTCCGAAATTTCAGTTATCAAAGTGAACACAATACATACGGCCCATTAAAAGTTTTCATATAATTCTATATATTATGTCTATTTATGAAATTTAATTTCGTTTTACAAAATTTTCAAATCGCAACGATGCTAAAGCCACTGAAACCATTTCTAAATGTATTCTTTCAGATAATGTAAGTTCAAAAAAACTGCTAACAAAATGATTTGTTTCTACGCCATCTATTGGGGAACGTATGAACTTTGTATACGATTCCCGATAGATGGCGTTAATTTCAAAGCTTTCAATATGGTTTAACTTGTTTGTATTAATTTTCTCTCGTTTTGTTATTATTTTAGATTTATCTCTATCGTTGGTCAAATCCGATGTCGGAGTGGGCGTGGGGGAGGTATATCCGTGGAATAAGCCTAGTATCATAAGTTACTTTCGTCTCTAATCTCTAATTTATTGGTATATTTGTGAAAAAAAAATGGTTGGTATCTGTAAATATTGAAAATTTGTTAACTTACTTGAATATATTTTTTTATTTACCGAGTTTTATGTTTTATTTGTACTTTCCTGTTATCGGCCGGAGTGCTTTTGACATATTGTGTAAATATCTGGGATTTGACTTAAATAAAACACAAGATTCTGCCGTTAGTCAGTACGTGTAATCGTTGAATACTAGTCGAAAGATCGAGAGTCGGTATTATCCGCACAAATACGGAAGGTTAATGACCTTTTTAAATTTAGGTGAGTTATAAGATGACAAGACGGAACGCTTAGCGCGAACATATTGTTTGCAACAAAAATCCGACTTGTGGCATGCCAGATTGACTGAACTGTCGCGTGAACCTTGAATATATGAATGAACCAACTGTGTAGCCTATAATATTCTAGGCTAGAATAATTTTCTAGTTGGTTCATTCATTTATATAGTCTCCTATAATTATATTATAATTTTTAATTACCAGTAAACATACTTATTGTTAAGTTTTCAACATATACAATTAAGAAAAGTGGCATAGCTCTTAGGTCGCTTAGCTTGAACCTCTATCGCTTGTAACTCGACACAAGGGTCACCCCGGTGAGGGGTAACTTCAATTTGGATTTTACTATGTTACGTGAGCAGTCCGATCCGAGGGCGCCCGAGACAGAACCACGACTCGGTCGGTAGCTTTTTTATTAATTAAACTAAATAGCACAATTTAAGCTAACTTATATGCCACTTCGAGAAGCGTTGGCGTTTGGAGAAACTCGAGCAACGCTCCTAATCTTATCCAAGAGGTGGGGCTTTCCCATAAAATAAAAGATTGATCTATTTCAGTAACCATAAGTTTAATTACTTGCTTTTGCCTTCTGATAGTTGTGCCCTTGTCGTCCACACAGCTAATAGCATTGATTTATTATTAGGTCCTGTTACAGATTCCGGCAGCTTTCAGCATCAGAGCATGTAATGAATTCAGAAACCCTTGTAAGAAATACAATAATGTCGACCTATTTCACGTCAGTGATGCCTCCATACGTAAGCTTTTAATAAGTATATTTAGTGAAATTTTGTCTCCGGGACATTGATGCTGTTCCAATCCTGGGTTATCCTGCGTATCTTTAGTGTTTTGTTTTCCTAACTTATCTGCCAAAATAATGATATCATCATCAGCCGGTATCTATCCTGCTGGAAATAGGCCTTCCCCAATGCCTTCCACAGACGATCCTCAGCTTTCCGCATCCAGCCACTTCCGGCTATCCTAACAAGGTCGTCGGTCCATCTGGGAGGGC
Source organism: Meandrusa payeni (assembly GCA_029286785.1). NCBI lineage: Eukaryota > Metazoa > Arthropoda > Insecta > Lepidoptera > Papilionidae > Meandrusa > Meandrusa payeni. The sequence goes on from JAGSMX010000036.1 coordinate 134,975, forward strand.
GCCCCACGCTTCTCCGACCTATGCGCGGCCTCCATTCCAAGACTTTCCTCCCCCATCTACCGTCGCTGACTCAGCAGATGTGGCCAGCCCACTGCCACTTCAACTTGCTGACTTTAAGAGCTATGTCGACCATCTTTGTTCTCCGTCGAATTTCTAAATATAATAACATCTGTAAATTATCTAAGAAGCATTGAATAGCTGTAAGTTTTCCTGTATTAAATAAATAAATGAAACACTGGTAATATTATAAAACTTTGTTTAATTGTATTATCTAACAGTATGCAATGATTGGTGAAGTTGTCGCAGAGCGGCCGGACGCGTCGCAACAAACAGACAAATATACCAGCATCCATATATTGATATAAAAAAAAACATCAAACAGCAAAATTCATATAAACATTGATTTCTATAAAATATATTTATAAAGAAAATAATCCGTCGGCCGCCCCGCGCGAACGAAAGATATTTGCGACAATCACTTAATAAGTTCCTAACATAGTGAGTTTTCATATGAAACAGACCGACGGATACCCTTGGGGAGGGAACTATAACAGACTCGCAGACAAATAATACGCACCCCTCGGGTGGAAGTGTTAAGATAACGCAATAGCGTCCCAACTTCCAATAGGTAACATGAAAATAAGCGCTGAATTTTAGCACTGTGTACCGAGCCAATATTTTCGGGAATCGTTTCTGAAGTTAAACTTCTATATGCATTATAACTTGGGGAGTAAGTTGGTGAATGCTTTACGAAAAGTGTGATCGGGTGAAATAAGTATAGATAGAAAGTTAATATTTAGTATATAGAGAAGCGAGCACACATTTTTCTTTCTCCTTTGAACAATCGTATTATATATAATGTAAATATATATATATAATAATGTCTTTGTTTGTTTGAAATAAAAGACTAAATTGCGTTTCTTTATAATATTTAGAGAAACAACATTTAATGTCCGTATTCCAATTCTATCTGATAAATGTCACATTATATATTTTTTTAAAAGATAGCTAGCAATATTTTTTTTCAGTAATATTACTAACAATCTTGTTGACCATTCCAACTAAGCTTAAGCTTGTGCTAGGAGATGGTTCACGGCAAAAGTCGAATGGTGGATTCGAACCCACGACCTTACGATTCGCAGACCGTACCCTAAACCATTAGGCTATTGACGCTTGATATTGAGGTTGATACCGGACACAAGAAGGTGGCTACTTTCCTATCTCTTTCTAGATCTTCTTTTGAACATCTTGATTTTAATTCAGGTTGAAGAATGTTCACATTTTCACCCTGCAAAGGGTATTTCGGAGCATATTTCGTGACCGTGTGTTCTGTTTCGTTAAATTTTTCTACATATTTTTGTATATATTTTTTGCAGGTAAATAAGTTTTGCGTAGAGGGGATGGCAACCTTGAAAAGCTGGTCATCGTTGGCAATACACAAGGCAAGAGAACAAGAGGCCGGTCGCCAACACGATGGTCTGACCAAGTAAAAGGTGCCATCTCCTCTCCTAATCTCTACCAGCTGGAGAGGGCTGCCTCGGACCGAAACCGATGGAGGCAGATTGTTCATTTGAGAGGCTCTAGTGACCACGATCCTCAGAAATGAGGGAACGACAAAAAGAAGAAGAAGTTTTACTTAAGTCCTGTTTTTTTAAAGAATACAATCTTATATAAAGTTAGCATGTATATATATATTCCCTCGCAGTGTTTCCGTCGGTCTGTTACAATATATAAGAACGCTAACAATAAATTGCAGAACTAGTGTAAACTTAATAAACAAAACGATTATAAAACTAACCTATGAGTCGATAACAAGTAACGTATAAAAAGAATAATAAATTACAGTTAAAATGACAATTTGGTACATAACATCCAATTGCTGTTGGACAATTTAATGGCTATCTATAAATATATATCTATATAAATATATACGAATCATGAATGGAAGGTGGGCGGATGGAAGATTTCTAATATCTTTCAACAAAAATCAACACCTCAATGGGTTCCCCGGTATCACTTCGGCAAGGTCCTGTGATAATAACACCACAATAACATCCTCTACAAAATATGGCCTTACCAACAAGGAAAGATAATTTTAAATCGGAAGTTTGGTTAACATAAACTGAACTGGTATTAAATCGGTCAAAAAAGCATATATTTGTGACGAACTACACAGATTGGCCAGAGAAGCTGGCCTTGACTGCTTCACCGGATTGAGAGGTGGCAGAGCTCTTAGGTCGCTTAGCCTGAGCCTCTATTGCTAGTAACTCGACACAAGGGTGAGGGGTAATCTGGACGGTTACTTTATGCGTAAGCATTCCGATCAGAGGGCGCCTGAGAGGGTCCAACCACGGCGACATTATAAAGCTTCAACAATGGAATTAAAATATGTGTGCTATATAAACGTTGGGGGAGGACAGTCTTAGGGATTTATGTCGTAGAAGAGTCCCCCACCCTTTCTCGTCCGCTGAAGTGGATCCGGGTAGAAGACGGCATCGGCTGGCCTTCAACTTCCCCTCCCGGGGACTTGCTCTCGGAAGAGTACCGAGGAAAGGACACGGGGCGGTTTTAGTAAGAAACCACATAACCCCGTTTTCTCCCCAGAAGGCATCTTGTTAAAGATTTCCCTCCGTTAACAAAAAAAGGATAGTCTTAGGGATAGAATTAGAAACGAAGACATTCTACAGAGAACAAAGGCAGTCGACATAAAAGACAGCAAGCTGAAATGGTAGTGGGCTGGCCACATCTGCCGTGTCAGTGAGGACAGATGAGGGATTGGAAGTGAGACAGGGAGGATGGGAAGGGTTATCATGTGTCGGAGTAGCGTAGCTTTCCCTTTGGACCGACGACCTTATAAGGGTAGAAAGTGGCTGGGTGTGGGATGCGGAGGATCGGGTATTGGAAGGCATTGGGGATTGATACAGGCTGATGATGATGGAATCTCTTTCTCCACAATAGGAAATGGAGATGGAAGTGAGGAATAACGTTAAAGATAGTTTTCGTTTACGAGTAAAAACAAAAACAGTCTTCAAATCTAATCAAACGTTAAAGACTACGTAAACAATACGTATGGACGCCCTCTTTGTATTTCCGAATTATTTCAAGAATATTACGAAATAGAATTATTCAGAACCTAACCAAACTCTCATCAAATAACACTTGAAGTAAATCCTTTCCAATAAATAATGAATCATCGAAATCGGTTGTCGTGCTATTGACTTATCCATGCATTTGTCGCGCACATACTTTTTTTGTTGTCTCATGGATGCCATTATCAGATGTGGACCAAATGGGAACACGCGGGGAGCACCAGCTTTCAAATGACAAAAAAAACCATGCAAATCTGTTCACCCAGGCGAAAGTTACAACATAAAAACATACAGACGAATTGAGAACTCCCCTAGTTTTTTGAATTCGGTTAAAAAACCACGAGGAGAGAGAGCCAGAAACTTCTTCTGAACTCAGAGTCTCGAAGGATCCCAGGGTTATCAGAAAGTTGTCAGTTTATCGGAACGAATGGAAAAGCAACAACTAATAATAATTTGATTTTATCAACTTAACTATGCAACAAGTTATAGGACCTCAATGTGACAGGTTGGTGAACATAATCCCCTACTGGACTCCAGAGTACGTTAAACCCATTGCGTTATAACGTCAAGTGACATGACAGTACAGTCGTAGATTTTTGGTAGTTTTTTTTTTGGACGAACTAACACAGTTGGCACAGAGAAGCTGGCCTTTACTGCATCACAGGATTGAGAGGTGGCACAGCTCTTAGTTCGCTTAGCCTGAACCTCTATTTTTGGTAGTTTCCGTAATCTGCCAATTAATTTGTGGCACTATGGCTTGGCCACTATGGAGAGTCCACGAGGCATTTCACACCGCCAAAGACCGCAACAGGTGGAAAGCGATCGTCCGCCACATAATTAGTGGAGGTCACGACTCTCAGCAATGAGGAAAACGACGCAAGGAGGAGGAGGCTTGGCCACTATTCACTTTTTTTTATGGGGCATAAACTAGTGCTTCACCACGATCCCACCTGGTAAGTTAAGTGGTGATATAGTCGAAAGATGGTACGCGCTAGTAAGTGCCTATTCACTCTACTCTTGAAGTCTCCCACGTAGTACTTGGACGGGAAGACTGACGCCGGCAACTTGTTCCACTCCTTTGCTGTACGCAAGATGAACGATGATTCAAATCGCTTCGTTCGTCGCGGAACATCGACTATGAAAGGTTGGAGACTGACGCATGTTTGAGATAGGAATGGGCTCGTTCCTTGAAGGTCCTCAAATCGTAAGGTTCTAAAACGAGTAGTCGATTCCACAGGTTGAAGAAAGTTACGAGAAACGTACATTCGTGGAACGCCATCCATCATGGTGTCGATGGAATTTGGAAACCAGATGTGCGGTAATGGAAATCGGTAGCTGAGATGATTCCAAACTAGAGGGTCAAGTCAATCGGAAAGAAAAAATCTACAATCTCTGATATCACTGGACGTTCATTGTGACACAATTGGTTGATGAAAACAATTTATCACTTTCTCTACGATCTCAACTCTCATTGGAATCTAGATGGGGTAGACAGTAATCGATATCCCAAGACGAGAATGCTTAAATATGAAAAACAGGATGAATGGTAATAGGAATTATTAATAGTCACGGATTCGAATTCCTAACGGTTTAAGACACTAAGTAGCTTAAAAAAATACTAAGGTACAGTCGTATTGCTATATAAAATCTAGGCACTATTAAATGTATTCAGAGGAACAAGTGAATGTTTTAAATATATCTCATTTCGTTTAGTCTAGACTTAGTCATATAACCTAAGACACTAACTAGGATATGAGAGCTAATATATATGTCGAGCGTCAGTGGAAATAACTGGTGATTAGGAAACAATCTTATTACCTGGATGGAATCCGAGATGGTGATCGCAATTATGTACTCCTGTTATTACCAGGGGAAAGACGCTCTTGAAGGGATCTGGTAAAAAAAATCAACGTTCTACACCTAATAGTCCTCGTCGCGTCGGTTTCCTCAATGCTGAGGGTCGCGACCATCTCGTGGGAACAGTTTCGTTTTTAGTGATCCGTCGCCATTTTCGCCTACGCAGGATGCTGGAATACTTTGGTCATATTGACAGAATAAACAGCAATAACTTGGAAAGGCTAGTTGTGACTGGTAAAATTGACGTGCCGAGAGTGTTACGGGTCTGGTCAGTCCAGCGTGTCAAGACCTCTCCCTGCCGGCGGCAGTAGCGGCTGCGCTGGCGGGGAGAACTAAATGGAAGGCGCTGGTCTCCTTCTGCGAGTCCGTAATGGCCCAGAAGGAGACCGCAGAACGGGATCGGGAGAAGGCCGATCCCGTTCGGAGATGGCGCAGGCAGCCCTGTTGTTCTGGGCTCTCAAGAATAAGACTACGGTATGCCTGTCGTAGAAGGCGACTAAAATAGGCCTCGGGTTCACTAGGTGACAAGGGTGGGGGCCTGAGTCGTCCACTAAGGTGGACCCGGGAAGAAGGCGACATCGGCTGGCCCGTGTCGCCTTGCGCTGCGAGAGCACAGGGGGGGGAGGGAGTAACCTCTCTCCTCGGGACGTGCTCTCTTTGAGCACAGTGCAGAGGGGCTCCGGTGCGTTCCACGTTGAGATCCCGGAGCCCCTCGTCACGCACCGAGGAAAGGGCCACCGGGAAGGTTTTAGTGAGTAAGAACCCCAGATAACCGCCGCCTTCCCCCCAGAAGGCGGGATATCTTTCTGAAGATTTCCTCCCCGTCAACAAATAAAAAAAGACCAGTACACTAAAGGAAGCGAGTTGAATCTAGAGTTAGAAAAGGCACAAGATTTACCAAAAGAAATACCGAGCAATGCTCGGTCATTTAACTACTTTGTAGTGATTCATTGTGGGATTCGTTCCTTAGAAATTGAAGCAACACGCAATAGCATCAAACAATAATACGTTAATCTGTGATTGATGTGTAACTTTGATTCTAGATATTCTGGCTCATTCTAGAACAGTCTAGAATAGTCTGGAGTAGTTAGATGTATGGACAGTCATTCTATTTGGAGGTATAATTGCGATCGCACGCATCTCTAAAATCACGGCGTTTCTAATTTGCAAGTAATTGAATAAACCTATTCGATTTCTTTGTCATTCAATTATTAAAATGATAACCCTTCAAGTGGCAAAATCCTGCTCCGGGAGTAAAAATTATGCTTGTATAGCGGGCGCCAATGTTGGTATATATGACAAAATACATTTCTTTACATAACTAACTATAAATACATTGTCTATGTTTTTTAAAAAAAATATTGTTAATAAAGCTTTACTCCCGGAGCGGGACTTTGCCACACATGCTATTTTATCCGGCAGAAACTGGAGCTTGCCACCCAAATAATGACAATGGCGACTGCCCTACTAGGCGATAGTATACCCGACATATATATATATTTATATAAAAGCTCTCAAATCCTTTAAACCTAGCGGTGTAGGCAGAGCTCTCGCTGTTACACGAAGCTTATTAGGGTCCCATACGTGACAGGTTGTGAGCCAATACAATGGTACATGCCGAATCGCCAAGTTATCACTGCTATTACATACTAACCCTAAATTATACATTGATAAATTAAAAAATACACATTACATAACGTCTAATACATTATTACCTCTCATATACTTTGATTATAATAAAATATCATCTTTATAGAAATAAATGGAATTACATATATTACATTTATCGTTATATAAATCTATTTCATTTATACATGTAAAGTTAGATTTATATCAGTCGTCCGACGTGATCCTACAGTTAGACATATAATTGGTACGGCCAGCTTCATGCGGTGATAATCTCCGTGTCCATTGTTAACACGTCACGTCAAAATTACCGCATCAAGTTGACGTTTGCTTATATAAAAAAATATTTTGGTCTGTTATGCATATGTACATAGTTATGTCGTTACTTAGGGAGGTAGCCTCACCACTGCCGTACTTTGCCTTACTCGATCCAGCGCCAATTTAATTACGACGGCAAGGAGTTAAGTGAAATTATATCGACCGGATTTAGGGGTCTGCAGAGACGATAGAATCAATGCTTAATTTTTTTTTTAATTTGTTCAATGAATAAGTCGTTTTTTTTTAAGTAATTTCTAAGTAAGAGCTTGACTACGATATAATATTTTAAAAATGTTTATTGTTTCTATATGTATGTCTTTCTTTTTTTAAAAAATAACTTAATACATAACAGCGAAGTCCCTATTGTGGGTGGTCTGTGACCCCTAGATCCGGCTCTGAAGCTAGTATCCCATATATGTCCCAGTGTTGGGCAGTCTTAATGAAGAGAAGACATGCAGGTTACACTCACGAGGTGCCATCTCCAGTGTAACTACCACAGCCATATATAATTATAGCTAGTGACGTTGTTCTTGGAGCTGGTCAGCAGATAGGCCAGTGGGCAGGGTTGCCAGGATGCATCGTCGAATGTTCAGGTTGTATCGTCGTCACGCCGTCGCGCCGCGACTATTGTGAGGTCAGGTCTGGTCCGCATCAGCGCGGAGGGTGAGGGTGCGTGGCCCGAGCTGGAGGCTTCGCGCAACGACTCGAGCGACGCCACGCGGATCGTCGGCCATTTGCCACCTGGAGATGGAATCTGTTTAAATTTTCTATAACGAACCTATAAAATATACAGATATATTGTAACGGAAGGATTGTTGAGAAGCGGATGTGGGAGCGAATAACGCGGTGGAGGGAGAGGTGGGAGCGCAGAGGGTGAGGCGAGGAGAAGAGAGGAGGGGGTAGAATATAAAAGCGATGGTCGTTATTTACATAAATAGTGAATTGTTATAATATTATATTCCCGTATAATCGTATTTGGGGTGACGTCACCAATAGTGTTTTTTATTATGTAATGTTTCTCTTTCCCACATGAGTGTGTCTCGCTCACACATCGTCAATCTTATGATATGTTTCTCTTTTACACATGTGTGCGTCTCGCTTACACAAATCAGACATTCAAATTCAAATGATTACTTCGTAATGTTGTTTACAGAATATTTCATTCAATTTTAAAACTACACACTACCACTATCACAAAATTCCACGATGCAAATTGCACCGCAGGTGGACCTGATCATGACTACTACAGAAAAAACAATGAAAAAAAATCTGGATTTTTTTTTTAATTACAAAAAAATATTTTTGAAAATCAACACCCATAGTGATCACAATTTTTCAAATATTTCTGATCTTTTGCACGTAACAGAGATCTAAGTAGCACTCTCATCTATCGCAATCCATAAAAGTACCAGAATACGTTCAGTTTTTACATAAAAAAATCATCAAAGTCATTAACTTTTTAAAAGTGGATTTTTTCCTAAAATTCAATTCAATCCACTTTTTCCCTAAAATTTTGCATGATTTCAACTTTCAATCCACTTTTCCCCTAAAATTTTGCATGATTTCAACTTTCAGTCCACTTTTTCCCTAAAATTTTGCATGATTTCAACTTTCAATCCACTTTTCCCTAAAATTTTGCATGATTTCAACTTTCAGTCCACTTTTTCCCTAAAATTTTGCATGATTTCAACTTTCAGTCCACTTTTTCCCTAAAATTTTGCATGATTTCAACTTTCAGTCCACTTTTTCCTAAAATTTTACATGATTTCAACTTTCAATCCACTTTTTCCTAAAATTTTTACATGATTTCAACTTTCAGTCCACTTTTTCCCTAAAATTTTGCATGATTTCAACTTTCAGTCCACTTTTTCCCTAAAATTTTGCATGATTTCAACTTTCAGTCCACTTTTTCCCTAAAATTTTGCATGATTTCAACTTTCAGTCCACTTTTTCCCTAAAATTTTGCATGATTTCAACTTTCAGTCCACTTTTTCCCTAAAATTTTGCATGATTTCAACTTTTAATCCACTTTTCCCTAAAATTTTGCATGATTTCAACTTTCAATCCACTTTTTCCCTAAAATTTTGCATGATTTCAACTTTCAGTCCACTTTTTCCCTAAAATTTTGCATGATTTCAACTTTCAGTCCACTTTTTCCCTAAAATTTTGCATGATTTCAACTTTCAGTCCACTTTTTCCCTAAAATTTTGCATGATTTCAACTTCAGTCCACTTTTTCCCTAAAATTTTGCATGATTTCAACTTTCAGTCGACTTTTTCCTAAAATTTTGCATGATTTCAACTTTCAGTCCACTTTTTCCTAAAATTTTGCATGATTTCATCTTTTAGTCCACTTTTTCCCTAAAATTTTGCATGATTTCAACTTTCAGTCCACTTTCACTCACCGTGGTGTACTGAAAGTACTGACACTACAATGGCAAGTTTTTTAAAAAGACTCTACAACTACCCAAGATTCCAAAATACTATAATACTTTAGGAAAACTAGCCACAAATAAATACCAACTTTTTCTAAACAAAAAATGATTTTTTTAATATTGATAGTAATCACTTTTACTATGTGCCGAAAAGCGATATTGTTGCAAGATGTGCGTATTCAATAAAGATTAGAAATTAGAGGGAGATAGACGATGTGTTCCGCCGAGGGTGTTCCAGCGCGCTACAGATTGGAGCCAGCTGATGAATAATATCTCCAGGAGTGGGGAGAGCAACTCACTGGTGGCGGAGGAGGCTGAGCAGCTGTACTGCGACTTGGTGTCGTGCGTGGTGATCACCGTCGCCGGGATCGTGTCCTCGTCGGTCACGTTGCCGATCACCAGCTTCTTTGTCTGCAACAGTATGAGATATTACACAACACAGACTCGTCACGACATCTCGAAAACTATGCAAGCGATCGACTTGATTGGTGTAGTTAAATTCACGTAGACGCTCTATGAGAACGGATTTTCAAAATTTCATCAATTTTCAACCGACTTCAAAAAATGTGCACGACAAATGGACGAATAACCGCACGATTGTTGCCCACCGTCTTCCTGACTGTGCGAAACCACTTTATAGGCGTCATTCCCTGAGTTCGTTTGTCTTACCATAAAAAGCTTGATAAAAAGTTGTCAGCGAAAGCGGTCTCCGTCTACCCTGCTATAATTAAAACGAGGAGAGCTAATATACAAATAACTAGTCCGAGAATGTACCTTATCATGAGGCTGGGGCGTTTTGCGTACAGGTTTTGGCTGAGGGGCGGAGACGCCCCCACTATAGGTGCGCGGGCGCATCTTTAACGAGGCGTCCACTTCTATTGGTATGGGCTCGAATTCTGAAACAAACATTTATTTTCAAGTAAACGCTTTACGGACTCTTGAGCTGGTGAATGCGTTATGAAAACTGTGATAGGGCGTGGTGAAGGACAGTTCAGGGACACATACATTTAATCATTAAAACACTGGTCAAATACACCATTGTGCCATAGTCACAGTCTCACCCTTGTCTCCGCTGAGGTCCGCGACGTATGCTGCAAGGTTGGCGGGGCTGACGCCCAGTGCCAGGGAGGCAGCCTCCAGCGTCAGCTCACCGCGCTGCAGACGCTCCAGCACTTCGGACGGCCCCTTCGCTTGCCAAAAATCCCGCGCAGTACTGTGGAATTAAAAAAAAATTTAATTGAACTCTCACAAAATATTAAAATATTCATTTCTCTCCGTATTCATTCTCTACTATACTCTTTTCGAGCGGGTGAACGTCGGGACTTCTCCGGCAATTAGAGAAGAGCCGACGACGCTGAAGCATTAGTGGATTACGGGGGCAGCGAGAGGAGGCGTTGGTATCTCTTCCTGCGCACCCCGACTCGCCGCCTGCGGAGGGAGGAAGACCCTGGGCTATCCTCCCTGACCCGCATGTCGGCCTCCTTCTGGGACATGACTGTCTCGCAGAAGGAGGCGACTGCCGTCCAGGACCTATCACTCGCGAGCATCGCCTGGTTCACTCCCCCGATGGCAGATGCCAGATCGTCGCGCCGATCAGTAATAGTAATAGTCATAACTCAATAGTAATGCCACGGTTATTTACCGGTAGGGCCTGTTGATGCAGCCGTACACGTCACGGTAGCGGCCGTACAGCGTCCCGTAGCTGACTCCCAGGATCTCCGCCGCCTGCTTCATCTCCAGCTCTTTGAGCCGCACAGCCTCCATCACCTGTGAGCACGCATCATTATTACTAGCTCGCTAATTAAAACTAGCGTATCCAGCCCGCTTCGCCAGGCTAGATGTTGTTTTATTTTATTTAAACAATAAACTTACATCATTAAATATATATGTATATACGTATCATTGTCTTCTGTTCTCTTCTCGAGCGGGTGAAGATCCTTACCTACACCCATGTACATATCAGCAGCATCAGTAAACGGATACATTCGCGGCGCTATAACTTACCTTGAATACTTCAAAATACCTAATTATTATCTATAATATATTTGTACTTCAATATGGTTCATAATGACATAAATATACACAACGCATGTGTCAATGCAAATTTGCGTTATAGAATAGAATATCATCATAGTAAATAACAGCTGTATTTGTTCAAAAAGAGGAGTGCTCCGATCGTCACCAAGTTACATGATCACTCGCCAGATCAATCTGTAGTTTCTCTGAAAGTTTCATTGAAATCGGTCCAGCCGTTTCGGAGCCTATATGGAACATACCCACACACTTTCTCTTTTATATATATAGAAGCCTAAGTTATTCCTTATTCAGCCCTGTAGTTCTGGGCTCTCAAGAATAAGACTACGGTATGCCTGTCGTAGAAGGCGACTAAAAGGGGCCTCGGGTTCACTGGGCGACAAGTGGACCCGGGAAGAAGACGACATCGGCTGGCCCGTGTCGCCTTGCACTGCGAGGGCACAGATAGGGAGGGAGTAACCCCCCCGGTAAGTGCTCTCCTTGAGCACAGTGCAGAGGGGCTCCGGTGCGTTCCACTAGAGATCCCGGAGCCCCTCACCATGCACCGAGGAAGGATAGGAAGGAACCACCGGCGAGGTTTTAGTGGGTAAAAACCCCCACATAACCGCCGCCCTTCCCTTAGAAGGCGGGGTATTTTTTTGAAGTTATTTCTTATTACATCAGCTATCTTGGAAACTATCGTTCGTCATTTAGTTTTTTATTTTATTTTTGTTGACAGGGAGGAAATCTTCACAAAGATACCCCGCCTTCTGGGGGGAAGGCGGCGGTTATGTGGGGATCTTACCCACTAAAACCTCCCCGGTGGCCCTTTCCTCGATGCATGACGAGGGGCTCCGGGATCTCGCATGGAACGCACCGGAGCCCCTCTGCTCTGTGCTCAAGGAGAGCACGTCCCGGGGGGAGGTTACTCCTTCCTCCCCTGTGCCCTCGCAGCGCAAGGCGACACGGGCCAGCCGATGTCGCCTTCTTCCCGGGTCCACTTGTCGCCCAGTGAACCCGAGGCCCCTTTTATTCGCCTTCTACGACAGGCAGGGGATACCGTAGTCTTATTCTTGAGAGCCCAGAACTACATGGCTGTCGTCATTTAGCTATACTAACATGATGGAGCGTAAATAATGCCAATAAAACGTTATGAAAATCTGACTTTTACCTTAATTTGAACCGATTTTTTTTCCCACCCATCATCAAAGGTTATTATTAGTACTATCGTCTGTCTTCGTTTTCGGAAGCGGTCTCCTAATAAACAGTATATAACTTACCCTTTTGACGTAGTTCTCTTCCCAGAACTGCGGCCGTCTTCCGTGCTGCAGGTAGTCGTTCAGCTTCACCACGTCCACGAAACGAGGATCCTGTTGCCCAGACTTAGGCGTCGTCGGGTTCGCTAGTTGGAATATAATCTTTATTACTGTGATTTACGGTTGATTTTCGGTAGCACGATGGTAACCTGCATCAGAAATGACATGGGCCACTCTCTGTACATTGCACGGCCTACTAAACGAAGTTTAGATCTCTACAAATCCACAAAGCGTCCATTCGCGACCATCGGAGGTTGCGAATAATCCTTGCGCGTTACCGCTATTTTATGGGCAGGCCCCACCCTTAGATGTTAGGAGCGTTGCTGGAGTTTCTTCGGCCACTTCTTCTCCAGCGCCAACGCTTCCCGAAGTGGCACTCAAAGTTAGTTTAGCTTTTGAATGTCTCTTAGATTATCCGTGAAATAGCAACCGACCGAGTCGTGGTTCGGCCCTCTCAGGCGCCCTCGGATCGGTATGCTTACGCGTAACATAGTAACCGTCCGCCGAGGTTACCCCTCACCGGGGGACCCTTGTGTCGAGTTACTAGCAATAGAGGTTCAGGCTAAGCGACCTAAGAGCTATGCCACCTCTCAATCCGGTGAAGCAGTCAAGGCCAGCTTCTCTGGCCAATCTGTGTAGTTCGTCATTAAAAAAAATAAATAAAATAAACGAAGTTCGTCCGTGAAATAGCAACCGACCGAGTCGTGGTTCGGCCCTTTCGGGAACCCTCGGATCGGAATGCTTACGTGTAACTTTAGTGTATCGAAATAAAAGACGCGGGTGTGTAGGCTGACAGTTTATTGACTGGCAGTGTCGGTTCACACATAATTTGTGAATAACCCTACACTCCTCCCCTCTTAGCACACAATAATATAACAATAAAAAAGAGGAATGAATGAATGAATGAATATTCTTTATTGCGCAACAATTAAAAACAAAATACATCACAGAAATAGTAAATACAATTTTTACATTAGACAAGGTCATTGCATGCGCAATGGGCGGTCTTATCGCTAAGAGCGATCTCTTCCAGACAACCTTTGTATGGACAGAAACTTTCGTCTAAAAATATTTTAGTGGGTCTGTGATGATATGTATTTTAATACAAACCAACAATATACATATACATATATATAAATATATATTCATACAAATACCGTATAAAAAAATATATATATATATTTATAAAGATAGATAGTGTCTATGTACTAGATTCTTAAAAGCTGTCAAGGATTCTGTGCATCTTATGCTTTGTGGCAGAGCATTCCAAAGTCGGACTGCTTCCACTGAGAAAGATTTGTTCAAAAATTTTGTAGCATGATCTGGCATTTTGAGCGTCATTTTCTCCGATGATTTTAAAGATTGTGAATGTGAGTCGTGTAGAAACATAAAACGTTTCTTAAGATAGGAAGGGTAGGATCAGCCCTGTAGTTCTGGGCTCTCAAGAATAAGACTACGGTATCCCCTGCCTGTCGTATAAGGCGACTAAAGGGGCCACGGGTTCACTGGGCGACAAGGGTGGGGGCCTGGAGTCGTCCACCAAAGTGGACCCGGGAAGAGGGCGACATCGGCTGGCCCGTGTCGCCTTGCGCTCTGAGGGCACAGGGGGAGGGAGTAACCTTCCCCAGGACGATGCTCTCCTTGAGCACAGTGCAGAGGGGCTCCGGTGCGTTCCACTGGAGATCCCGGAGCCCCTCGTCATGCACCGAGGAAAGGGCCACCGGGGAGGTTTTAGTGGGTAAGAACCCCACATAACCGCCGCCTTCCCCCCAGAAGGCGGGGTATCTTTCTGAAGATTTCCTCCCCGTAAACAAAAAAAAAAAAGGAAGGGTAGGATGGATTGAACAACACATTGTGTGGAAGAAAAAGAATGTGAGCATTCCGGCGAAGGCGAATTGGCAACCACTTGAGCTTTAGGCGAAAATGAGATACATGATCATATTTGCGTAGACCAAATATGAACCTTATACAGACGTTTTGAAGCCGCTCAAGTTAACAACAACATAAAAAAAAACTAAAACCAAATAATGTTAAAATTTATAATTGGCAGAGATCTTAAGACGGCACTGTCGTGCCGGTCTTGCCGGGGGGTCCTCGGACGGTTCGGTGGCCGGAGGAGGTGCTGTGTGAACCGATGGGGACCTCGAGACTCTTAGAGATCCCTCCAAATTTTCACCGTCGTTTTGGTCCGCTATCTCCAGAGGCTCTAAAGTCTGGGTCGTGTTCTTCAGGAGGGGTCGTACTGGGAGGATTTATTCGCTCTGCACTAGTGCACGGCGTACGATCAGAATTCGAATTTGGCTGACCTTTTACTGATATGAAAGATGATGACTGAATTTTACTGATAGTAACCGTCCAAGTTGAGATTACCCCAACTCGACCCTCGTGTCGAGTTACTAGCGATAGAGGTTCAGGCTAAGCGACTTAAGAGCTATGCCACCTCTCAATCCGGTGAAGCAGTCAAGGCCAGCTTCTTTGGCCAACTGTGTTATATAATATTATATATTTATTTTAAAATCCATTAATTAAATATGTTAAAATATTTTATAGTTTTTGCATTGTTTTCTTTTAAGAAGATTTAATGTGAATTGTTTAAAATATAAATATATTTTACCTATGGCAACACCTTCAATATTATCAATGTAGCTTAGTCATGCTATTTTTTTTTATTTATGATTTTATTTATTCCACCATTTAAAATAGCCATAAATTTTATAATAAGTATGTAAAAATGAAATGTTTTTTTTTCTATAGAACTAACACAGTTGGCACAGAGAAGCTGGCCTTTACTGCTTCACCGGATTGAGAGGTGGCACAGCTCTTAGATCGCTTAGCCTGAACCTCATCCTTGTGAGAAAATGGCCCATGTCATTTATCTAATGTAACGGACTATGAGGTTTTACTCTCTTTACAGAGAAGCCCTGTGCCCAGCAGTGGGACATATATATACATTGGTTCAAACTATTTCTTGTTTAGGTAAGGCTTTCAGAATTTGTAGCTCTAATTCTTTTCAATTATGCAAGAAATTATGAGGAGAAAGTACTTTTATAATATCGTATTGTAAAAGATTTATTGTGTTGTGCGATATTTCCGTAAGGTCACTCACTTAACGTGTAGGGCTCCTGCGGTGCCGCGGGGGGCGCGGGCGTTGGATTCGTCGCGGTGGAACTCGAGCCCGTATGCGCCGTGCTGTCGTCAGAGTCATCTTCTGAAACAACGAAATGACTAAATTTAATTCTAAGCGTCAATAGCCTAATGGTTTAGGTTGCAGCCCTGTAGTTCCGGGCTCTCGAGAATAAGACTACGGTCTACTGTCGTAGAAGGCGACTAAAAGGGGCCTCGGGTTCACTGGGCGACAAGGGTGGGGGCCTTCGTCGTCCGCCAAGGTGGATCCGGGAAGAAGGCGACATCAGCAGGCCCGTGTCGCCTAGCACTGCGAAGGCACAGGCAACCTACATGTCTTAGAAAATTTTTGTAAGAAACGTTAAGTCTGCCAATCCGTACTATGGCCGCGTGGCGGACTATGGCCTTGTAATCTGTTTACAGAGAAGTCTTGAGCCCAAAAGTGGGAAATATAGAGACTGTAATCTTATATGTAAAACTGAAATTTGAAATTGACAAAAGCCTTCGATTGTGTAAATCATTTGCATTTGAAATAAGCATCGTTTATACAGCACTTATCCAATACCTTTTAATTTCCTTGTAAAATATAATACAAAATAATGGCAAATCAGGAATCTAAGGGTAGCTCTGAATAGTACAAGTGCTGAAGAGGTCCCATTACAAATGGGTGTACCACAAGGCACCATACTATATCCTGTTATCTATTATTTAGTTTTTCATTTATTTGAGTTAATAGCTCAATCCGGTGAAGCAGTCAAGGTCAGCTTATGTAAGGTTTCTCTCTTTAGCTTTATATAAAGGTCTTCGGAGATGGTAAGGAAAGTCATGCTCACCCGCGCTGTTATCGCCGTCCACTCGCAGCCTGGTGCTGAGGAAGGAGCCGATGTCTGCGGGCGCGTCTGCCCACTCGTCGTCAGAGGCGTCTCGCGACCAGCCCGCCGACCCATCCCCCTCACCCTCGCCCGCACACCAACCCACCACGCGCTCCGCTGTTATATCCTGAACACAGTTAGAATATTACATATGAAATACCAGCTCAACGCATGTCACTTATAAGATCTCACAAGCTTGAGCTGACGCTGTCTCTATCTATATTGTCAGTGTGTCAAGTATAAATGAAAAATGTCCTCACCAAATTTCCGTGCTGCCACTCTTGTTCTCTGAAAAAATAAGCAGAATTCTCATTAATACTTAGTCTTAAGCATAGGCGTAAGGTGGCCTTTAGTATTCGACAGAGAGTGCTCAGGAATTACATGAGCTATTTGCCTCATCATCCACCATGGGACTTCAAGAGGCACTGTTGAATTACATCCTTTTGTTGTTAATTTTATATAAAGCTTTAGTTAGATCTCAAGTTGAATACGCCTCAGCGATATGGAATCCGATATACAATAAGTACAGTCAGCAACTTGAGTGTGTTCAACGTAAATTTTAAGATCAACTTCATATAAATTTTGTAATTCTAAACAATCTTACGAATTATTACTAAATAAATTCGGTATGCTCTCTCTTGAATCAAGAAGAGATCAAACTCTCCTTTACAACATCTGTCAAAATAAATTGGATTGCAATGACGAGTTCAATCACATATGTATACGTGTTCCCAGCCATTCGAAACGCATTCGTGAGCTTCATTCACATAAACTTTTTGCTATTCAGTCAAGTAAAACAAGCGCAGGCGCACGCGCACCTCTTAATCGCATCATGGAATTGTATAACAATAACTTTAACAATATAGATATATTTGGCTTAACTCCTTCCAAATTTAGAAAAGCTTTACAAGAGATTTTGTTAACTTAACTATTTTCCTTTTTGACTGTTTTTTCTTATTTTCTATTATTAATTTAATCCTATCTCTGTAACTTTAATGCAGTAATCTGTGGATGACGGTGTTGTTTGTACAATAACCAACGATATGTTTATAGTAATTTATAATTTTTCTTTAGACTTTATTTTACTTTATCGCTCATACTTTTCTGTGATTTATTATAATTGTACAAATGTTTGTTGTCCTGAATAAAGAGAAAAAAAACATCCCTCGAACCCGAACGAAGCGCGTTACTTCGTCTTTCATTATTCGTACAGTAGAGTACTGGAATAGCTTCCCAGCGTCTGTCTTTCCTTCCGATTACAATGTGGGTATTTTCAAGAGTAGAGTGAATAGACATTTACTAAGCTAATGCGTCATCCAAGACTGCATTTCCAATTAACATCAGGTGGGATCATAGTCAAAGCACTCAGAATGTGTAAAATAACATACAAACAAAGGAAAAAGGAACGGAAAAATGGGACATGATGCCGACATTGGACACCGTCTCGGCATGTGCTGTGACAAGACTACTACAGCGCTGATTTTCAGTTGCCCAGGACTAACCAATGTGATACGAAATACTATATATACATATCACATATATTTTACTGTAATATATATATACACATAGGTCCATATGTAGTGAGAAAATATTTTCCTCGGATGTTGTATTGTCAATGAACGATCGTATTTAACGAGTGACATTTTCATATCAATTAATATGGAGCTATTTGAGCCGTGGTAGCTCAGTGTCCGGGCGGTTGGCTCAAGTTGCATAGTACGCTAGCAACCCGAGTTCGATCCCCGGTGCCGGCACCAATAAATTTGTTGTTGAAATTTTATGTGCTGATTAACCACGCGCTCGGCGGTGAAGGAAAACATCGTGAGGAAACCTACATGTCTACTTTTTCCAATACATGTGAAGTCTGCCAATCCGCGCTAGGTGTGCGTGGCGGACTATGCCCTTATACTGTCTTTACAGAGATGGTCTCTGCCCAGCAGTTGGACATATATATTATATATATAAAGGCTGTAACTTTAACTTTATTTGAGAGGGCACGATAAATACGAACTTTCCGTAAAATTAGGAAGGAAAATCTTTTCTCATTATATCTATTGTTAGCTGGCAACACATGGCACCCAGCGGTTCTTATGCATAATAACTACTTCCAATGATATCTTAGTGATTTACCTGAACCTTATTGTATCTTTAATTCATAATTAATAATTTAGTTGATCGTCACATTAATTTGGCATTGTAAACAATCGTTTAACTTTATTAGTTCCTAATCTGACTTCTAATTAATTTTGTATAAAGATTGTGAGGACGCGCCGTTGTGACGGTATGCGTTAAAATAATTCCTTGTACAACGTTACTTCTCAATAAAGCGAGTGTACTAGTTATTGGACCATTTCATTCCACAAAACCTACTAGTCTTTACACTGTACTGTAATATGACAATATATATATATATATATATATATATATATATATATATATATAAACCACTGTTGGTCACAAGCCTTCTCTTTAAAGAGACTGTTAAAAATAAAACTGCTCTTCGACTCCTACCTATCTGCATTAGCAAAGTTTTGCTATGACATTATCGTAGGCGCTATATTTCGCACCACCTCTCTATACTTAGTAATTGTCAGTGTCGTACTGCAATTAGAAACTGCATACCGATATATGGACGCGATATATGGCATCAATCCGATACTATCGAATCATCTAATATCGATATATTTTATCCAATATACGAAATATCGGAAGAAATTAAATAAAAAAGAATTCATTCCTTTTATTTGTAGTTGACAACTTGAATGAAATATAGCCCTTACTTGCGTTGCCATCACGAAGAGTGTAGTGTAGTATGTTACTACACTCCTACTCTTCACGATGGCAGGACTCGTTAATATAAATTTTATAATCTATGCATTTAGTCTGTACTGCCAGCAGAATCAAATCAAATAGTCTGGGCTGGTATCCGATGCGAGAACCTCTCAGTCAGCCGAGTACTCTATTAGTACAAAACTTTTCTAACATTTAATATTAAGCGCTAATTAATTATAAACGAATTACGATATATGAAAAATATCGATATATTTGTACATTATATTGCGTATTATCGATACAACCTCACGATATATTACATCGAAAAATATATCGATATATTTTTGGCATGAACATCCCTATGCTAGAGATACCATCGGGAACTTGACCCTGGACTACTAAGACTTGGAGGTTTCTTACGTTTTGGGTGTGTGGATCTCGTCGTCGCTGTGGTCCACTCCGCTGGCTAGCCGGTGTCGCTTCGGGCTCGGGCTCTCGCTGCAGAGGAAAAGATTGAATGAGGATCCAGTTACATACACAAATACATATAGTCGTCGGCAAATAACTTAATATAGCGAAATATTAATATATGTAAAAAAATAATTATTATTATTTTATCGACACCTCTTGGTAGATCATTTCTCAAGATATGTATTGAATAACTTCAAAGACTCAGAGTGCAAATGACTTTATAACACTGGTTAAAATTGTATCAGAGACCGAAGATATTGGTATGATCCGAACAATACCCAGGAATAAAGTTACAGCCTTTATATATGTCCCACTGTTGGGCGCAGGCCTTTTCTGTAAAGAGAGTACGCGGCCCTAATGCGGATTGGCAGACTTCACATGTCGTAGAAAAATTTTCTAAAACATGTAGGTTTCCTCACGTCCAAGACATTGCAATCCTTGTATATTTGTCTAGTAGAATAAAGAATGAGCCTAAAAGTAATAGTTTTAAAATGGCTCTATGTGCTCTACCTCTAGCGGGTTCAGTGCGGTCTTGGAGGCACCTCCCCAACATGAGATGCAGAAAGTAATAAGGGATTGACAGAGTGCGAAGTAGACCTTACGAACAACAGATCGATTTGCAACGTGACGAAGGTATTTGAAAATATAATTTAGTAATTATATATATATATATATATACTTATATGTACCACTGCTGGGCGCGCAAGCCTTCTCTGTAAAGAGAGTATAAGGGCATAGTCCGCCACGCAAACATAGTACGGATTGCCCGACTTCACATGTCTTTGAAAATTGTTCTAAAACATGTAGGTTTTCTCACGATGTATTCCTTCACCGCCGAGCGCGTGGTAAATCAGCACATAAAATTGCAACAACAAATTTATTGGTACCGCCACCGGGGATAGAACTCGGGTTGCTAGCGTACTACGCAACTTGAGCCAACCGCACGGACACTGAGCTACCACGGCTCGGACCTCTCAACCCAGGAATAAACTCAAAGGAATTTAGGGACTTTTTTAAGTAATAATAACATTCCTTTGGTGTGTACGGCGGTCAACTCATCTTTTTCTAATGGACTAAATGAAAGGCTAAATCAAACTATAGTAAATAAAATTAGGTGTAGAATGAATGGAAGAGGAAACAAGAGAATCTGAGCAACACTCGCTCATGAATGTGTAAAAACTATAATCAGACCAAGCATTCGGTCACCAATTTCTCGCCAAGTTATCTATCTATTACTCGGAAGAGATATTTTTTTATGACGAACTACACAGATTGGCCAGAGAGGCTGGCCTTGACTGCTTCACCGGATTGAGAGGCGGCACAGCTCTTAGGTCGCTTAGCCTGAACCTCTATTGCTAGTAACTCGACACAAGGGTACCCCCGGTGAGGGGTAACCTCGGCTTGGACGGTTACTATGTTACGCGTAAGCATGCCGATCGAGGGGCGCCCGAGGAGGGCCGAACCAGGACTCGGTCGATTGCTATTTCACGGATAATCTAAGAGACATTCAAAAGCTAAATTAACTTTGAGTGCCACTTAGGGAAGCGTTGGCGCTGGGAGAAGAGGTCGAAGAAACTCCAGCAACGCTCCTAACATCTAAGGGGTGGGGTCGGAAGAGATATTACATTTATACCCAGTGAGCTGAAGAAAGAAAAAAACATTTACTGAATGGATCAAGGACAGAATAATAACATCACATGACTACAATAAAAAGTTATTTGACAAATACAATATAGGAGACTTAATTTATGTCGAGAATGGAGATAGAATGAACAGAAAGAAATTGTATGAGATTAGAATTGAACTCTATACAATTGCGGAGAAAATCTCAAACCCTATATTTAGGATTGATACAGGACACAGGAGAATAGAAACAAATCTCTTTCATATCACGAAGCTTATTCCATATACACAGGAAGAAGACGCTTCCCGAAGTGGCGCTCAAAGTTAGTTTAGCTTTTGAATGTCTCTTAGATTATCCGTGAAATAGCAACCGACCGAGTCGTGGTTCTGTCTCGGGCGCCCTCGGATCGGCATGCTTACGCGTAACATAGTAACCGTCCAAGCCGAGGTTACCCCTCACCGGGGGGACCCTTGTGTCGAGTTACTAGCAATAGAGGTTCAGGCTAAGCGACCTAAGAGCTATGCTCAATCCGGTGAAGCAGTCAAGGCCAGCTTCTCTGGCCAATCTGTGTAGTTCGTAATAAAAAAAAAAAACAGGAAGAAGAGGAGCCTGGAATGATGTGGAAGATGTAAGGAAATAATAATATTTATTTTATTTTCTAATTTGTATTAAACTTTAATTTGTATCATATATAATTAGATGTTGTACCTAATTCTGTGTGTATTGAGTGATAGTCGTGTGTTTGTGCAAAGAATAGTGTGCGTGGGCGCATGTGAGAGTGTATGTGCGAGTGAGTACACGAGTAAAGTTTATTGTTTAAATAAAATAAAGGCAAATCTAGCCCGGCGAAGTGGGCCGGGTGCGTTGGTGTTTCAAATTTTGTTTGTATTGTATGATTGATTGTAATGAATGTTGCCAATAAAGAATATCTCGATGTCTATGTATAGTTAGGCGTAGTGTTAGGTATTGGAGAAGGTCTACTTCCAGCATACTTACGTGTCAGAGCTCTCCCGTTTCACTGGGCTGCATTTCTCCTTGATCGGTAGCTTTATTAGAGGGGGAGGACCTCCTGGAATAAAAAGGCTTAATGGTTTAGGGTAAGGTCTGCGAATCGTAAAGTCATAGGATGGACACCAGTCCACTATTGACGTGAACCATATATATATATTTATTTACTTTTTACACACACACATTTTATATACCGACATCCACATACCCAAATATATTAGATACATATTATCATTATTATTATTCCATAGACATTTTCTAACTTCGGTCCTTTTTTTGTTAACGCGGGGGAATTCTTTTTACAACCGACTCGGCCTGGGCAGCCCCTACCCACTAAACCTTCCGCAAATGCCATCAGCCGTTATGAGCGGGGTGCCCCGGATCTGTCAGCGACAGGACCTCCAACGATCGGCCGGTCCCGGCAAAGACCGGACTTCATCATCAAAGGGGACTTGTCCGGCACTCAGAGAAGTCCCGACGACGCCGAAGCATTAGTGAAGCCAGGTACCCATTCTGGCCCGCTTCGAAATACGGAGGAGTTGGTTGTAACGAACCGCTCGTCAGCCTCCTTCTGGGACATGACCGTCTCACAGAAGGAGGCGACTGCAAATCAAGACCTGTCACCCGAGACTATCGCGAGAGCGAGGCTCGGAAGTGACAGGTCTACTCGATGGCAGATACCAGGTCGTCGCGCTGCGCTGCCCATCACGGGCACACCTCGAGGGTGTGCTGGGCAAAGTCCACCGCATCACCACAATCATGGCACCGCTCATCCAGCCTCCCGGTGGGCTGTCCGACACAGATAGTCACCGAAGCAGCCATGCTCAGTGAACACTTGTGTCAGGCGGAAGGTGAGAGGTTTGCGCTACCTGCGCATCAACGCTCTAGGACCGGGGCAGAGCACTTGTTGTACGAACGCCGTACGGGTGATGACTAATACACAGCCTGTATTAGGGAGATGTTGTACCTAACTCCGAGTTTATTATATAACTTATGTGATATTCGTGTGTTTGTGCAGGAATAGTGTGCGTGGGTGCATGCGAGGGTGTATGTGCGAGTGAGCGTGAGGATAATTTATTTTATACTATGAAGAAACTTTTCAGTCTCTTCATAGGTGAAATTATGGAGAAACGAGTAAAGTAACTTTTTACACTTATATTGAGATAAACTATGACAAGGCTCATAAAGTTAACTTTATTATAAGGTATGGCCCCAGGTAGTAGTTAAATCTTTTGGCGGTCCACATTACTGCTGGAATACAGAAAATTTTATCTTTACGACGTTTATCCAAATGAACATATGGAATCTGACGTTGCTGTAGTAAAACTGTATTTAGAATAAATAATTGTCTCACGTTTAAGACATTGCAATCCTTGTATAGTTGTCTAGTAGAATGAAGAATTGGCCTAAAAGTAATAGTTTTAAAATGGCTCTATGTGCTCTACCTCTAGCGGGTTCAGCGCGGTCTTGGAGAGCACCTCCCCAACATGAGATGCAGAAAGTAATGAGGATTGACAGAGTGCGAAGTAGACCTTACGAACAACAGATCGATTTGCAACGTGTCGAACGTATTTGAAAATATAATTTAGTAATTATATATATACTTATATGTACCACTGCTGGGCGCAGGCCTTCTCTGTAAAGAGAGTATAAGGGCATAGTCCGACACGCAAACATAGTACGGATTGCCAGACTTCACATGTCTTTGAAAATTGTTCTAAGACATGTAGGTTTCCTCACGATGTTTTCTTTCACCGCCGAGCGCGTGGTAAATCAGCACATAAAATTGCAACAGCAAATTTTTTGGTGCACCGGGGATCGAACTCGGGTTGCTAGCGTACTATGCAACTTGAGCCAACCGCCCGGACACGGAGCTACCAGTAATATATCTGATAATAAATCAATTGAATACCATTAACATTAAATGTCTCTTAGATTATCCGTGAAATAGCAACCGACCGAGTCGTGGTTCGGCCCTCTCGGGCGCCCTCGGATCGGCATGCTTACGAGTAACATAGTAACCGTCAAGCCGAGGTTACCCCTCACCGGGGGACCCTTGTGTCGAGTTACTAGGGATAGAGGTTCAGGCTAACCGACCTCAGAGCTATGCCACCTCTCAATCCGGTGAAGCAGTCAAGGCCAGCTTCTCTGGCCAATCTGTGTAGTTCGTAATAAAAAAAAAAAACAGGAAGAAGAGGAGCCTGGAATGATGTGGAATTTGACAGGGAAATTTTCTCCTTTAGGGGGGGAGATGTAAGGAAATAATAATATTTATTTTATTTTTTAATTTGTACTAAACTTTAATTTGTATCATATATAATTAGATGTTGTACCTAATTCTGTGTGTATTGAGTGATAGTCGTGTGTTTGTGCAAAGAATAGTGTGCGTGGGCGCATGTGAGAGTGTATGTGCGAGTGAGTACACGAGTAAAGTTTATTGTTTAAATAAAATAAAGGCAAATCTAGCCCGGCGAAGTGGGCTGGGTACGTTAGTGTTTCAAATTTTGTTTGTAATGTATTGGTACGCATTAACCAGTAAAAGTGCAAGGACTCGCATCCAAGCACAACAAAATATCACCCTTAGAATGATCCTAAACGCGGGGCGTTACGTCAGAAATGACGTAATACACCGCGATTTAGGCATCGAATCGATCCACGAATTTGTCACGAGACTAGCTCGTAACTTATTCGACCGCGCGGACAACGGTCCACACGAACACCTGCGCGGGTTCGCCCCGCAACACGTGCGTCCTCCCGACGTGCGCCGTAGGTTCAAATTCCCCTATTGTAGGGAGATTTTGAACTCATAGGCCCCCCCCCTCTCGACCTCCGTCTCAATCGAGACCGAGAGGTCGAGAGGGCGTAGAAGATAGATTCGTCGCGGCTGACGCTTGAGGGATTAGCCCCGACGTAAAAATAGTTATTCCCAAAAAATCCGTTCCAAAACGGTACCCAAGACCAGGGGAGCAGTTGCCCCCTGCGCTGATAACCCGGGTAATGGGGTAACACCCCGAGCCCCGTACCTGCGAGGTTCCCCTGAACCTTGTAGATGACTCGACTGACTGACTGACTGACTTGTAATGTATGATTGATTGTAATGAATGTTGCCAATAACGATTATCTCGATGTCTATGTATATTTAGGTGTAGTGTTAGGTATTGGAGAAGGTCTAGTTCCAGCATACTTACGTGTCAGAGCTCTCCCGTTTCACTGGGCTGCATTTCTCCTTGATCGGTAGCTTTATTAGAGGGGGAGGACCACCTGGAATACATATAAGTTAGTTTAGCTTAGATTGTCCCAATAGATTTCGTTAATAAAATAGCTACCGACCGAGTCGTGGTTCGGCCCTCTCAGGCGCCCTCGGATCGGACTGCTAACGCGTACTACGACGTTTATCCAAATGAACATATCTAATCTGACGATGCTGTAGTAAAACTGTATTTAGAATAAATAATTGTCTCACGTTCAAGACATTGCAATCCTTGTATAGTTGTCACGATGTTTTCTTTCACCGCCGAGCGCGTGGTAAATCAGCACATAAAATTGCAACAGCAAATTTTTTGGTGCACCGGGGATCGAACTCGGGTTGCTAGCGTACTATGCAACTTGAGCCAACCGCCCGGACACGGAGCTACCAGTAATATATCTGATAATAAATCAATTGAATACCATTAACATTAAATCTCTCCGTAGGCTTGCTATCAGTACTGGTCTCCGTATCTCGTCTTTGGACCCTGTCGGTCTCCGGTCTGGTCTCGGCGGCCGGTTTGCTGTCCGCGGTCGGTCTGCTCTCGGGCGAGCGTCTACTCTCCGAGATCAGCTTTCCCTCTGACTGTTTCTCTATGTTCGTTCTCCTGTCATGGGGCGTGGTGGATGTTGTTACTACACCTGGAAAAGTAAAAGACTGTCGAGGATACCACGGCTCTAAATATATATACTTATGTCTATTCAACTATGGCGAAGACTAAACGATGAAGAACAGGTCTTGTCTTTACTCACCTGTCTCGCAGTCGGGCGGCTCGTCCTTGTTATTCCACCGTAGATCCGTCAGACCCTTGATGCGCAGCTCTTCAGCGGTCTTCAGCAGGCTCGCCAACTGCGACTGGAATGGGAGACATCGATTTAACGGAGACACGGGCTACGACGTGACGCACATGAAATCAATCTGCTCAGATCACAACCACTACTGGATATAGACTTTCCGTAACGATTTTTTATGGGGTATAAACTAGTGCTTGACCATTATCCCTGCAGTTAAGTGGTGATATAGTCGAAAGATGGTACGCGCTAGTTTAGTAAATGCCTATTCACTCTACTATTTAAGTCTCACACGTCGTTTTTTTTTGTTAATGGGGAGGAAATCTTCAGAAAGATACCCCGCCTTCTGGGCGGCGGATATATGAGGTTTCTACCCACTAAAACCTCCCCGGTGGCCCTTTCCTCGGTGCATGACGAGGGGCTCAGGAATCTCCGATAGAACGCATCGGAGCCCCTCTGCAGTGTGCTCAAGGAGAGCACGTCCGGGGGGGGGGGGGAAGGTTACTGTCCCCCCTGTGCCCTCGCAGCGCAAGGCGACACGGGCCAGCCGATGTCGCCTTCTTCCCGGGTCCACTTTGGTGGACGACGCAGGCCCTCACCCTTGTCGCCCAGTGAGCACGAGGCCCCTTTTAGTCGCCTTGTACGACAGGCAGGGGATACCGTAGTCTTATTCTTGAGAGCCCAGAACTACAGGGCTGAACCGTCTAAGCCAAGGTTATCACTTACCGAGGGGACCCTTGTGTCGAGTAACTAGCAATACAGGACCATGCTAAGCGATCTAAGTTTCTCTGGCTTATCTGTGTAGTCGTCACAAAGAAAAAGGTGACATAGTTCTTCTCTTCTCTTGTTTAGTTTGTATACTCACATGGTGGACGCTCATCTCCCCTGTGTACATGTAATCGAGGAGTGCGCGCAGGTGACGGGGCTCCGCACCATCTATCACCAGTACCGGCTCCCCCTGAGCTTCGTGAGCGCCAAGCAGACCTCCCAAAAGCTCGGAGCATGCCGCTAACACCACTCTATAGTACAAAGAAATGCACATTTAAAATAACTCATGAGCAAAATAAAAGGTCGGTTAAGAAAGTTTGAATATCTCGGAAGATAAAGACGCTAGCTAACTGAAATAAATTGTGCATGATGGATGAAAAAAAAATTAAATATCCTTTTTTCCTCCTTTCCTCCTTCTCCTTTGAACTTTATTTTAAGGAAATTAAATTGTCTATATTGTTTTTTTAGTGTCTATTTATATTAATTAATTTATAGTTCAAAAAACATAAACTTAAACGAAAAAGGATATCTTACGTAAACATGGATAATACAGTATTTTTCGTTAAATTTCGTCCGTCAGAGGTTGAGAAAAATCCTAGAAAGACCCCTCCCCTTAGATATTAGGAGCGTTGCTGGAGTTTGTTCACCCACTTCTTCTCTCAGCGACAACGCTTCCCGAAGTGGCAGATAAGTTAGTTTAGCTTTTTAATGTCCCTTAGATTATCCGTGAAATAGCAACCGATCGAGTCGTGGTTCAGCCCTCTCGGGCGCCCTCGGATCGAAATTACGCGTAACATAGGAACCGTCCAAGTCGTGGTGGCCTTACCGGGGGGACCCGTGTGTCAAGTTACTAGGGATAGAGGTTCAGGCTAACCGACCTCAGAGCTATGCCACCTCTCAAATCCGGTGAAGCAGTAAAGGCCAGCTTCTCTGTGCCAACTGTGATAGTTCGTCCAAAAAAAAAAAACCCTCCCCTTAGATATTAGGAGCGTTGCTGGAGTTTCTTCTCTCAGCGACAACGCTTCCAAGTGGCATACAAGTTAGTTTAGCTTTTTAATGTCCCTTACATTATCCGTGAAATAGCAACTGACCGAGTCGTGGTTCAGCCTTCTCGGGCGCCCTCGGATCGAAATTACGCGTAACATAGTAACCGTCCAAGCCGTGGTGGCCTTACCGGGGGGACCCGTGTGTCAAGTTACTAGGGATAGAGGTTCAGGCTAACCGACCTCAGGCTATGCCACCTCTCAAATCCGGTGAAGCAGTAAAGGCCAGCTTCTCTGTGCCAGCTGTGATAGTTCGTCCAAATAAAAATACCCTCCCCTTAGATATTAGGAGCGTTGCTGGAGTTTCTTCTCTCAGCGACAACGCTTCCCGAAATGGCATATAAGTTAGTTTAGCTTTTAATGTCCTTAGATTATCCGTGAAATAGCAACCGACCGAGTCGTGGTTCAGCCCTCTCAGGCGCCCTCGGATCGAAATTACGCGTAACATAGTAACCGTCAAGCCGTGGTGGCCTTACCGGGGGACCCGTGTGTCAAGTTACTAGGGATAGAGGTTCAGGCTAACCGACCTCAGAGCTATACCACCTCTCAAATCCGGTGAAGCAGTAAAGGCCAGCTTCTCTGTGCCAACTGTGATAGTTCGTCCAAAAAAACCCTCCCCTTAGATATTAGGAGCGTTGCTGGGTTTCTTCTCTCAGCGACAACGCTTCCCGAAATGGCATATAAGTTAGTTTAGCTTTTAATGTCCTTAGATTATCCGTGAAATAGCAACCGACCGAGTCGTGGTTCAGCCTTCTCGGGCGCCCTCGGATCGAAATTACGCGTAACATAGTAACCGTCCAAGCCGTGGTGGCCTTACCGGGGGGACCTTTGTGTCGAGTTACTAGGGATGGATAATACAGTATTTTTCGTTAAATTTTGTCCGTCGGAGGTTGAGAAAAATCCTAGCGCGTTGCCGCTATTATATGAGCAGACCCCTCCCCTTAGATATTAGGAGCGTTGCTGGAGTTTCTTCACCCACTTCTTCTCTCAGCGCTAACGCTTCCCGAAGTGGCATATAAGTTAGTTTAGCTTTTTAATGTCCCTTAGATTATCCGTGAAATAGCAACCGACCGAGTCGTGGTTCAGCCCTCTCGGGCGCCCTCGGATCGAAATTACGCGTAACATAGGAACCGTCCAAGTCGTGGTGGCCTTACCGGGGGGACCCGTGTGTCAAGTTACTAGGGATAGAGGTTCAGGCTAACCGACCTCAGAGCTATGCCACCTCTCAAATCCGGTGAAGCAGTAAAGGCCAGCTTCTCTGTGCCAACTGTGATAGTTCGTCCAAAAAAAAAAAACCCTCCCCTTAGATATTAGGAGCGTTGCTGGAGTTTCTTCTCTCAGCGACAACGCTTCCAAGTGGCATACAAGTTAGTTTAGCTTTTTAATGTCCCTTACATTATCCGTGAAATAGCAACTGACCGAGTCGTGGTTCAGCCCTCTCGGGCGCTCCCGGATCGGAATTACGCGTAACATAATAACCGTCCAAGCCGTGGTGGCCTTACCGGGGGGACCCGTGTGTCAAGTTACTAGGGATAGAGGTTCAGGCTAACCGACCTAAGAGCTATGCCATCTCTTAATCCGGTGAAGTAGTCAAGGCCAAACAAACAAAATACAGTCTAATTGTGAACCAACTCCTTTTTGAAGTCGTTTAATAAGCATTAAACGATCGTTCAATTCTATGATCTTAATTTAAGTGACCACTTGATGCATGCGCCCCATTACTTCATATCCGCTACATAGCCAGCTTCCATTACTTACTTTATCTCAAGTTATCTGATAAAGACAAGTGTAATTTATTATTATAAACAAACATAAACCCATTTTAATTGAGATGTTAGTTAAGTAAACACTAACGAAAATTTTAATACGTCTTGTGGACTGTTTTATTTCCGAAGTATTTTTTTTATTAAAATTACCGTACCCAGTCCGCTTGGCCGTGCTAGATTTTGCTTTATTTTATTTAAACAATAAACTTACATCATTAATTTTTTTTTTGACGAACTAACACAATTGGCACAGAGAAGCTGGCCTTTACTGCTTCACCGGATTTGAGAGGTGGAGCTCTTAGGTCGCTTAGCCTGAACCTCTATCGCTAGTAACTCGACGAAAGGTAAGGTGAGCTCGGCTACGACGGTTACTATGTTTCGCGTAAGCATTCCGATCCGAGGGCGGCCGAGAGGGCCGAACCACGACTCGGTTGGTAGCTATTTTATTAACAAAATCTATTGGGACAATCTAAGCTAAACTAACTTATATGCCACTTCGGGAAGCGTTAGCGCTGAGAGAAGAAGTGGCCGAAGAAACTCCAGCAACGCTCCTAATCCTATCGAGGGGGTGTGGTTTTCCCATAAAATACTTGTATCGCGCAAGGATTATTCGCAACCTCCGACGGTCGCGGATGGTCGCTTTGTAGATTTGTAAAGATCTACATCATTAAATATATATGTATATACGTATTCATTCTCTTCTGTTCTCTTCTCGAGCGGGTGATGATCATTACCTACACCCATGTACATATCAGCAACATCAGTAAACGATACATTCGCGCCGCTATAACTTACCTTCAATACTTCAATTCAATTCATTCTCGTACTTCAATTGGTTCATAATGACATAAATATACACAATGCATGTGTCTATACAAATTTGAGTTAAAGAATCAATATAGTAAATATCAGCATAGTAAATAACAGCTGTATTTGTTCAAAATTGTGCTCTGATCGTCAACAAGTTACAGGATTACTCGCCAGGTCAATGTGAAGATTCCCTGAAAGTTTTATTGAAATCGGTCCAGCCGTTTCGGAGCCTATATGGAACATACCCACACACTTTCGCTTTTATATATATAGATGCTAGAAATATTTTTGAAGGGCTCCTTTAGGCGTGTTATGAATTGTTGTTAACACTCAGAACAACTATTTTATACAACACAACACGACAAAAACCGACACAACCACGACAAGAACTAAACTTTTGCTATATACATGAAAAAAATTCTTGTCCTTTTTTCTACGTTATTTTTATGGACGAACTACACAGTTGACCAGAGACTGGCCTTGACTGCATCACCGGATTGAGAGGTGGAGCTCTTAGGTCGCTTAGCCTGAACCTCTATCGCTAGTAACTCGACGAAAGGTAAGGTGAGCTCGGCTACGACGGTTACTATGTTTCGCGTAAGCATTCCGATCCGAGGGCGCCCGAGAGAGCCAAATCACTCGGTCGGTAGTTATTTTATTAATAAAAACTATATGGGACAATCAAAGCTAAACTAATTTATCTGCCACTTCGAGAAGCGTTGGGTCTGGGAGAAGAAGTGGCCTAAGCAACTCCAGCAACGCCAGCAACGCTCCTAATCCTTTTCTTTTTTTTGTTAACGCTGGAAATTCTTTTTACAAACCATCCTCCGGTACAGTGGGTGGGCCCAGAGAGATGTGTGGGACTCGGCCTGTGCCGCCACCCAGCCCTACCCACTAAATCTTCCGCGAAACGCTCCTAATCCTATCCAGGGTGTGAGGATTTCCCATAAATCCCATATCTATATCGTGCAAGGATTATTCGCAACCTCCGACGGTCGCGAATGGACGTTTTGAGTATTGTAGCGATCTAGCCTGTGCAACGGCGATCATGTCGTCCGGATCATCAAGAACGTTTCTCGGCCTCCGGGCGACGTGTCGGAATTTAGAAGTGGGTAATGTCTTGAAGTGGCGGCACTCACAAGAAGTTTATTTGAATGTTTGGTGGCAGTCTCGAAAAACCGTCGAAATGCCTGCTTAAAGAATTGGGCTATCGTCGGCCGCCCTGTATCGACGTATAACTCGCGATTGCGTCCGAACCACGTGGCTCGTCGCAGAAAACAGTTTGTGGCAGTTTCGAAGAACCTTCGAGATGCTTCTAGAACTGGGTCCGATGGTGGAACAGGGGAATTAGATCATGTACACAGAGGTCTACAGTTGGAGTCTCTTGTACTATAGTGTCGCCCTTCAAGTTGGTAGTGTCAAGTACTAAATATTTTAATCTCCCAATGATAGCGTTAATGTTACCATAATCTCAATCAAATTAAGGTTTATTGCGAATTTATCTTGATAATTATGGTTTAGAGAAGTTTATAACAGCCAACTAATGTTGCTAGGGCGTCGTAAAGCGGTATAAAATTTTGGTTACATCAAATTTTACTACCACTTTACGATCGTTTCGTTTCGAATCGTCCACATTAGTGTCGCGGCAAAGTTGGCAATAAACTCTTCGATTAACGTTCAATGTAGTTAAACCATTGATTTAACGTCTCAATAGGGCGCTGCCGGTGACAAACTTCTCTCCACGCTCACTAAATCTAAGGGCCGGTTTAGAATTAAAAATTCCACTGGAATAGTTGTTGGAAGCCCAGGCTAGATCTTAACATATCCATAAAGCGTCCATTCGCGACCATCGGAGGTTGCGAAAAATCCTTGCACCATATAGATATTGCACGATATATCCTCACACCCTGGATAGGATTAGGAGCGTTTCGCGGAAGGTTTAGTGGGTAGGTGCTGGCCAGGCCGAGTCTCACATATCCCTCCGGGCCCACCCAGGGTACCGGAGCATGGTTTGCATAAGCGCGATATAAGTATTTTATGGGAAAAGCCCACCCCCTTGATGAGATTAGGAGCGTTGCTGGAATTTCTTCGGCCACTTCTTCTCCCAGCGCTAACGCTTTCCGAAGTGGCATATAAGTTAGTTTAGCTTAGATTGTCCAAATAGAATTTTGTTAATAAAATAGCTACCGACCGAGTCGTGGTTCGGTCCATTCGGGCGCCCTCGGATCGGACTGCTAACGCGTAATAATGGCAACCGTCTTTTTTTTTGTTCACGGGGAGAAAATCTTCAGGGATCTTGGAGGGAGGACCGAGGATCTTCAGGAGGTTACTCCCTCCCCTGTGCCCTCGCAGCGCAAGGCGACACGGGCCAGCCGATGTCGCAATCTTCCCGGGTCCACTTTGGTGGACGACTCAGGCCCCACCCTTGTCGCCCAGTGAACCCGAAGCCCCTTTAGTCGCCTTCTACGACAGGCAGGGGATACCGTAGTCTTTATTCTTGAGAGCCCAGAACTACAGGGCTGCGGGCCGGTCTGCCACCGGCCCGCCTGCGCCGAATCTCCGAACAGGATCGGCCCTCTCCCGATCCCGTTCTGCGGTCTCCTTCTGGGTCATTACTGACTCGCAGAAGGAGACCAGCGCCTTCCATTTATGGTAACCGTCTAAGCCGAGGTTACCCCTCACCGGGGACCCTTGTGTCGAGTTACCACCTAATAGAGGTTCAGGCTAAGCGATCTAAGAGCTGTGCCACCTCTCAATCCGGTGTAGCAGTAAAGGCTAGCTTCTCTGGCCAACTGTGTTAGTTCGTCCAAAAAAAAAAGTAGTTGGAATATCTATCTAGATCTAAATAGTTATTTTATAGCTATACGTACATATGGGCGCAAATCGCCTAGTATCGAAAATACTGTTTTGATTTATCATTTTAATCAAATCTGGAATGACTACGCATTAAATAAAAGTTCAGTTCTGTAAACAGCGCCATCTGTTGATGGGACTGTGTAAGAACGATATTTGTTCATACGAAATTAACGTAATCATGTTAAATAAATCATTGAAAGTTGTGTTAAATTCATTTACATATTTATTGTGGATATTTAACTATATTTCATTAATTATTTGTGGTTATTTCATTTGTTTGTTACAAAGGAAGTCAAATATTCCGTAACGGTTTGACTTATTGAGAGATCAATATAAAAACGACTGTATTTTGTAATGACGTGACATTATCGTACCGACCGTCGTGATACAACAAAGCAAGCCAACATTATCGTACCGACCGTCGTCATACAACAAAGCAAGCCAGCATTCTTGTACTGACCGTCGTGATACATTAAACCAAGCTAGCAAGCGGAATCTGGAGTTGGTACTTCATTATGGATTCCGAACACCAAACCCCTGGCTTAACGCCGACATACACATCGATTGTCGTACACATTGTCGTGTACATGTACTATGAGTAAGGTGATATACTTATATTTATGGTGATGTTGTTAATACGTTATATATCTACTAAAATATATCTGATGTATGTGTTACAATGAATATGAAAGCATCAAAGTTAAATAAAACGATAATACTGATACTAAGTATATTATTAACTGCTCCTGATTCTGACGTGCGCCACAAATGTACGAATAACTCAAATCACGCCAACCGATGTCGATTTTTTTTTTTATATGAAAAGTGGCAAACGAGCATACGGCTCACCTGATCTTAAGTGATCACCGTCGCCCATGAACATCCACAGCACCAGAGCAGCTGTAAGTGCGTTGCCGACCTTTGAGATAGGAATAGGCTCGTTTCTTGAAGGTCCCTAAATCGTAAACGTTCGGAAACACCGCTGGAGACAGTTGATTCCACAAGTTGACAGTGCATGGGAGAAAGTTACGCGAAAAACGTACAGTCGTTGAACGCCAACCATCAAGATGGTGGCGGCAAAGCGGTTATGTGGGGTTTTACCCACTAAAACCTCCTCGGTGGCAATACATCGGTGCATGGTTAGGCGCTCCGGGATCTCCAGTGGAACGCACCGGAGCCTGTGCTCAAGGAGAGCACTTCCCGGGGGGTGTGCCCTCGCAGTGCAAGGCGACACGGGCAATCTTATATCTCCGCAAATATCTCCTATATCTATAAACATTATTTTGCAGGTATTTTTATTATGTATGGTTAGTTTTGCAATATCAGATAACTAAGTACAGTCCGTTTCATTGTTCTTTAACCGACTTCCAAAAGAGAAGGGTTTATTCAGACTCACCTGTGCGCTCTCAGCGACACCCCCCGGATGTTCTCAGGTTCCACTGTATCTTTGTTCGGCACCTGGGTAGCAAAGCTCGGCGAGCAGTACAGCGTCACGTCACAGAATCGCTCTGGAATAAGAAAAATTAAAGAGAACTATATATAACAGAGAAATTGTATGTGTTTGTTCCATATAGGTTCGAAACGGCTGGACCGATTACAATGAAACTTTCAGGTAATCATCAGATTGACCTGGCGATTAATACTGTAAAGTTTGGTGACGATCGGAGCACTATTCTTTTGAACTGTCAAACAAGCCATACGTCGTACTTTTATTTCTGACATTAATTTGAGCCCGATATGTTTTTGTACAAATGAAAAGAATGATATTGTATTTGCTGATATGTGGTGTAGGTAATGAACTTCACACGCTCGAGAGGAGAATGAATACGTAGAGAAATGAATAATTTAATATATTGTGAGAGTTAAATTAAATATTTATTGATGTAAGTTTATTGTTCCAGCACTGTAGTTCTGGGCTCTCAAGAATAAGACTACGGGTATCCCCTGCCTGTCGTAGAAGGCGACTAAAAGGGGCCTCGGGTTCACTGGGCGACAAGGATGGGGGCCTTTGTCGTCCGCCAAGGTGGACCCGGGTGGGACATCGGCTGGCCCGTGTCGCCTTGCACTGCGAGGGCACAGGGGGGGAGGGAGTAACCTCCCCCCGGGAAGTGCTCTCCTTGAGAGGGGCTCCGGTGCGTTCCACTGGAGATCCCGGAGCCTCTTACTATGCACCGAGGAAGGGCCACCGGGGAGGTTTTAGTGGATAAAAACCCCACATAACCGCCGTCTTCCCCCCAGAAGGTGGGGTATCTTTTTGAAGATTTCCTCCTCGTTAAAAAAAAAAGTTTGTTTAAATAAAACAAGCAAATTCTAGCCCGGCGAAGCGGGCTGGGTACGCTAGTATCTTATATGAATAAAGGCACATATAGCCATGGAATGTACCTTTAACGTACATCCTTACCAATAAAATATGAATCATTGAAATCGGTTGACGTGATATTGAGTTATCCGTCCATTTGTCGCGCACATAACGCATTCGCCAGAACTGGGCTAGCAAAAGCAGCAGCTTCAAATAAAAAAAGAATATTCCAAATCGGTTCACCCAGTCCAAAGTTATTCAACAAACATAAAAAAATACAGAGGAAATCTCCTTTTATTTTTGAAGTCGGTTGAAAAATAGGAGATTCACATGTCGTCATAATCATCTCCGTAATGATTTGGGCAATTTAAAATAATTGCTAATAAATAACTCGAGACGGCCAAAAAGTTGATAGGTGACGAAGATCTACACCTAGATAGTCTTGAGCACAGGCGCAAGGTGGCCAGCCTTTCGGTGTTTTACAGATTACATTTTGGAGAGTGTGCACAGGAATTACACGAGTTAATTCCCTCATCCCCATTCTACCTTCGTACGTTTAGACACTCGGCGGGTCTCCACCCTTTCATAGTCGATATTCCGCGCGTCCGAACGAAGCGATTTGAATCATCGTTCATCATGCGTACAGCAAAGGAGTGGAATAGGTAGCCGGCGTCAGTCTTTCCGTCCAAGTATGACGTGGGAGCCTTCAAGAGTAGAGTGAATAGGCACTTACTAAACTAGCACGTACCATCTTTCGACTATATAACCACTTAACACCAGGAGGGATCATGGAAACCCTTAGGATGATCCTAAACGCGAGGCGTTACGTCAGAAATGACGTAATACAACGCGATTTAGGCATCGAACCGATCCACGAATTGGTCACGAGACTAGCTCGTAACTTTTTCGACCGTGCGGACAACGGTCCGCACGAACACCTGCGCGGGTTCGCCCCGCAACACGCACGTCCTCACGACGTGCCCCGTAGGTTCAAATTCCCCTATTCAAGGGAGCTTTTGAACATATAGGCCCCCCTCTCGACCTCCGTCTCAATCGAGACCGAGAGGTTGGGAGGGCGTAGAAGATAGATTCGTCGCGGCTGACGCTTGAGGGATTAGCCACGACGCAAAAATAGTTATACCTAAAAAATCCGTGTTAAAACGGTACCCAAGACCAGGGGAGCAGTCGCCCCCTGCTCTGATAACCCGGGTAATGGGGTAACACTCCGAGGCCCGTACCTGCGAGGTTCCCGTGAACCTTGTAGATGACTCGACTGACTGACTGACTGACTGAGGGATCATGGTCAAGCGCTAATTTACAGGCATAAAAAAAGACGAGTTTTATACTCGTAATATGACATAAATTATAGTTATTAATAATTAACATAGATTGAGATGATTTACATTTCCAATGAGACAATTATTTAATAATTTTATCGTTAAGGTCATATGATTATTGTACAAATTAACATATATTTTGAATTTGAAACATGAACGACCAATTACAATAATAAAACTACAATAAATATTTACGTTGGTTACCTAAGATGCACAGTACGCTAGCAACCCCAGTTCAATCCCGGTGCAGGCACCATATATAAACCATATATAAAATATATAACCAATAAAGAGATTCCAGAGATTTTTTTTTTGGACGAACTAACACAGTTGGCCACAGAAGCTTTTTTACGAGGAAGAAATCTTCAAAAAGATACCCCGCCTTCTGGTGGGAAGGCGGTTATGTGGGGTTTTTACCCACTAAAACCTCCCCGGTGGCCCTTTCCTCGGTGCATGACGAGGGGCTCCGGGATCTCCAGTGGAACGCACCGGAGCCCCTCCGCACTGTGCTCAAGGAGAGCACGTCCCGAGGGGGGAGGTTACTCCCTCCCCCCCTGTGCCCTCGCAGTGCAAGGCGACACGGGCCAGCCGATGTCGCCTTCTTCCCGGGTCCACCTTGGCGGACGACAAAGGCCCCCACCCTTGTCGCCCAGTGAACCCGAGGCCCCTTTTAGTCGCCTTCTACGACAGGCAGGGGATATCGTAGTCTTATTCTTAAGAGCCCAGAACTACAGGGCTGTGGCCAGAGAAGCTGGCCTTGACTGCTTCACCGGATTGAGAGGTGGCATAGCTCTTAGGTAGTTTAGCTTGAACCTCTATCGCTAGTAACTCGACACAAGGGTCCCCGGTGGGGGATAACCACTGCTTGGACTTTTACTATGTCCGACAGGGCCGAACCACGACTCGGTCGGTTGCTATTTCACCGATAATCTAAGGGACATTCGAAAAGCTAAACTAACTTTGAGTGCCACTTCGGGAAGCGTTGGCGCTGGGAGAAGAAGTGGCAGTGGCTTTACCATAAAATATTTATATCGCCCAGGTATTGTTCGCAACCTCCGACAGTCGCGAAAGGACGCTTTGAGTGACAATCGGTGAGTTATTCGTCCATTTGTGGCGCAAACTTGATGCAAATTTTACACTTTTATGGTTTTTCAATGGATGCCTTTGTCAGAATTGGACCAGATGGGAAGCACCGGCTTTCAAATTATAATAAATCATCTAAGTCGGCTCACCCAGTCGAAAGTTATGACGTAACAAACACAAAAAATATACACACGAATTGAGAACTGTCTACTTTTTGAAGTCGGTTGACTAAACATTAGCACACGCTTGGAAATACCGGGCCACGCGTGGAAGTGTGATAATGACAGACTTTAGTATCTTTATCACCTCACCAGATGGCGCGTCTACATCCCATCACCATGACGAACGGTCACCAAATTAGTAGGCATGCCATTACGTATAATTTTCATATAACAATAAAATGCCATAACGTCGAGCTTTATCGTTAGAGAAATAAAACTTCAGACGCTATCACCATGGAAACGTGTATTCGAGATTCCTCTAAGAGCCATTACTTTGGTACAGCGTCGTCTACGCAGCTTCCCAATCGCGACAGATTAAAAGACATGTGGTAACCGTATCTTAAAGTTAAATTAATATACATTTAATTATATTAATCAAAACGTCTAATAGATTTTAATTTAACTACGATACGTCATCTCGTAGTTTGCGTTGAATGTATTAGCCGTAAGATACTTTATCTAATGGCGGGTGTGTGTTGGAGTGCTCGTTAATTTTCAACCGTCTCGAAAACGAGAAGATTATATCAACACGCTTGTATTATCAGCCGACTTCAAAAAAGTAGATAGTTTTCAATTCGTCTGCATTTTTTTTTGTGTTTGGTACCGCATAACTTTGGACCGGGTGAACCGATTTGGATGATCCTTTTTTTATTTGAAAGCTGCTGCTTCCCGTGCCGTCGTATTTGTTCCAGTTCTGACATTTGGCATTAAGTATATGCGCAACAAATGAACGAAAAACTCAATATTTTTTCTTTAGTAGGTTAAATAATTTTAAAACAAACATACAACAGGCATTTTATCTATATAATATATAAAAAAGAGAGTGTGTGCAGAGCGACATCGCCTGGCCCGTGTCGCCTTGCACTGGGAGGGCACAGAGGAAGCAACCTGCCCCCGGGAAATGCTCTCCTTGAGCACAGTGCAGAGGGGCTCCGGTGCGTTTCTCTGGAGATCCCAGAGCCTCTCACCATGCACCGAGGACTGGGCCGGGGAGGTTTTAGTGGGTAAAAACCCCACATAACCGCCGCCTTCCCCTCAGAATGCGGGGTATCTTTTTAAAGATTTCCTCCTCGTTAACAAAAAAAAAAGGTTTTTGTTTTTACTCGTAAATATACTTGCGTTTGTATAATTGTAACTTTTTGAAAAATCTTTTGTTGGATTGTGCATTGTACTACATAAAAGATAATTTCGACATTTACTAATATTTTTTTTTTTTGGACGAACTATCACAGTTGGCACAGAGAAGCTGGCCTTTACTGCTTCACCGGATTTGAGAGGTGGCACAGCTCTTAGGTCGCTTAGCCTGAACCTCTATTAGGTGGTAACTCGACACAAGGGTCCCCCCGGTGAGGGGTAACCTCGGCAGGCGGTTACCATTATTACGCGTTAGCAGTCCGATCCGAGGGCGCCCGAGAGGAATGAACCACGACTCGGTCGGTAGCTATTTTAAACGAAATCTATTGGGACAATCTAAGCTAAACTAACTTATATGCCACTTCGGGAAGCGTTAGCGCTGGGAGAAAAGTGGCCGAAGAAACTCAGCAACGCCCTAATCTTGTCAAGGAGGTGGGGTTTTCCATAAAACACTTGTATCGCGCAAGGATTATTCGCAACCTCCGACGGTCGCGGATGGACGCTTTGTAGATTTGTAAAGATCTAGCCTGTGCAACGGTGATCACGTCGTCCGGATCG
The DNA here is from genome assembly GCA_029286785.1 of Meandrusa payeni. NCBI lineage: Eukaryota > Metazoa > Arthropoda > Insecta > Lepidoptera > Papilionidae > Meandrusa > Meandrusa payeni. The sequence continues at coordinate 175,411 of JAGSMX010000036.1, forward strand.
TCGAGAACGTGTCTCGGCCTCCGGACGACGTGTCTGAATTTACAAGTGGGACATTTACTAATAATTTACTTTACAATAAATGTATATTGTTAGAGAGCTCTAGCGCTGGCAAAGAAAGAAACGTGATCACAAATTCACGTCTTATATTAATTTACATAACAAACATTTCAATTAAACTAATCTAAGTTATCGTTAATTACTCGAGAAACAGAGTCACAATCGCTAACACCACAGTAAATAGCAAAGAAAGAAAAGAAAACGAAAAAAACAAAACAGCCCTTGAACGATGTTGCCGGTCCGAGTGACCCGGCCGAATGAGAGGGCGCGGGATGCGCGCGCGCCGTTGTTTCGAAATGTTATGCTGGTCTTCCCTTATAATATTTTAATTGGTTCAATTTAGTTATTAAATTGACATTATTATTATATTTGGAATTGCCATTTTAGAAATATAACATAAACTGTATAGGATATATATATATAAGGTTGTCAAATATCTCCCTTCCGCCTTTTTGTCTTTTGAATTTCGCGGCTATGTACAAAGCGCTACAGAGCTCGTATCTAGCAATACTATACATAATTTGAAAGGTCTTGACATAGCCTACAAAACGACGCTATGCATAATTAGTTTGGATATTGCGTTCAACAGTTATAGACGTGTAAACATGGAGTTCACTAACGCCGAAATTCGCGCTATTTTAAAGTTTTCCTTCGTTAAAGGCAAATCCGCTAGAGAAACGTTCCGTGAGATTAATGGTGTTTTGGGGGATGGTACTCTATCACTTCGAACCACGGAGGAATGGTTTCGACGATTCAGAGCCGGTGAAAACGACACCATGGATAAGCCAGCCGGCGGAAGACCTGTGACGACAAATACCGATCAAATCATGGACTACATCGAGTTAGACCGGCATGTGGCATCTCGTGACATCGCCCAAGAGATGGGAGTTAGTCACCAAACCATTTTAAACCATCTGCAGAAGGCTGGATACAAAAAAAAGCTTGATGTTTGGGTGCCGCATGACACAAAAGGCGGAAGGGAGATATTTGACAACCTAATATATATAATATATACATATATACATATATATATATCCTATACAGTTTAACATTTTGATATGTAGTATCACTTATGTAGTATAGGATGTTTATTTTATATAATTTTACCCACTGACGATCACAATGTATTTGTTATAAGTAAATACAGCCTGTATCATCTGCTTTGTTAGATAAATAAAAATAAAATAAAATCCCATGGACACCATCTTGATGGTTGGCGCTGTACGACGCACGCACGCTCAAACTATAGTATCCAGAAACAAGCCTACTCCTATCTCAAAGGCCGGTAACACCTGCAGCTACTCATCAGGTGAGTCGTGAGCAAGTTTGCTCCTGTTCCTAGAAAAAACACACCTGCGATCCCGTTTGTAACGTGTTAGTGGACGATTGGATCACTCAACTCCAGGAGAGTTGAACGCTCGTGTGTTTCTTGGCATTTACAAAAAAAACCAACGGTATCCAAATATCGAATCCAAATTTCGACAAAAACATTATTAAATTAAAAAGTATAATAGGTGGAGAGAAAAAAACTATATAGATTAAAAAAAAAACTAATTATGTACACAGATCTATTACTAAAATTATAAATTCTTAATTCTGTCTGTTTGTTTATTACACAATCACGACTTAACTACAGAACCTATTCAAATGAAATTTGGTACAGAAATAGTCCACTGAGAAAGAACATTGGCTTGGGAGTGGAAGGACATGGGAATGAAAGTTTCCCCTTCGAAGGGCACAGCAATCACGGCTGGATCACCCACGGTGAAGCGAAGAGTAACCTTCATGCCGGTCTGCAAGGAGGTCTGGCCCTGGTGGCAGTACCGGGTAGGATCTCCGAGCTTTTTTTGTTGACGGCGGGGGGGAAATCTTCAAGAAGATACCCCGCCTTCTGGGATAAATCCACTAAAACCCCCCCGGTGGGCCTTCCGCGGTGCATGGTGAAGGGCTCCGGGATCTTCAGTGGAACGCACCGGAGCCCCTCTCCCCCTGTGCCCTCGCATTGCAAGGCGACACGGGCCAGTCGATGTTGCCTTCTTCCCGGGACCTTTTTAGCGAACGATAAAGGCTCTCCGGGTGGACTGTGGGGGGCGATTTTCCACCCTCTTTGACCGGGGAGGAGACATCTATGGCATAAAGTGTGTTAGTGTAGCGTTAGCGGTGGAGCCGTGGACTAGATCCGCCGCTGGGAGCTGGGTGGGGATCACAGCTCGTTTTCCTAACTCCCAAGGCCTCAGGGTGATGGATTCGGAGAAGTCCGTCGCCTGCTAACTTAACAGCTGCTAAGCTAACTCCCCCCTTCACCCGTCGGGAGGTGCTCTCCTAAGAGCACAGTGCAGAGGGGCTCCGGTGCGTTCCTCTGGAGATCCCAGAGCCCCTCACCATGCACCGAGGAAAGGGCCACCGGGGATGTTTTAGTGGGTCAAACCCCACATAACCGCCGCCTTCCACCAAAGGCGAGGTATCTTTTTGAAGATTTTCTCCCCGTTAACAAGAGCTAGCTTTTTTATGTCATAACGTCGGCAATGAGCTTACGACCCATATGATAAAAGATATATAGGAATTAGAAAATGAGCTTACTTAAATGTATGTATGTGTTTTATTTGCCAGCCAAAAAAAATGCTGATGTCACCATTCCAAGCGTACGAAGTCGCGGGCACAGCTAAAGCGAATACAGCAACATAAAACATTGGAATACGATAAAGCAGTGTAATAAATGAGGTCAGAAAATTTTGACTTTTAATAAAATCGCCCAAAGCGTGGGAATATGGATCGGCGCGGGTCGATGGATGCTGGAGAGGTTAATGACCTGATCAAATATAATCTCTTATCGAGAATTAGTTTCTAAGCAACACATACTTAAAATCTAGACGTGCTTGTAACCTGTGAGTGATTTCTCTGTCTTAACTAAAGATACGTAATAACGCCACTGCATGATGAAATTAGTTGTGTTTTCTACATGTTATAACTTTGGACTGGGTGAACCGATTTTAATGATTCTCTTTTCAATTGATAGCTGGTGCTTCCAGTTTGGTCCAGTTCTACAAAGGGCATCCATGAGAGAACCATGTAAGTCTAAAATTTGCATCAAGTATGTGCGACACAAAAGTACGAATGACTCAATATCACACGACCCTCTTGTACGCCCGCGGATCGGAATGCTTACAAATATATGAAAATAGTAACCGTCCAAGCCGAGGTTACCCTATGTGACCTAAGAGCTATGCCACCTCTCAATCCGGTGAAGCAGTCAAGGCCAGCCTCTCTGGCAAAAATCTCTAAAAAAACGACACTTCTTCTCACTGAGCGGTGATTGTGACACAATTGGTTTAGCAGACACAATACCCACCCGCAAGGTCTGGACTCATAAAGACCGCAGGACGACCTCATAAAGACCGCAGGACGCAGCTGGATGCAATCTTACAACCGGTCCTGTTGGAAATGGTTGGGAGAGGCCTATGTCCAGATCCTCGAACCTCGGAGCAGGGCGACGGAGGAGAGCAAATCTTGTTTTTCTCCATTCCCCATAGTTGAGCCTATGCGGCGAATACGGGGTTCACCGCCTAGTTACAAGGCCTCGAGGTGTCGCGTGTAGTGTTCCCGTTGTGCTCCTGCCAAACGTAGAGGTAACTCCACCTATGTGAGATGAGGCTCGTCAGAGCCAGCGTCGTAGGAATCACGGTAGTGTGGTAGTTTCCGTGGTTCCGTCTGAAGGCACCGAGTAGGACACCGTAGGGTACGGTACGGAGTACGGTGCGAGTACGACATAACCTCTAAAAAGGTTATGGCCTATGTCCAGCAGTGCATGTATTATTGTTGAAATGATGATAATGACACAATACAAAAGATACAATACATAAAATACAAAAGATTATTCTTTTCAAAAAACGTTCCCACATCAAAGATATAGAAAGTACCCAATTAACATTTTTGAAATCACTTTATTAGTGTTGATTGGAATGAACTGTTGGTACGAACAAGAATCGCACCCGGGTTGAATCGTGTGAAATAGTAAAGGTTGCAACACATTAGGGTGTAACGATGAGGATTTTTTCGTAGAATAAGACTACGGTATCCCCTGCCTGTCGTAGGTTACTAAAAGGGCCCTCGGGTTCATTGGGCGACATTGACGCACAAAACCGCGCGGAAATTCTAGCCGAGCACCTAGAGGTGCAATTCACACCCAACTTACCCAACTATAGTGTCCGAGGCGTAAAGCTCACCATAAGCGTGTTGAAAAGCGAGTCAAGGAACTACTAGTTACACCTCCCCGCTTCCCGGGGACACGTTTTCTCGCCCTCCGACGTTAGGAGGGCCATTAGTCGCCTCCCTCTGAGGAAAGCGCCTGGTCACGACGGTATCCCAACCAGTGCGCTCAAACAACTCCCGCGAGGGTTCGTAGTAGTAATAACTCGGCTCTTCAACGGTATACTTCGCACCCATCATTTTCCACGGGATTGGAAAACCGGGAAAGTAATAATGCTTCCCAAACCGGGTAAAGATCGTAGGTTGGCGGCGAGCTACCGGCCTATAACGCTGTTACCGCACATCGCCAAACTATTCGAAAACTGCTACTGCAGAAGATTCGTCTTCACGTCCGGCTACGTGAGGAACAACACGGTTTTCGCAACGGCCATTCGACAACCACACAATTGGTCCGCGTGCTTCATTTTCTGACCTCCGCATGTAACCGGGGTCAGAGGGCGGTCGGGGTCTTTCTCGATATAGAGAAAGCCTTCGATAGTGTTTGGCACGCCGGACTATTGTACAAGTTGCTCGACATCGATACTCTACCGCGCGCGTTAATACGACTAATCGCGTCTTACCTATCCGAACGCTCGTTCTACGTGAGCATCGAGAACGTTTACGCGTAACATAGTAACCGTCAAGCCGAGGTTACTCCTCACCGGGGGGACCCTTGTGTCGAGTTACTAGCAATAGAGGTTCAGGCTAAGCGACCTAAGAGCTATGCCACCTCTCAATCCGGTGAAGCAGTCAAGGCCAGCTTCTCTGGCCAATCTGTGTAGTTCGTCATAAAAAAAAAAAAAAAACCCCGGTGCCGACACCAATAGATTTGTTGTTGCAATTTTGTGTGCTGATTTACCACGCATTCCGCGGCGAAAAAAAACTTCGTGAGGAAACTGTCTAAAAAAAATTTTCTACGACATTTAAAGTCTGCCAATTCGCACTAGATGTGTATGGCGGAATATTCCCTTATACTCTCTTTACAGAGAAGGCCTGTGCCCAGCAGTAGGACATATATAAAGACTTTAAATAATCACCGATTAATAAACAAATATATAACAAGTAAATTTGAGAGCACAAACAAGAAACGACTTCAAATCTAATCAAACGTTATTACGCCTTCGTTGTATTTACGAATAATCGTAGAAGTAAGGGTTTTATTTTATTCAAGTTGCCGACCACAGACAAAAGAAAGAATGGAATGTTTTTTTTTATTTAATTTATTACGATATTTCGTATATTGGATGAAATATATCGATATAAAAAGAAATATTAGACGATACGGAAAGCGTTGTTAAGGTATAGTATATATTTGTCCCACTGTTGGGCAAACTTCTCTGTAAATAGAGTATGAGGGCATAATTCTATTACCTATTTTCAGTCTTCACATGTGTCAGCTAATTGTGAACATGGAATTTGGAATTTTGTCGTGATGTGTTGTTGTGATATAAAGTTTTGAAAGAAAATTATTTGCATTCGCACTAATGTATCAACACCTTAATGTTATGGTAGATAAGGCGCATTTACGACGGGGTTTTACGATGATCTTATAATGAGGATACGAATCTCCAGAACCGCTCGGTGTCGTTAAGGTCTCTAGAGGTGTAGTCGCCGGAAGTGTTAGAGGTTTTTTTTTTTTTTATCGTTCCCCAAACTTAGGGTTCTTTTCACATCCTTTAATCTCCTTTCCACTGGCACTTCAATTTCTTTCTTCATCTATCTGTCCTCCCTCCTGGCATCACTCTTTACATTTCTTTAACATGTTAATTTTTTTCTTATTTCTACCACAACAATTGCTTCCAGCGCATACTGCAATATTTTGGACACGTTGCAGAAATCCGGATAACCTCGAGAAGCTAATGGTTGTTGGCCAGGTGGACGGAAAAAGAGCACGCGGACGCTCACCCACACGGTGGGCAGACGCAGTTAAGACGCTCACAGGCCTGCCAGTAACCAAAGCCATGAAGACCGCCGAGGACAGGGACGCGTGGAAGTTGATCGTGAAGCGAGCGATCAACACTTTGTGCTAGACACGACCTTCAGCAATGAAGGAGACGATTAAGAAGAAAGAAAGAAGAAGAAGAAGACCACAACAATTCCCACTTATTTCTACTAGCACATTTACCTTCCTTACTTCTACTACAACGTTTTCGTTTACATATTTCTACTAGCACTTTTTCCTTTACTTATTTCTACTACCATATTTTTGTTTCAATTTCAGGGAGGGAGTAACCTCCCCCCCGGGACAGTGCAGAGGGGCTCCGGTGCGTTCCACGTTGAGATCCTGGAGCCCCTCGTCATGCACCGAGGAATGGGCCGCTCGCTGTTTATTAATTTTAGAAGAATTGGTGGATAGGGGATGTTCATGTCAAAAATATATCAATATATTTTTCGATATAATATATCGTGAGGTTGTACCGATACTACGCGATATATTGAACAAATATATCGATATTTTTTATATATCTAAGTTGTTTATAATTAATTAGAGCTTAATATTAAATATTAGGAAAGTTCTGTACTAATACAGTACTCGGCGTGTAACTGAGAGGTTCTCGCATCGGATACCAGCCCAGACTATTTGATTTGATTCTGCTAGCAGTACAGACTACATGCATAGATTATGAAATTTATACAACGAGTCCTGCCATCGTGAAGAGTAGGAGTGTAGTAACATACTACACTACACTCTTCGTGATGGCAGCGCAAGTAAGGGTTTTATTTTATTCAAGTTGTCAACCACAAATAAAAGAAAGCATGGAATGCCTTTTTTATTTAATTTCTTATATTTCGTATATCGGATGAAATATATCAATTTTAGACTCGATAATATCGGATTTAAGCGATATATCGCGGCCATATATCGATATTTTATGTAATATCGATATATATCGTGCACTCCTGGTGGGTAAACTAACTAATTAATCACTTACAGTAAGTACTATAGATCAATAACCTCCATTTTTGAAGTCGGTTAAAAGTGCAGACGTCGCACAAAAACCATAAAAAGATCTTTTAACCTTTCGGAAATTACGTGGGAACGTAATTAAAGGTTTCCGGTTGGAAATATGGAATTAATGAAGAAGAAAAACGACGCCGACTCCAGTTGTCAAGGTTTTGGTGTCGAATTCCGTGTGAGTCAATTTTTATGATATTTTTTACGTATTATAAAGTAATAAATTTATATCTATAATATCTACTGGATATTAAATTAACATACTCATTTCTACTGCCAATAGCTTCATGGCTTAGTTTTCTGCAATACGAAAGATCGAACGTTCGAATCCTAAATATAATCGATAATTATCTAATAGTCTATACAATAGAGGGCTATGCTCTGGGTATCTCTATCAGTCCGTAGACGAAGAAAGGTAAATGACATAGCCCACCATGTAAGTTGAAGTGGCAATGGGCAGGGCATATCGCGCGTAGAACAGATGGTCGATAGGAAAGTTCTCGACAGGAGACCACTGGCAAGCGCGGCGTAGGATATCCCTGTAGATCTAGGCTCATAGAATAAGGCTATGGTATCCCTGTCGTAGAAGGCGACTAAAAGGGGCTTCGAGTTCGCTGGGCGACAAGAATGGGGGCCTTTGTCGTCCGCCAAAGTGTACCCGAGAAGAAGGCAACATCGGCTAGCCCGTGTGGCCTTGCACTGCGAGGGCACAGTGCCAAGGGGCTCTGGTGCGTTTCACTGGAGCTCAGGGAAGGGCGACCGGGGAGTTTTAGTGGGTTAGAAGGCATCAATTAAGGTATTCATTTGCACAAGGCGGGCAAAAAAAAGAGGCCTAAGTTCTATGTCTGATAAAATACAGACGAAATAAAAACTTACAAAACTAAATTAAAAAAAAAACGTTACTTCTTCCCATTAAACGGTTGTCAACTCATTCTTTACGATTTCTTTTTTGTAGTGAAATTCGAGAGATCAAATTTAGAAACCAGCTAAACTTGAATACTAAAAAAAAAATCTAGATAATTCGCACTATTTATTCATCCGCAAGTTTTCAAATTTTAATCTGTTGATATTTCATCTCGCAAACCGGTTTCCACTAGGGATGCGCGTTATTGATTAACGGAAAAACAATTCTAATGTATAAATATAACAACGTTAAACGCTGTTAGGCGCGGACCTTGGTATTTCCTAGGAATTTTATTATCCTTTTATTATCCTAGGAAGATCGAAATAATAATAATAAATCTTTATTAGTCACCATAGAAAATGTTTACACAAAGAAATATGAAGTCCCTGACTCCTGAGCTAGGTTCTATTGGACCTGTGTTTCAGGGTCAGTGTCTTCTCCCATTTGAAAAGCACAATAAAATACAATAAAATATGAGCATAACAAATGATAACAATATTTTATGAATGTGTGTGTGTATGTCCCTCAGCTTTATATTATATTAAATTTTATTAAATTAGGAGGCGTTCAGTCTGAACATAATTCAACTCTAGTAAATATTTTTTACAAACTAATTTACATTTATGATTCGACAAAGGATGAATTTTTAAGACTTTATTTAACCTAAACAAGGAAGTGGCTCTGAAGCTCTGCTGTTGACGTACAGTTGCTGTTCTACATTTAGTAGATGGGCAGATGTTCAAATAGAACTAATCAGAACCTAACCTCAGATCAAACTAACCTTGAAATACATCCTTTCCAATAAAAAAAATGAATCGTCAAAACCTATTGGCGTGACATTGAGCGTCAATAGCCTGGTTTAGGGTACGGCCTGCGAATCGTAAGGTCGTGGGTTCGAATCCACCATTCGATTATTGCCGTGAACCATGTTCTAGCACAAGCTTAAGCTTAGTTGGAATGGTTAACAAGATTGTTAGTTATATTTCTGAAAAAAAAATGAAATATTGCTAGCTTCCTTTTTAAAAAAAATTCTTTGATTTGTCGCACACATACTTCATGCAAATAAAAGAGAAAGTGTGTTTGTACCAAATAGGCTCCAAAACGGCTGGACCAATTCCAATTAAACTTTCAGGGAATCATCAGATTGACCTGGCGAGTAATCCTGTAAAGTTTGGTGACTTCTCTTTTTGAACTGTCAAACGTACTTTTATTTCCGACATTAACTTGAGTCCGATATGTTTTCGAGTAAATGATATTGTATTTACTGATATGTACATGGGTGTAGGTAATCTTCACCCGCTCGAGAAGAGAATTAATGCGGAGAGGAATGAATAATTGAATATATTGTGAGAGTTAAAATAAATATTTAATGATGTAAGTTTATTGTTTAAATAAAATAAAGCAAAATCTAGCCCGGCGAATCGGACTGGGTACGCTTGTGCAAAATTTAAGTTGTAAATGATTTTTTCATGAATCCCATTATCAGATTTGGACCAAATTATATAGGAAAGGAGCAACGGCTTTCAAATATTTTTTTTTATCATAATCGGTTCACCCAGTCGAAAGTTATGTTAACACAAAAAAATATACAGACGAATTAAGAAACTTCCTTTTTGAAGTCGGTAGAAATTAAGTTATTACACTTGCGATACGTTCGCGTTATATTTACTCGTATCTTCATTTAAATCTTTTTTTTTTAACGAAGAGGAAATCTTCAGAAAGATATCCCGCTTTCTGGGGGGAAGGCGGCGGTTGTGGGGTTTTTACCCACTAAAACCTCCCCGGTGGCCCTTCCTCGGTGCATGGTGAGGGGCTCCGGGATCTCCAGTGGAACGCACCGGAGCCCCTCTGCACTGTGCTCATAGAGAGCATTTCCCGGGGGAGGTTACTCCCTCCCCCCCTGTGCCCTCGCAGTGCAAGGCGACACAAGCCAGCCGATGTCGCCTTCTTCCCGGGACCACCTTGGCGGACGACAAAGGTCCCCACCCTTGTCGCCCAATGAACCCGAGGCCCCTTTTAGTCGCCTTCTACGACAGGCAGGGGATACCGTAGTCTTATTCTTGAGAGCCCAGAACTACAGGGTTGATCTTCATTTAAATCTAGGTTAGAGGTTCAGGCTAAGCGACCTAAGAGCTATGCCACCTCTCAATCCGGTGAAGCAGTCAAGGCCAGCTTCTCAGGCCAATCTGTGTAGTTCGTCATTACAAAAAAATATCATTTAAATTGATTCTATTTAATGGTCACATCACTAGTTGGCGTTTAGTTTTTTTTTGCTAATCGCATTCAAAAATGATTATCTTAAAATGAATTATTATAGAGATCATCAAATCTCACAGAAACCAGTTACTATTAAAAACTAACACGATTATAGAAACGACATCGATAAGATATAATTTCGAAATCAGCCGAGGATAATACAAGACCTAGCTTTACAGTTTCTAAGCAAATGCTTGACCGAGAAACCACCTGATGTTATGGAGAAATGCAGTCACTAATGGTAAAACGCACTACCTTACACCGCTGAAAATCAGCGCTGTCGCATCCTTGCGACAGCATATGCTGAGACGGTGTCCGATTTTTTTTTTATGACGAACTACACAGATTGGCCAGAGAAGCCGGCCTTGACTGCTTCACCGGATTGAGAGGTGGCATAGCTCTTTGGTCGCTTAGCCTTAACCTCTATCGCTAGTAACAACACAAGGGTCCCCCCGGTGAGGGGTAACCTCGGCTTGGACGGTTACTATGTTACGCGTAAGCGTTCCCATCCGAGGGCGCCCGAGAGGGCCGAACCACGACTTGGTCGGTAGCTATTTTATTAACAAAATCTATTGGGACAATCTAAGCTAAACTAACTTATATGTCACTTCGGGAAGCGCTAGCGCTGGGAGAAGATGTGGCCGAAGAAACTCCAGCAACGCTCCTAATCTTATCAAGGGGGTGGGGTTTTCCCATAAAATACTTAAATCGCGCAAGGATTTTTCGCAACCTCCGACGGTCGCGAATGGACGCTTTGTGAATTTGTAAAGATCTAGCCTGTGCAATGGTAATCGCGTTATCCGGATCGTCAAGACGTTGTCTCCGGGAGACGAGACGGAATTTAGTATAGAAAGGCTTATAAGTGGCGGCACTTAAAAGAAGTTTGTAAGAATGGTATCTCTCGCATAATGTTAAGTGATCATCGTCGCCCATGAACATCCACAGCACCAAACCTGTAGGTGCGTTGTCGTCCTTTGAGATAGGAGTAGGCTCGTTTATTGAAGGTCCTCAAAACGTACAGACATGACCAGCACCCACCTTTCTCCAGCAGCTGCGCGAACATGTTCTGGACGTTGGTGTGATGGTGTTTCCATCGGAGGCAGTACTGCTGCGGCACCATCTTCCCGCTGGTACCCTGGACCACTAACACTTCGGTATCATAAGGCTTGAGGTGGTTCTCGATTGTTCTTTTATACTAAACTTTCTTCTGGGGATATAATTTCGATTGGTCGTGAAGATTCTGGAATGTTCTTCCCCGGTCGTGTTCTGTGTACCTGTAACAAACGATATAAGAATTATTATCTTTAAAAATAAAAGAAGTGTGTGGGTATGTTCCATATAGGCTCCGAAAAGGCTGGACCGATTTCAATGAAACTTTCAGGGGAACTTCAAACAGACCTGGCGAGTGATCCTGTAAAGTTTGGTGACGATCGGAGCACTACTCTTTTTGAACTGTCAAAGAAGACGTCGTATTAATATTTCTGACAGTAACTCGAGCCCAATATGTTTTTGTATAAATGATAACAATGATATTGTATTTACTGATATGTACATGGGTGTAGGTAATGATCTTCACCCGCTAGAGAAGAGAATGAATACGGAGAGAAATGAATAATACTGTGAGAGTTAAATTAAATATTTAATGATGGAAGTTTATTGTTTAAATAGAAAAAACTAAAAAGTAGAGCAAGACAGTATTTCACGCCTGCCCACCGTCCGCAACTTTACAATGCACAAGTACGGCCTCATAATACTGTTCGCATCTCTGGGCCGGGGCTCCCCAATACCAACTTCTTCCGTTTGACCGTGTACAACGTAGAGCTGTTCGAATAGTCGACGATCAGGGTCTTTCCGATCGACTAGACCCTCTGAGTCTGCGAAGAGATGTCGGTTCTCTTTGCATCCTGTATCGCATTTACCATGGGGAGTGTTCTGAGGAATTGTTCGGAATCATCCCAGCTACCGATTTCCATTACCGCACATCTCGGCAGAATTCCAAATTCCACCGCCACCATCTTGATGGTTGGCGTTCAACGACTGTACGTTTTTCGCGTAACTTTCTCCCACGCACTGTCAACTTGTGGAATCAACTGTCGCCAGCGGTTTTAGAAACGAGTCTATTCCTATCTCAAAGGCTGGCAACGCACCTACAGCTCCTCTTGTGCTGTGGATGTTCATGGGCGACGGTGATCACTTAAGATCAGGTGAGCCGTATGCTCGTTTGCCACTTTTCATATAAAAAAAAATAAAGTAGAATCTACCCGGGCGAAGCGGGCTGTGTGTACCTTATTATACAATAAATACTTCTATTATTTTTTTATTTAATCTTTATTTGGACAAAATAAAAGTCTACACAAATATATATAATAATGTCTTTATGTTTACATTTCATAGAAGCAGGTTATCAATTCCGTTTTTTTTTCCAACCATTCCAAATACAATAACTACCAATTATGATAATAAGAACTTGACCGGAAGTCTATAGTATACTTCCGACATATGGATGCCAGACGTGGTCCATGAAAAGAGAAGACGAAGACAAAGTAGCCATATACCAACGAAAAATGGAAAGAAGTATGCTCGGACTAAGACAAAGTTAGAAACGATACCATCAGAGAGAAAACGAAAATAGTAGATGCAAGGAGAAGAGCAAGACTTCTCACTGGCACTGGACAAGAGCACAGATGTAGAATGAACAACAACCGATGGACAAAACGTATAACAGAGTGGATACCAAGAGACAAAAAAAGAGACAAAGGTAGACCAAGTAAGACATGTTGAGACATTTTCAAACAGAAATGTGAAATTCAAACAAAATATTTGGAAAGATTTAGGAGAGGCCTACCCCGCAGAGGCGACTACTACAAACGAACCTGGTATTTTACAAAAAATAATAGAAGTCTAAAATACGACGTGGGAGCCTTCAAGAGTAGAGTGAATAGGCACTTACTAAACTAGCGAGTACCTTTCGACTATATCACCACTTAACACCAGGTGGGATCATGGTCAAGCGCTAGTTTACACGCATAAAAAAAAATTGTTTCTGTTGACAAGTATATTAAATAATGTCAACAGAATATATTGGAACTAAAATCAGATTACCGAACAATTTATATGTATCTTAAGTTTAATTGTAGTAGGACAATAAAGGCTATTTTATTTATCAACGTGTCAGTTGTCTTTACTTATATCTAAAACTTAAAAAAATTATACCACCTAAAATTAAAGAACAATTTCATAACGACGAAAACAAACCTTTTAAACACTGTAATATCTTACCTATTTATACAAAAATAAAATACATTATGTTAAAAGAATATTTCTTTGTTGAAAATTTTTTAACCAAAATGGAACATCCTATATGCACACGGTCGATATCGTCAAACCAGTTTAATACGATAGGCGCAAAAAATGTGTACGGCGAGCAAGATACATCGTACCTAGATTAATTAATGAACTACCCTTAGATATTAGGAATTGTATAACTCACAAAAACATTAAGAGTATATTAAAAAGTTATTTAGGAACGCAAGACGGACACTTTGGCGCTAGTGACAAACCTTATATAGCGTTAAGTTATATGTATATTCCATATTTTTATTTGTAATACATAAAAAAATCTGTGAACATTGTTTACGCTTCCCGAAGTGGCATATAAGTTAGTTTAGCTTAGATTTTCTCAATAGATTTTGTTAATAAAATAGCTACCAAGTCGTGGTTCGGCCCTCTCGGGCGCCCTCGGATCGGACTGCTAACGCGTAATAATGGTAACCGTCCAAGCCGAGGTTACCCCTCACCGGGGGGACCCTTGTGTCGAGTTACCACCTAATAGAGGTTCAGGCTAAGCGATGTAAGAGCTGTGCCACCTCTCAAATCCGCTAAAGCAGTAAAGGCCAGCTTCTCTGTTCCAACTGTGTTTGTTCGTCCAAAAAAAAAAGTGAACATTGTAGTCGTCATGATGATTTATGCGTCTGAGTGGTCATCAGGCACGAGGGGGCTACCGTATTATATTTTTTATATACAGCATGATGTAAATACCACGCGTCTTATAAGAACAGCACCATTTCGCACAGGAAACATAAATCTGATAATTAAATCTTACCGCGGCGTGTGAGAAGAAATAAATTAAAAACAACAACAGCATCTGGCGTCCGATAAGGACGCTTTGCTTTTATTTTGATTAATAAAAAATATATTATCTGTGTTAGTTTTTTTGGATACTTTAAAAAAAATTTAAAATGCAGCCCTGGATGTTAAACGCATAAGCTTGGTAATTGTAAATGACAATTCACTCTGTTATTGAAAAATATGATTGGGAAACCGTTGCGGTAGAACACTCGTCCATCAGGGATAGGCAAAGATGATAGAGTCTTCAAGAATATCCCTCGATCTAAGATTATGTGGGATTTTACCCACTAAAACCCCGTCGGTAGCCATTCCTCGGTGCATGGTGAGGGGCTCCGGGATCTCAGAGGAACGCACAGGAGCCCCTCTGCACTGTACTCTTAAGAGAGCACGTCCGGGGAGCAGTGTAAGGTGACACAGACCAGCCGATGTCGCCTTTTTCCCGGGTACACTTTGGTGGACGACAAAGGCCTCCAACCTTGTCGCCCAGTGAACCCGAGGCCTAGTCACCTTCTACGACAGGCAGGGGATACCGTTGTTTTATTCAACGAGCCCAGAACTACAGCTGGTGGCTGGTATCCTGCAGTTATACCCGAGCGTCATAACTGTCTCGTTAATGCGCGCGCTGTCCGGTCGCCTCGCGTCCAGGCGATAAGGGCCGACCCTCTGACCGCGTTATCAGTTTCCAAAATACACCGCGATAACGCTATCGCATTTCGAACGGGTTCGAAATTCAACTGCCCATGTGTGCAACGTTAACTTCGATTCGTGTTGTCAAGCGAGCTCGTTTAACCACAATATACTTTGCATTTAAAACTTTAGATGTGTTTAATATTTTAAGTTAAAGTTACAGCTTGTACGACGCACTAGTGAGTCCTCCCAGCCATGACACGGTGCAGAGACATGGACTCTGACCGTTGGGCTGGTACATAAGCTGAAAGTCGCACAACGAACGATGGAAAGAGCTCGGCATTTCTCTTAGGAATAGAATCTGAAACGAAGAAATTCGACGGAGAACAAAGGTAGTCGACATAGCTCTTAAAGTCAGCAAGTTTAAGTGGCAGTGGACCGGCCACATATGCCGAGTCAGTGACGGTAGATGAGGGAGGCCGCGCACAGGCCGGAGAAGCGTGGCGCGCCCTTCCTCCAGATCAACCGAGAACTTTATAACGATAGCGGGAAGTGGCTGGATGCGGAAAGCGAAGGATGTAGTGGAAGGCATTGGGGAAGTCCTATTTACATGAAGATGATAATGATACAGCTTGTAGATGTCTTAGATGGAACACTCTGTAAATAGAGTATAAGGACACTCCTACTGCGGATTGGCCTTCACATGTGTTCACATCTAACACATGTATGGTCCTTCTTGCTGTTTTCTTTCTTTGCCGAGCGTCGTAAATAAGTACATAAAATTGCAATAAACAAATTTATCAATGCGGGCACAAGAGCTCGCCGATGTCGCCTTCTTCCCAGGTCCATTATAGCGGATTGTCTATCAATCTAGCTCAACAGGAAAGCTATTTTAGCGTCAACTGGAGAATTTAGCTAACTGTGTAATCATCCCCTCACCAACCAAACCCACAACATGTTCAACCATCGTCGTAATTCTACGGGATCGCTCGCGCACACAACCGCGGCGTCCACGTCCTGGGAGAGGACAAACCTCCCCTCACCATCCTCCAGGTAAGGCGCGCCGGAATGTGTAACAAAGGACGCGCCTTCCTCCACGACCTCCGTAAGCAGGTGAGTACTCCCCCGAGTCCATATAAGGCCTTCATTGGACATAGGACAACAGAAGTAGCCTTAGTTACTGCTAATTACATCAGCTATCTGCTAGTGAAAGTCCTGTCAAATTCGATCCAGCCGTTCCAGAGATTAACCGGAACAAACAGTGAAAAATTAAAAAAAAATGTTATTTTTTATATGTACGGTATATACATTTCTATGCATGTAGTAAAAACATATTTTAATATCACAAACCGACACTGCAATTTGATTCATTCGTATTGTATAGATTACCAAGTATTACGACGTAATAAGTACAACATACAAACACACGGAGCATTCGTTTCCATACTAAACAAATGTCACACAGATAAAAAATATTTACACATGCCCTCAACACTCGCGTCTTATTCTCTATCTGTGAGCACGAGTGAGACGCTGACGTGCGAGAGGGACAGACGTATAAGTCACCTAACACACAGATAAGCTATCATTTTGGAAAGTTCCTCTAACAGAAAAAGCATGTTATATCTTCATTTATGTTATAGGTGACATATAAGGTATTGAAGCATCAATACCCTAATGGTTTAGGGTACGGTCTGCAAAATGGAAGGCCGTAGTGAGAGTGTATATTTCAGCCCCGTAGTCCTTTTTTTTTTTGTTAACGCGGGGGAATCTGTTTATAGACCATCCTCCAGTACCCTGGGTGGGCCCGGAGGGATGTGTGGGACTCGGCCTGGGCAGCCACTAAACCTACCGCGAATGCCATCAGCCGTTATGAGCGGGGTGTCCCGGATCTGTCAGCGACAGGACACCCAAAGCCCCGAAGTCCTCGGATAGAATAAGGCTACCGTATACCTAACGTAAAAGGCGCCTTGATATAGGTATTTTATGGGATAGCCCTGTAGTTCTGAAACTTCTTCTTAGCACTGCGAGGGTGCTGGGGGTAACTTTCCCCGAGACCTGGTTAACAGCACAGAGCAAAAGGGATCCGATTCGATTTGCTTGCGGTAAAGGAAAACATCGTGAGAAAACCTACAAGTCTTAGACAAATTTGCGTAGAATCTGCGTGGTGGACTATGCCCTCATATTCTCGTTACGGAGAAGGCCTGTGGCCAACAGTGGGACATATATATAATAGTGCTTGACCACGATCCCACCTGATGTTAAGTGGTGATATAGTCGAAAGATGGTACGCGCTAGTTTAGTAAGTGCCTATTCAGTCTACTTTGAAGGCCCCACGTCGTACTTGGAGGGACAGACTGACGCCGCTTACTTTTTCCACTCCTTGAACATCGTCTATGAAAGGGTGGAGACGCGCCGAATGTCTAAACGAAGGGCACGGCAAACGTTTCTGAATAAGAGATAAGATTGGCAATACCTGCCATTCCTTTACTAGTTATTTGTGGGCGGCGTCATTCACATAACTGCCTATTAAGCCACTAGATTCCCCTTCTCCCCAAAAACTGTCTTCACGATGACCTTCGACGTTGAACACGAGATGTATTTACCACGTAGATTCACGTCAGACCGGTCCGGGCAAAAATTTTATGTAATTTAAATGTAAAATCAAACAGAGAGGAACACCATGTTCCCACATAATTTAAGACGTCGCCACGTCATACCGCCTTATCTTAGAATTAATATTAATGCCGAGAATTGGACAAATCTGACCAGCCTTGTCACATACGCCTACCTGTTTCTAATCGTTTAACATGGGAGGAAACGCTTTTATTTGTATACGCCCGGTTTCGGCCTATAAGAGGGCCTCCTCTTTGCGTCGTTATCCTCATTGGTGAGGGTCGTGACCTCCACGAATTATGTGGCGGACGATCGCTTTCCACCTGTTGCGGTCTTTGGCGGTGTGAAATGCCTTGTGGACTATTGTTGTTGGTGCTAATTTGGTCGTTTTCCCTGTACTTTGCCTGTGACCAGGAGTGTTTCCAAGGTATCGGTTTTCCTGGCTATGTGACCGAAGAATTCGAAAACCCTACGAAAACAGACCTCAGAAGAGGGCCTATAGTGACTAAAACCTCCCAAGATAAACTTAGCTCTTTTGATTTTTTTATTATGTTCCATGCTCTTTCACGCTAATACACACACTCGCACATAAACCCTCGCATGCCCCAACGTACACTGTTCTCTCCACAAACACTGAGTGTGTTTGTGGAGAGAATCACATAAATTATTAATATTTAGTTGCTAAGATAAACTCGGAGTCTAGATTCGTCGCGGCTGACGCTTGAGGGATTAGCCTCGTCGCAAAAATAGTTATACCTAAAAAATCCGTGTTAAAACGGTACCCAAGACCAGGGGAGCAGTCGCCCCCTGCGCTGATAACCCGGGTAATGGGGTAACACCCCGAGGCCCGTACCTGCGAGGTTCCCGGGAACCTTGTAGATGACTCCACACACACACACACTCGGAGTTAGGTATAATATGTACGCTTCGTACTCAAACAGTTCGTCGGCCGCGAACCGCGAACCTTTTATAGCAAATTTTAACGTTCCCCGAATGTCACGCGAATTTCTATGGCAATTCTTTTACCTGTACAGCGATAAAACTATGGAATAGTTTGCCGATTGAGATTAGGGGCCTTATTTGCGCACAATACTTTTTTGTATATAATATATATATAAATAATATAAATATTATATAAAAAATATTATATAAAATATTATATAAAAATATTATATATAAATAGGCGGACTTAGTGCCAGAAGGCATTCTTCTCCCTAATATAAGCGATGTATTACTCTAGCGGTAGAGGTTCCCGTAAAGATGGCCGAAGAAAGTTCAACGCTCCTAATCCTATCCAAGGGTTTTTTTTTTGGACGAACTAACACAGTTGGCACAGAGAAGCTGGCCTTTACTGCTTCACCGGATTTGAGAGGTGACACAGCTCTTAGATCGCTTAGCCTGAACCTCTATTAGGTGGTAACTCGACACAAGGGTCCCCCCGGTGAGGGGTAACCTCGGCTTGGACGGTCACCATTATTACGCGTTAGCAGTCCGATCCGAGGGCGACCGAACTACGACTCGGTCGGTAGCTATTTTATTAACGAAATCTATTGGGACAATCTAAGCTAAACTAACTTATATGCCACTTCGGGAAGCGTTAGCGCTGGGAGAAGAAGTGGCCGAAGAAACTCCAGCAACGCTCCTAATCCTATCGAGGGGGTGGGGTTTTCCCATAAAATACTTGTATCGCGCAAGGATTATTCGCAACCTCCGACGGTCGCGGATGGACGCTTTGTAGATTTGTAAAGATCTAGCCTGTGCAACGGTGATCACATCGTCCTTTTTTTATTGCTTTTAGATCGCAACCACAGACCTGTGTCCGTGCTCTTTTCTAATACACTTAAATTGTTCACTCTGCATTTATTAAAAGAGTGCCACTTCTACAGTTACTATTTTCCTTTTTTTTGTTTTTTTTTTATATAATGCCTGAATTTGGAGGTGGTCAGAGATCGCTGCGGTTCACGCGTCGCAGACGCCCCGCTGCATTGCTATTAGCTTCTTCACGACCGCTGTGTCCCTGCTTCTTATGGCCATTTTTAGGTTGTAGTCCACTATCCTCTCCCTTGATGCGGCCATTGCCTTTGTCATCAGTCTTCCTGTGGCGTCGTCACAGTCATCTGTATAATAGACACAGCTGACGGTGTGTCTATTATCGGATCGGATATCGCCACAACAGCATGTTGGACGCTGTCGTGCAGTTGCAGTTTTTTCTTCACTGTTCTAATGACCACCACTGATCCGTAAGGTCTTGGGTCTCGTGCACGGTAAGGATGCGATAAAAAAGATGTTGCAGTCACATGTTAAGGCCAGGAATTATCTAACGGGTTCGAAGAGCGATTCGAATCTAGAGTTAGCCATACAATTTGGAGGTAATTTAACTTTTTGAACTACTTTACATGATTAACGGCACCATTAATCTATTATTATGTCGGCATTATGTAATTCATATCTAAATATAATTATCAGAAAACATAATTAACAAAATACCAAGCGAAGCTCGATCATCCAGGTACGGCTTATATGCTTCGACGTCGTCGGGACTTCTCTGAGTGCCGGAGAAGTCCCCTTTGAGGGTGAAGTCCGGTCTTTGCCGGGACCGGCCGGTCGTTGGGGTGTCTTGTCGCTGTCAGATCCGGGACATCCCGCTCATAACGGCTGATGGCATTCGCGGTAGGTTTAGTGGGTATGGGCTGCCCAGGCCGAGTCCCACACATGCCTCCGGGCCCACCCAGGGTACCGGAGGATGGTGTATAAACAGATTCCCGCGCGTAAACAAAAAAAAAAGGTACGGCTTATATAATACACGGTTAATAAATTATACAATTTACTTCGTGGAGTAAGTAATTAATTAAGCATTGGTTTCGACATATAACTTATTTATACATGTTTAAAACATTACTACCTGTTTGTAGGCTTTGCCCGCCTATAGTGGGCTGGTTAAATGTACGTAAGTGACATCACGCGGAGGTTGAGGCGGACTTTACGCTCGTATAGCCAATCAAATACTTCAATATCCAAAAGAGATCAGGGCTATTGAATAGTCAGAGTCCAACATTGGCTTCTCTATAGAAGTGTGGCTGTGACGCAAGCGAGCGGACATTCAAGCACGTGTTACTTGAATTTTTAACGATCGCAGAAGGTTGTCATAATAGGTTGTCAAATATCTCCCTTCCGCCTTTTTGTCTTTTGAATTTCGCGGCTATGTACAAAGCGCTACAGAGCTCGTATCTAGCAATACTATACATAATTTGAAAGGTCTTGACATAACCTACAAAACGACGCTATGCATAATTAGTTTGGATATTGCGTTCAACAGTTATAGACGTGTAAACATGGACTTCACTAACGCCGAAATTCGCGCTATTTTAAAGTTTTCCTTCGTTAAAGGCAAATCCGCTAGAGAAACGTTCCGTGAGATTAATGGTGTTTTGGGGGATGGTACTCTATCACTTCGAACCACGGAGGAATGGTTTCGACGATTCAGAGCCAGTGAAAACGACACCATGGATAAGCCAGCCGGCGGAAGACCTGTGACGACAAATACCGATCAAATCATGGACTACATCGAGTTAGGCCGGCATGTGGCATCTCGTCACATCGCCCAGGAGATGGAAGTTAGTCACCAAACCATTTTAAACCATCTGCAGAAGGCTGGATACAAAAAAAAGCTTGATGTTTGGGTGCCGCATGACACAAAAGGCGGAAGGGAGATATTTGACAACCTTATTTAACATTTAGTTCTAGGCCTAGTTACTGCGATACCTGGCTTTCACCCTGGAGGAATGGGTTTTGGAGCCCCGTTCTTTGAGACAGTCAGGTCCCGGAAGGAGGCCGATGAGCGGATCAGGGCAAATAGCCGGTGAGACGGGGTGCGCAGGAGGCGATGGCAAAATTCCGTTCTGATCTGCTATCCGAAGCAAACGAGAAAGCAACAATCGCTCTTCCTGACCCATTTACAGCGGACCTTTGCAACATCAGGGGCCTCCATTCCAACGCGAGAGTGTCCATTACCATCTTGAGACGGCAAAGTCGGCCTTACTCTTTCTTACCGAGACGCAGATATCTCCATCTGACATCTCGTATCTCTCCTACCGAGGGTAAAAAATAGATAACTTATTTATAACAATTATGCTGGAGTTTCTTCGGCCATTTCTTCTCCCAGCGCTAACGCTTCCCGAAGTGGCATATAAGTTAGTTTAGCTTAGATTGTCCCAATGGATTTTTGTTAATAAAATAGCTACCGACCGAGTCGTGGTTCGGAACTCTCGGGCGCCCTCGGATCGGACTGTTAACGAGTAATAATGGTAACCGTCCAAGCCGAGGTGTCGAGTTACCACCTAATAGAGGTTCAGGCTAAGCGACCTAAGAGCTATGCCATCTCTCAATCCGGTGAAGCAGTAAAGGCCAGCTTCTCTGTGCTGTGTTAGTTCGTCCTAAAATATATATAACAAATACGAAACTAACGACGTTATGTATACAGCAAAGGACTGGTAGTGGGTATTTTCAAGAGTAAAGTGAATAGGCATTTACTAAGCTAGTGCGCCTTACCATCCAGGACTGCATTACCACTTAACATCAGGTGAAATCGTGGTCAAGCACTTGTTTAGAATGTATAAAAAAAAATATATGAATAATTCAGAGCAATATTTAATGTCACTCATTATAACACAGCTAGAATGTTGTCCGTCAGTAATCTATTTTAGATAAACTTGTTTTTTAATAAACAAAAAAAGGCTATTTATATATATATATATATTAGCAATTCTAATCGACAGCTAAATGATTGCAAATTCAATTTACGATCTAATAATGGTCTATGATCTGACGAATAATTCTGATCATTTGACGTCAAATGAGATTAGTTCCCATAATTCGTGCATACGTAAGCGATAACATCGAATAGCTGTGTGAGAAATCGGTAGAAAAGTCCCAGCTTTAAATTCCGAGCTTTCGGCAGGAAAACGCAATCGCGGCGAGCAGTACCTGCGTAACAAAGACGTGCTCAAGCGTCATCTAGCTGCCTGTAACATAGGCCGACAATTGGGAGAGCTTTGCCTCAATGCGACCAGAGTAGCGCTCTTATATCAAAGCAGGTGTGACGGATTTTGAAAAGAACCGTCTCGTTGATCCTAGACGCAAAACGCCGCGTGAGTAAATCTCGCCACAATTACACCTACAATATCACCAGTCAGCTATATTGTGCTACTTGCAACCGACCATTTAAGAGCAAGTTCGGCTTCGCAAGCCATATCAGGGCTCATGCCCGAAGCTAGTCAAGGTCGCCTTCACCGGTTATGGTGTGGACTGGGGAGAAGGCGGCGATTATGTGGGGTTTTTACCCACTAAAACCTCCTCGGTGCATGTTGAGGGGCTCCGGGATTTCCAGTGGAACGCACCGGAGCCCCTCTGCACTGTGCTCAAGGAGAGCACTTCCCGGGGGAGGTAGGTTACTCCCTCCTCCCCCGTGCCCTCGTAGCGCAAGGCGACACGGGCCAGCCGAAGTCGCCGTCTTCAACAAAGACCCTTGTCGCCCAGTGAACCCGAGGGCCCTTTTAGTCGCCTTCTACGACAGGCAGGGGATACCGTAGTCTTATTCTTGAGAGCCCAGAACTACAAGGCTGAGAACTAATCAGAACCTAACCAAACTACACTCTTAAAGTACATACACCCTTTCCAATAAAAAATGGATCATCGAGATCGGTCGATGTGCTATTGAGTTATTCGTCCGTTCGTGACGCACGTACTTGATGCAAATTGAACGCATATGTTTTTCTCATGGACACCATTGTCAGAATTGGACCGCATGTAAAACAACAGCTTTCAGATAAAAAAGAATCATCAAAATCGATTCACCTATTCGTTATGGGGTAGCTTAAAAAATATATACGAGCTCCTTTTTTGAAGTCGGTTCGAAAATATTTAGATTTTTTTTTAAAAAAAAGCTAGAAATGTTTTTTTTTTCAGAAAACATTACTAACAATCTTGTTAACCATTCCAACTAAGCTTAAGCTTGTGCTAGGAGATGGTTCCCCGGTTTCCCCGGAAAGAAGGCGACATCGGCTGGCCCGTGTAGCCTTGCACTATGGAGGACTACCTTCTTTTTCACTACATCTCTACAGAACCTTATAAATATTTCTTTCGTATCCTTATTACTAATTAAATTTCTAATATTGTCTAAAGTTATCCTTTCATTCGTCTCGCTTTCACCCCTCACATCTTTTAACATGAAATTCTCAAACAAATTCTTTTGCTTCTTAGGTTCCTACCTATATAATAAAATTAACCAAAAAATAGCTATCTACAACTTGACAAAAGCTAAATGTAAAAAAGTCCTCATACCTTGGCTACTAAAGCTCAACTATACTGCCGCAGAAAATTTGTTAAAAATCTCATCATAAATTAAATAACATATAAAGCACACTACACACACTTACATGAACTACACACACACCACACATTCACACACACACCACACACTTTCTCGCATGCTAATTCTTAAGTTAATATTAATAATAAAATTACAGAACTATCATAAGTACGGTGGGGGGCTGGTGATCTGTCTTACAGGGTACCCTAGTTCAGACACCAGTCTTTCACAAATTTAAGATCTACTTAAACTGTAAACGTATAAGTAAACTGTGCATTTAAATTTGTGAAAGATGAATCAATAAATTTATTATTATTTATTATTAATCCTGGACATTCAATCAAAACATGTAGCACCGACTACCCTAAGCCATTAGGCTATTGACGCTTCAAGAAAATACAATGATATTGAATAACCTCCTTATTTTCTTTGGTCGGTTGAAACAAAAGAATCCCGTAAAGATGACACATCGAGCAAGAATCCCAATTCATTTAATGTTAATAGATATTGCATTCTTTGCATAGAATTAATATGAGCTAAATATTATTTGCATAGTAAACTTAATTAAAATGCCGTGTACAGTTAGACTTTACGGCGGTAGACATATAAAATGCGAAACTAGATAATCCAACAGAAAAACTAGTTCAACTGTAGACATCAAGATATTAGAAAGGTCGAGTGGAAAATTTTTTGACAGCGTCCGAAATACTGTAGCGGCGATATACCGACACACAGCCAGCTGTGTCTATTACACGATGACTGTACGACGTCGCAGGAAGACTGGACAAGAGCAACGGTCGCAACAAAAGAGAAAAAAATAGAGTACAACTTAAAAATGGATATGAGAAACAGGGACGCAGTTTTTTTTTTGGACGAACTAACACAGTTGGACAGAGAAGCTGGCCTTTACTGCTTCACCGGATTGAGACGTGGCATAGCTCTTGGTTCGCTTAGCCTGAACCTCTGCAGGGACGCAGCGGTCGCGGAGAAACTTATAACAATGCAACGGGGCGTCTACGACGCGTGAACCAGAGCATTCTCCAACACCACCTTCCAAAATCAGGTATTAAAAAAATTGTAGTGACTGTAGAGGTAGCACCCTTATAAATAAAACCAAAGTAACCAATTAAAACATATTAGAAATGAGCCCGGACACATGTCTGTGGTTTGATAAGTAACGATATACTTAAATACTGCTGGAGTTTCTTCGGCCACTTCTCCCAGCGCAAACGCTCCTGAAGTGGCTTAAAAGTTAGTTCAACTTAGATTCTCCCAATAGTCTTTTGCCAATAAAATAGGTACCGACCGACTCGTGGTTCGGCCCTCTCGGGCACCCTCGGCTCGGAATGCTTACACGTAACATAATAACCGTCCAAGCCGAGATTACCCCTTACCGGGGGACCCTTGTGTCGAGTTACTAGCTAATAGAGATTCAGGCTTAGCGAACTAAGAGCTATGCCACCTCTCAATCCGGTGACGCAGTAAAGGCCAGCTTCTCTGTACAACTGTGTTAGTTCGTCCAAAAAAAAAGCTGCGTCCCTGTTTCTCATATCCATTTTAGGTTGTACTCTCTGTAATGGCCAGCCTTTCTAGCCAACTGTGTAGTTATTCTATAAAAAAACGTAAATACTAGTCATAAATACAATCGTACATACAGATATACATATATATATAATATAGGTATAAATATAAATATACAAAAATATAAATTGTAAAAAGACAAAACGTGTATTTGTAAGTGTGTAAATAAATAATAAATGTTTTATTGAAAAAATTTTTTTTTATAATAAAGAAAGATAGCAATATTTCTTTTTTTTTTTAGAAATATTACTAACAATCTTGTTAACCATTCCAACTAAGCTTATGCTTATGCTTGTGCTAGGACATGGTTCACGGCAATAGTCGAATGGTGGATTCTAACCCACGACCTTACGATTCGCAGGCCGTACCCTAAACCATTAGGCTATTGACATGTTATGTATGGGTGGAGATACTACATTTTGTATTTTAACTAATACAATATAAATCCTTTTGTTGCAAAAATAAATACTTATACATTAACTTTGACGTCTCTCAGAAATTTATTTTTCAAAAAAAAAAAAATTCACAAATATTACCTAACACTCTTGTTAACCATTTCAAGTTATCTTAAGCCCTGTAATCCTGGGCTCTCAAGAATAAGACTACGGTATCCCCTGCCTGTCGTAGAAGGCGACTAAAAGGGGCGTCGGGATTACAGCGCAACAAGAATGAGGGCCTTTATCGTCCGCTGAAGCGACCCGGGAAAAGGGCATCGGCTAGCCCGATTAACCTCATCTCCCGGGATATTCTGTCGTAAGAGCACAGTGCAGAGTGTCGTAAGGTCCGGTGCGTTCCTAAGGAGATCCCGAGTCCCGGTGACTAAAAACCTCACATAACCCCGCCTCGCCTAACAACACTTCAACAAGATATCCGCCCCAGAAGGCAGGGTATTGTTGAAGACTTCCCCCCGTCGAAAAAAAGGAGATGGTTCACGTCAATAGTCGAATAGTGGATTCAAACCTACGGTCTTACGGTTTCACACACTGTACTAAATCATTAGACTACTCACACTGCAATGACCATGCAAGCATGGCGTGGCACGGTTTACGAGACAAAGCGAAACGAGATCACAGTATCCTAGAGCTATGCGGTAACTTTTTTTTTTACTGAACGACATTTTTGCTATTTAGATTAAGTTATTTATAAATTCCACAACCTCGTGAATGTTAGGTGGTTTTACTCGGCGATATATTCAGAATAGAATGGAAACATTTATTCGACACAAGAACACAAAAACATAACAGGTATAAGAAGACAGAAAACATCATAAAATGTTATTAGACTTAAGAAGAATTTAAAAAATATAAAAAAAGACCTTGTGTAGAGTTTGCTTAGCATGTGCTGTACATGTAACACAGCGCTGATTTTCAGCCAAAAACATATGAAAAATAACGAAAGGCGGGCGCGATCCACTATTTATATACATTTTTTTTATATTATATCTGAATCTCATCCTTGTTTTGAAGTAGGTCAAAATTAAAGGCTAATTTAGAACTTTACCCCCTTTTTTGAAGTCGGTTAAAATTAAAGGCAATTAAAAATTTAGAACTTTACCCCTTTTTTGAAGTCGGTCAAAATTAAAGGCTAATTGAGAACCTTATCCTTTTTTGAAGTCGGTCAAAATTAAAGGCAATTAAAAATTTAGAACTTTACCCCTTTTTTGAAGCCGGTTAAAATTAAAGGCTAATTTAGAACCTTACCCCTTTTTTGAAGTCGATCAAAATGAAAGGCTAAATGTGTATCTCATAATTTCTTGAAGTCGTTTAAAATGAAAAACTAATACAGAACCTTACAAATTTTTTGAAGTCGGTCAAAATTAAAGGCTAATTGAGAACCTCATCCTTTTTTTGAAGTCGGTCAAAATTAAAGGCTAATTTAGAACTTTACCCCCTTTTTTGAAGCCGGTCAAAATTAAAGGCTAAATGTGTATCTCATAATTTTTAAAGTCGGTCAAAATTAAAGGCTAAATGTGTATCTCATAATTTCTTGAAGTCGTTTAAAATGAAAAACTAATACAGAACCTTACAAATTTTTTGAAGTCGGTTAAAATTAAAGGCTAATTGAGAACCTCATCCTTTTTTGAAGTCGGTCAAAATTAAAGGCTAAATGTGTATCTCATAATTTTTAAAGTCGGTCAAAATTAAAGGCTAAATGTGTATCTCATAATTTCTTGAAGTCGTTTAAAATGAAAAACTAATACAGAACCTTACAAATTTTTTGAAGTAGGTTAAAATTAAAGGCTAATTGAGAACCTCATCCTTTTTTTTAAGCCGGTTAAAATTAAAGGCTAATTGAGAACCTCATCCTTTTTTTTAAGCCGGTTAAAATTAAAGGCTAATTCAGAACCTTACCTCCTTTTTTGAAGTCAGTCAAAATTAAAGGCTAATTGAGAACCTCATCCTTTTTTGAAGTCAGTCAAAATTAAAGGCTAATTGAGAACCTCATCCTTTTTTGAAGTCAGTCAAAATTAAAGGCTAATTGAGAACCTCATCCTTTTTTGAAGTCAGTCAAAATTAAAGGCTAAATGTGTATCTCATAATTTCTTGAAGTCGTTTAAAATGAAAACTAATACAGAACCTTACAAATTTTTTGAAGTCGATCAAAATGAAAGGCTAAATGTATCTCATAATTTCTTGAAGTCGTTTAAAATGAAAACTAATACAGAACCTTACAAATTTTTTGAAGCCGGTTAAAATTAAAGGCTAATTGAGAACCTCATCCTTTTTTTAAGTCGGTTAAAATTAAAGGCTAATTGAGAACCTCATCCTTTTTTGAAGTCAGTCAAAATTAAAGGCTAAATGTGTATCTCATAATTTCTTGAAGTCGTTTAAAATGAAAACTAATACAGAACCTTACAAATTTTTTGAAGCCGGTTAAAATTAAAGGCTAATTTAGAACCTCATCCCGTTTTTAAAGTCGGTTAAAATTAAAGGCTAATTGAGAACCTCATCCTTTTTTTGAAGTCGGTCAAAATTAAAGGCTAATTGAGAACCTCATCCTTTTTTTGAAGTCGGTCAAAATTAAAGGCTAAATGTGTATCTCATAATTTCTTGAAGTCGTTTAAAATGAAAACTAATACAGAACCTTACAAATTTTTTGAAGTCGGTCAAAATTAAAGGCTAAATGTGTATCTCATAATTTCTTGAAGTCGTTTTAAAATGAAAAACTAATACAGAACCTTACAAATTTTTTTGAAGTCGATCAAAATGAAAGGCTAAATGTGTATCTCATAATTTCTTGAAGTCGTTTAAAATGAAAAACTAATACAGAACCTTACAAATTTTTTGAAGTCGGTCAAAATTAAAGGCAAAACGAGAATTTCACCCTTTTTGAAGTCGGTCAAAATTAAAGGCTAAATGTGTATCTCATAATTTCTTGAAGTCGTTTAAAATGAAAAACTAATACAGAACCTTACAAATTTTTTTGAAGTCGATCAAAATGAAAGGCTAAATGTGTATCTCATAATTTCTTGAAGTCGTTTAAAATGAAAACTAATACAGAACCTTACCCCTTTTTGAAGTCGATCAAAATGAAAGGCTAAATGTGTATCTCATAATTTCTTGAAGTCGTTTAAAATGAAAACTAATACAGAACCTTACCCCTTTTTGAAATCGGTCAAAATTAAAGGCTAAATGAGAACCTTACAAATTTTTTGAAGTCGGTCAAAATTAAAGGCTAAATGAGAACCTTACCCCTTTTTGAAATCGGTCAAAATTAAAGGCTAAATGAGAACCTTACCCCTTTTTGAAATCGGTTAAAATTAAAGGCAAAACGAGAATTTCACCCTTTTTGAAGTCGGTTAAAATTAAAGGCTAAATGTGTATCTCATAATTTTTTGAAGTCGGTCAAAATTAAAGGCTAAATGAGAATTCCACCCTTTTTTGAAGTCTGTTCAAAAATAGACATGAGAGAATTGAGATGCTGGTTTTTTATTTTAGATCGGTCATTAAAATATTTCTATATTAACAAATCTCGATATCTCCTATGACTAATGTCTAAACAGATTTACATATAATTAAACCGTGACCGGTTTTCTACCATGAGGTCGTTAAATAATTGGCAAGCGGTAAAGTCTACCTAGATTCTACGACTGAGGATATCTAACGGTCCCAGGTTCGAATCAACAAGCTTCAGATGACGACATTCTCATTATTGATTAGTTATTGACAGTATGCATTAAAAGAGTGAATTCACACTGCCATAGTCATCTATACACACATCAAAAAAGTCTAAGCAACACATATTCCAAATGATTATTCACATATTACATGATTTCTTACCAAGTAGGTAATAATACCTATGTATACTTTTTCGACCTAGAGGACATACTGGCTGGTTATAAAAAAATAGTATTCTGTATCAATTTTATGATTTTAAGGATAATTTGAAAAAACAAATTTGAGATTTCGAGACATTTTTGCGTAATGGAGCGACGTTCGGAGGTTCAGGCTAAGCGACCTAAGAGCTAAGCCACTTCTCAATCCGGTGAAGCAGTAAGGGCAGTTTCCCTGGCCAACTGTGTTAGTTCGTTCAAAAAAAAAATGGAGCGACGTCATTTGAACGCAGATGAAATGCATGCAGAGCTGTAGGGATGTTGCACGGGAGATCCTGGTGAGCAGCTGCTACGTCGAGTAAGCAGTACAACAAGGTAAGATACATACAACTGACTGCAAGACGCCAGCCGATGTTAACTGCCCGAGAGATAGGTTTAAG
Organism: Meandrusa payeni; assembly: GCA_029286785.1. Classification (NCBI taxonomy): domain Eukaryota; kingdom Metazoa; phylum Arthropoda; class Insecta; order Lepidoptera; family Papilionidae; genus Meandrusa; species Meandrusa payeni. Next base: position 205,861 of record JAGSMX010000036.1, read on the forward strand.
GCTACAAAATTCAAATGGTGTTGTTGCTACTAAACTGTGCGAAATCGGCTGCATGCATAAGCATGACGGCCAATTAGATGTACAACGATACGTCACGGGAACCGCGCTTGTCAAAATGAATGGTGTAAGGAACACATCAAAAAGTCTAAGCAAAACATATTTCAAATGATTATTCACATATTACATCATTTCTTACCAAATAGGTAATAATACCTATGTATACTCTTTCGACCTAGAGGACATACTGGCTGGTTATAAAAAAATAGTATTCTGTATCAATTTTATGATTGAAACGATAGTTTGAAAAAAACAAATTTGAGATTTCGAGACATTTTTGCGTAATGGAGCGACGTTCGGAGGTTCAGGCTAAGCGACCTAAGAGCTAAGCCACTTCTCAATCCGGTGAAGCAGTAAGGGCAGTTTCCCTGGCCAACTGTGTTAGTTCGTTCAAAAAAATGGAGCAACAACATTTGAACGCAGAGCTGTAGGGATGTTGCACGGGAGATCCTGGTGAGCAGCTGCTACGTCGAGTAAGCAGTACAACCACACGGTAAGATACATACAACTGACTGCAAGATGCCAGCCGATGTTAACTGCCCGAGAGATAGGTTTAAGGCTACAAAATTCAAATGGTGTTGTTGCTACTAAACTGTGCGAAATCGACTGCATGCATAAGCATGACGGCCAATTAGGTGTCCACCGATACGTCACGGGAACCGCGCTTGTTAAAATGAATGGTGTAAGGAACACATCAAAAAGGACCGGAGAAAAATGGGATAAAAATTTATTTTGCGATGAGGCTTGAACCCACCTTTTTTTTCTTCCTCGGTGCATGGTGAGGGGCTCCGGGATCTCCAGGGGAATGCACCGAAGCCCCTCCGCACGAGCACGTCCCGGGGGGGAGGTTACTCCCTGCCCCCTGTACCCTCGCAGTGCAAGGCGACAAGGGCCAGCCGATGTCGCCTTCTTCCCGGGTCCACTTCGCCCAGTGAACCCGAGGCCTCTTTTAGTCGCTTTCTACGACAGGCAGGGGATACCGTAATCTTATTTTACGAGTCCAGAGCACGAGAGTCTACAGCGTGGTTGGGTTCAAGCCTGATACTATGAGGGTAAAAATGCAACGTCATCCTGGAAATACTGAAAGACTGAGGTGCGTTTAGGAAGTGCATCCATACAACGGCTCAACAGGTATGGTATGGGACGTTACGATTTGTACCGGACGCTATTCTATGATTGACATTTATGATATGATGACGAATGGACTGTTTGAAGTTGCCGTTCGTTGACTATTCGTCATTATGTCTTTAAAATGGTTGCTACTCGAGTATTACTGGGTGTAGAATGCTGATGTTTTTTCTGACTGGTTCCTTATGAGAGGGTCTTTCCCCGAATGCCATTCTGGAACGTCATGTATTTTTTGGAGACTTTTGCCCTTTTGGGCATGTCAGCCCCATCATACCCTAACCTAAGTACTCACACATCGGTCGCATAAAGCGAGAAAAAAAGTCATCAATGTTGTATGGCCATAGTCGCCAGCTTCCTCGCTCCCTCTGAGGTCGGGTCAGACAGCAGCATTAAGAAAACACCCACATGTTGCTCCCTCAGTTTTAGACTATCTATTAATGACTTTCTTTCCGCTTCATATTTAGCACATTTCACATTAAGTGGTCCACATCATCCACCACTTGGCAAATCCCACCGTTCGGCGAGTCAGCTATCCTGTAGATATAGATTACACTATCATAAATCGCAAACCGTAACTAAAGCGGTGGATTATAGATAAACTAGACAGACAAACATACCTAAAAACTAATGTCCCGAGTTCAGTGAACTTTGTGGTTCAGTTATGGTTTTATTAATAGCAATAAAAAAAAACAGTAATATATGTTAATTAGGCCGGGCCTCGTAATATTACGAGATTTAGGTTTCTTGTCAAGTGTCCTCTCAGTGATATCTACATAAAAAAACGATCTAAAAATAATAAAAACATACAAAATATTTTTCACTATCGAGACGAAAATAGACTCTAGTCAATCGTCGGCATACGTCAATTTGCACAAATTAAATGATAACGAATGGTTATCTCTTGCTCGGGTCAAGTCCCTCATAAAATGTTCAACCCATAACCACGAGGAGGATCGCCACGAGGAACAACAGAGGACAGAGCGGAACGCGGGAATTGCAAGTGGGTTTAGTTAAGATGAACAGCTAGTCAGTTGGCACGTCAGATGTTAGGAGCGTTGTTGGAGTTTTTTTGGGCGATTCTTCTTCCAGCGACAACGCTTAGTCTACCCACCACCTCCCGTGGCCCCACCAACCTTGCAGTTATATGGGCCGAAACACGGGAGGGTACGCATTGTCTGGCCGTGTGGCCCCACGCGCACCTTCTTGACTCCCTAAAACTTCTTTATCAAGGCCCTTCTCCATCTGTTGGAGCTCTCTCCCTTATATTATATATATATATTATATATATACGATAGCAGAGTGCAAAAAATTATATCTATGTGCAGTGAGATGGTATTAACAAACACAGCCGCGCGCGACAGCCGAGAGTTCCTGGACAAGTTAGTCCTGGAGACAGGCAGTAGGAGCAAAAACAAACATATATTTTATCCATGTTTCTATTTTACAATACATATTTATATGTGTACATTTTTGGTACGAAGTTCCTTACGGGGCGTTGCGTGGGGAGTGCCGGCGAAAAACGTCCGTAACGTTAAATAAATGCGTAAGATTTTTCGTCTCAACTGGTTTAGGATAGATGGCGTTGTTATTCATTTTATATTATTTTTTTATAGATAATTATAAATAAAATAAAGATGAAGATAATATTGTAAAGTAGTTTTTTGATTTTTTTCGATAAAAAATCATAATGAAAAATGTACAATGTTTTTCCTATCTGGTGTCCCTCGACACCGACAGATGTGTGTTAATTTTTCTTTTTATTTTATAATTGTTAACAATACAGAGTATATATATATAATAATAACTCTTATTGTCTGTAAAAATTCCATGTCAATGTAGTATAGCGCGCGCACGACAGGGTAGTTCTGGGCACCGCTGAAAATCAGCGCTGCCGCATTTTGCGACGACATATGCTGAGACGGTGTCCAGTAATGGCACCATACCTTATGTCCTGTTAGTCCGTTTTTTTCTTTAACTGTTTTTCTATCTTTTTGTTGTTTCATATTAAACTACTATAGGCCTACAGCAAAAACGCAAGCTTGTTGCTTTTTGTAACGACTTTTCGCGCGCAATGTTACAAAATGGCGCGAAACTAGCGCGGCCATTTTGATTGACTCCAATCGAATAGAACGTCGTTTGCGCAATTACGTTTCGCTACGCATTGAGACTGCAGTACAGTATACTTTCATTGTGCCGGTTGTAATAGACTACGTATACAATTGGAGTGACGATATTTATTACTGTGTACAATATATATCGCACTGGCTGTCGCCTCAAGTTGCACAATACGCTAGTAACCCGAGTTATTTTCACGAGACAAGCTGACCACAACAGTTTTACCGGATTTGTGAGGTATTAGAGCTCTTACGTCGCTTAGCCTAATGCCCTCTATTGGGACGACGACGCATGGGACATTAATTGGGAAAGAATTAACATTCGGTTGCTTTTATCAGAAGACCATCAAGACGGTGAAGGCCAGCCTCTCTGGCCAACTGTGTAGTTCGTCCATAAAATAAAAGCGCAGTACAAAATTAATGAATGAACTTTTTTAAACTGTAAATTTCTAACTGTAGTGAAGTTAAGTGTTAAAAACTTAACAAACACAAGTTAATTTGTACATTTATTAATGGAATTTGGTGAGCCGTGGTAGCTCAGTGTCCGGGCGGTTGGCTCAAGTTGCATAGTACGCTAGCAACCCGAGTTCGATCCCCGGTGCCGGCACCAATAAATTTGTTGTTGCAATTTTATGTGCTGATTTACCACGCGCTCGGCGGTGAAGGAAAAACATCGTGAGGAAACCTACATGTCTTAGAAAATTTTTCTAAGACATGTGAAGTCTGCCAATCCGCACTAGGGCCGCGTGGCGGACTATGCCCTTATACTCTCTTTACAGAGAAGGCCTGTGCCCAGCAGTGGGAATTATATAAAAGCTGTAACTTTAACTTTAATGGAATTTAAATTAAAACAACTCAAAATAAAATGTTGTATCTGTTATGTAAAATATACGTAACATTAAATAAACTATAAACAAAATAACATAAGCAATAAGTCAATATTTTAAGTGAGAAATAGGTAAATAGGTACTATCAGTGTATGCGTTGAGATCCACTATCGTGGACCCCCATTTTCATTTCATTTTTTTTTCGGGCGCCCCCGGATCGGAATGCTTACGCGTAACACAGTAACTGTCCAAGGCGAGGTTACCCCTCACCGGAGGAGACCCTTGTGTCGAGTTACTAGCGATAAAGGTTCAGGCTAGACCTAAGAGTTTTTGTTGACGGGAGGAAATCTTCACAAAGATACCCCGCCTTCTGGGGAAGGCGGCGGTTATGGGGATCTTACCCATTAAAACCTCCCAGTGGCCTTTCCTCGGTGCATGACGAGGGGCTCCGGGATCTCACGTGGAACGCACCGGAGCCCCTCTGCACTGTGCTCAAGAAGAGCACGTCCCGGGGAGGTAACTCCCTCCTCCCTGTGCCCTCGCAGCGAAAGGCGACACGGGCCAGACGATGTCGCCTTCTTCCCGGGTCCACTTTGGTGGACGACGCAGGCCCACACCCTTGTCGCCCAGTGAACCCGAGGCCCCTTGTAGTCGCCTTGTACGACAGGCAGGGGATACCGTAGTCTTATTCTTGAGAGCGCAGAACTACAGGGCTGCGGGCCGGTCTGCCACCGGCCCGCCTGCGCCATCTCCGAACGGGATCGGCCCTCTCCCGATCCCGTTCTGACGACCTAAGAGCTATACCAACTCTCAATCCGTTGAAGCAGTCAAGGCCAGCCCCTCTAGCCAATCTGTGTAGTACGTCACTAAAAAAAATAATAATTAACATACAGTCGAATTGAGAACCACCTCCATTTCCGAAGTCGGTTAGAAAAAAGACTTGTCAAACTTTTTTAATATCGGTTAAACATATATGAATTTATTCAGATCGCTAATTCTGACAAATGTCACCAATTAATTTGCTTGATAAAACTGTCTCTATTTTTTTATCTACCCCAGTCATGCAGTTGATTGATTATCTGTGGAGTTAATTTTTTTTTAATTAATTCAAGCGACAATGACACATTGGCATTTAAGTGATAGTTCTGATATGTCCTTGATACATCGGTATGTTATAATTATGAGAGCAGATAACCAAGTATACCATAATTTATACGTATTGTCTGATAATTCCGACGTCGCTTACTTGTTACTGAGACTGTATTTTGGGGTTTGTATCTATAATAATTTCTTATCTTATTCTATAGCTTAGTGCAGTGATTCCCAAAGTGGTCTATATCGACCCCTAGGGTTCTATGACAACCTGCAAGGGGTCTACGTCAGCGAAAAAAAATTTGGGGGTCCATGAGCCTTCAAGAGTAGAGTGAATAGGCACTTACTAAACTAGCGCGTACCATCTTTCGACTATATCACCACTTAACATCAGGTGGGATCGTGGTCGAGCACTAGTTTATACTAGAGATGAAACGGATATCCGGTAACTATCCGGTATCCGGCCTTGTTTTCACTATCCGGCCGGATACCGGATAGTAATCCAGTATCCGGCCGGATACCGGATAGTATAATTTTAAAAATCTCATTATTTTACTCAAGGCAAATCAATGATACTCCAATAGGTTATGGACATCGTTTATTTTTAATTTTATAATCGCACATCAAGAATGTTTGTTTTATTAATTATTAGTTTAATACTCCGCTTGGCTTCGTATACCAGATCAGCTTCTGAAAATAGCCTTTCGCTGTAAACGCTACTGCCAGGTGCTGAAAGATAAATTCTAGCAAACCTTGAGAACTACGGGTACTGATTTAGATCGATCCGAGATGTCTTTAAAAAAAGTCAATCTCGTTAGCAATTGATGTTGTTTTTCTTGATCGCGACAATCACTACTATTATCCTTTGCCACTTCATTGAAACAGTTCCAAAAGTGTCATGAGCTTCACGTGCGAATTTGGGGTCCAGTTTCATCTTCTTTCATTCGTTTAGCAGGTGTTGAAGACGGCGATGATCTTTCACTGTCAGAAGAAGATTCCTCGTAACAGTTTTTATATACTCTATCATGATTTTCTGTCGGGCTTTTTCAGTTTCAAGAACTCCTAAATAGTCTGACTTGAACCTTGGGTCTAAAAGGTAGCAATTAGGTAGTTTGGATTATCACTTAAGGATTTAAAACGACTTTCCAATTCAGCTTTTAAGGAAGCTCTCATACGAGCTAAGTCTGGTGTTCTTTGTGCAGTCTCGTTTTTGTCTAAATACTTTTTACAAACACAAACTGACACGCGCGATAACACTCGAACGCCCCGAGTCGACCCGATCTCCGCTTACGTGCGAGACGAATGTGCCTGAATATATCCGATCTCGTTTACCGCGCCAATATTCAAATCAAACTGATCGCGTCAACGCAATAAAGGGCCGAATATCCGGCTGCCGGATATCCGGCGCTTCGGCCTAGTAGCTTGCCGAATATCCGGTATCCGGCCACACTACTATCCGTTTCATCTCTAGTTTATACTACAGATGAAACGGATATCCGGTAACTATCCGGTATCCGGTATCCGGCCTATCCGGCCTTGTTTTCACTATCCGGCCGGATACCGGATAGTAATCCAGTATCCGGCCGGATGCCGGATAGTATAATTTTAAAAATCTCATTATTTTACTCAAGGCAAATCAATGATACTCCAATAGGTTATGGACACCGTTTATTTTTAATTTTATAATCGCACATCAAAATGTTTGTTTTATAAATTATTAGTTTAATACTCAAAATTAACAAGTGGCAAATTGTGGTGAATAAATACCAAAATTTCCGCATTTGTTGGTAGAGGCGACAGCGCTTACGTGCGATCCGAATGCGCCTGAATATATCCGATCTTGTTTACCGCGCCAATATTCAAATCAAACTGATCGCGTCAACGCAATAAAGGGCCGAATATCCGGCAGCCGGATATCCGGCGCTTCGGCCTAGTAGCTTGCCGAATATCCGGTATCCGGTATCCGGCCACACTACTATCCGTTTCATCTCTAATATATATATATATATGTACACTGGTTTTATTGAAGACGAACGTTATAAAGAGTTAACTGAAGAAGTTTCTACGGCAAAAACGACTGCTAGAGACACTTGTCGTGATTATTGGTTATTGCGGCGATACGACGTGCTATTATTTTATATAATAATAATGCGTAATATAATTATTGTACGGTGTGACTGTTACCCGATTGTCTCAATAAGTGTTATAATATAAACAAATATTATTACACATTTCCTAGGATTTGTACACAATTCCTTGATTCCATACATTTCAGGTAACATATATAGACATAGACATTTATTTATTGGCATCACAATACAAAAACACATCACAGACTGAATATAACACACATTAAAAAACGAATGAAAAATAGACAAAACACAGTTAAAGTTACACGGACAAATAATACAAAACATATGATGCCAATATCGGACACCGTCTCAGCATATACTGTCACAAGGATGCGACAGCGCTGATTTTCAGCGGTGCCCGGGACTACCTAAAGACGTGCGCGCGCAATACTACTTTAATATGGAATATTATTATACAGACAGTAAGAGTATAATAAATATGATACATAAATAAAACAGTTATGAGGTTAAAATATATTTTTTACAATAAAATAATAGATGAAAAATATATATATATATATATAAATATTATTGAGTCAAAATAAATAATATGATAATTAAATGTATAAAGTTTAAATTATATAATTAAATATTGAAAATATTGGAAACAACAAGCTACAAGTGTTTTAATTTATTTTTAAATGCGTTTACAGATTTACTGCCTCTTACGGCCGGTGGCAAATTATTCCAACACTTGGTGGCCAAGTATCTGAAATTGCCCCGGAACGCAGCAGATCGGTGTGGCGGAATTTGTAAAATGCAGTTTTTAGCTCTAATTAAACAGCTAGTATCTTCATTCCGCCATTTCAACTTTTCGTACAGATATTTACAACTACATAGATCCAGATATCGATGGATATAGGGTATAATAGTAAAATACTCGTAGTAATCTGACTGTTAATTAATTTTGTATAAAAATTGTGAGAACGCGCAGCTGCGACGGTACAATGTTTTTTTTAAGGGTTTCCCCCGGAAAGGACATGTTGTGCCCTTTCCGGGAAATTCTATTTGTTTCTCTGACTTGTGGGGGTCAGAGATTGTACAGACTGGTAGGTATCTATCTTCTTATCTTAATGATTTTCTTGATAATTTTTAAATTTGGGGACCCTTGTGTCGAGTTACCACCTAATAGAGGTTCAGGCTAAGCGACCTAAGAGCTATGCCACCTCTCAAATCCGGTGAAGCAGTAAAGGCCAGCTTTTCTGTGGCAACTGTGATAGTTCGTCCAAAAAAAAAAATTCTAAATTCTAAGTATATATATATATGTAAGTATAGTATTTATCTTTTTCTTTTATATACACAATTTCTTCATTTATTTTCAAAAATCAAAATCACAAAATAATAATATCGGTAAATTTGTACATGTATAATTAATATATATATATATATATATATATATATATATATATATATATATATAGACGGTACAATGTTACGCTGTCTAAATAAAGCGAGTGTATTAGTTATTGGACTATTTTATTACACAAGACCTACAAATTATTTCAGGTGGGATAGCTCTTACGTCGGTTAGCAAGAACCTCTATGCTTGGTAACTCGACACAAGGGTCCCCCCAGTGTGGGGTAAATATTAAAAGTACTAAGTATAAGTTATATATACGATGAACAAGGAGAAAGGAGACCTAGACTCTTAGTAGAGGGGATGAGAACGCGCTGTTAGTGTTTGAGAGACGAATCCTGAGGCGTATCTTTCGCGCTGTGTGTGAGAACAACCAATGGCGGAGCCGTTGTAACCAGGAACTTCATGACCTCTACCAAGAACTGCACGTGGCTGGGCACATCAAATTAAACAGACTTAGATGGGCTGGTCATGTCAGAGAATGGATGAAGCCAGGATAACCAACGCAGTTATGACGAGGGACCCCGAAGGTCGAAGAGGTCGGGGAAGACCAAAGCTCCGCTGGATAGACGGTGCCAATCGAGACGCCAAAGAAATTGGCATAGGAACCTGGAGGACTGCGGCCATGGATAGACCGAGGTGGCAGTTGCTTGTAGCAAGCCAAGGCCCACAAAGGGCTGTAGAGCTTATAGAAGAAGATACGATGAACAAGGCTGCTACATTGAAAACAGTAGCAGGAATTCTAATACAAATTAGAGAATGGAATATTTTTTATTCCTTACGATATTTGTCTATCGAATGATATCGATATGAGATGATACGATATCGGATAGAAATATCGATAAATATCGTGCACTCCTAGTTTGGAGGGTGGCGGGATTATTGCGTCGGCCATTTTGAGACAACCGCCCGCACGCCTTACGCCCACCGTAAGTACTGCAAGTCATATTAAATTGGGTCACGTTGCAGAAAATAGAAGAGCCGTGGCAGCTCAGTGGTCGTTGCATAGTACGTTAGCAACTCGAGTTCGATACCCATTTTTTCTTACTATACAGATTAGCTAGAGAAGCTAGCTTTGACTGTTTCACTGGATTGAGCTATGCGACCTGCATAGCTCTTTCGTCGCTTATCTTGAACCTCTATCGCTAGTAACTCGACGTAAGGGGGTCCCCCCGGTTGGGGTTAACCTCGTCTTGAACGGTTGCTTTTCCACGGAAAGATAAGGTGTATGAGCGAGCATGTATAAATGAGAACGTATTTTTTATAAGTAATAATAGCGCCATCTATCTATATCATTTGTCAGTAAAAATCTTACGCTTTTATTTAACGTTACGGACGGTTCTGCGAGGTTACTCAGATACGCCCACTAAGGAACTTCGTTCAAAAAAAAATTACTCGTTAAAAATTATGGCTCAACACCTGTCATATGGAGCTCCTATTATGTATGGTGAAAAGTGGAGTGGTAGTAGTCTCTGTCTTCCCCGTGAGGTTAAAAAGGACACGTGCTCTATATAAGAGCAAAAGCTATAAATATTATATAGATACTAGCTGATCCGGCAAACGTTGTTTTGTAAGGAAAATTATTTTTAGTGATTGTTGTGGTAGCCGAAATATACAAAATAACATTTAACGACCATGCAAGGTGACTAACGATTCAGATTACAGCATAGGCCATGGATCACCTTTTTTGTAGCAGTAAAAATAAAATCTTTTATTTCATCAATAACTTTCTTATTTTGTTAACGGGGAAGAAATCTTCAAAAAGATACCCTGCCTTCTGGAGAGAAGGCGGCGGTTATGTGGGGTTTTTACCCACTAAAACCTCCCCGGTGGCCCTTCCTCGTTGCATGACGAGGGGCTCCGGGATCTCCAGTGGAATGCACCGGAGCCCCTCTGCACTGTGCTCAAGGAGAGCACTTCCTGGGGGGTAAATATGCAAATTATTTATTTATCTATATCAAATAGTAAATATCAATTGACCAGTTGTTGAGCGAGATGTAAAAAATTATTAAATTACCAAAATGACTATAAAAAAACATGGGGTTGCTGTTAGAAGCGTGAAAATTTTGAGTTGTATGTATGTAGGGTAAAAAAAAACTTTAAGTTGTATCCGAAAGTGAGAATGAAGATGAGTGAACGAATGGCGAGCAATTGGGAATGAAAGAGAAAAAAGAAAGATGGACATTACATTACATTAGGATAAGGAGTTACGACGTCATCGGGAGGCTGATGAGCGATGTCATGATTGTGGTGCTGCGGTGGACTCTGCCCAGCACACCTTGGAGGTGTGCCCGAGATGGGCAGCGCAGCGGCACGACTTGGCATCCGCCATCGGTGGAGTAGGCCTGTCGCTTCCGAGCCTCGCACTTGCGATGGTCTCGAGCGTCAGGTCTTGGTCGGCGGTCGCCTCCTTCTGCGAGACGGTCATGTCTCAGAAGGAGGCTGTGTCCTGTCGCTGACAGATCCGGGACACCCCGCTCATAACGGCTGATGGCATTCGCGGTAGGTTTAGTGGGTAGTGGCTGCCCAGGCCGAGTCCCACACATCCCTTCGGGCCCACCCAGGGTACCGGAGGATGGTTTATAAACAGATTCCCCCGCGTAAACAAAAAAAAAAGGAGTTACGATGTGGACAAACGAAGTGTTATAATTAAGGTGAAAATTTAAGAAGTTATTCGAGCCACTATTTGTGCGTTTGTTATTTTTTCAACGTGTATTTTTAATACCATATTATAAAAATAAATTGTGCAAAAAATTTTTAAAAAATGTTTACGGTGGACCACCCCAAAAACAGATAGTTGCCGATTTTCAGATCTACACACTACATATATAAATTAATAAAAACACAACCAGCTATCGAGAGGGCTATGCTCTGAGTATCTCTAAGAGATCAAATCAGGGTTCCGTAGACGAACGAAGGTCGGAACGAAGAACTGACGTAGCTCGCTGGATTAGCAAGTTGAAGTGGCAAGTGCCCTACACATAGCGCGTAGAACAGATGGCCGATGGGGCCGTAACGTTCTCGATTGGAGACCACGGACGTGCAAGCGCAACGTAGGACGTCCACCCAAAAGGTGGTCTGACGACCTCGTAAAGGCCGCAGGACGCAGCTGCATGTAAACCGCTTACAACCGGTCCTTTTAGAAATTGTCAGGGGAGGCCTATGTCCAGCAGTGGATATTTTACGGTTGAAATGATGATGATGAATAACAATATTTTATTTCAAGGATATTTAACTGTCTACCATGCACAATTTGTTTCAGCACACCAGCTTTAAAATAAAAAAGAACCGTCAAAATCGGTTCACCTCAGTCAGGAACAATTCGAACGAAATATAGAGACGAATTGAGAACATCTTTTTTGAAGTCGGTTAAAAAAGTTGCTTATTGTTCTCAAATCTTTTATTTTTCCATTTCTATTGACCAAAAATAATGCATTCGAGTTATCCGCATTAGGGATAATCGCAAGGGTCAACCTAACCGTATTGCAATATAGAGGTCTCGCCCTGGGGGAACCGCCTTTACGATAACGGTATCCCCTACGCCAGGGAAGTATATACATAGACATTTATTTATTGGCATCACAATACAAAAACACATCACAGACAGAATTTAACACACATTAAAAAAAGAATGAAAAATAGACAAAACACAGTTAAAGTTACACGGACAAATAATACAAAACATATGATGCCAATATCGGACACCGTCTCAGCATATGCAACAGCGCTGATTTTCAGCGGTGCCCGGGACTACCTAAAGACGTGCGCGCGCAATACTACTTTTATATGGAATTTATAACTGAACGGAATTATAGCTGACTTTTCTGCTTCACCGGATTGAGAGGTGGCATAGCTCTTATGTCGCTTAGGCTGAATCTCTATAGCTAGTTACTTCGCTCGTTCGAAATTTATGAGGTAAGCATGAAAAAAGCATACAGACGAATTGAGAACTTTTTTGTAAGTCGGTTTAAAATAAAATCATCAGACTAACTCACCGTATAGTGGAGAACGTGCGGAATCAGCCTCCCCAGGAGCCTGTTAATAAATCCTGCTTCACCATAATTTGAACCAAGCACTATCATTTCAAGGAACACCGTTACATTATTATCGATAATTCGTTATTATTATAAACGTTATTTGATTATGAATTCAAAGTCAGAAGCTTGCCGCTATCGCGTTGCTTGTATGACATTGGGGGCCATTTTGAATAGAGTGGACACTTTTATTTGATAATATCGTGTGGCCGTAATAAAAAATTGCAGATTATAAAAATTTTCGCACACGCACACACATACAGAAATGTCACAAAATCTAGTGACATTTGTTCTGTTTTGCTTTGTATTATCTGTAACATTTTATGCGTCATTAATATATCATCATCGATATTATATTACGTTATCTATAATTACTATAATTTATATACAAACTTTGACATTGTATTTTTATATATTACTGTTTTGTCTTTTTTGAAGGAGGGGCAAAAGTGTGTGCCCCTCCCCATTACAATTTTTTTTACACAAATATCACTAACAATCTAGTTAACCAATCCAACTTTTTTTTTTTGTTAACGGGGAGGAAATCTTCAAAAAGATACCCCGCCTTCTGGGGGGAAGGCAGCGGTTATGTGGGGTTTTTACCCACTAAAACCTCCCCGGTGGCCCTTTTCTCGGTGCATGACGAGGGGCTCCGGGATCTCCAGTGGAACGCACCGGAGCCCCTCTGCACTGTGCTCAAGGAGAGCACGTCCCGGGGGGGGGGGCGGAGGTTACTCCCTCCCCCCCTGTGCCCTCGCAGTGCAAGGCTACACGGGCCAGCCGATGTCGCCTTCTTCCCGGGTCCACTTTAGCGGACAACAAAGGCCCCCACCCTTGTCGCCTAGTGAACCCGAGGCCCCTTTTAGTCGCCTTCTACGACAGGCAGGGGATACCGTAGTCTTATTCTTGAGAGCCCAAAACTACAGGGCTGTAACCAATCCAACTTAGCTTAAGCTTGTGCTAGGATATGGTTCACGTCAATAGTCGAATGGTGGATTCGAACCTACGACCTTCCGTTTCGCAGAACACACCCTTAATCATTAGGCTATTGACGCTTAGAATTGCAAAATAATAGTAGAAAAATGAATAGTGATAATCAATTTTTTTATTGCCATCGGAATCTCTATAAAGGGGAACGAAACCGACCGAGTCGTTGCTCGGCCCTCACACCCTCATATCTGTATAAGTACGCCAAAAAAAAGTAATTGCTAGGCCGAGACGTGTTCTCGACGACGTTTTTAATTATATAATTATCTTAAGTTATTAATAAATTCCAAATAAAATAAGTATTGCGCGCGCACGTCTTTAGGTAGTTCCGGGCACCGCTGAAAATCAGCACTGTCGCATCCTTGCGGCAGCATATGCTCAGACGGTGTCCGATATTGGCATCACATGTTATGTACTATTTTTTTTGGACGAACTAACACAATTGACACAGAGAAGCTGGCCTTTACTGCTTCACCGGATTTGAGAGGTGGCTCAGCTCTTAGATCGCTTAGCCTGAACCTCTATTAGGTGGTAACTCGACACAAGGGTCCTCCCGGTGAGGGGTAACCTCGGCTTGGTTACCATTATTACGCGTTAGCAGTCCGATACGAGGGCGCCCGAGAGGGCCGAACCACGACTCGGGCGGTAGCTATTTTATTAACAAAAATCTATTGGGACAATCTAAGCTAAACTAACTTATATGCCAGTTCGGGAAGCGTTAGCGCTGGGAGAAGAAGTGGCCGAAGAAACTCCAGCAACGCTCCTAATCCTATCAAGGGGGTGGGGTTTTCCCATAAAATACTTGTATCGCGCAAGGATTATTCGCAACCTCCGACGGTTGCGGATGGAATTTGTCCGTGTAACTTTAACTGTATTTTATTTATTTTCTATTATTTTTAATGTGTGTTATATTTTGTGTGTAATGTGTTTGTGTATTATGATGCCAATAAATAAAATGTCTATGTCTAAGTAACTACTATGGATTATGGTAAGGAATAAATGATTATGATCCAGACGATTGATGAATATTTTATGGCTTGGTAACAAGACTTTTAAGCCGTCTTTTTTAAAACACATACACTTATTTGTTACGTCTAAGATGAAAATGAAAATGTAAATTAGATGACGCCATTTTTTTTTCAATGTTTGATCCGGACGACGGGATCACCATTGCACAGAATACATCGCTACAAGCACACAAACAGTCTATTCCCGTCCGTCGGAGGTTGCCAATAAACCTTGTGCGATATAAGTATTTTATGGGAAAACCCCACCCAGTTGCTGGAGTTTCTTCAGCCACATCTCCCAGTGCCAACGCTTCCCCAAGTGACATATAAGTTAGTTTCGCTCAGATTATCCGTAAAATACCCTCGTATCGGAAATCTTACGTGTAACAAGTAGTCAAAGTTTCCTTCTTTGGCCCAAGAAATCAGCGCTATCATATTCCTATCCGAGATGGATGATCCTTTGGCATCTTCCAACTATCGTCAAAATTCATTTACGAGTATGTGGCGTGCTGGTCACACGCTCAATAAATATTCGAAAAGTACAGAAGTAGACATCTGTAATACTACAACTGTAGCAATAAGACGGGCATTCTATCGAAATTTCTTTAATTGTAAAATTGTTAGTAGGCTTTTGTGTTATTAATGTTTGCTCACACAATAAAATAATTTTAAAGTTTTTCGTATTTGCGAAGATCTGTTATTGGCAGTCTGTTTCTTAATTATTACTGTATCTTTTTTGTAAATGTTATTGCTGTTGATCTTCCTGTAAATAAATAAATATCGGTGTAGTTCGTCTCAAAAAAAAAAACAAATTCAAACAGCGATAAAATTCTAAAGTGTAATTTTTTTATAGAATCAAACCAACAAACGCATAAATTGCTTTAATACCATTAGCGACGGCGATAAACATTTATAATATGGAAGCTTGTTTGTCATAACTTATCGTAATAACTTGAATTTTGGGACGTTTGGACGTAATTTTGGCCATAAGGCCTCGCATGTTTTTGCAAATTAAGTTGCCTATTTTGATTTTAAGTATAGTAACATTAAATTTAATAGAGTTAATTCCCCCACCCCCATTCTACCTTCGCACGTTTAGACATTCGGCGGGTCTCCACCCTTTCAAAGTCGATGTTCCGCGCGTCCGGACGAAGCGATTTAAGTCGCTCATGGTGCGTACAGCAAAGGAATGGAACAAGTTGCCGGCGTCAGTCTTTCCGTCCAAGTACGACGTGGGAGTGTAGAGGGAGTGAAGTAGAGTGAATAGGCACTTACTGAAGCGTCAATAGCCTAATGGTTTAGGGTACGGCCTGCGAATCGTAAGGTCGTGGGTTCGAATCCACCATTCGACTATTGACGTGAACCATATCCTAGCAAAAGCTTAAGCTTAGTTGGAATGGTTAACAAGATTGTTAGTAATATTTCTTAAAAAAAAAAAGAAATATTGCTAGCTTTCTTTTTGAAAACAAAAAAAAACTAAACTAGCGCGTACCATCTTTCGACTATATCACCATTTAATATCAGGTGTGATCGTGGTCAAGCACTAGTCTAGTTTTAGTTACGGTGATCACTTGATATCAGCCACTTCTCCTATAAAAAAAATCTGAAGAACCTTCTAGAGCGCGTTCTACCGACCGACTTTAGCGGTTCAAATTTTCTCCGGCATTCACGGAACACTCCTCAAGGTAAAAACGATAATATATACCGTTTCGTAATACAATTTTTTTAACGCGAATATCGATATTAGTCTAAAAATTTATTGCCATCGATTTTATCGTAAATACAACAAGATTACCGGAGTTATATTTTTAACCTTTGCGCAAAATGGTGTCGTTAGAGGAGATTTCGAATATTTTTCCCACGTATGAAATTCAAATTTATTTTTTTTTAATTCCGAATATTATATCCTCGTATAATCCAATCCAAAGATGAGTCATTATGTAGGTTGTATATGATTTAAGTCATTAAAAAAATAATTTAAAAAAAAATCTATAAGCTGCGATCTGACGATCGACTTGGGAAGTCAGTTCCCTTTTTTATTCACAAAATCCACAGCACTCAGGTATATATGTAAGACGTATACGGAAAAAGAATAACTTTGTGTTGCTCTGTAATTGAAGAAACCACATTAAGCGTTTATTACTGCTTTTGCTAAACTTCTTCTTTTGATAGACTCCACTATGGAGGTTTCGGACGAGAAAATAAATATTTTTATTTTTTACATATATAGTATACAGTACTGTATTGTACAGTAGTATACAGTATAGTATATAATACATTACTTATATTAAAAAAAAAAATTGAAAAGTTTCTTAACCGAGTCTCAACGTAACCACGCCAACATCAATTACGACAAATCGTTTATATAACACTATATTTATGTTATTTATTATGTAATTTGTTTATATATATATGTATATAACTATGTATCTATAGCTGCTTTTTTAATATATACATTTATATATAATATTTATGAAAGTTTATGTATTGTACACTATAATAATACACAACCGAATGGTGTCCGCCTTAGTCTTCACAGGTTTTTTGGCTGAAAACCAGCGCTGTGCTACATGTGTGAGCACAGCACATGCTGAGCCAACCCCTTTTCGGCACAATTTATATTTTGTTCTTTTTTTTATGTTGTTTCTGTGTTCTTGTGCCGAATAAATGTTTTTCAATTTCAATTTCAATTATACTAGAACGTGGTTGACCTCGGTCGAGCTTTACTCGGTAAAAATCATGGGACTGTAGGTAGGAATGAATATCCTTCGGTTAATATAGGAACAACACAATTTTCAAAAAATATTGCTTAATTTTATAATTCTTGATTTTTTGTTATTTTTATGATTGGTTTTTATTTAGTAGTAAGAATTTAGGAAATTTAGTATTTTAGAATATAAAAAAAATAACGTAAAATAAAAGAAATCAAACATAAAAAATAGTAATTCAAATTATTTAGTTAAATAAAAAAACAATATGAAATAATTAATCAATACTTGTTAATAATTTGTTACAGCGCCATCTGTTATCCGAGAGTTGAACTACATGCTTAATACGCTAATCGTGTATACGACTATAGGCACTTCCGTTATATTTTTTCGTTACGGTTTTCAATCAATCTCCTTCCTAGCCTGCCGTAAGAAAGTTTCGTTCCAATAATAAATATGAACTGGTTATTTAAATAAATAAAAAAGCATTATACTTGGACACTAATCCAGTATCCAGCATTGGACATTTTCTAAAAAGGAAACCTATCTAGATCGATTTATCGCCCCCAAAACCTGACATACCAAATTTCATGAAAATCATTGCATCCGTTTCCAATTTTTATGAAATTTCTTGTGTATATTCGTTAGGTCTGAGGACGTAAACTGTTTTTCATATCCCAAATGATAAGGGTGGTCCACTGCAAAAATTGCTAGAGATATGATTTTAAATACATTAGTTAGGATAATAAAGGGCAATGAATTAAGAAAATGGACGTTTGGTGTTTTACAAAACAGTCCACTTCCTCCTTTAGTCATAGACCAAATCCCCACATACAGTAACTTGGTAATTTTTTTTGTCTTCCAAAATATTAACTAGAAATAATCCATATGGCAATACAACGTTTGCCGGGTCAACTAGTATGTCTATATTACTACTTAGAGTTGCTGATTTATTGCCGACTTTAACCCAGAAATTGGAGCATTGAAATCATACAATTCTCAGCTCGTATGACTTATTTGGTAAGTCTGTCGATGATTATTTATCATAGCTACCAGCTAACAAGCGTATGTAGGCGCGCGAGGTAAATGCAGAGCTCAGGAATGCGATAGTGATGTGACTTAAGTATAATTATGACTATAATGAGTGTGTCGATAGATTTAAACAATTCTTTAATTTTACACTAGGATGCAATGATAATAAAAAAAATATTTATCACACATTTTTTAAAATTTCAGAAAACAAAATAAAAAAAATATATAATGGCCCATTTCTAAAACGTTTCTCGTGATGAATAAAAACTAATGGTTTAGGGTACCGTCTGCGAATCGTAAGGTCGTCAATTCGAATTAAGGTCATTCGACTATTGACGTCAACAATCTCTTAGCACAAGCATAATAAGCTTAGTTGGAATGGTTAACAAGAATGCTAGTAATATTTCTGAACTTGATGGACTCGGATCAGACATTACTAAAATCAAATATCACGGGATTGGAACTTCATTACAATTCGATAACACGGGAAGCGTACGATAACCGTCACAGCACTACACTGCAGATGCGCGACATGCGGACAGCGGGTAAGTTGCTCCACGCCCCGACTGCATTCAACTCACGCGCTCACTGCTTCTTATTAATGCATTTTGTATGCGTATTTAAAAAAAATATTATTCTGCATTCCTATATATATACTCCTATTTATATATATCCTATATGTATAAACTATAAGTGTGGGAAATTTCATCCTTCTCCGTGTAAGTAATTTTCGTAAGAAGGATTACAAAGTGTATGCTTTACGTATTACTATAATGATTAGACATATTATAAACTTATACTGTACAAACAGACTAGTAATTATAATTTTTTTATAACATTTTTTAATATTGGATTGTGTTGGTCAGTGATTTAGTGATGTGCATACGTGATGTAAATGTCGGTTTTCTACTCTCACTCATTAAAAAGGATATATGGTGTCATGGGACACCAGATAGGCACGAAGTTCCTTCTGATCATATATAAGCAACACAATCTACAAAATAAAATTGGTCAATTTTTTTCATATACATTTTCGTAATCATTTTTTTCTGATTGTTTTGATTAGTTTTTTTATTAAATAAAAGTATTTAACATATTTAGTACGTAAATGTAGTACCGTATAATAAAAAACATCCCTTTTCATAGTCCATTTTAAATTACATAAATAATTTGTAAAAGCGCCACCTGTGATCAGAGAGTTGAACATGCTTAATAGTCGTAATCTACAGGCGGCCGTGTATAAGACTATAGCACTTCTGTTATGTATTTTTCTTACGGTTTTAGTCTTACATATTTTTTACAGTTCGGTCGCGCAACAAAACCCCTATCTCCTCCAAAACTGTCGTAAGGAACTTCGTGCCAGAAAACACATTTGAAAAAAGGAATAACAGACAAATAGGTCAACATTCGACACCGTCTTAGCATGTCAGCATGTGGCTGTTGCAAGGCTGCCACAGCGCTGATTTTCAGCGGCGCCCACGATTACTAAATATCATTCTAGAATAGTTGACCGATAGTGCATTCTGTCCGGCAATTTAAATATTTTTTGGTTCCCACAGATATCATCGGAACCAACCGGAATTAGAACTTCGATTTTTTTTTGTTCTTTAACGTTTGACGTGTTTCTGAATTTATAATCAGATACTGCATTAATTGAGTAGATGATTTAGTCTGTTGGTCCGTGGATACCAGATACGAAGAAATGATAGGTTTTTTTTTTTAAATTACCTCTTCAAATATATTGATACGCCGCGGCAAGAGGAACTATGGAAATTAATT
The DNA here is from genome assembly GCA_029286785.1 of Meandrusa payeni. Lineage (NCBI taxonomy): Eukaryota > Metazoa > Arthropoda > Insecta > Lepidoptera > Papilionidae > Meandrusa > Meandrusa payeni. The sequence goes on from JAGSMX010000036.1 coordinate 226,115, forward strand.
TTTTTATGCCTGATTGCCTTTTGCTATTTTATGGATTTTTTTATAGAAGTTAGCGGTGCCCACCGGAGCGAGATTTAAAGCAAGTTAGTTTTTAGATTGTCTTAATAGTTTGCAAATAAAAGCGACCGATGGAGCTGTGATTCGGCCCCCTCGGGCGCTCTCTGATCGGAATGCTTACGTAACACAGTAACCGTCCACGCCATGGATACCCCTCACCGGGTTCCCTTGTGTCGAGTTACTAGCTATAGAGGTTTAGGCTAAGCGACTTAAGAACTATGCCACCTCTCAAGCCGGTGAAGCAGTCTAAGTCAGCTCTCTGACTTAGACTGCTATCCGTGTAAGGTTGGTAAAAAAAAACGTTCTTCGGCCTCCTAACGCGTCTCTATTCAAATGCTAGCGTGATAAGAGCCGAAGCCCAGGAGATCCTTGCGTCGCGTTTCTCCCAACAGAAGTTCAGGAGGAGCGATCTTTTTTCAACCGACTTCAAAAAAGGAGCGATAAGAACCTCAATTCCGTCTGTATGTATTTTTTTCATGTTTTTTACCTCGATAAGTTTCAACAGACTCAGATGGGCTGGTCATATGTAGAGAATGGATAAAGCAAGGATACCCAAGGCATTTATGACGAGGGACCCCGAAGGTCGAAGAGGTCAGGAAGACCTAAGCACCGTTGGTTAGACGGTGTCAATCGAGACGCCAAAGATTTGGCATAGGAACCTGGAGGACTGCGGCCATGGATAGACCGAGGTGGCAGTTGCTTGTTGCAAGCCAAGGCCCACAAAGGGCTGTAGAGCTTATAGAGGAAAAATTTTCAATTATTTCAAAGCTGATATGTCCAGTGTGGTCCCATTTAAATTTGGGCCAATTCTGACAATGTGTCTATGAGAAAGCCATATAAATCTTAAATTGCCATTAAGCATTTACACGATAAATGGACGAATAACTCAATATCACGCCAACCAATTCATTATTTATTAGAAAGGATGTACTTCGAGAGTAGTTTGATGAGAGCTCGTTTTGGTTCTGATAAATTCTATTTCGTAATATTCTTACGATAATTCGGCAATACAAAAAGGGCGTCCGCACATACAGATGTAGTGAGAAATTATTTTCATTCTGATCTTCATCGAAATACGATGACACCCAAATTGTCAATGAATGAATTTTTTTTGACGAACTAACACAGTTGGCACAAAAAAGCTGGCCTTTACTGCTTACCGGGGAAATGAAATTTTACTTATATCGCACAAGGTTTTTTCGCAACCTCCGACGGTCGCGAATGGACGCTTTGTAGATTTGTAAAGATCTAATATTAAATGAGTGACATTTTCCCCTACAGCTCTAAGATGGCTACTGTAGCTATTTGGGAGCAAGATAAATACGATCTTTTTCGAAAAATTACGAAGGAAATTTTTTTATTACTATATCTACAATAGCTTTTAAAGATTGATTGCATTTGAAATAGTTTTTTTGTTTTTGTTCTTAAATATACTTGTAGAGATCACCGCTAGATCGCGACCCTCTTTGAGGTAACCGACGCGTGGAGGGATATCATACCGTAAAGCTATTAACGCATTGTGCAATTTATATGCCTAATGGATGGATTTACGATCGGGCAGTCGCGGTTCGAATCGTAACCGGTTTGCGCTAATGACTTTGTGTTAAGAATTATAAATCAATCACCAGTTAAAATATGTATAAGGATGCACACCAATTAGGCAAATAAATATAATAAAATCATTATTTCTTTCTTTCATAAGTTTTAAATAATATTAAATCAATTAATTTTAAATAATCCTTATTTCTTTCTTTCGTAAGAAACAAACAATGATTTTATGTCATATTGAATTAATTTGTTTTAATAAATGGTTATTTTTTATTTCATAAGAAAGAAATCATGATTTGAAATAATATTTAATTAATCAATTTTAAATAATTCTGATTATTTTTTTTCATAAGTTACAAACAATGATTTTATGTCATATTTAATTTATTCGTTTTAAATAATTGGTATTTCTTTGTTTTTTAAGAAAGAAATCATGATTTTAAATAATGTGTAATAATTTAATTTTAATTAATGCTTATATTTTTCTTTCATACGAAAGAAATAATGATATATGTCGTAATTAATTTATTCATTTTTTATAATGGTTAAAGAAATAAGGATTTTATATTTGAAAGCTGGTGCTGTGATACCAAATTTGATCCAGTTCTGACATGAGATCGTTTGCACATTGTAGCCTTTGATGTTAAATCCATCAATAATTTTGATTTAAAGTCGGTTTTTGTGTTTACGCGTAAATATACTAGTTTCAAGTCGGTTAAAAAACAGCATATAACGGACCTTTTACATCGAGGCGGTGTCGATGACGTCTTTTTTTTTCAAACGTGTCGAAATCGCCTTCCGTCACTCGAACACCGCTGCGTAAACAATAAATACGATCCGTTAACCCGGCCCGGCATTCCGCGAATACTTCGGACTGGTTCGCCCGTAACTATATCTGTTTTTTTTTTAATCGCGACAAACAAAGACATCTATTACGCCGTCAGGTTTGATTGGCACAACTAGCAATGCACGATATATATCGATATTTCACATGTATATTTACGAGTAAACAAAAGTCGAGTTGAAATGGAATAGGAATATTATGAAGGGCCGGTGGCAGACCGGCCCGCAGATTTATTGGTGCCGGCATCGGGGATCGAACTCGGGTTGCTAGCGTACTATGCAACTTGAGGCCCGGACACTGAGCCACCACAACTCATTATATTTGTTTATTTATAATAGTATACACAACAGCAAAATTTAATAACATAGGAAAATAGAAATCAATTAAACACAAAACCGATAAATTAGCCAACAGGTGCATAACTACATTATCAGAAACACGATTTACGAGTTAAGTTTACTAAGTTAGGTAAGTACTTAAAATTATGAAGCGTCAAACATCATTAGCCGGGTACTCTAGGGGCCGTATTATGTTGTGTCTTGTCTTGGCGGGTTGGCGACTGTGGGAATGTGGAAAGGATATTTGAAGAGGGAGGAACTATGGATATAGGAAAAGATGTTTGGAGAAGGATGGACTATGGGAACGAGGAAAGGATGTTTGAAGTGGGAGGGTGGGACTTGAGGGATGGGTTTGTCACTATTCGGACGTGGGAAGAATAGTGACGGCTGTGGACTCCGGGACCGCTAGTTCTCGTATTCATGGACCGACGACCTTGTAAGGATAGCTGGAGGTGGCTGGATGCGGAAAGCTGAGGATCGCATGTGGTGGTAGGTATTGGGGAAGGCCTATTTCCAGCAGTGGATACAGGCTGATGATGATGATGAAACATCATTAAATTAAATTGAATTAAATTAGATTAGACTAAGTACAGAGGCTCCCCCCCTCCGCAGGCGACGTCTATAGTAATCTGAAGCGGGGCCAGGATGGGTATCTGGCCCCAGCATGCTTCGGCGTCGTCGGGACTTCTCTGAGTGCCGGAGAAGTCCCCTTTGAGGTAGAAGTCCGGTCTTTGCCGGGACTGGCCGGTCGTTGGGGTGTCCTGTCGCTGACAGATCCGGGGCACCCCGCTCATAACGGCTGATGGCATGATGGCATTCGCGGAAGGTTTAGTGGGTAGGGGCTGCCCAGGCCGAGTCCCACACATCCCTCCGGGCCCACCCAGGGTACCGGAGGATGGTCTATAAAAAGATTCCCCCGCGTGAACAAAAAAAAAAAGACTAAGTACATAGATGATTTTCACAGAATTTTTCATTGTACAGGCGGGGTAATCTTGTTAAAATGGAATTTTAGCTATAATTTGTATGATCTCTCCGCGATACCAGCAGTACACTAGTTGCCTAAATTATTTTTTGCGCTACTTAAATACAAACACATAACGATATATTTATATAAAATACCGCATAGTATCGATATCGATATATTTTTTGCATGAACATCCCTAGAAGAAACCGTTATTACCGTTCGATTACGGAGCAATGAACAAGGAAAACTTATACAATTTTTTTTGAAGTGAAATCTTCTTTACTTTTTAATTTTTTTTTTTATAAACGTAAAAGGGGCAAGCTGCCCTTCTGGGAGCTTACGGCTCACCTAATTAAGTGAACACCGTCAATGTACATCCCACAACGCCGGAGGAGCTGGTGCGTTGCCGGATGGAAGGAGGGAGGATTTTTTTTTTTATGACGAACTACACAGATTGGCCAGAGAAGCTGGCCTTGACTGCTTCATCGGATTGAGAGGTGGCATAGCTCTTAGGTCGCTTAGCCTGAACCTCTATCGCTAGTAACTCGACACAAGGGTCCCCCCGGTGAGGGGTAACCACGGCTTGGACGGTTATTATGTTACGCGTAAGCATGCCGATCCGAGGGCGCCCGAGAGGGCCGAACCACGACTCGGTCGGTTGCTATTTCACGGATAATCTAAGAGACATTCAAAAGATTATCCGTGAAATAGCGAGGAAGGATTCGATCCACAAATCGTACAGGTTCGGGAACACCGCTGGTGACAGTTGATTCCACAGGTTAACAGTGCGTGGAAGAAAGTTACACGTAAAACGGACAGTCGTGGAACGCCAACCATTAAATAACATATTTAAAAAAAACGAAAGCTTTATTTCTAATTTATTTTTCAGAAAACATTAACTAACATTCTTGCTAACCATTCCAACTAAGCTTAAGCTTGTGCTAGGAGATGGTTCACGTCAATAGTAAAATAGTGCATTCGAACCTACGACCTTACGATTCGCAGACCGTACCCTAAACCATTAGGCCAGTGGTGGGCAAACTTTTTGGTTGGCGGGCCACCAATTGTAAAAAAACAATTAAACGGGCCAAAATTTTACCGAAAAAAACTTTTAATTTATTAAATCTTTTTAACAAAAAAAATTAATGGCTAATTTAGAAAATTACACAAATTGCTGGTGGCAATTTTTTTTGTCTTTTTACGTAAAAATTTACGACGTTTTTAAACAGACCAAAAATGTTTAAAGGTTATCCTATAAACACTCTGATATAACTAAAAACAGAACAAATTATACAATACCGATTGCAACACATCAAAAATATTAACTCAAAAAAACACTTGGCGGACAGGATGAAAAGCTTTAACGGGCCAGATTTGGCCCGCGGGCCGTAGTTTGCCCACCACTGTATTAGGCTATTGACGCTTTTAAACGAAATTTAAATCCTTAGTATAGAACAGTGATTATCAAACTTTTTTCTTTTACCACCTCCTTTGAAAATCAATTATTTTTAGCGCCCCCCATTTTTTTATACACCCCTAAAATGAAAAAAATCTTAAGTTTTTATGACATCACAAAGGGTAGAAATACACACTAATTATTCGTTATTGTGTAGCAGGTGGGTTTTAATTTTAGGAGAATTTTAAAGTACTAAACAAAGTAAATAAAATTATAAATTATCCATCGCCCCCCTAACCCACATCAACGCCCCCATTTTTTCTGGGCTCTTTAACAACCTCCTTTTTCCAGGTTTCAATTGGCCACTTTGAGAAAGACTGGTAATAAAACAAAGTCGCTTCCCGCTGTCTGTCTGTCTGTTCGCGATGAACTCAAAAACGACTACACTGATATTCATGCTTGCCAATGGATAGAGCGGTTCACGAGAAATGTTTTAGTATATAATTTGTTAAATTTTCGTATACATTAGCAAAAATATAACGACATTTGCTGAAGGTGTCGGAAAAATACAAACCGTGGGGGGTGATGGTATTAAAAGTTGACATCTATATACAGGGTGGGCCATAACAAAATGCACTTTTAAATTAAAAAAAAAAACAACAACAGGTTATATTCAAAAGGGTTTATTTAGTTTGAACTTGTAAAAATATAGTATTAATTTATGTTTTGAAAATTACATCTTCAAGATGACCTCCGGGTCGACGAGCACACTCTTCCAAACGAGACTTAAAATTTTCAAACACTCGCCTACAAGTCGTTGTTGGAATTTCCGCCATTTCTTGAAGAATACTTTGCTTCAAATTTTTAAGAGTTTTTGGATTTTTATTATATACTCTACTCTTGAGATATCCCCATAAAAAGAAATCTGGGGGGGATAAATCGGGGCTTCGGGGTGGCCACTTAATGTCACCCTTCTTCGATATCACTTTTCCAGGAAACATTTCCCGTACGACCGCCATGCTGACGTTAGAAGTATGGCAGGTAGCCCCATCCTATTGAAACCATGTCATAGAATTGTATCCATCAAATTCTAGGAGCTTTGGGCCCAAAAAGTCTCTCAGCATACGAACATAGCGTTCTGAAGTAACAGTCACAGCTTCACCGCGATCATTTTCAAAGAAATAAGGTCCAATCAAACCTTTAGCTGATATTGCCGCCCAAACTGTAACTTTTTGGCAATGAAGTGGCTTCTGATGTTTCAGCGCCGGCTACTCCGCACTCCAGTATCGACAGTTTTGCTTATTTACAAAACCGTTCATATGAAAGTGAGCCTCGTCTGAGAAGAGGATGTTTCCATAATTAGAGAACCGCTTAAGCATTAAAGATGAAAATTCAATTCTTTTAGTGAAGTCAGCTTCCTTTAATTCTTGTACGAGTTGAATCTTATAAGGATGAAGTTTTAAATCACGTGATAAGATTCGCCTTAGGCTCGTACGGGCTATCTGTAAAGTTGCTGAACGCCTACGAGTTGACAGTTCCGGATCCGCTCGAACAGATTCACTAACTTCCTCTATATTTTGTTCTGTCCGTGAAGTCCGCGGGCGACCTTGACTTTTAATCGGTAATGTCGAACCTGTTTTTTCAAACTTCTTCAGCCATTGTTTAATTAAATTAGTGCTAGGGCACTGACGTATGCTCCGCAATCCATAGTTGACTCGAAACAAACGTTGCACGGAAATATACGAACGAGCATTCTCGTAAAATGGCTACTAAAATTAAATGAAATGCTCGACCGAACGATACCCCCCGCGCGCGTCTCCTGCGCCGCTTCGAAGTTTTATACAAAATTCAAAAGTGCATTTTGTAATGGCCCACCCTGTATAAAAGAAAATGTTTGTGTGTTTGATCCGTATAGGCTCCGAAACGGCTGGACCGATTTCAATGAAACTTTCAGGGAATCTTCAGATTGAACTGACGGGAAATCGTGTAATCGTGTTTGGTGACGATCGGAGCACAACTGTCAAATACAGCTTTTATTTACTATGATGATATTCTATTGTTTTATAACACAAATTTGTATTGACACATGCGTTATGTATATTTATGTCATTATGAACCAGATTGAAGTACAGTGGATACTCCATTTGAAGTATAATAAATCCCTAAATGATAAGAATGATATTGATATAATGATATGTACATGGGTGTAGGTAATGATCTTCACCCGCTCGAGAAGAGAATAAATACGAAGAGAAATGAATAATTGTGAGAGTTAAATTAAATATTTAATGATGTAAGTTTATTGTTTCAATAAAATAAAGCATAATCTAGCCCACCGAAGCGGGCTAGGAACACTAGTTTAAAATAAATGAATATCTTAGATGTAATTCTAATCTACATTTCCACGGAGAGACATAGGTTATTTTATGTATTCTGTAAAGAACCCGTGCGAAGTCGCGACGGATTGCCAGTTGCTATAAAAAAGAACTTGTTACCAATGGGGTAGCCGCGACCGTCGGAGGTTGCGAATAATCCTTGCGCGATACAAGTATTTTATGGGAAAACCCCACCCCCTCGATAGGATTAGGAGCGTTGCTGGATTTCCTTCGGCCACTTCTTCTCCCAGCGCTAATGCTTCCCGAAGTGGCATATAAGTTAGTTTAGCTTAGATTGTCCAAATAGATTTCGTTAATAAAATAGCTACCGACCGAATCGTAGTTCGGCCCTCTCGGGCGCCCTCGGATCGGACTGCTAACGCGTAATAATGGTAACCGCCCAAGCCGAGGTTACCCCTCACCGGGGGGACCCTTGTGTCGAGTTACCACCTAATAGAGGTTCAGGCTAAGCGACCTAAGAGCCATGCCACCTCTTAAATCCGGTGAAGCAGTAAAGGCCAGCTTCTCTGTGCCAACTGTGATAGTTCGTCCAAAAAAAAAATGGGGTAGCAAGTCGGATGCTGCACCAAAGTCATAACTTATTTTCTAAGACCGTTCAACACCTTGAGGTGCTAACTTAACTCGGTTAATTTACGACCTTTTCATAGGCTTGTGGGCCACGATTTATATGATTACCATACAGCTATCATCTCCTACAATAAACAAACGATGGGTGGTCACGTAATAAAACGAAGATAAAATAGCCCTGTTACAGTAGTTATGTCACACATCACTGGGCGACGAGGGTGGGGGCCTGCGTCGTCCACCAAAGTGCACCCGGGAAGAAGGCGACATCGGCTGGCCCGTGTCGCCTTGCGCTGCGAGGGCACAGGGGAGGAGGGAGTAACCTCCCCCCGGGACGTGCTCTCCTTGAGCACAGTGCAGAGGGGCTCCGGTGCGTTCCACGTGAGATCCCGGAGCCCCTCGTCATGCACCGAGGAAAGGGCCACCGGGTAGGTTTTAGTGGGTAAGATCCCCACATAACCGCCGCCTTCCGTGAAGATTTCCTCCCCGTCAACAAAAAAAAAAAGTTATGTCACACATGAGACGACTGGATCACAAGTCTGCTAAGACAATTGTTTCAGTGGTGCCACTATGGTTTTCTAATATTTTTGTTTTTGACGCATCAATAGCCTAATGGTATGCGGTATGCGAATCGTAAGATCGTAGATTCGACCCGCAAGATTAATTAGGTTAGCGTTAGCTTAGTTGGAATGATAAACTGGAATGTTAGTAACTGCAAAAAAAATATTGTTAACATTTTTCAAAAAAACCAACGTAACGAAAACTATGATCGGGTGCGACGAATGAAAGTTGAGAGTGAGATATGTTAGTGAAGATTAAAATATACGTTTCTTATTATAATCTCTCTTCGCCAGTTAAGTTTCGTATATCACACTACATACTGCATACTAAAGCTAACTTTAAATAACCACTTCGGGAAACGTTGGCGCTTGGAGAAGAAGTGGCCAAAGAAACGAGAAACGTATTTTAGAGGTTCAGGCTAAGCGACCTAAGAGCTACGCCACCTCTCAATCCGGTGAAGCAATCAAGGCCAGCTTCTCTGGCCAATCTGTGTAGTTCGTCAACAAAAAAAAATAAAAAAAAAAATAGAGAAACGTATTCCATCCTAAAAGTTTAAAGATAGCGATTTTCCGCTTGCGTCCGACTAACGGAGAAGTGACACAAAAGAAACACAGTGTCTAAGACAAGGGACAAACGAGATTACGGCTCACCTGATCTTAAGTGATAACGAACATTCACTCAATTAGGAGCTGCAGGTGTTGCCGGCCTTTGAAAAAGGAGTAGAATCGTTGGAAGTCCCCAAATCCTACTGACTCGCTCAGGCGACAGTTTGTTCTACAGCTTAAGGTCATGATAGTATGTGGAAGCTACGCCCAGGAGACAACCGAACGTTCGGAGATAGGGCAGACCGGTCCGCAAACCTGTAGTTCTGGGCTCGTAAGAATAAGACTACGGTATTCCCCGCCTGTCGTAGAAGGCGACTAAAATGGCCCTCGGGTTCACTGGGCGACAAGGGTCCAATTAAAGTTAAAGTAAAAACGCGAACCTTGAAATGGAAATGGACTGGTCACATTATGAGATCAACAACCGGGAAATGGACGAAAAAAGTAACGGAATGGTACCCAAGGGATGGAAAAAGGAACAGAGGAAGGCAGAAGGAAAAGATGGGAAGACGATCTGCCCAAGGGTTGGAGAAGGACAGCAATGAACAGGCAAAGGTGGAGGGAAATAGAGGAGGCCTATGTCGGAAGACAGCCTGACCGGGACTGATTTTAAATATTTATACTGCATATCGATAAATATATATATATATATAAATTTATTTATTTATTTAAGATGCATCCGGGAAGAAGGGGACATCGGCAGGCCCATGTCATCTTGCACTGCGAGGGCACAGGTGGGGAGGAGGGAGTAACTTCCCTAGTAAGTGGGTAAACGGGTAAGAAATCTTCAACAAGATTTCATCCCCGTGAATAAAAAGAAAGGATAGTACGTGGAAGAAAGTTACGTTTGCATATTCATGGAGAGCTATCCATCAAGATGTTGTCGCTGGTATTTGAAAAATCATTCAGATGAAAGTGGACTTGGAGACGAGGAGTGATATTGGCATGGATCCACCTGCTGACCACCGTAATTTATTGCCGGTTAAATATTATCTAAGATCACAGATGGTCGTTTTAAACTTTTATAGTAGTCAGTGTAGGAATAGATAAAAAACGGTTAAATATTCCACAAGACTGATTTCCATAGACCCGAATAACTCCTCTATGTTTTATACATGCGGCCCGACTTTGTGAATTGATAATGGGTTAGTGTCTTGTCTCTATAAAACTAGGTAGACAGTGAAGTCGATTGAAAGGTTATTGAACTAGCATAGGCGGGCACTGCTGCTTATTCTTCGTGACCGTATTATGGTAATGGGTTGGACAGATGTGAGGAGAAAGTCTAATTGAAACGTCAATAGTTTATAGCTTTAGGGCATGGTCTACGTTGAATATGGTCGTCCAGTCAAACCCGAGAACAATATACATGAACGTTCAATAACATCGATCGATATTTGCTACCGCAAGATTGTGAGCCTCGCGGTGATATGGCACGCGTGGTTCTTGAATTTTTTAAGAACGAACTACACAGTTGGCCAGATAGGCTGGTCGCTTAGCCTGAACCTCTATCGCTAGTAACTCGACATAAGGGTCCCCCCGGTGAGGGGTGACCTCGACTTGGACGGTTATTATATTACGCGTAAACAGTCCGATCCGAGGGCGCCAGAGACCAAACCACGAATCGGTCGGTAGCTATTTATTTAAATATAAATGGGACAATACTAACGTTGGCGCTGGGAGAAGAAGTCGCCGAAGAAACTCCAGCAACGATCCTAATCCTCCTATCCAGGGAGTGGGGCTTTTCCATATATCAAAATATCTATAACGCGCAACGATTGTTCGCAACCTCCGACGGTCGCGAATGGACGCTTTGAGTAATTGTTTCTTGACCCCCCACAAGTTCTTTATCAAGGCCTTTCCTTCTGGCTCAACTCTCCCCCCGAAACCTTGACAGCATAATATCACGCCGTCTTGATCGAGGACGCCGTCTCCTCGGCACCGGCCACCGGCTCTTATGCCAATTTATGTTTATGATGAACTCCACAGATCGTCCAGAGAAGCCAGATTACAGAAGTAGTCCGGACACGGACAAGTGATACTTGTACAGGAGTATGAGTGGACAAATCACCACCATATGCCTTCACAGAATACGAATATTTTGGTCACATTTACAGAAAAACAGTGACAACTTGGAAAGACTGCTTGTAATTGGAAAAATTGACGGGACAAGACTGACCGACGCACGGCTGCAGACAGAAGAACATGGCGACGGATCATCAAAGTCAGACTGTTCCCACGAGATGGTCACGACCTTCTGCATCGAGGAAACCGACGCCAGGAGGAAAAAAAAGACGAAGACAAAAAAAATACAAACGAATTGAGAACCATCTTTTCCTAGATCGGTAGTAAGGGTTTAAGTTAGTTATACAATGAGTAATCGTTTATATAATAGTATTAACAAATGGGTTAGTTAGACCTTGGCAATGGACAGTGGAATTCAAAGCGGAACGCTGTAACAATAGAATGATTTAGATAAACATAGGAGCGGCTTTCTTTATATTATATACTATGTAATTATTTATTTCTATATTCTTGATATATTCAATGCAACAACGCCCATGAAGCTGTGGCAACACTGGCCGTAACAAAGACGCAATGCAGGATTTCATCCTTTTGTTGTGAACACCCTCAAACCCGAACGAAGCGCTTTGCTTCGTCTTTCATTATTCGTACAGCAAAGGACTGGAATAGTTTGCCCGCGTATGTCTTTCCCTCCGATGACAATGTGGGTATTTTTAATAGAGTGAATAGGCATTTACTAAGCCAGTGCGTCTTACCATCCAGGACTGCATTTCAACTTAACAACAGGTGGGATCGTAGTCAAACACTTGCTTAGAAAGTATTAAAAAAAAATAGGACTCATACGACCAGGCCAAGGGAGAAAGCTGGTAGACGAGTTACGCAAATTGTCACCGGGCGAGGCGCACGGAAGGCAGAAATAACTTAGTGAATCTTCGGAGAAGCTGGCCTTTACTGCTTCACCAGATTGAGAGGTGGCATAGCCTTAGACCTAGAGTTCTGGGCTTGTAGAATAACACTACGGTATCCCCCGCCTGTTGTAGAAGGTGACAAAAAGGGGCCTCGGATTCACTGGGCGACAAGACCCCACCCTTGTCGCCTTTTTCGTTCGCTAAAGTAGACCCGGAAAGAAGGCGATATCAGTTGACCCGTGTCGCCCTTGCACTGCGAGGGCGCTGGGGGAAGGATTTAACCTTCCCGGGATGTGCGTTCCACTGGAGATCTTGTAGCCCCTTACCAAGTACCGGTAAGAGCCACCAGGGTCGTTTTAGTAGGTAAAAACCCTACCTAGGCGTTAGCAAATTTCTCCCCCGTTAACAAAAAAAAGGGTTTCTCATAGATGCCATTATCATAACTGGACCAATGAAGACCTGACCACACGGGGAGCATCAGCTTTCTAAAATAAGAAACATCCAAAACGGTTCACCAGACGAATTGAGAACCTCATCCTTTTTTAAGTCGGTTAAAAACTCTCGACACGGAAGCCTATTTAAACTACAACTGGCGCCAAGTCGGTTTAATTTGAATAAAATTAACAACGCAGTAGTGAAATGTTACCCTTATCGAAGCTTATCTCGACCCGTTAACGCCTCCGTTAGAGGTTCGAGATAAACTTTATACAACTGTGTTTTATGCTAAGGAAAGAAGGGAATGTGTTAATGCATCGTTAGATGAAATCTGTGTATCAGATGACGCGGAGATCGCAGGGGCATCTGCAGGAGTTACGAGATAATTGATTAGGTGAATTCTGATGCTAAACGACGGCCACACACGAGCACAGAGTCTGCGATTGCCACTCAGGCTTATGAAACCGAGTTATATTGCATTTACAATCATATCCTGTTATACTGTTAGGTTTATGTTATTTATTATATCATTTGATTAAATATATATATGTAAAACATGGTAGAAATATCTTTAATTTATTTAAACAGCAAACTTACATAATTAAATTTTTAATATAACTCTCACAATATAATCAATTATTCATCGTCTTCTCGAGCAGGTGAAGATCATTACCAACACCCATGTACATATCAGTAAATACAATATCATTCTTATCATTTATACAAAAACATATCGGGCTCAAGTTAATGTCAGAAATATAAGTACGACGTATGGCTTGTTTGACAGTTCAAAAAGAGGAGTGCTCCGATCGTCGCCAAACTTTACAGGATTACTCGCCAGGTCAATCTGAAGAATCCCTAAAAGTTTCATTGAAATCGGTCCAGCCGTTTCAGAGCCTATTTGGAACAAACCCACACACATTCTCTTTTATATATATATTTTTTTTATAATTTCTAAGCAAGTGCTTGACTACGATCCCACCTGATGTTAAGCGGAAATGCAGTCCTGGATGGTAAGGCGCACTAGCTTAGTAAATGCCTATTCACTCTACTCTTGAAAATACCCACATTGTAATCGGAAGGAAAGACAGACGCGGGCAAACTATTCCAGTCCTTTTCTGTACGAAGAATGAAAGACGAAGCAAATCGCTTCGTTCGGGTTTGAGGGATGTTCACAACGAAAGAATGAAATCCCGCAGTGCGTCTAGAAGTCCGATGGTGGAAAGGGGATGGGGGAATTAGATCATGTAGTTCCTGAGCACACTCTCCAAAATGCAATCTGTAGAAAACCGAAAGGCTAGCTACCTTACGCCTGTGCTCAAGACTGAGCAGATTGGTTTATTATATATATATATATATATATATATATTATATATATAGATATACAATTTCAATAAAATATGTTTATTTATAATATAATCGCCATATTTATACACAACCGAATCGTGTCCGCCTCAGATTTTACGGGGTTTTTTGGCTGAAAATCAGCGCAGTGCTACATGTGTGCGCACAGCACATGCTGAGCCAACCACGTTTCGGCACAAGTTCTATTCTGTTCTTTTGTTTTTAATTCTTCTTAATTTTATCGCTTTTGTTTATGTTAGCTTTTTGTCTTGTCATTTCTGTTGATTCTGTGATCTTGTGTCAAGAAAATGTTTAAAAAAAAGACTGGCCTAGACTGCTTCACCGGATTGAGAGGTGGCATAGCCTTAGACCTCTAATTCTGGGCTCGTAGAATAACACTACGGTATCCCCGCTTGTTGTAGAAGGCGACTAAAGGGGCCTCGGATTCACTGGGCGACTAGACCCCACCCTTGTCGCCTTTTCGTTCGCTAAAGTGGACCCGGAAAGAAGGCGATATCAGTTGACCCGTGTCGCCCTTGCACTGCGAGGGCGCTGGGGGAAGGATTCAACCTTCCCGGGATGTGCGTTCCACTGGAGATCTTGTAGCCCCTCACCAAGTACCGGAAAGAGCCACCAGGGTGGTTTTAGTAGGTAAAAACCCCACCTAACCTGGGCCAAAAGGCGGCGTTAGCAAATTTCTCCTCCGTTAACAAAAAAAAACAAAAAAAAGGGTTTCTCATAGATGCCATTATCATAACTGGACCAATGAAGCATCAGCTTTCTAAAATAAGAAACATCCAAAACGGTTCACCAGACGAATTGAGAACCTCATCCTTTTTTAAGTCGGTTAAAAACTCTCGACACGGAAGCCTATTTAAACTACAACTGGCGCCAAGTCGGTTTAATTTGAATAAAATGTAATAAAAATAACAACGCAGTAGTGAAATGTTACCCTTATCGAAGCTTATCTCGACCCGTTAACGCCTCCGTTAGAGGTTCGAGATAAACTTTATACAAGTGTGTTTTATGCTAAGGAAAGACGGGAATGTGTTAATGCATCGTTAGATGAAATCTGTGTATCAGATGACGCGGAGATCGCAGGGGCATCTGCAGGAGTTACGAGATAATTGATTAGGTGAATTTTGATGCTATACGACGGCCACACACGAGCACAGAGTCTGCGATTGCCACTCAGGCTTATGAAACCGAGTTATATTGCATTTACAATCATATCCTGTTATACTGTTAAGTTTATGTTATTTATTATATATATATTATATGTATAGATATACAATTTCAATAAAATATGTTTATTTATAATATAATCGCCATATTTATACACAACCGAATCGTGTCCGCCTCAGATTTTACGGGGTTTTTTGGCTGAAAATCAGCGCAGTGCTACATGTGTGCGCACAGCACATGCTGAGCCAACCACGTTTCGGCACAAGTTCTATTCTGTTCTTTTGTTTTTAATTCTTCTTAATTTTATCGCTTTTGTTTATGTTAGCTTTTTGTCTTGTCATTTCTGTTGATTCTGTGTTCTTGTGTCAAGAAAATGTTTAAAAAAACTGGCCTAGACTGCTTCACCGGATTGAGAGGTGGCGTAGCTGTTAGGTCGCTTAGCCTAAACCTCTATCGCTATTAACTCGACACAAGGGTCCCCCCCGGACGGTTACTACGTTACGTAAGCATTCCGATCCGAGGGCGCCCGAGACAGAACCACGACTCGGTCGGTTGCTATTTCACGGATAATCTAAGGGACATTCAAAAACTAAACTAACTTTGAGTGCCACTTCCGGAAAGATTTTTTGTAAACAATTGCATGTATAGCGGCATAGTCGTTTGAAGTATCCAATTTTATGATATGCCCACTAAGTTAACTGCAGTTTTTATTGACACATATGTCAAATAGTTAGTTGTGCATAAAAATTATCATATTACGTTCTATTTAACGGGCCATCTGATACTTTCCAATTAACATAATCTCTCGATCTAACCGTGATCGATACGAAAACGCTAACTGAGTTAGTTAATGCGCTATGAACGATGATGAATACTGATTATAGAGTTGTTTGTATAGACATAAATGTATCTTTTATAACGTTAATTAATGGCAGCTGGCAACACAAGGCATCCATCGATTGTTATGTATAATAACTACTTCCAATGATATCTTAATGATTTACCTGAACCTTATTGTATCTTTAATTCATAATTAATAATTTAGTTGATCACCATATTAACTTGGCATTGTAAACAATAGTTTAACTTTATTAGTTCGTAATCTGACTTCTAATTAATTTTGTATAAAGATTGTGAGGGCGCGCAGTTGTGACGGTATTCGTTATAAATAATTCTTTGTACAACGTTACGCTGTCTCAATAAAGCGAGTGTATTAGTTATTGGACTATTTTATTCTACGAGACCTACAGATTATAACAGTACCTAGGATACGTTGTCAAGAATTTAATGTCCGAGCGTCTTGCGCGCACACACACCAGACATTTTTTGAAGTCGAATCGAAGTTTCTGCATTAAAATCGAATACAGACTGTAGGACGACCACTAGTTAATTTAAACGCGTATAATTTGTTTGTATAATTGTTATAGGCGAATCGTTAAATGAAATGGAACGAGCGAACATCCTAAACGCGATGAAAGATGTACTGAGAGGAAGATAAAATTCGTATTAACTTTTTATTACACCATCTATGTGTCTAAACGTCTCAACTTAACTCTAATGACGTGTGTGGCCGGCTTTAAGAGTTATAGTTATGTCATATAAATATGTTCTTGGACAATTTGTATTAAATTCACATTACAGACGGCGTGTGAGGCGGCCCTTAACGTCTATAAACGTTTATGACGACATTTCTTCTATCTTAAGAGCCGATAAATGGGCATCCGGCTGTCGATGGGCAGTTCACTGCAGAAGTATCGGCAATAAAATGGGCTGCTTTAACTGTGTGTAGAACGGTAAGGCCCGGATACAAATCAGAGACAAGTATCATCGTAGGACCGTAGGACATGGACTCCAACAATTACCAAAAGGCTGGTTGTAAGCGCCTCTTCCAGAATTTATGAGGCCGTCAGACCACGTTTCCAACCGAAATTTCTTTCCTATGCAACATTTAAAAGGCAAGTCGAATAAGGCTACGGTATCCCCTGTCGTAGAAGGCGACTAAAAGGGGCCTCGAATTCACGGGCGACAAGCGCGGGTCCGTTGACGTCCGCTACAGTGGATCCGGAAACATCGGCTGGGTCGTGGACGAGCTCAAGAGGACAGTGCAGAAGGGCTTCGGTGCGTTCCACTGGAGATCCCGGAGCCCTAGCTATACACCTGGCACAAAGAAGAATCCCTTAAAAGTCGTCTGGCGCCGTCGAGTGAGCCGTTATGTTGCGTCCATTTGTGGCACGCATACTTTGTTGGAGTTGTTATATATTAATAATGGCAGGCAACACTTCTCATATTTGAATACTAAGACGAATGTCTTCTGTAAGGAAAATTCTGTACTTCTCATCAAGACATCAACATGGAAACATCTCGAAGTAAAAATGTTATAAAATATTATAAAAGTGAAGTGTGTGCGTTGCGAGTGTGTGTACAATAATATACATAGAAATATAATATATAATATGAAGAAATAGGGAAATATTTGGCATGTTCATTATACGGGTGCCAGACATGGGCGATAACAGAACAACAAGAGAGCAAATTAAAAGTCTGCCAAAATGCAATAGAGAGGAGTATTGTAGGTATAAAAAGAAGAGATAGAGTGAAGATATAAGAAATTAAAGACTACTTGACTACTTGAGACCATTGTCAGAATTGGACCAAATTTAAATGGGACTAATCGGAGAGCACCAGTTCAAAGTTAAGAGGTATAAAAAATATACAGACGATTTTTTTTTTTAAAGAAAGCTAGCAATATTTCTTTTTCAAAAATATTACTAACAATCTTGTTAACCATTCCAACTAAGCTTAAGCTTGTGCTAGGACATGGTTCACGGCAATAGTCGAATGGTGGATTCGAACCCACGACCTTACGATTCGCAGGCCGTACCCTAAACCATTAGAGATAAATAGATATTAAAATTAGATAATAAATCAGAATTGTAATAATATAGAAATAATAAGGAAAATGTATAAGTAGATATAAGAAGTTTAGAAATTAGTGTTATCGCCGCATCAAGGGATAGGATAGTGGACTACAATCTAAAAATGGCCATGAGAAGCAGGGACACAGCGGTCGCGGAGAAGCTAATAGCAATGCAGCGGGGCGACGCGTGAACCCAAAACGATCCCTGGCCACCTCCAAATTCAGTCATTATATATATATAAAAAAAAAGGAAAATAGTAACTGTAGAAGTGGCACTTTTTAACAAATGCAGAGTGAACAATTTAAGTGTATTGGAAAAGAGCACGGACACAGGGTCTATGGTTTCAATATAAGAATAAAAAAATAGTATTATATAAAGCAGATAAATTAGTTAGTAGTAAATTAATGTAA
Source organism: Meandrusa payeni (assembly GCA_029286785.1). NCBI lineage: Eukaryota > Metazoa > Arthropoda > Insecta > Lepidoptera > Papilionidae > Meandrusa > Meandrusa payeni. Next base: position 244,607 of record JAGSMX010000036.1, read on the forward strand.
AGATAAAAATAACCCCGGCCAAACATGCTGGGGAACAAATATAGTAATAAATTTAAAAAACCATTAGAGAACCTACACCTTTTTTGAAGTCGGTTGACAAGGAAGCAGACAATATTTCAAGGTAGTGTGAGATCATTCTGCGCAGATCGGTAACAAATGCATCTAATTTTATAAACAGAACTAAACGATAGCCAATGTGACATTGGAATATATAACATTGCAGTCCTGTGACCATTGTATAGAATAAACATTCTCAGGTGATTTTTATTAAGCTGAAGTGTTTTTGGACGACCTAACACAGTTGGCCAGAGAAGCTGGCCTTTACTGCTTCACCGGATTGAGAGGTGGCATAGCTCTTAGGTTGCTTAGCCTGGACCCCTATCGCTAGTTACTTTACGCGTAAGCATTCCGATCCGAGGGCGCCCAAAAGGACCAGACTTTTTAACCCAGAGGATGTGAGAGCTTATCGCTTAAGAATTAATTTAATCGGGAATCAAACCCTGAGCAAAGCAACGACTATCAGTCGGGACACAGGCGTTATCATCAAAGAGATATAAAGACATTACTCTATGATTATCTCTATCTGTCTTAACTTATCAGTACATAATAAATTTTATCTAACAACGCGACCGCTCATCTGTAAATAATCAAATAAACATACGACCGAATTACCCTAATGGGGTAGTTAGAGATATGGACAATTTGTTCAAACAAAATTTTCAACATTTGGAATGTCGTCAATGAATTTTCGTTTGCTCCGTGTCCACTAAACCAATTGTTTACAAAATCAATGTTCATTGGTATCATAGTATTATATATTTGCTAGATTTAGTAGTTTTTTATGCCATTGGTGGCAGTACGGCAGCACATGTGAAGCACACACACACAGTGGTTCCCAGACTGTTTATATATTTTCGAAATATCGTTATAATTTAGGCAATGTATACCAAAATATAAAAAATTATGTACTAAGTCCTCGAGAACCGTTCCATCCATTGGTAAGCACGGCATGAAAATCAGTGCGAACTGACAGACAGACAGCAGTCAGTCAGTCAGTCAGTCACGAGTCATCTACAAGGTTCACGGGAACCTCGCAGGTACGGGCCTCGGGTGTTACCCCATTACCCGGGCTATCAGCGCAGGGGGCGACTGCTCCCCTGGTCGTGGGTACCGTTTTAGAACGGATTTTTTAGGAATAACTATTTTTACGTCAAGGCTAATCCCTCAAGCGTCAGCCGCGACGAATCTATCTTCTACGCTCTCCCGACCTCTCGGTCTCGATTGAGACGGAGGTCGAGAGGGGGGGCGAATATATTGGTCTAGGAGTTCAAAAGCTCCCTAGAATAGGGGAATTTGAACCTACGGTGCACGTCGGGAGGACGCGCGTGTTGCGGGGCGAACCCGCGCAGGTGTTCGTGCAGACCGTTGTCCGCGCGGTCGAATAAGTTACGAGCTAGTCTCGTGACAAATTCGTGGATTGATTCGATGCCTAAATCGCGGTGTATTACGTCATTTCTGACGTAACGCCCCGCGTTTAGGATCATTCTGAGGGTGATATTTTGTTGTGCTTGGATGCGGGTCCTTGCACTTTTACTAGTTAATCCGTACCACGCTGGAGCGGCATACGTCAGTCGTCAGTCAGTCAGTCAGTCGAGTCATCTACAAGGTTCACGGGAACCTCGCAGGTACGGGCCTCGGGGTGTTACCCCATTACCCGGGTTATCAGCACAGGGGGCAACTGCTCCCCTGGTCTTGGGTACCGTTTTGGAACGGATTTTTTAGGAATAACTATTTTTACGTCGGGGCTAATCCCTCAAGCGTCAGCCGCGACAAATCTATCTTCTACGCCCTCTCGGTCTTGATTGAGACGGAGGTCGAGAGGGGGGCCTATGAGTTCAAAATCTCCCTAGAATAGGGGAATTTGAACCTAACGTCAGTCGTGTACGAATGTAAAGACAGACAGCGGGGAGCGACTTTGTTTTATACCATGTAAGGGTACACAATCGTTCAAGAGAGAAAGATAATTTACGCTCGCATTGCTCTCTTTTACTTATACAGTGTGATATAGACAATAATAGTCCGGTAAAATTAGACCAAAAGCACCGATCCCTCTTCATATAGGCCAATTAGTGTCCTCTCCGTTCTGGGGAAGGTGTACGAACGGCTCATCATAGCTCGATTACGCGCCTTCATGGTTTCGCGAAAGCTTCCCATCCCCGAGCAGTTTGGCTTCCGTGCCAAACACTCGTGCACCCAACAGGTGCGCCGCATCACGGAGCACATACATGCCAAGTCCATCATCGGCATGCACACGGGAGCCATCTTCCTGGACGTGGCGAAGGCATTCGACAAAGTCTGGCACGCCGGGCTCGTATACAAGCTGTACGAGCTCGAGAAGTTACCTAAATTCTCAACAAGCTGAAAATCGGTAAGATTGTTTAAAATATCATTAAAAACAAAATTTGAAAGTTCTCCATCTTTCCCCTGTAAGGAAACTTTATTCAAGGTCAAAGATCGAAAAAAATGAGTTTTTCGCGATTTTCAGCAAAACGGTAAGTTCTATCATAAAATACCTCAGACAAAAATTGTAGATCGTAAAATTATCTACAAAAAATGTATTAATACTTTTGTCTCTACGAGCCACCGTTTTTGAGATATAACGATTCAAAAAGTTGTAATCGTCATAATACTCACGTTTCCTCGCCACCTATGAGGCAGTGTACTTAGCGCGTTTTCTCAAGGTTACAAGGGCGTACAAATAAAGGGACTGGGTTTCATTTTAGCTGATATTCTTATAGTTATAACTTATGTATACTTTAGTAGTGTAAAGTAAAACATACATAAGTGTACCGGGGGCAGACCGGCCCGCAACCCTGTAGTTCTGGGCCCTCAAGAATAAGACTACGGTATCCCCTGCCTGTCGTAGAAGGCGACTAAAAGGGGCCTCGAGTTCACTGGGCGACAAGGGTGGGGGCCGTTGTCGTCCGCCAAGGTGGACCCGGGAAGAAGGCGACATCGGCTGGCCCGTGTCGCCTTGCACTGCGAGGGCACAGGGGGGGGAGGGAGTAACCTCCCCCGGGAAGTGCTCTCTATGAGCACAGTGCAGAGGGGCACCGGTGCGTTCCCCTGGAGATCCCGGAGCCCCTCACCATGCACCGAGGAAGAGCCACCGGGGAGGTTTTAGTGGGTAAAAACCCCACATAACCGCCGCCTTCCCCCCAGAAGGCGGGGTATCTTTCTGAAGATTTCCTCCTCGTTAACAAAAAAAAAAAGTTACAATGGCCGATAGGAAAATATTTTAACATATACGAGTATTACAACTATAGAGATGTTTATATACGTGACGTACTCACGTACACTTTATTTAATTCACCAGCTTACTGTGCAAGCGTGGATAAAGAAGTTCTACTTCTAAAAACAAATGAATACATCCTCCTTTTGAAGTTGATTAAACAACACAGCTGCCCAATTATTGGACCAGTGGTGAACCATCGTTGCACAGTTACCACACCGTAGTAATCAGCCCACGTGCGGTACCATCACAAACCCATTCAGTCGTCTCCAACGACAATCATTTGCATCCCATTTCCTTATCGGGTATGGTACATGTATACACGTTTTGATGGAGCGAATAATTTACTGCCCTTTAAATGGTCAGAGTCGAGCCGAGCTCAGTGAACTGGCGGTCGTCTCGTATAAAAGCGTCAATAGCCTACCGGTATAGGGTACGGTCGAATCGTAAGGTCGTTGGTTCAAATCTACCATGCGACTATTGACGTGAAACATATTCTTTTTTTGATATCGGGGAGGAAATCTTGAACAAGATACCCCGCCTTCTGGGGGGAAGACGGTAGTTATGTGGGGTTTTTACCCACTAAAACCTCCCCGGCGGCCCTTCCTCGGTGCATGGTACCTCTATTGCTAGTAACTCGACACAAAGGTCCCCTGGTTAGAGGTAACCTCATGCCCTACTCTAATTTACGAAACGTAACTCTCACTCTTTCTATCTTCACTAACTTATATCTCCCTCTCAACTTTCCGTTACGCTTTCACCAGCTTACTGCCCAAGTGAAGCGTAGAGAAGTTTAACTTGTAAAAGTTGTCTTTGTTGTTTGAAGAAATCACTTCTAGCCCTTGTCTACGTTTAGGTTAAGTTTGGTTTTATCCTCATCATCATCAGATTGGAATAGTCCACTGCTAGACATAAGCCTCGGCTACACTCGCCCAGCTGCCAGCCGTGCTGCGAAGATCGTCGCTCCACGTAATCTTAGGGCGTCCCTCCGCGTTTGTCTCCAATAAAGAAGTTGTTTCACCCAGTTATTTACGTCTGATATGGTCGACCCATTGGCCATAAAGTGTATATCTATGTATAATTTGGAAGTCGGTTCAAATGTATCCAATGTATTCCACTAACATTCCTTGTGACTTAAGTATCTCTGCCACTTAAGTACACAACCCTACAAGTACGACTTGCCCTATTAAGATAACAAATGAGCCCAACTTAACTTCAACCAAATTCCACTACCGTTATATTACAACAAAATTATTGTTTCTTATCTAAATAAGTATTTGTCTAGTTAATTACATAGTATGTACGTTGGTTATGAATACTTTTTAACCGACACCGAAATAAGAGGATGTTTTCAATTCGTCTATATGTTTATAACCGTTTTTTACCGTTGTTTTGATAAGTTTCAACTTGTTGAACCGATTTTGATGATTTTTTTGGACGAACTAACAGAGAAGCTGGCCTTTACTGCTTCACCGGATTGAAAGGTGGCATAGCTCGTAGGTCGCTTAGCCTGAACCTCTATTAAGTGGTAACTCGACACAAGGGTCCCCTGCTGGCTCTCGGAGTGACGTTGCTCGCGTCAATGCATCGTCTGTGCCTTCCTGCCGAACTTCGAAGCCTGGCTACGTAGGAGGAATGACGCGCACGTCACCTACCGCCTGACACAGGTACTCACCGGGCACGGGTGCTTCGGTGAGTACCTGAACAGGATAGGGCGCGAACCGACCGCGCAATACCACCATTGTGGCTGTGACCGGGATTCCTGGACATCGGCTGGCCCGTGTCGCCTTTCGCTGCGAGGGCACAGGGGAGGAGGGAGTAACCTCCCCGGGACGTGCTCTCCTTGAGCACAGTGCAGAGGGGCTCCGGTGCGTTCCACGTGAGATTCCGGAGCCCCTCGTCATGCACCGATGAAAGGGCCACCGGGGAGGTTTTAGTGGGTAAGATCCCCACATAACCGCCGCCTTCCCCAGAAGGCGGGGTATCTTTGTGAAGATTTCCTCCCCGTCCCCGCCCGCCCGAGAGGGCCGAACCACGACTCGGTCGGTAGCTATTTTATTAACAAAATCTATTGGGACAATCTAAGCTAAACTAACTTATATACCACTTCGGAAAGCATGATTCTTTTGACGGTTCAACCTCTTATAAATTCATTAATACTGGATGTCGTTCGCGCAAAGTCCCGTTACGAGAGAGTTCAAGTCGAGCTTCTACAAATTGCAACTGTTTGCAACAAAAGACATATTGTTGCTTTGATATAGAAATAATAAATCCAACCGCGCGAGACGACGAAGAGTTCTGCGAAGTTAGTCCTGGAGGTAGGGACCAGGAGTGGGGATGGTGTCTATGGAATTTGGTAATTTTGCCAAGATATGCGGTAATGGAAACCGGTAGCTGGGACGATTCGCAACAATTCCTCAGAACATTCCACGTGGTAAATGCAATAAAGAATTCAAAGAGCCCTGACATCGTGAGGTTATATCGATAGTACGCGACATATTGTACAAATATATCGATATTTTTCATATATCGAAATTTGTTTATAAATAATTAGCGCTTAATATTAAATATTAGGAAAGTTCTGTACTAATAGAGTACTCGGCGTGTAACTGAGAGGTTCTCGCATCGGATACCAGCCCAGACTATTTCATTTGATTCTGCTAGCAGTACAGACTACATGCATAGATTATAAAATTTATACAACGAGTCCTGCCATCGTGAAGAGTAGGAGTGTAGTAACATACTACACTACACTCTTCGTGATGGCAGCGCAAGTAAGGGTTATATTTTATTTAAGTTGTCAACCACAAATATGCCTTTTTATTTAATTTCTTAAGATATTTCGTATATCGGATGAAATATATCGATATAAATATCGATATTAGATGATTCGATAATATAGAATTGAAGCGATATATCGCGTCCATATATCGATATTTTATGTAATATCGATATCTATCGCGCATTCCTACTTCGCAGACCCAGTCAAGTCGGAAAGAGCCGTCGACGATTCTCTCTACGTTCTACACGTTCAAACGGAAGAGGTTCGTACGGAGCCCCGGCGTAAAGATGCGAACAGTATTCCATGTGAGATCATACTTGTGCCCTGTAGTCGCAGACTGTCACAACGGCGCGTCCTCACAATCTTTATACAAAATTAATTAAAAGTCAGATTTGGAACTAATAAAGTTAAATTATTGTATACAATGCCAAGTTAATGTGACGATCAACTTAATTATTAATTATGAATTAAAGATACAATAAGGTTCAGGTAAATCACTAAGATATCATTGGAAGTATTTATTATACATAACAATCGCTGGGTGCCATGTGTTGCCAGCTAACATGAATCATCGAAAGCGGTTGATGTTATATTCAGTTATTCGAAGCGTAATAAGTACGTAAGCGTCAATAGCCTAATGGTTTAGGGTGCGGCCTGCGAATCGTAAGGTCGTGGGTTCGAATCCACCATTCGACTATTGCCGTGAACCATGTCCTAGCACAAGCTTAAGCTTAGTTGGAATGTTTAACGAGATTGTTAGTAATATTTCTGAAAAAAAAATTCGTGCATTTGTGGCGACATAATGCAAAATTAAGACTTTTATGGTTCTCTCATAACTCGACTAAAAACAAACATCTATCATCAACAACTTTCTATCTTCAACATTTATGGAATGATTACCCCATACACAACTAAACTGTCCAATTAATTATTTACGTTATGTACCTGATCAATAACATGCTTTTTTTGAAGTCGGTTAAATAAAAAGTACCCTAAGTTACTCCTTATTACATAGACATTTATTTATTGGCATCACTATATAAAAACACATCACAGACAGAATATAACACACATTAAAAAAGAATGAAAAATAGACAAAACACAGTTAAAGTAACACGGACAAATAGAACATAATATATGATGCCAATATCGGACACCGTCTCAGCATATTCTGTCGCAAGGATCCAACAGCGCTGATTTTCAGCGATGCCCGGGACTACCTAAAGACGTGCGCGCGCAATACTACTTTTATATGGAATTTATACAGACAGTAAGAGTATAATAATATAATAAGCTATTTGCCATTGAAAGTCCCATCGAAATCGGTCCAGCCGTTCCAGTGATTACCCGGAACCAACAGACAGACAAAAATTGTAAAAAGTGGTAAGTAGTTCACTCAAATTTGTTTCTAAAGACACATAGATAGTATAGGTCTGCATAGATTGTAATAAAATCCTTTTTAAACCAGAATGGATAGACAGGGCAATAATTGTTATTTCACCTACCTCATAAGTCCACAGTAGTATGAAATGATACATGAAATATTAATTTATTTTTTACACAGACACAAACATTGAGTATCCATGATGTACATACACTATGTTAGTCATATTCTTAAATTTAGGTTTATAACTAAACAAATTTATTTATTTATAGGAAGATCATCATACAGACCAGAGACCCTAATGGTTTAGGGTACGGCCTGCGAATCGTAAGGTTGGGTTCGAATCCACCATTGGACTATTGCCGTGAACCATGTACTTAGCACAAGCTTAAGCTTAGTTGGAATGGTTAACAAGATTGTTAGTAAATTTCTGAAAAAAAAAATTCGTGCATTTGTGGCGACATAATGCAAAATTAAGACTTTTATGGTTCTCTCATAACTCGACTAAAAACAAACATCTATCATCAACAACTTTCTATCTTCAACATTTATGGAATGATTACCCCATACACAACTAAACTGTCCAATTAATTATTTACGTTATGTACCTGATCTATAACATGCTTTTTTTGTAGTCGGTTAAATAAAAAGAATACTAAGTTACTCCTTATTACATAGACATTTATTTATTGGCATCACAATACAGAAACACATCACAGACAGAATATAACACACATTAAAAAAGAATGAAAAATAGACAAAACACAGTTAAAGTAACACCGACAAATAGAACATAATATATGATGCCAATATCGGAAACCGTCTCAGCACATGCTGTCGCAAAGATCCGACAGCGCTGATTTTCAGCGGTGCCCGGGACTACCTAAAGACGTGCGCGCGCAATACTACTTTTATATGGAATTTATACAGAAAAAAAAATATAATAATATAATAAGCTATCTGCTATATTGAAAGTCCCATCGAAATCGGTCCAGCTGTTCCAGATTACCCGGAACCAACAGACAGACAAAAATTGAAAAAAGTATTAAGTACTTCACTCAAAATTTGTTTCTAAAGACACATAGATAGTATAGGTCTGCATAGATGATTATAATAAAATCCTTTTTGAACCAGAATGGATAGACAGGGCAATAATTGTTATTTCACCTACCTCATAAGTCCACAGTAGTATGAGATGAAATATTAATTTATTTTTTACACAGACACAAACATTGAGTATCCATGATGTACATACACTAAGTGTGTTAGTCATATTCTTAAATTTAGGTTTATAACTAGACAAATTTATTTATTTATAGGAAGATCAACATACAGACCTAAGACCTTAATGGTTTAGGATACGGTCTGCGAATCGTAAGGTCGCGGGTTCGAATCCACCATTCGACTATTGCCGTGAACCATGTCCTAGCACAAGCTTAAGCTTAGTTAGAATGGTTAACAAGATTGTTAGTAATATTTCTAAAAAAAAAAATTACAAAAAAGATATAATAATAATTAAGAAACATACTGACAATAACAGATCTTCGGAAATTATTGTATTGTGTGAGCAAAAACAATAATAATAAAAAGTCTACTAACAATTTTTTAATTAAAAAATTTCCACTTCTATCCTTGTCGAATATTTATTGAGTGTGTGACCAGCGCGCCACATAAATGAGTTTTGATGATAGTTGGAAGATGCCAAAGGGAGATGGATAGGACTATGATAGCTTGCTGATTTCTTGGGCACATTAAATTTTATTTTCGGGAGAACATAGGGACAGTCAATGCTACCATTGATAATATTCAGAAAAAAGGATATGTATGTTTATTTAGAAATGTCGATTTTAATAATAAAAAATGTAAGAATTAAATTTTTTGAATTCATAGTATAATTGGCATGTGCAAGTACCATAGACTCACAAATAAAGGTATTTATAAAAAAGGTTATTAACCTAATAAATGCTGCAGTTATTTATACCACCTAAATCCCCAGGAACTTTTATTTCAAAGGCAAATACTCCAGCAACTCTAGTGATGATCATGCTCATTGGAAGTGGAAGCTTACCATCAGATTCACCCATTATCTTCTTCGTAAAAAAAAAATATTTTTTGACGAATTAATCCACTAATTAGATAATACCCGGGGAAGGTGATAAATTACCATTTTAGAAATTCAATTTACTGTTGATATTACACATATATTATACTAAGTATAATAAAATTCATACCATTAGAATTTTAAATACCGGATCAAGTAGTACACATTACGAATATTTTGTGTAACATTTCGAAGGAGCCGTGTACTATGGTGTGATACATTAATTTTATCTCAAACAACGGTTTTACATTCTCATGTTATTTATTCCTTCTATCCATATAACTATAGATTGTGTTTTATAATTACCACAAACTTTGGAGTTGGGTAGTTCATCATTTTTGAAATAAATCACTAAATAAGTACCCTACAAGTTGAACACACACCAAGTCTTCTGGTTTTCTGGCAACAGAAACATTCTTTCAGTCTTGTATTTTGGTCTATAACACTATTTTTTTTTTTAATTTATAATCCATTATTGAATGCCTATTTGCTCATATAGTTAAAGGGAAGTAATCTAGACCATATGTTATTACTGTTATGTGTTTTTATTGTTTTATCAAGGTTAAGAGAACCAGGATCATGTCTCATTGCTACAAAATCATGTGTAGGTTTAAATATATTTTAGGAATTGGCTGTAACAATAAAATCCTTGACAGTCACTGTAGTTTACTAAACTAATGAGTGATGGAAAAATTGTGTGCAGCCCTAAACTTTAACTAAGTCAATTATATGATAACATGAATGAACTTAATAATTAGAGTCATTTTTTAGCCTCATGTGTCTGTTACCTTTGTTTATTGCAGTTATACAGTTATACATTATACTGTACTATTTAAAAAAAAATAACAATAGAAAACTAGAACTGACACCAGAGTTATAAAGCCTAAAAATGTTTAGTATATATTTGTAGGATAAGGTATTCATAAAAAATAATTTAAATTACTAATTTATATTTAAAATGTAGGCAACAGTAATGCAAAAAAAATCATTTGGAACACTAATTTAGACCTGCAATATAATATAAGATTAAGCAGAGATAAAGTTTAAATAGATTTAACATATTTTAGGAACTCAAAATCCTTACTTGAATAAATTTAAATAAAATGACTACTTATGTTATCTATGCTAATTGTAACATGGTCGACATGTAAATTAATGCGTGTCATTTAAATTTTTTTTTTGGTCAACTTTTCAAAGATGATTTTTAGCTTCATTAATCCTGTGTTTGCACTTCATTCCCGTGTTCAAGAACTAATGGAAATCTGATCTATAGGTGGTTGCCTTTGGGTATTTACGGAGTACTTACAGATACGACCAGCCGCTACCAGGCCGAGTAACCGACGCCTGTCCACCCGCCAGGCGAACCCCGCTGGCGACGCAACTCGCCGCTCTGCCCCCCAGACATCCGTCACAACATAAAAACACAATTTCTGCTGTATGCTTTCACGCACGGAATGCACTAGACACAACTATTAGATAAACAAAATAGTGAAAACTCACACTGTACAAACATTTCAAAACTTTGCACTGTAAACATCGGCACCGTCTCGAAACTCCCTTTAGAGCACTAACCCATATTCGAGCACCGTATTACTGTGTAATGAACGGAATTATTACCAATTTACGGCACCGCGCACCACGTCCGTTCGCTGCGAGAAAATACAAGTAAAACGTTTTTCGAAAGCGCCTAGACACTCGCATGCGGACCTTTCGAAAAAGTACAAAATACAGTCGCGCGCTAAATAGGAAAATCGATAAGCCTGTCGAGTGGTCGTCAGATCACAACTAGAATAATAATTTATCAAAAAATGTAATAAAAACGACATTATTTCTTGTGACGGTTTCGAGCTGTCAGAATTTTCTATGCGAAACGCGCCCGATTCGAGCGGCCCGTTGAGTTCACTTCCAATCATAGACGAACGGACCGATTTAACTCGGACGGTTAGCAAACGTTAGCAAGCGAAAAGCGACCGTATCGACAGCGACACTTACGACTTTCATATTTGGCGCTAGTCGCGAAAAATGCGAAACGGACACAAATTTGTTTGTAAAACTTACAACGAACGATGTTCAGTGGATTGGAAAATTCCAAATAATAAATAGCGAGCGGGCGCGCGATGCCCGTAGACAGAAACGCGAGACACTGTTTTCGAAACATTTGGCCCGACGTCATTTTTGGCGTATTTTGAGTTGGATCGTGAACGGGAAAACTCGAAACCGTTCGGTTGCGCGAAAGGGATGGACGCAAGTACGCGCGGGCGAAACTGAACTTTATAGCCCTTCGCTCGGCGTACTTTAACATTTTACTTTCCTAGTGTAATACAAGGAAATGAGTGAAGCCGTACTATTTTGAAGTTTTTTTTTTCTATAATATCTAACTGCTATGCTAGAGAGAACGGCTGTTTTTCTATGTAAATTTGTGCCAGTGTGCGTAGCTTCCCGTATGCGTAGTTATCGTACGGATAAAAAGTGCATTAGTGGGTGTTATTGTATTATATAAAAATTGTATAGTCGCCGACTTTAGCTTACGGAATCGATAATCTAAAAATTCATTTTATAGTTTTTTGAGCAAGTCATGTCCGTCTCATTCATTTTTGTTGGATGTTTCGAAATAAACTTCCCTAGATATTAAATACAGTTATGAGTAAATGTAACCGTAGCGGAGCGCAGTTGTAATAAACCGCGGCCTTAGCGGCTAGCAATTGACTGTGTCTAATAGAATGTACAAGAGTTATTATGTTTTATGTCGTATTGTAATCATTTCGTTGCCTTTTAAATTATCGGTTTTTATACGTATTACACGTGCAACCATACTGTATACTCGAATTACCATTTGAAATAAGAGTCGACAATTGTTTTGAAGGGATATAGCAAAATCAGTTGAATTTAAAAAATTGGTAGGGATATAGCTAGATATAGAATTACTCATTAGACTATAGTAGTTTCTAGAAATATTGTGTACATAATTATTATTTCTAATGCTTATGTAAACAAGCGAATGGAAAATTTTACGTTTTATTGTCTTTGTAGATACGTTTTAAAAATGGAATATGAATGTCTTATCATTCGAAAAATACTGGCACGCATGAATTATAGATTGTTTGTTATAATTGTTTATGTTTTATGATGTTAATTTATAAAAGGCAAGCGTGTTTTTATCTTATCTGTGTTATTTCAAAATACAATAGGCTGAACAAATATTCATAAACGAGGATTGTTGTTAAAAATAATTTTAAATTGTTATTACGAATCACGTGGTTACTTAATAAATATATTAAAAGGAAAATATTGTAACCTTATGTATTTAAAGGTTAAACGATGACCATTTATAATTTATGTGGTAAAGTCAAAAGTATAAAATGAAGACATTTCACTATTACTAAATATAATATTAAAGAATACTAATAAACTTTATACTATGTATTTTTTTAGTTATTTGATCTTGATTGAAATGTATCGGTATATTTGACAGATGTCATTAAATACGAAATTAACAGATAGCAACAATTTCAACAATAATAGAGTGTCAGTAGTATGCCATTCCAAAACCATAGTGCCACAACTGATCTTGTAGATTACCAAAACAAAATCGACAACTGTGATGTCACTGAACGTTCATTTTGACACAATTGGTTTAGCAGACAGAGCCCTGGTAAGAAACCTCACAGACATACCGGTGATGTGTTTTCAACACACTTCAAATCATTTCGGGTTTTTCATCATCATAAATACGGGTCGTTTCCTAGGTTCAAGGGAACCACGCAGGTACGGGCCTCGGGGTATCGACCCCATTACCCGGGTAATCAGGGCAGGGGCGACTGCTTTCCTGGTCGTGGGTACCGCTTAAGACAGATTTTTTAGGAATAACTATTTTTACGTCGAGGCTAATCCCTCAGGCGTCAGCCACGACGAATCTATCTGTGACGCCCTCCCGATCTCTCAGTCTTTTGAGACGGAGGACGAGGGGGGGGCGATGTAAGCCTAAAGCTATTCAAAAGCGGTCAAGAATAGAGGAATTATTTCGGGTTTTTGACGTGACAACTTCTTATAAATTGATGAATACTGGATGTTAGTCGCGCAAAATGTCCCGTTACACTCGAGCCGAAAGTACCCGAGAATTGCCGATCGTTCAAATTGTGTACGCGAGAGCGCGGCATGAGAGATAGAGAACGCAAATTTGTACTCAGTGAAATAGAAAAAAATACTTAAATTGTGTTGGAATAACGTATGTATGTACGAAAATTCTTTTTTTCAATGCGGAATCTATTAAAAATATTTCACAACAGTTTAAATTTACTGTAGTAATTTTTCGTCAGTTACAATCAGTTATCTAAAGGTAAAAAGCAATTTGAACATTGTATTTTGTAATGTAAGCCACGAGCCGACTTTCACGTACTTCTTAACGGAGATGAAATTCTCAGAATTTTATACAGAGCCAAAACGTGAAGCTACCTTAACAATTATCAATTGATTCACCTGACAACTCTATTGTTAACTTATGTAAACGATTTAAAAAAAAATTACCTAGCTTAAACGTTTTGCGTTTAATTAATTGCAACATACAACCTTTGTTAAAGACGTAACGAAAAAAAAACAATTAAAAAAGTCTAGCAAAGAAAGCCTTTTTTAAAACCTAATATTAGATTATCATAATCCTACCAATATCTTGATAATCAAACATTTTTAGTTATACGACATATTTTGTGGACCCAATGTCTAATGACAATAAAAATAACATGGCATCTAAATTAAAAAAATGCAAAAACTTTCATAGACGAATTGAAACGACCTTTTTTTTAATTGTTACGTTTGTCTATTATAGACACCCAAGAAAAGCTTCAAATTAGTTTCTAAATGTCAAAATTTGGCGCCAACAATTTGCCGAGTTGGCGGGCAAACTGCAAGTGACGTTTTTTCATCATTTTAGATTGCTTATAGAAACTGGAAAAGGCCTCCAACCGAGACCGCATTCCGTGCTCTTGCGAAATGTGTACATAGACCATTTTCGAAAAATTGCACGGGAAAAAAAACTGTGTCACCCATTTTTTTTTTCTATGTTTAGTTTGATTTCCAAACGCGCGGATAACGAAATCTGTCCGACGGCTGTGAATTGAGTTTTTTAATAGGGTAGCCATCTTGACGCGGCTTTTATGAGGTCATTGATTCCAAATAAACGCGCCTGTTCTAATCGTAATTCCCCCCTGCTATTAAATTTTAAATAAGCAGCCTGAATCGCTTTAATGCATTTTCTCACAATATTTTGTAGCATATTAAATTCTGTATCACCTAAATGCACAAGTCCTTCCGCCCTTTCCGTAAATAGTTAATTTCTTTTTTTTTTAATTTATTCATCTTAGAATTAACAGCACTTAAAAGTATATTTAGGAGTAAAAACAAAAACCGACTTCAAATCGAATCAAATGATAAATTCTCCGACGCACGAAAACCCTCTTTGTATATACAAATTATCTTAGGAATATTACCAAATAAAATGAATCAGAACATAACCAACTCAACAGTTGGCGTGATGCAAATTTAACACTTATGGTTTCCTCATAGATGCCATTGTCAGTATTGGACCAAATTTAAATGGGATCACAGGAGAACCACAAGCTTACAAATAAAAAAAGAATCAACAAAATCGGTCCACCCAAAAATTATGAAGGTGAAGTCGAATATAAGGCTTTGTCAACCTCGCTAGAGTTAAATCAGATTAGTAAGAAATGCTGCAGCCCTGTAGTTTTGGGCTCTCAAGAATTTCACTAAAACCTCCCCGGTGGCCCTTTCCTCGGTGCATGACGAGGCGCTCGGGGATCTCCAGTGGAACGCACCGGAGCCCCTCTGCACCGTGCTAAAGGAGAGCACGTCCCGGGGGGAGGTTACTCCCTCCCCCCCTGTGCCCTCGCAGCGCAAGGCGCCACGGACCAGCCGATGTCGCCTTCTTCCCGGGTCCACTTTGGTGGACGACGCAGGCCCCCACCCTTGTTGCCCAGTGAACCCGAGGCCCCTTTTAGTCGCCTTGTACGACAGGCAAGGGATACCGTAGTCTTATTCTTGAGAGCCCAGAACTACAGGCCTTAGCCATCCATGCCTTTGTCTATGGATTTCTTTGTGAATGTTCATGCGCGACGGTAATCACTTAAGATCAGGTGAGCTGTATGCTCGTTTGCCACTTTTCATATAAAAAAAAAATTAAATGCCATTTCGCTGGGAAGAGAAGTGGCCGATGAAACTCCAGTAACGCTCCTAACATTTAACGGCCTTATGCCATGAAAACGTAGGTATGGCGATAATATTACTCGCAATCTCCCTCGATGGTCAAGGTCGTGGCAGGACGCTTAGAATTCTTGTAAAGATCCAGTCGTTTTTAATCTCATCATCGATCGTCAAGAACGTCTTGACTTCCGGGTGATGTGACGAAATTTATGAAGAGGATAGGCTTTGAAAGTGGCGGCACTTCTCGGAGTTTATTACTGTATTTTAGATTACCACCAAAGTCTCAAAAAACCGACGAGATGCCTGCTTAAAGGAATTGAGCTATCGTCGGTAGGTCTGTACCGATATGTACAAGGAGATCAGAACTTGAACATGTCTTAAAATTTTAATTGGGACTTGTCTGTAATAGTGAAGAATCATGGCGCCACTAGGAGCGACACAATCATTGGCCACCGACTGTGGAATTTTCCCACCTTTCTCCGCAATCTCAATGTTCAATCCATTTTTTAGATCGCCTAGTCGCCGCCGACTACTTCGCACGAATTACGCGCCTTATGAATTAATCCATAGACAACAAAACATTTTAGAAAAAAAAAAGTTGTACATTACTTTTATGTTTTGTTATAACTAACGGATTAATTAATAACTACAGCAATTACGTAATAGCAAACCTGTCTTTGATTTTAATATTTACAAATTAATAAAATTGTTGTGTCTGTTTGTAATATTATAATAATTTTTACTACATGTATATGAATGTGTAAATACGGTACATATACCAAAATAACATTTTTTAATTTTTTTTTCTGTTCCGGCTAATCAATCAATTCAATTAATTATTTTATTGATGGCATTTCCATGTAGATATCGCCAATGTCGAAGTGCGTATGTTAAATTGCTGAACAAAAGCGGGCTTCGCAGACGGACTGGGATCGAATCTAAGAAAGAAGTAGAGTGGTTACTGCTGAGACAATTCAACGCGAAGATCACTGTTGATATATCTAAAACAAAAAAGACAATCGCAATATACGAGTATTTTGCCACCGCCCTTAATGGCCCTCTCAGGCGCCCTCGGATCGGAATGCTTACGCGTAACATAGTAACCGTCAAGCCGAGGTTACCCCCACCGGGGACCCTTGTGTCGAGTTACTAGCGATAGAGGTTCAGGCTAAGCGACCTAAGAGCTGTGCCACCTCTCAATCCAGTGAAGCAGTCAAGGCCAGCCTCTCTAGCCAATCTGAGTAGTTCGTCAAAAAAAACCGCCAATAAGAGACAGTAAATCTGTAAACGCATTTAAAATAAATTAAAACACCTGATGTTAAAGTTACAAAAGATAATATCCCGCGACATCGGTGGCTTGTTGTTTACAATATTTTCAATATTTAATTATATAATTCAAACTTTATACGTTTAATTATCATATTATTTATTTTAGTTTATTTTTGACTCAATAATATATTTATTTATGAAATTTTTTCATCTATTATTTTATTGTATAAAATGTATTTTAATCTCATAACTGTTTTATTTATGTATCATATTTATTATATTCTTATTGTCTGTATAAATTACATATAAAAGTAGTATTGCGCGCGCACGTTTTAAGTATTCCTGGGCACCGCTGAAAATCAGCGCTGTCGCATCCTTGCGACAGCATATGCTGAGACGGTGTCCGATATTGGCATCATATGTTTTGTATTATTTGTCCGTGTAACTTTAACTGTGTTTTGTCTATTTTTCATTCTTTTTTAATGTGTGTTATATTCTGCCTGTGATGTATTTTTGTATTGTGATGCCAATAAATAAATGTCTATGTCTATGTCTATATGCATAGTTTAGTTGGTTAATGGACAGACAAACTAAAGTCGGTCGGGTATCATTAAGGCTATTCCAATTTTTGACGCAGAGGCACGGAACAAGGATCGTGTGCTCATGTTGAACCATGTCCGGAGATTTCTGAGCCACGAAATACGTCACCTTCCAGGTGGTCGTTTACCCTGGATTTTTCTTTGGATGATGAGTTGGAGTAGTTCGTATTTCTATTACGCATTATATGACCAAAACTGGAGCTTGCGTTTTTTCACGGTATTAAGGATCTCCGCGTTCTTGGTCTCCATTTGCAAAGTTCAATGTTATTTTTGTTAATGAATGAACATAAAATATATATTCAAAAGGAGTTAATCAGGGAGAGTAGGGATTAGTCTGTGGGGCGAGGGAGCAATGAGGAAGGAGATCGTAGAGAGAAGTAGGCAGTAAGAGAATTGAAAAAATGTTGTAGTTCGCAAAGTAATCACTGGAACAGGTGGACCGATTTTGACGGGACTTTCACAGGCAGATAGTTGGTGTAATGAGGAGGATAGGCCAATTTTATTTCAATAAATAGTTTTTAAACGCCAGTAACATATAGTAAAATATAAGAATTTGTTGATTCGGTGAATTATTTACGGGGTTTTGAGAGGTGATACAGCTTTTATTTTGCTTAGCCTGAACTTCTTGGAGTAAATCGGTGCAAGGACCCTCTAGAACAGTTCTCCGCGTGGATGGTTACTCGGAACTCGGGTTGCTAACGTACTATGCAGTTTGAGGCAACCGGCCGGACACAGCTCTCAATGAAAAATAAACAAAATACAATTAAAAAAAGAACGAACGGACAAATATGACATTGGATTAGACACCGTCTCAGCATGAGCTGTCTCAAGGCTGACACAGTGCTGATTTTCAGTTGTCCAGGACTACGCAATTTCGTTTGCAATACTACCTTTACACGCCATTTATACAGAGTCTAATAACACTTTTCACTAGCAAAACCATTTCCTTTGTGACAGTGACAGTTAATAGATTGACACCTCGACTGTCATATATTTTATAATCCTACCGGCTGACAAAGCAAACGTTGTGTTGCCATATAAATTGTTTTTATCAATATAACAAATAATAAATAACACGAAGATAACACGAAGAAACCTATTAACACAAACACTTGAAAAACCGTTTTTTCAGTTGTGAAAGAAGTAAGTAATTGTATATGATTGACAGTTACGTTATGACATATGGTCTGTTTTGAAGTTGTCATTCGTTGACTGAGAAACTGAACGTCATTCCGGTCAACTAAGGTCTTATAAAATCGGATTTTAATAAATAAATAAAAATTATTTTAATAAAAGAATAAAAAAAAGAATATGAATTAGTAACGTTTTTAATTTTTTTTAAAAGAAAGCTAGCAATATTTGAAAGCTACTATTAGAATTGTATAATCTGTATTGCGTTTATTTAAATTTAAGGTCCTGAAAGGTAGACAACGAACAGTATATTTCTAGGATCCGGTTTGAGCGCCGCTAATCCAAAACTCGAAATCTCCAAGGTCGATTGCTTTTTGTTCCAGACATAAAAGGTATTTTCGAATTTTTAAGCTTTTTGTCTAGCCATAGAATAGATATCGTAGATGGCAGAGGTTTACTTACTTCATTTAATTTTACAATCTTAACTTAACATTGATATATATAAAGATACAAAAAGATAATATCTCCCGTGATATCGGTGGCTTGTCGTTTCCAATATTTTCAATATTTCATTATATAATATATACTTTATATGTTTAATTATCATATTATTTATTTTAGTTTATTTTTTCATCTATTATTTTATTGTATAAAATATATTTTAATCTCATAACTGTTTTATTTATGTATCATATTTATTATACTCTTATTGTCTGTATAAATTCCATATAAAAGTAGTATTGCGCGCGCACGTTTTTAGGTAGTCCCGGGCACCGCTGAAAATCAGCGCTGTCGCATCCTTGTGACAGCATATGCTGAGACAGTGTCCGATATTGGCATCATATATTATGTACTATTTGTCCGTGTAACTTTAACTGTGTTTTGTCTATTTTTCATTATTTTTTAATGTGTGTTATATTCTGTCTGTGATGTGTTTTTGTACTGTGATGCCAATAAATAAATGTCTATGTCTCTATATTTAATAAATTAATGAATAGCGAGTAATATCTTCTAACCGACTTCAAAAAAGCAGCTTCTCAATTCGTCTGTACGTTTTTATGTTTGTTACGTCATAACTTTCGACTGGTTGAATCGATTTGATGATTCTTTTGTGGTTTGAAAGCAGGTGCTTTCCACATGGTTTTAATTTTGTCCAATTCTAACAATGGCATCCATGAGATAATAACAATATATATGTCCCAGTGCTGGGCGCAGGCCTTCTCTGTAAAGAGAGTATAAGGGCATAGTCCACAACGCACACCTAGTGCGGATTGGTAGACTTCACATGCCTTAGAAACTTTTTAAGACATGTAGGTTTCCTCACGATGTTTTCCTTCACCGCCGAGCGCGTGGTTAATCAGCACATAATTGCAACAACAAATCTATTGGTGCCGGCACCGGGGATCGAACTCGGGTTGCTAGCGTACTATATACTACGGCTCACACTGAGCTACCACGGCTCGCACATACTATCACTACGCTCATACTTGATGCAAATCCAACACTTTTAGTGTTAGACACGAAGGGACGAATAACGCAATAGCACGTCGACCGATTGTGATGATTCATTTTTTATTGGAAAGGATGTATTCCAAGAGTAGATTGATGACAAAAAAAAATCAAAAGAATTCGAATATTTTCGAACCGACTTCAAAAAAGGAGCTCGTATATAATAGGTTGTCAAATATCTCCCTTCCGCCTTTTTGTCTTTTGAATTTCGCGGCTATGTACAAAGCGCTACAGAGCTCGTATCTAGCAATACTATACATAATTTGAAAGGTCTTGACATAACCTACAAAACGACGCTATGCATAATTAGTTTGGATATTGCGTTCAACAGTTATAGACGTGTAAACATGGACTTCACTAACGCCGAAATTCGCGCTATTTTAAAGTTTTCCTTCGTTAAAGGCAAATCCGCTAGAGAAACGTTCCGTGAGATTAATGGTGTTTTGGGGGATGGTACTCTATCACTTTGAACCACGGAGGAATGGTTTCGACGATTCAGAACCGGTGAAAACGACACCATGGATAAGCCAGCCGGCGGAAGACCTGTGACGACAAATACCGATCAAATCATGGACTACATCGAGTTAGACCGGCATGTGGCATCTCGTGACATCGCCCAGGAGATGGGAGTTAGTCACCAAACCATTTTAAACCATCTGCAGAAGGCTGGATACAAAAAAAAGCTTGATGTTTGGGTGCCGCATGACACAAAAGGCGGAAGGGAGATATTTGACAACCTATTATTTTTTAAGCTACCTCATAACGATTAGGTGAATCGATTTTGGTGATTCTTTTTTTATCTGAAAGCTGTTGTTTCACATGCGGTCCAATTCCGACAATGGTAGCCATGTGAAAAACATATGCGTTTAATTTGCATCAAGTATGTGCGTCACGAACGGACGAATAACTCAATAGCACGTCGACCGATCTCGATGATACATTTTTTGTTGGAAAGGATTTACTTCAAGAGTAGTTTGACGAAAGTTTTGTTAGGTTCTGATTTATTCTATTGCCAGCGTAGTGCAGGACGCATTTCCCAGCACTTCAACGTTAACGACATCATCCGTCGGGCCCTTACCACCGCTAATGTTCCATCAACTTTGGAGTGAAATGGACTATTGCGTAGTGATGGTAAGAGACCAGACGGTATGACTCTTATACCCTGGAAGATGGGACGGCCTTTGGTATGGGATGCCACATGCGTCGATACTTTGGCGCCGTCACATCTTCCAGAATCTTCTGTTGAGGCTGGAGCGGCCGCTGCAACTGCAGAAAACCTCAAGAGGCGCAAATAACCTCGATACGGGTTTCATATTTAAGCCGTTTGGGGTAGAAACTTTGGATCCGTGGGGTCCTAGTGCACACCCCTTTTAATGTGTTAGCTAAGAAGTTGGTCGACACATCTGGTGACCAGAGGGCTGGCTTATACCTTGCACAGAGGCTAAGCATTGCCATACAACGTGGCAATGCTACCAGCCTTCTGGGCACGCTATAACGATGACGGTTTAGCACAGTTATATTTTTTGTAAATATTTTGTAATATCTATTAAATTGTAAATATTTCTTTATTTGTTAGTATATATAATATGATAAGATTATGTTGTTGTAGTAAACTAACTTATAATTCTATTTCGTAATATTTCAGCGATAATTCTGAAATACAAAGAGGTCGTTCGCGCATAAAAGCGTTTCATATTTAATTCGATCGGAACTGTTGTTTGACAAAAAAGTTATTTATTTTATTAATTTAATATTCATGGTGTACAAGGGCGCTGCATAATCCACGGCAGCGGATACACCGAAATACCGTAATTTATTTATTTATTTACTAAGATACACCAACAGCATTACACAAGCATACATTGTTGTAAAAATCAAGTTTACAAGCTAAGTCCTGTTGTCTATGCCAATTACAGGTGTACACAACATTCGCTATAAAGAAACGTAACGATTTTATTATTAATACTTACAAAAATATTTTATTTAATGATAAAGTAATAGGAATATAACTACTAAATTAATTAAATTAGCCAAAATCACTGCACAATTTTTAACACTAAGGTGCGGAAGACCTTGCGTGAATTAGAAAAAATGTCAACCGACGTGGACTTAGTGTTAAGAAGGTTATATGTCGCGGAAATCCTTGGCAAGGGCGAGTGTGACAGTACGGTTGGTTTTAGATTGCGGCACATCAAAAATCCTACAACAACGACTCCTTGGATATTTGAATGGCACTCTAATGTGAATGTTTTCGAGTACCACTCTACTTTTTATTTCGCCATTGATGGCTTTGTGAAGAAAAACTACATCTAACATTTTGCGGCGATTAGAGTCAAATATAAAATAATACAAGTCCTGTGGGTTGCCTTTATGTCTCATAGTGATAAGGCAGTCCTTGTCCACGTTTAGATTAAAATTGACTGTAATTATTGTAAAATTGGAGCAATCAAGAATCTATTTATCTAAAAAAAAATGTAACTGTGTGAAAAGTACAACAGCAAAACAAAAACTTAGTAACCCATAAAAATGAAATTGTTCAACAGAGCCGAAAATTATTTCAACTATTTAAAAAAATATATATAACTTTCGTGTTGTCGATTTGTGTATTTATAATTTTTTGCCGAATAGTAGCACGGCACTAACCTAGAGTTTTACTAAAAGAAAATCGTTTTACATCGTACAAAAAATAAAAGAGAAGTGACAATTATGAAAATCATATTTTCGCTATTTTTCATCTAATTGTTACAAGTCATATATCATTCGACGCGTCTTTTTTCTGATTCCATCAACGTAAAATAGTGAAAATGGCCGTATATGTCACTTACTACATTTTGCCATTATATTGAAGCTGAAATTAATATAATAAATCTAAAAAATTGTTTATTCAATATTCTTTTGATATCAATGTTAATGATGACTAGAAACAATAAGTTTTCGTGCTATTTTCATCGGCCTGAGTATTCTGTGCTCGCTTATTCTTTGACAGAACGGTAACAGTGAATGGCAGTGAACAACAAATATGCATTTTTAAAAAGTAGACAAATATTTATGATATGTATTAATAGAAAACTGGTATAAATGTTATTTTTAAATCTTAACAAACATGGTTCGTATTGCTTTATATCTTCTGAAAGGAATTTTAATTAAACGGAATCTATCTAATATAATCTGCGCACATTTTAGACTATCATAAACATTTGCTTTGTCAGGTTTTTTTTTTTTTTTTTTTTTTTTTTTTTTTTTTTTGACGAACTATCACAGTTGGCACAGAGAAGCTGGCCTTTACTGCTTCACCGGATTTGAGAGGTGGCATAGCTCTTAGATCGCTTAGCCTGAACCTCTATAAGGTGGTAACTCGACACAAGGGTCCCCCTGGTGAGGGGTAACCTCGGCTTGGACGGTTACCATTATTACGCGTTAGCAGTCCGATCCGAGGGCGCCCGAGAGGGCCAAACCACAACTCGGTCGGTAGCCATTTTATTGACTCCATTGGGACAATCTAAGCTAAACTAACTTATATGCCACTTCGGGAAGCGTTAGCGCTGGGAGAAGAAGTGGCCGAAGAAACTCCAGCAACGCTCCTAGTCCTATCGAGGGGGTGGGGTTTTCCCATAAAATACTTTATAAGAACTTTTTTTGCTAACGGGGAGAAAATCTTCAAAAAGATACCCCACCTTCTGGGGGGAAGGCGGCGGTTATGTGGGGTTTGACCCCTAAAACCTCCCCGGTGGCCCTTCCTCGGTGCATGGTGAGGTGCTCAAGGATCTCCAGAGGAACGCATCGGAGCCCCTCTGCACTGTGCTCAGGGAGAGAGCTTACTCCCTCCCCCCCCCCCCAGTGCCCTCGCAGTGCAAGGCGACACGGGCTAGCCGATGTCGCCTGCTTCCCGGGGACGGACGGACGACAAAGGCCCCCAACCTTGTCGGCCTGAGGCCCCTTTTAGTCGCCTTCTACGACAGGCAGGGGATACTATAGACTTATTCTTGAGAGACTAGAACTACAGGGCTGAGATTATAAGAACCTAGTATTTGAGCACTATACTTCTTGTTAAATTTATTATTTATTACTAGTGTACTCAGCCCACTTCGCCGGGATTTATAGATAGATAGATGATAGATTTTGTTTTATTTTATTTAAACAATAAACTTAGATCATTAAAAATTTAATTTAACTCTCACAATATATTAAATTATTCATTTCTCTCCGTATTCATTCTCTTCTCGAGCGGGGGAAGATACCTACACCCATGTACATATCAGTAAATACAATATCATTCTTATCATTATGGGATTTATTATACTTCAATATGGTTCATAATGACATATATATATACGGTTGGCATCACGTCTTTGGGTACGTTTTTGAGTTCTCTCGTTAGCTCGCGATGAAGATTCTTTGTCACGCTTTTCTTGAAGCCGTTTTCAGTTTCTTTATTTCTTCTTTTATATATTCTATTACGATTTTTCTCAAGGCGTAACTCACGTTCCTCAACTGTTTCATTTCCTTTAACTTCTTCGATTTGGAGGTTTGTTTACTAATGCTTGCTTTTTTGGGTGGCATTTTTATTAATTACAATGATTTTGTGCAGAAACATTGGTGAAGGAAAACGCATCAATAAACTGATACATTCGTGGCGCTATAACTTACCTTGAATACTTCAAAATCCTTAATTTGTAATTCAATATGGTTCATAATGACATAAATATACACAACGCATGTGTCAATACAAATTTGGGTTATAAAACAATACAATATCATCATAGTAAATAACAGTTGTAGCTGCTTTGACAGTTCAAGACCAAGAGTCCAAGGCTCAGATAGGTACAAAAAAACTTGGGATCTTAGTCAAAGTGCAACCATATTTCTCTGCGGTATAGTTTTTAACTCTTTATAAAGCTCAAGTCTGGTCGTGTCTAGAATAATGTCACATTGGGGCAGGCGCTGCTAAATGCCATCTCGCAACTTTGGACTCGGTAGAAAGGCGGGCTAATAGACTATTTGGTGACGCAGTTGATGCCAATCTGCTCAGTCTTGAGCACAGACGTAAGGTAGGTAGGAACTACATGATCTATATCCCCCATCTCCGTTCCACCATCGGACTTCAAGATGAACTGCAGGATTTCATCCTTTTGTTGTGAACATCCCTCAAACCCGAACGAAGCGATTTGCTTCGTCTTTCATTCTTCGTACAGCAAAGGACTGGAATAGTTTACCCGCGTCTGTCTTTCCCTCCGATTACAATGTGGGTATTTTCAAGACTAGAGTGACTAGGCATTTACTAAGCTAGTGCGTCTTACCATGCAGGACTGCATTTCCACTTAACATCAGGTGGGATCGTAGTGAAGCACTTGCAAGGCGCTCGGACGTTAAATTGGCGTGTGTGTACTTCTCTGAGTACAAATTCGCGTTGTCTATCTCTCATACCGCGCTTTCGCTTACACACTTTGAACGTGCACTATCGGCTATTCTCGGGAACTCTCGGCTCGAGTGTAACGAGACATTTTTTTTATATGAAAAGTGGCAAACGAGCATACGGCTCACCTGATCTTAAGTGATCACCGTCGCCCATGAACATCCACAGCACCAGAGGAGCTGTAGGTGCGTTGCCGACCTTTGAGATAGGAATAGACTTGTTTCTTGAAGGTCCCTAAATCGTAAACGTTCGGAAACAACGCTGGCGACAGTTGAGTCCACAAGTTGACAGTGCGTGGGAGAAAGTTACGCGAAAAATGTACAGTCGTGGAACGTCAACCATCAAGATGGTGGCGGCGGAATTTGGAATTCTGCCGGGATGTGCGGTAATGGAAATCGGTCGCTGGGACGATTCCGAACAATTCTTCAGGACAGTACACTATGGTAAATGCGATACAGAATGCAAAGAGAACAGACATCTCTTCGCAGACTCAGAGGGTCGACCGGAAAGACCCTGATCGTCAACTATTCGAGCAGCCCCACTTTAACGTACAGTCGTTGAACGCCAACCGCCAATTTTGCGGAATATAGAGTATTCATCAATTTATAAGAAGTTGTCACGTCAAAAACTTCTTCAACGGGAGAGAAGCTACCTATGATACGACTGACAGAGAACTAGCCGAAGCGTCAATAGCCTAATGGTTTAGGGTACGGACTGCGAATCGTAAGGTCGTGGGTTCGAATCCACCATTCGACTATTGCCGTGAACCATGTCCTAGCACAAGCTTAAGCTTAGTTGGAATGGTTAACAAGATTTTTAGTAATATTTCTGAAAAAAAAAGAAATATTGCTAGCTTTCTTTAAAAAAAAACTTAAGAGTAATAAACTGAATTACATAAAAATTAAAGGCACCTTTAACAGTCGTCATAAAGTAACTTCCAATGATAAAAGTTTTATTTGAATTGTTTAAAAAAAAACATTAAAGATTAAAGTTTTTTTTTTTAATTTACAACATCCTTTCGTTTTGACAGCACTAATTATTTCCCGCTCGATTTTGATGGGGACATTAAGAATTCAAAATGCATGATTTCATTCCGACATCCTGCTCACAATTGGGTTTTTAAAATGCAAAATTTAATCGTAAAGAAATCAACGTTGTCATACACAAGATGAACATAGATAATACTAAACCGTTATCGATATACATAGTTATACGAATAGCAACCGATCGAGTCGTGGTTCGACCCTCTCGGGCGCCCTCGGATCGGAATGCTTACGCGTAACATAGTAACCGTCCAAGCCGAGGTTACCCCTCGCCGGAGGGTGTGTCGAGTTACTAGCGATAGAGGTTCAGGCTAAGCGACCTAAGAGCTATGCCACCTCTCAATCCGGTGAAGCAGTCAAGGCCAGCTTCTCTGGCCAATCTGTGTAGTTCGTCAAAAAAAAAATATACATAGTTAATAAGCGATATTGTCTTATATAAAAACATACAGAAATCAATGTTGCCATACAGAAATTATATATAAATAAGAACATTCCGTTGACAAGAACAAACAGAGGTAGCTCAGTGTCCGTGCGGTTGGATTAAGTTGCGTAGTACGCTAGTAACCTCAATTCGATTCCCGGTGCCGGTACCAATAAATTTGTTGTTGCAATTTTATGTGCTGATTAACCACGCGCTCGGCAGTGAAGGAAAACATCATGAGGAAATCTACATGTTTTAGAAATTTTTTCTACGGCATGTGAAGTCTGCCAATCCGCACTAGGTAAGCATGGCGGACTATGCCCTTATACTCTCTTTACAGAGAAGGCCTAAGCCCAACAGTGGGACATATATAAGGGCTGTAAATTTAACTTAACTTTAAGAACATTCACAGAAATAATTTGTTCACGCAATAACGTGTAGTGTCTTTTGGAATGAAATAGTCCAATAACTAATATACTTGTCTTAGACAGCGTAACGTTGTACAAGGAATTATTTTAACGAATACCGTCACAACGGCGCGTCCTCACAATCTTTATACAAAATTAATTAGAAGTCAGATTACGAACTAATAAAGTTAAATTATTGTTTACAATGACAACTGTGATGTTCAACTAAATTATTAATTATGAATTAAAGATACAATAAGGTTGAGGTAAATCACTAAGATATCATTGGAAGTAGTTATTATGGATAACAATCGCTGGTTGCTGTGTTGCTAGCTAATAAACGCCATCTATTGCATTGAATTAGAAACTTTTCAGGCTCGTTACACAATTTGAAAGTTAAAATTGAATACACAATGAAATAATTAATATTTTATTAAATAATATAAATATTCCTTTTACAATAGCAATAGAAAAAAAAAATTGCCAATATTGTTAAAAGTCAATCTTAAATCATAAACACACTGATCGTAAAGTTTTACAACATCAATTTCTGTTCATTAGGGCAACACGGTCGTGAGAACTTGGCTTCTATATAAATAAACCTTCCATTTTAGCATCTATAATTATTGCGAATTAAAACTTTAACACTGGCAACTTAAAACACACACGAAAAAAAAATTATCAAAACTAAACGTCAAATTTACGATTCCCGCGCAAAGTCGATGATACGAAATGTTCTTGTATTTTTATTGCCAACATCCTGTTTCGATTTTGAATTTTAGTCTTATGATTTTTTTTTTATTTTGCTTATATCTCCATTTAGGAGAACCGTTTTTAGAGATATCTATTTCAATAATATATTACTGACTAACTTCAGATGACGAAACTACATTTGCTTAGACCAGATCAACTCAACAAATCAAAGATCTCCATCACGCTAGGCAGAGATAGCGACAAAAATAAATCCTATTGGATCCTATATCCTAATTTCCTGTAAGGCGTTGCTGGAGTTGCTTCAGCCACTTCTCCCAGCGACTTTACCAGAAATATCAAAGTTATCTATTGGTTTAAGTATGGTGAAACAGTTGCCAGCTTCTCTGTGCCAACTGTGTTAGTTCGTCAAACTTACTAAAACTTACTCTCATGTTTAACACATTCCCCCATTATGTGGTGCACATCATCCACCACTTGGTAAATCTCACAGTTCGGTGAGTCAGCCTCCCGCATTCGATCTGCGAAAAATTTTGCAGGGAAATGTCCCGACTTCAATCTGTGCACGGTTGTGATGCACTTCTTTCTTTGAGGAACCAAGGCAAATGATGTTTTTACTTGTAAATATATAAGATGGATTCGGAATAACAATAAAAATCCTAAACGCGGGGCGTTACGTCAGAAATGACGTAATACACCGCGATTTAGGCATCGAATCGATCCACGAATTTGTCACGAGACTAGCTCGTAACTTATTCGATCGCGCGGACAACGGTAAGCGTGAACACCTGCGCGGGTTCGCCCCGCAACACGCGCGTCCTCCCGACGTGCCCCGTAGGTTCAAATTCCCCTATTCTAGGGGAGATTTTGAACTCATAGGCCCCCCTCTCGACCTCCGTCTCAATCGAGACCGAGAGGTCGGGAGGGCGTAGAAGATAGATTCGTCGCGGCTGACGCTTGAGGGATTAGCCTCGACGCAAAAATTGTTATTCCTAAAAAACCCGTTCTAAAACGGTACACAAGACCAGGGGAGCAGTCGCCCCCTGCGCTGATAACCCGGGTAATGGGGTAACACCCCGAGGCCCGTACCTGCGAGGTTCCCGTGAACCTTGTAGATGACTCGACTGACTGACTGACTGAACAATAAAAAACGAGAATAACTATGTGTTGCGCTGTATTTGAAGGAAACCAAATTAAAAGTTTAGTCCTGTTTTTACTAAACAATGTTATATAAATTAAATAATGACATCTCTTCAATTTCACATCACTGATATATCTTTTTCAATTATGTCACAACAAACCTCCATGGACTTCACTATAGAGGTTTCGTAGAAATTAAAAAAAATAAAATAAATATTATTATTTTTTTTAAAATATACTTGTTATTTTCTAAAATATTTCTAATATTTAATATTACAGCTATATAAATATAAACAAATTATGATATGTGGAAAATATCGATATATTTATACTATAACTAGCGTACCATGTACCCAGTCCGCTTCGCCCTGCTAGATTCTGCTTTATTTTATTTAAACAATAAACTTACATCATTAAATATTTAATTTAACTCTCGCAATATATTAAATTATTCATTTCTCTTCTCGAACGGGTGAAGATCATTACCTACACCCATGTACATATCAGTAAATACAATATCATTCTTATCATTTATGCAACATATCGGGCTCAAGTTAATGTCAGTACGACGTATGGCTTGTTTGACAGTTCAAAAAGAGGAGTGCTCCGATCGTCACCAAACTATACACGATTACTCGTCAGATCAATCTGAAGATTCCCTAAAAGTTTCATTGGTATCGGTCCAGCCGTTTCGGAGTCTATACGGATCAAACCACACACATTCTCTTTTATAAATATAGATAGATGATATACATCATATCATCGATACATTACGATATATTGAAAATATGTCGATAAACATTTTGCTTGAACATCCCTAACCAGAAGTGTGAAGTGATGACGGTATAATACGTAAACTGTCGGTTAAATTCAAAGTTCTAACGTCGCTCGTGATGTTAAACCGCCACTATTACACTGCCAATTTAGATGCAGTAAAATCGTTAATCTGAAATCGATGAATTTTAACCTACCAATTTAACATGTCATAGAAACGTCGTTAAATTCTTTCTGACAGGGGCCTATTGAATTTATCGAGTTAATTAAGTGGTGAATGTTTATTTACAATATTTATACCGTTATAAATTTTTATTGTCACATTTTATGGATATTTGGATAGATAGATATACGCTTTATTACTGATATTACGCACTTTAAACAGTAAATTTAAGTTAAAGGTAAACTGAACCTAAACGTGGACACAATATATATATATATATATTTCATAAAGGGACCAACGTTGTTGCACAAATTCCAGCAACAGGCTCATAGGACCCTAAATGGGGTCAAATAATTAAAAAAAAGACCTAAACGTGGACAAGGCACCCTTTTTTTGTTAACGGGTAGGAAATCTTCAAAAAGATACCCCGCCTTCTGGGGAGAAAGCGGCGGTTATGTGGGGTTTGATCCACTAAAACCTCCCCGGTGGCCCTTTATCGGTGCATGACGTGGGGCTCCGGGATCTCCAGTGGAACACACCGGAGCCCCTCTGCACTGTGCTCAAGGAGAGCACGTCCCGGGGGGGAGGGTATTCCCTCCCCCCTGTGCCCTCGCAGTGCAAGGCGATACAGGCCAGCCGATGTCGCCTTCTTCCCGGGTCCACCATAGCGGACGACAAAGGACCCCACCCTTGTCGACCACGACAGGCAGGGGATACCGTAGTCTTATTATAGAGAGCCCAGAACTACCCAAAACCCCACATAACCGCCGCCTTCCCCCAGAAGACGGGGTATCTTTTTGAAGATTTCCTCCTCGTTAACAAATAAAAAAATAAGGTTTTTGTTTTAACCAACGGATTGTGAGTATCGCAACTATTTCGACAAAATTTCGTCACTGTTCCAACAGAATCAATTATTATAAAAATTTTACGATTTCTGACCCGATGATAATACTCAAATGGTTTAAAACAACTTTCTCTTGGATGCGATTGCCTCCCATTTAGATAATGGTATATAGAAAGGGGAATAAATGATAACCGATATGTAGAGTGTCAAATAGGCGCCCAATGTATTAGAACTTTCCAATCTTACTTACATTTTTGTTTGGTTAGTCACAGATGTAAGACACGTGTCGTTGTCCACACCGTGACCGGTGACGGTGACCCTGACTATCTTCGGGCATGAGCCCTGATATGCGAAGCCAAACTTGCTCCTAAACACTCGGTTGCAAGTGGCACAATATAGCTAACCGGAGACTTTGTAGGTGCAGTTGTAGGAGGACTTGGGGCGAGAGTTCTAGATCAATGAGACGGTTTTTTTACAATCCGTCACACCTGCTTTGACTCGAGAGCGCCACTCTGGTCGCATCGGCACTACACACGGGTACAGGAACATAGCCTATAAATGTCCCTTTGTTGGGCACAGGCCTTCTGTGTAAAGAGAAGAGAGTATAAGGGTATAGTCCGCCACGTACACCTACTGCGGATGGCGGACTTCATATGGTTTAGTTAATTCTTACACATGTAGGTTCATCAGGCAAGAATGCTATACCGCCTCGTTAGAGCGGGCCTGAAACGCAGGTAATTATACTTGGGTTCACTGGGCGACAAGGGTGGGGGCCTCTGTTGCCCGCCAAGGTGGACCCGGGAAGAACATCGGCTGGCCCGTGACGCCTTGCACCGCGAGAGCAGAAGGGGGGAGGGAGTAACCTCCCCCCGGGTTGTGCTCTACTAGAGAACAGTGCAGAGAGGCTCCGGTGCGTTCCACTGGAGATTAGTGGGTCAAACCCCACATAACCGCCGCTTTCCCCCCAGAAGGCGATTTTTCTCTACGAGCCACCGTTTTTGAGATATAACGATTCTTATTTTATATTAGTAGTTTAAGTTACAATGACCGATAGAAATTTATTTTGACATATATTACAATTATAGAGATGTATTATACATTGTATTAATATATTTTGTAGATAATTTTATGATCTAAAATTTTGGTCTGAGGTATTTTTATGATAAAACTTATCGTTTTGTTGAAAATCGCGAAAAACTCATTTTTTTTGACCTTCGTTGACCTTGAATAATTTTTTTTCCTTACAGGGGAAAGATAGGGAAATTTCAAATTTTGTTTTTAATGATATTTTAAACAATCTTACCGATTTTCAGCTTGGTGAGAATTTAGGTAACTTCGAATGTCTAAATTGATCGGACTATTGTGTATCTATCTTTGTGTATGTATGAATTTTTCTGTATCCTCATAATTAATTTCAAATAACTTTTTTTTTTCAATTAAATTTAGATAGGTAATTAATATATTTAAATATAACAATATAATGGATTAATATACGGATATAATGACCTTCTGATAGTCGTCTGAAGTTACGAAAACTATGTCGGCGCTTCGGAGTCCCGACTCTGCCCTGATTTGCAAGTGACGTTTTATCATTTATAAAATAAAAAAAAAACATTTTATTTATTGGCATCACAATACTCAAACACGAATGAATATATATAATATATAACACATTACATAAAATATAGCAAAAAAAAATTTTTTTTTGCTATATTTTTGGGATATAAGGAAATTAATGACCTTCTGATAGTCATCTATTTTAAATACAGTTTTTTTACTAGTTCTTTGAAGTTACGAAAACTATATCGGCACTTCAGAGTCACGACTCTGCTCTGATTTACCAATGACCTTATTATTTTATTTATAGGCATCACAATACACAAACACATCACATATGTTATTCACATTACATAAAATAAAGTAAAAAATAAATACAATACAATTAAAGGACGGTAGAGACAATTAGGATATGAAATGAAATGAAATATTTATTGATTTACTTTTTACACACACACACACCTTTTATATACCGACATGCACATACACAAATATATTAGATACATATTATATATCATATTCCATAAACATTTTCCTACTTCGGTCCTTCGGTACACATCTCCCTGCTAGACTAATACATAGCCTGTATTAGGGAGATGTTGTACCTAACTCCGAGTTTATTATGAACTAAAGTTTGTTATATAACTTATGTGATAGTCGTGTGTTTGTGCAAAGAATAGTGTGCGTGGGTGCATGTGAGAGTGTATGTGCGAGTGAGTACATGAGCGTGAGGATAATTTATTTTATACTATGAAGAAACTTTTCAGTCTCTTCGTAGGTGAAATTATGGAGAAACGAGTAAAGTAACTTTTTACACTTATATTGAGATAAACTATGAAAAGGCATATAAAAGTTAACTTTATTATAAAGTTATGGCCCCAGTCTCTTTCCAATCTTTTGGCGGTCCACATTACTGCTGGAATACAACAAATTTTATCTTCACGACGTTTATCCAAATTAACATATGGATTCTGACGATATATGATGCCAATATTGGACACTGTCTCAGTACGTGCTGGCGAATGCGATCACGCTGATTTTCAGTTGTACACACAAGCGCTGAAAATCATGTGTGTAATAATTATATGTACAAGATATACATCATATTATCGATACATCGAAAAATATGTCGATATATATTTTGCTTGAACATCCTAACCAGAAGTGTGAAGTGATGACGGTATAATATTACGTAAACCGTCGGTTAAATTCAAAAGTTCTAACGTCGCTCGTGATGTTAAACCGCCACTATTACACTGCCAATTTAGATGCAGTAAAATCGTTAATCTGAAATCGATGAATTTTAACCTACCAATTTAACATGTCATAGAAACGTCGTTAAATTCTTTCTGACAGGGACCTATTGAATTTATCGAGTTAATTAAGTGGTGAATGTTTATTTACAATATTTATACCGTTATAAATTTTTATTGTCACATTTTATGGATATTTAGATAGATAGATATACGCTTTATTGCTGATATTACACACTTTAAACAGTAAATTTAAGTTAAAGGTAAACTGAACCTAAACGTGGACAAAATATATATATATATTTCATAAAGGGACCAACGTTGTTGCACAAATTCCAGCAACAGGCTCATAGGACTCTAAATGGGGTCAAATAATTAAAAATAAAAACCTAAACGTGGACAAGGCATCCTTTTTTTGTTAACGGGGAGGAAATCTTCAAAAAGATACCCCGCCTTCTGGGGAAGGCGGTGGTTATGTGGGGTTCTTACCCACTAAAACCTCCCAGTGGCCCTTTCCTCGGTGCATGACGAGGGGCTCCGGGATCTCAGTGGGCGCAGGGCCCCTCTGCACTGTGCTCAAGGAGAGCACGTCCCGGGGGTTACTCCCTCCCCTGCCCAGCGCAAGGCGACACGGGCCAGCCGATGTCGCCTTCTTCCCGGGTCCACTTTGGTGGACGACTCAGGCCCCACCCTTGTCGCCCAGTGAACCCGAGGCCCCTTTAGTCGCCTTGTACGACAGGCAGGGGATACCGTAGTCTTATTCTTGAGAGCCCAGAACTACAGGGCTGCGGGCCGGTCTGCCACCGGCCCGCCTGTGCTATCTTTCTCTCGGAACGTGGGATCGGCCTCTCTCCTGATCCTTAGCTCTTGCGGTCTCCCTTCTGGGCTACATTGACTCCTGCAGAAGGGTGGTCAGCGCCTATTTAGATCTCCCCGCCAGCGCAGCCGCTACTGCCGCCGGCGGGGAGAGGCCAGCAGAGGAAAGAAAAGAGAGGAAAGTGGGTCACCTAAACCAACCCAAACCTCCCCGGTGGCCCTTTCCTCGGTGCATGACGTGGGGCCCGGGACTTCCAGGGAACACACTGGAGTCTCTGCACTGTGCTCCAAGGAGAGCACGTCCCAGGGGTAGAGGTTATTCCCTCCCCTGTGCCTCAGAGCGCAAGGCGACACGGGCCAGCCGATGTCACCTTCTTCCCGGGTCCACCATAGCGGACGACAAAGGACACCCTTGTCGCCCAGTGCACCGAGGCCCTTTAGTCGCCTTCTACGACGGGGAAGAACCTAAAACCCCACATAACCGCCGCCTTCAGAAGGCGGGGTATCTTTGAAGATTTCCTCTTCGTTAACAAATAAAAAAATAAGGTTTTTGTTTTAACCAACGGATTGTGAGTATCGCAACTATTTCGACAAAATTTCGTCACTGTTCCAACAGAATCAATTATTATAAAAATTTTACGATTTCTGACCCGATGATAATACTCAAATGGTTTAAAACAACTTTCTCTTGGATGCGATTGCCTCCCATTTAGATAATGGTATATAGAAAGGGGAATAAATGATAACCGATATGTAGAGTGTCAAATAGGCGCCCAATGTATTAGAACTTTCCAATCTTACTTACATTTTTGTTTGGTTAGTCACAGATGTAAGACACGTGTCGTTGTCCATACCGTGACCGGTGACGGCGACCCTATCTTCGGGCATGAGCCCTGATATGTGAAGCCAAACTGTTCTAAACACTCGGCTGCAAGTGGCACAATATAGCCAACCGGAGACTGTAGGCAGTTGCAGGAGGACTTGGGGCGACATTTCTAGATCAATGAGATGTTTTTACAATCCGTCACACCTGTTTTGACACGAGAGCGCCACTCTGGTCGCATTGACACTACACACGGGTACAGGAACATAGCCTATCACGGTCCCATTGTCGGGCACAGGCCTTCTGTGTAAAGAGAAGAGAGTATAAGGGTATAGTCCGCCACGTACACCTACTGCTGATGGCCGACTTCATATGGTTTAGCACTTACACACAGGTTCATCAGGCAAGAATGCTATACCGCCTCGTTAGAGCGGGCCCTGAAACGCAGGTAATTATACTTGCCCACTAGGGCGACAAGGGCGGTGGCCTCTGTTATTCGCCAAGGTGGACTCCCAGTGCAGAGAGGGCTCCGGTGCGTTCCACGTGAGATCCCGGAGCCCCTCGTCATGCACCGAGGAAAGGGCCACCGGGGAGGTTTTAGTGGTTAAGATCCCCACATAACCGCCGCCTTCCCCAGAAGGCGGGGTATTTTTGAAGATTTCTTCCCCGTTAACAAAAAAATTATATTGTCCCAAAATAGTCAGTAAAATAGCTACCGTCCGAGTCGTGGTTCGGCCCTCTCGGGCGCCCTCGCATCGGACTGCTAACGCGTAAAAATAGTGACCGTCCAAGCCGAGGTTACCGCTCATCGGGGGACCCTTGTGTCGAGTTACTACCTAACAGAGGTTCAGGCTAAGCGACGTAAGAGCTAAGCCATCTCTCAATCCAACTGTGTTAGTTCGTCCAAAGAAAAAATTATAGATGCTATACATTGAGTGATTACCGCCAACAAAAACCTCTACGTGAAGACTGATGGGATCTCATTACGCTAAATACCGGTATTCCGCAAGGTCGCGGTACTTTCACGATCGTGGGACCCGCTAGTGCAAATGCAAACGTCGCCAAACATTCACCCGGTTTTTAAATTATTGAAGTAAAACTTCTTTAGTACGCTGGACTCGGGGAGTAAGCTGGATGCGTTACGAAGTGTGAGCGAGCGAAGGTAACTGGATAGGCAGATACAAGTTAGTGAAGATAGATATAGTAACGTTTCGTGTATTAATCCATCTTAAAATTTCTCATTATCTCATTTTTTCATAACACGCCTAAAGAAGACTTCAAAAAACAAATTACACATCGTTACCAAACTGCCTCTACGAAAATAAATCAAAATATGAAATATGTTTCAACTTGCTTGATGATAATAATTTATCGCTAATGGGAAAGGCAAAAGACTTTAGTCCATACACCCATGTCTTGTTCCCGGTAATAATAGGGGAATTTTGGTAGTTTTAAGCCGAAGCCACGTCTACATTGTTCTTATTGGCATCTCACTTGCCCGTCCGAGCTAAACTCTCCGTCTACAATGCTTACATTCGTACACGATTGACGTATGCCGCTACAGCGTGGTACGGATTAACCAGTAACAGTGCAAGGACCCGCATCCAAGCACAACAAAATATCACCCTTAGAATGATCCTAAACGCGGGGCGTTACGTCAGAAATGACGTAATACAACGCGATTTAGGCATCGAACCGATCCACGAATTTGTCACGAGACTAGCTCGTAACTTTTTCGACCGTGCGGACAACGGTCCGCACGAACACCTGCGCGGGTTCGCCCCGCAACACGCACGTCCTCCCGACGTGCCCCGTAGGTTCAAATTCCCCTATTCAAGGGAGCTTTTGAACATATAGGCCCCCCTCTCGACCTCCGTTTCAATCGAGACCGAGAGGTTGGGAGGGCGTAGAAGATAGATTCGTCGCGGCTGACGCTGGAGGGATTAGCCACGACGTAAACATAGTTATACCTAAAAAAATCCGTGTTAAAACGGTACCCAAGACCAGGGGAGCAGCCGCCCCCTGCGCTGATAACCCGGGTAATGGGGTAACACCCCGAGGCCCGTACCTGCGAGGTTCCCGGGAACCTTGTAGATGACTCCACACACACACACTACATTGTTCTTGATCGTAAAGCCAAACACGCGAGCGCGTGCTTTTCCAAGCCAACGTCATGATAATGATTTTCAACTGCTTGAATTAAATCATGGGAAACGTCAAATAGTTCCTAATCCCATTACACGTTTCGTTTCACATATACACTTTATTGCTCACGTTAAACTAGATGGTATAATTAAAAGTGGACCCAGGAAGAAGGCGACATCGGCTGACCCGTGTCGCCTTTCGCTCTGAGGAGCACAGGGGAGGAGGAGTAACCTCCCCAGGACGTGCTCTCCTTGAGCACAGTGCAGAGGGCTCCGGTGCGTTCCACGTGAGATCGGAGCCCCTCGTCATGCACCGAGGAAAGGGCCACCGGGGAGGTTTTAGTGGTTAAGATCCCCACATAACCGCCGCCTTCCCCAGAAGGCGGGGTATCTTTAATGAAGATTTCCTCCCCGTCAACAAAAAATAAATAAATAAATAAATAAATAAAAAGATGGTATAATTAACTTAATTAACTTAAAACCAAAATGTAGCCAAGAGTGACAGATCTCTTCCAGGCCACGGCATGGAGACCACACGATAATAAATAAATAATAAAAAGACTGGCTAGTTGATAATAATATAACTATATAATTATTAAATAGATATAATTACTTAATCTCATTTATACAAAATTATATTTTAACATATTATTTATAAGAAAAATAGTAAATTTAGCGAGCGACGTTGTTAAGAAGATGGCAACACAGCTTACATTTAAAAATAACAACGAGTTGTTGTTGATTTTTAACAAAACCAATCAATGTAATAAAAAAACTGAAGACCTCCCGAAACTAATCAAAATTTTACTGATCAATCAAACAGGCGCCGGTTTCGGAACGCACTTTACTGAAATACACCGTAACAAGAAACATCTATTTTGGCGGGAGGCGGCCGCCGTGTCGTAATATTTTCGGTGTCATAAAAAAAAAACTTTGAGTTATGACCGCGATCATGTCAGCCTTGTCATTGGATAACAAACTGTATATATATAGAGCCAAGGTTCAATTTGGATTGTGCAGCGTTTTTCATTTTTATAGATACTTCGGGTTCGAAATTCAAAACAGTCCACACACGCGCCGCGTCATCGATTTTCGAAACGGTGGCGTTGGGAGTTTGAAAATGCCCCCCCCCCTGCCTCCCCTCTCCCTTTGTCATCCACCCGCTGCTCCCTACTCGGCCGTTTCCATTTACGAGCGTCTTTTTATATTTCTTTTTTTATACGTATACCCCGAGACGAAGGCAATCTATCTATTCTGCCTAGATTTTTTTTAATGTCCGTTTTATTTGTTATTTGAAACGAACCTTTCTATAATTGAAAAATAATATTATTTATTTTGTGAATTGTTATAAACTTAGTTACCTGCAGTGTTTGCGAATTTTTTTTTAATATTCTTTCTAAGCAAGTGCTTGACTATGATCCACGTGATGTTAAGTGGAAATGCAGTCCTGGATGGTAAGACGCATTAGCTTAGTAAATGCCTATTCACTCTACTCTTGAAAACACCCACATTGTAATCGGAGGGAAAGACAGACGCGGCAAACTAATTCAGCCCTTTGCTGTAGCTAGAACAGTCATCAATGACTACACATAGAGACCGCTCCTCCCTTCGAGAAGTCAGCTGTCCAGGTTACCAAGCCAGGACAGATGCCATGCGTTGGAAGCTTCGGGACATCGAGCGAAATACCAAGTGCTTCACCGTTGTTCTCGAGAGCCCGGCTTATTTATTCCATTTTTGTTTAAAAAAAACATTTTTTTTATATGAACAGTGGCAAACGAGCTTACGGCTTACCTGATCTTAAGTGATCACCGTCGCCCATGAACATCGACAGCACCAGAAGAGTTACAGGTACGTTGCCGGCCTTTGAGATAGGAGTAGACTCATTTCTTGAAGGCCCCCAAATCGTAAACGTTCAAAAACACCGCTGGTGACAGTTGATTCGACAAGTTGACAGTGCGTGGGAGAAAGTTACGCGAAAAAGTCGTGGAACGCCAACCATCTAGATGGTGGCGGCGGAATTTGGAATTCTGCCGGGATGTGCGGTAATGGAAATCGGTAGCTGGGATGATTTCGAACAATTCCTCAGAACACTACCCCATGGTAAATGCGATACAGAATGCAAAGAGAACAGACATCTCTTCGCAGACTCAGAGGTCGAGTCGACCGGAAAGATCCTGATCGTCGACTATTCGAGCAGCCCACTTTATACACGGTCAAAGGATTCACGTAGACAATTTGAAATTGAAATTGAAAAAACATTTTTTCGGCACAAGAACACAGAAACAACAGGTAAAACAAGACAAAAAACAACATAAACAGAAACAACATAAAAAAAAGAACAAAAAAGAAATTGTGCCGAAAAGGGGTTGGCTCAGCATGTGCTGTGCTCACACATGTAGCACAGCGCTGGTTTTCAGCTAAAAAACCGGACGGACGGATGGTAAGGCGGACACCATTCGGTTGTGTATTATTATAGTCTACAATACATAAACTTTCATAAGTATTATATATAAATGTATATATTAAAAAGCCGCTATAGATACATATATATATATATATATATATATATATATATATATATATATATATATATATATATATATATATATATATATATATATATATATATATATATATATATATATATATATATATATATATATATATATATATATATATATATATATATATATATATATATATATATATATATATATATATATATATATATATATATATATATATATATATATATATATATATATATATATATATATATATATATATATATATATATATATATATATATAGAGCCAAGGTTCAATTTGGATTGTGCAGCGTTTTTTCATTTTTATAGATACTTCGGGTTCGAAATTCAAAACAGTCCACACACGCGCCGCGTCATCGATTTTCGAAACGGTGGCGTTGGGAGTTTGAAAATGCCCCCTACCTTCCCTCTCCCTTTGTCATCCACCCGCTGCTCCCTACTCGGCCGTTTCCATTTACGAGCGTCTTTTTATATTTCTTTTTTTATACGTATACCCCGAGACGAAGGCAATCTATCTATTCTGCCTACATTTTTTTGAATGTCCGTTTTATTTGTTATTTGAAACGAAGCTTTCTATAATTGAAAAAAAATATTATTTATTTTGTGAATTGTTATAAACTTAGTTACCTGCAGTGTTTGCGATTTTTTTTTATTTTCTTTCTAAGCAAGTGCTTGACTATGATCCCACCTGATGTTAAGTGGAAATACAGTCCTGGATGGTAAGGCGCATTAGCTTAGTAAATACCTATTCACTCTACTTTTGAAAACACCCACATTGTAATCGGAGGGAAAGACAGACGCGGCAAACTAATTCAGCCCTTTGCTGTAGCTAGAACAGTCATCAATGACTACACATAGAGACCGCTCCTCCCTTCGAGAAGTCAGCTGTCCAGGTTACCAAGCCAGGACAGATGCCATGCGTTGGAAGCTTCGGGACATCGAGCGAAACACCAAGTGCTTCACCGTTGTTCTCGAGAGCATGGCTTATTTATTCCATTTTTGTTTACATTTTTTTTATATGAACAGTGGCAAACGAGCTTACGGCTTACCTGATCTTAAGTGATCACCGTCGCCCGTGAACATCGACAGCACCAGAAGAGTTGCAGGTACGTTGCCGGCCTTTGAGATAGGAGTAGGCTCATTTCTTGAAGGCCCCCAAATCGTGAACGTTCAAAAACACCGCTGGTGACAGTTGATTCGACAAGTTGACAGTGCGTGGGAGAAAGTTACGCGAAAATCGCACAGTCGTGGAACGCCAACCATCTAGATGGTGGCGGCGGAATTTGGAATTCTGCCGGGTTGTGCGGTAATGGAAATCGGTAGCTGGGATGATTTCGAACAATTCCTCAGAACACTACCCCATGGTAAATGCGATACAGAATGCAAAGAGAACAGACATCTCTTCGCAGACTCAGAGGGTCGAGTCGACCGGAAAGATCCTGATCGTCGACTATTCGAGCAGCCCCACTTTGTACACGGTCAAAAGGATTCACGTAGACAATTTAAAATTGAAAAAAAAACATTTATTCGGCACAAGAACACAGAAACAACAGGTAAAACAAGACAAAAAACAACAAAAGTAAACAGAAACACATAAAAAAAGAACAAAAAAGAAATAGTGCCGAAAAGGGGTTGGCTCAGCATGTGCTGTGCTGACACATGTAGCACAGCGCTGGTTTTCAGCTAAAAAACCGGACGGACGGACGGTAAGGCGGACACCATTCGGTTGTGTATTATTATAGTCTACAATACATAAACTTTCATAAGTATTATATATAAATGTATACGGGGTTACAGGAAAAGTCGTGCTAGATCCGTTAAGGGCGTGGAGTACCCATCATTTCTGACTCATTTCACTATGAAACACCTACCTAAACTTAACCCTTTTTCGAGATATTCGACTTTTAATTTTTTGTTTAATATTGCCGATTTTTATCCTAATATTTTTTTATTTTTATTTGTGTGTATTATGATTGTTATTATTACATTTTACATATGTAATAAGATGCTTGTGAACATCAAACATTAATATTGTACATAGGTTACTTAAATAGGCCGTAGTAGACAAGTGAAAGTTAAGAAATTAAAAGATATTAGAAAGTTTATTTTTCTCTAATGGATATCTAAAAAAATTTATGGCAGTTGTTCGGCAGATATGTTTTAAAATATCTACGTTTCATCAGCTATCTAACGAGGTATAACAATCTAGGGTTTTAAGTCATTGAAAAATCTTAATTTTATAGGCGACAGTGGAGAAGAAAAATAATACTTAGCCCTAAACAGTAAAATAAAACAATACTAGTATGTAAACATGAAATGTTATTTTTTCAATTACCTAGGTTTCCACACAACTTTTTCTTCTTCTACAGTTCATGTTCAACATGGCCGCCTCTGTTTCTTATGCATTGTCGCATCCTTCTACGGAGACCAGTCTTCACTACTCCAGTGGTCAAAGTTGTCCTCATTTTATTTGCTGCATCCACAATCCTTTCTTTTAGTTCTTCTACATACGAAACTGGATTTGGCTCGCTGTATACAAGACTTTTCATGCGCCCCACATGAAAATCCATGGGGTTAGGTCCGGACTTCTTGCTGGCCATGGCAACGGCCCACCTCGTCCTATCCATTTGTTTGGATAATTTGTGTCCAGCC
The DNA here is from genome assembly GCA_029286785.1 of Meandrusa payeni. Lineage (NCBI taxonomy): Eukaryota > Metazoa > Arthropoda > Insecta > Lepidoptera > Papilionidae > Meandrusa > Meandrusa payeni. The sequence continues at coordinate 287,599 of JAGSMX010000036.1, forward strand.
AGTCTCTGACACTTCTTCTGAAATGGGCAGGGCAGCCATCCTGTTGGAACCACATGTCCCTGAGCAAGTTAGTGGCAGATCATCCAGCAAATCATTAAAGACTCCTCTCAAAAAGTTTTCGTAGCTCTCCCATTGAGATTGTCCGGGAGAAAGTAAGGTCCAATCAAATGATTGGAGATAATGCCCATCCACACATTTACGCTGAATCTTCTTTGAGACCCTTTCACTCTTTTCTTATTGGGATTCCTTAGTTCTTTACGGGCCCAATAATGTGCGTTGTGATAGTTGGTTATACCATCTTTATCAAATTTCGATTCATCTGTCCACAAGATATTTCTTAGAAAATCTGGGTCTTCTACGTCAGCATTTAGCATAAATCTGCAGAAATCAATCTTCTCGCGGGGTCTCCTTCTTCAATAGCGTGTACCGGCGTGTAATGGTACAGGTATAGGCCAGCAGTATGTACTGTAAACCACACCCTCCATTGCGAAAGTCCCAGATCACGGGCAACAATATTAGTGGAAGTTGTAGGATCCGCTCGAAAGCGTTGCACTATCTCATTGTCCTGTTCTTCGTCGTCATTAATTCGTGGTCTTCCCATGTCTGTATTTCGTCTCAAAACGGAGCCAGTTTCTCGAAGTCTTCGATAAACTCTGTCAAAACAACCACATCCGGCACTCGACGATCGGGGTAGCGAATTATGTATTCGTTGCGAGCTTGCGCAGACACACAATCGCAGTATCCGTAACAAATAAGCATATCAGCATATTCCTCAGGTGTGTAGGCCGACATCTTCAACACTTCCGTATTACAAAGTACAAATCAGAGTCCAGTTCACAAGCACAGTAGTCACAAATTAGAAGAAACAGTCCAGTATTACAGCCAAGTCGAGAAAAGAGCAAAACGATATCACATCTACTATGTACGAAGCACAAAAGCAGACTGATAATCAAAACAATCAATAAGTGTCAACCCCAAAGAACTAAAACCGCCATTTTGCCGAAAAAAAATAATACGGTACCTACGTCATAACTTAAAGAACAATAGGCTCGGGACCGTTACCTGGGACTGGGATTAATACCTGAAGCGACCCAAATACTTTTTCTCTTGAAATGTAATACAAATCCTAGATTGTTATACCTCGTTAGATAGCTGATGAAACGTAGATATTTTAAAACATATCTGCCGAACAACTGCCATAAATTTTTTTAGATATCCATTAGAGAAAAATAAACTTTCTAATATCTTTTTAATTTCTTACTTTTCACTTGTCTACTACGGCCTATTAAAGTAACCTATGTACAATGTTAGTGTTTAATGTTCACAAGCATCTTATTACACATGTAAAATGTAATAATAACAATCATAAGACACACAAATAAAAATAAAAAAATATTAGGATAAAATCGGCAATTTTAAATAAAAAATTAAAGTCGAATATCTCGAAAGGGTTAAGTTTAGGGTAGGGTGTTTCATAGTGAAATGAGTCAGAAATGATGGGTACTCCACGCCCTTAACGGATCTAGCACGACTTTCCTGTAACCCTGTATATTAAAAAATCAGCTATAGATACATATATATATAAATATATAGTTATATACATATATATATATATAAATAAATTACATAATAAATAAAATAAATATAGTGTTATATAAACGATTTGTCGTAATTGATGTTGGCGTGGTTACGTTGAGACTCGGTTAAGAAACTTTTCAATTTTTTTTTTAATTTTTTTTTTTAATTTCTTTTACCTTGCCAGATTCCATATGTGCTAGTCGAAAGTCAGGTAAGATACAAATTTAAATTAAGAAAACACTAATAAACTAGGAGACTGTCAATTTGCCAATGCATTATATTCGCGTAATTCAGTGTTAGCAAATAATTCATTTTGTTATCTACGAATAATCTAAAATAATATATCATTTTGTTATCTGTGTAAATTTAAAACGAAATGCACCGCCGGTGGCCGCATGTCTCAACTATGCTTAAGATAAATTAAAATAAAGAAATTTGTACACAAAAACTTTACAATAAACATTTAAAATGCAAAAGTCATTCAAATCGACGCTCGTTTATTTATATTATTTTAAATAAAGTTTTTTTTTTTCTTTCAATAAAGCTCAACCATAGACTTATGTCCGTGGTCTTTTGTAATATTCTGGAATTGGTTGCTTTGGTTTTTTTTTTAATTTAAATGCTTGATTTTTGTGGGTGGTGTTGGAGAATGCTTTGTTTTACGGGTCGAAGACGCCCCGTTGCATTGTTATAAGTTGCTCCGCGACTGCTGCGTCCCTGTTTCCCCCCTCGATAGGATTAGAAGCGTTGCTGGAGTTTCTTCGGCCACTTCTTCTCCCAGCGCTAACGCTTCCCGAAGTGGCATATAAGTTAGTTTAGCTTAGATTGTCCCAATAGATTTTGTTAATAAAATAGCTACCGACCGAGTCGTGGTTCGGCCCTCTCGGGCGCCCTCGGATCGGGCTGCTAACGTAATAATGATAACCGTCAAGCCGAGGTTACCCCTCACCGGGGACCCTTGTGTCGAGTTACCACCTAATAGAGGTTCAGGCTAAGCGATCTAAGAGCTGTGCCACCTCTCAAATCCGGTGAAGCAGTAAAGGCCAGCTTCTCTGTGCCAACTGTGTTAGTTCCGTCAAAAAAAAATGCGTCCCTGTTTCTCATGGCGATTCTTAGATCTATAATTAATATAAGTCTAATTTTCTTGTGGTGTCAGTCAGTTAAATTAAGATTTTAGACTGTTTTACATTATATTATTTAAAATTGTACAATGTATCTGTCCAATACCTTTAAACAAGCAATTCTTGCATCCATATAATCTGAATCTCGGAAACTGTTACCGCTATTTTGTGGGCAGGCCCCACCCCTTAAATGTTAGGAGCGTTGCTGGAGTTTCTTCACTTCTTCTCCCAGCGCCATCGCTTCCCGAACTGGCACTCAAAGTTAGTTTAGTTTTGAATGTCTCTTAGATTATCTGTGAAATAACTACCGACCGAGTCGTGGTTTGGCCCTCTCGGGCGCCCTCGGATCGGAATGCTTACGCGTAACATAGTAACTGTCCAACGTTCTCACCCTTGTGTCGAGTTACTAGTGACAGAGGTTCAGGGTAAGCTACCTAAGAGCTATGCCACCTCTCAGTCTGGTGATGCAGTCAAGGCCAGCTTCTCCGGTCAATCTGTGTAGTTAATCAAAAAAAATCGGAAACGGCATCAACGTTTTTCATGAAATTTAGTATGCAGAGGGTTTAAAGGCGCGATAAATAGAAATATAGAATAGAAATAGAAAAAAACATTTATTCGACACAAGAACAAAGAACCAACAGGTAAAACCAGACAAAAAAACAACATAAACAAATGTAAACAGAAACAACATAAAAAAAGAACAAAATAGAAATTGTGTCGAAAAGGGGTTGGCTCAGCGTGTGCTGTGCTCACATATGTAGCACAGCGCTGGTTTTCAGCCAAAAAACCTGTGTAGACTAAGGCGGACACCATTCAGTTGTGTAGTAATATGGTGTACATTACATAAACTTTCATATATATTAAATATATCCTTATTGTATCTTTAATTCCTAATTAATAATTTAGTTGAACGTCACATAGACTTGGCATTGTAAACAATAATTTGACTTTATTAGTTCGTAATCTGTCTTTTAATTAATTTTGTATAAAGATTGTGAGGACGCGCAGTTGTGACGGTATTCGTTACAATAATTTCTTGTATTAGTTGTTGGACTATTTTATTCCAGAAGACCTACAAGTTTTACAATCATATTTTGAGATTTATATTATATACTGTATTTTATTTGGTCGCAATCAAACGATTTTAAAGTTAGGCGACATATTATTAAAGTTACAAAAGATAATATCTCCGCGATATCGGTGGCTTGTTGTTTCCAATATTTTCAATATTTCATTATATAATATAAACTTTATACGTTTAATTATCATATTATTTATTTTAGTTTATTATATCTATATATATAAGATATATATATATATATATATATATATATCTATAGTTGCTTTTTCTAAAAATCTAGCTATGATTCATTTGTAGAAAGCGTCGTTTTATCCGTGTTTTCAGGAAGTGAAAACCCTGCTTCGAGTCCAGATGTCTCCAGTCCAATTATTTCTTATCGCTATTGACGAAACTGACAACGCATCTAATTCCTATATAGGTATAATTAAAAAAAAATACCGTGCTTTAAAAAAGATTTAAATTAGTAAAGAAATCGTCTTCGTGCTAATATTTTTTTCTTATTGTCAATATTTCGACACTAAGATAAAAGTCAAATCAGTAACTCTTTATCAATAATCAACTTAATTATAATCTAAAATGCATAACTCTTCCTGACATCTATTGGCGAGAAGTAATACTATTCTTTACCAAAAAAAATCGTCGCTTTGTCGTACCTGGATAAGGTTTATAATATAGACATAGACATAGACATTTATTTATTGGTATCACAATACAAAAACACATCACAGACAGAATATAACACACATTAAAAAACGAATGAAAAATAGACAAAACATAGTTAAAGTTACACGGACAAATAATTCAAAACATATGATGCCAATATCGGACACCGTCTCAGCGTATGCTGTCGCAAGGATGCGACAGCGCTGATTTTCAGCGGTGCCCGGGACTATCTAAAGACGTGCGGGCGCAATACCACTTTTATATGCAATTTATACAGACAATAAGAGTATAATAAATATTTTATACAATAAAATAATAGATGAAAAAATTTCATAAATAAATATATTATTGAGTCAAAAATAAACTAAAATAAAGTATATGATAATTAAACGTATAAAGTTCAAATTATATAATTAAATATTGAAAATATTGGAAACAACAAGCCACCGATATCGCGGGGATATTATCTTTTTTGTATCTTTAATAATATGTCGCCTAACTTTAAAATCGTTTGATTGCGATAATATAAATCTCAAAATATGATTTTAATAACTTGTAGGTCTTCTGGAATAAAATAGTCCAACAACTAATACAAGAAATTATTGTAACGAATACCGTCACAACTGCGCGTCCTCACAATCTTTATACAAATTTAATTAGAAGTCAGATTACGAACTAATAAAGTTAAATTATTGTTTACAATGACAAGTTAATATGATGTTCAACTAAATTATGAATAATGAATTAAAGATACAATAAGGTTCAGGTAAATCACTAAGATATCATTGGAAGTATTTATCTGTATATATGAAAGAGAGAGTGTGTGGGTAGGTTCCATATAGGCTCCGAAACGGCTGGACCGATTTCTATGAAACTTTCAGGGAATCTTCAGATTGACCTGGCGAGTAATCCTGTAAAGTTTGGTGACGATCGGAGCACTCCTCTGTTTTAACTGTCAAAGCAGCTACAGCTTTTATTTACTATGATCATATTCTATTGTTACTATATTACTAACAACCATTCCAACTAAGCTTAAGCTTGTGCTAGGACATGGTTCACGGCAATAATCGAATGGTGGATTCGAACCCACGACCTTACGATTCGCAGGCCGTACCCTAAACCATTAGGCTATTGACGCTTCAAAACTGTTCTATAACTCAAATTTGTATTGACACATGCGTTGTGTATATTTATGTCATTATGAACCATATTGAAATACAAATATATTAAACGTAATAATTAAGGATTTTAAAGTATTCAAGGTAAGTTATAGCGCCGCGAATGTATCCGTTTACTGATGCTGCTGATATGTATATGGGTGTAGGTAATGATCTTCACCCGCTCGAGAAGAGAATGAATACGGAGAGAAATGAATAATTGTAATATATTGTGAGAGTTAAATTAAATATTTAATGATGTAAGTTTATTGTTTCAGCATATGCTGAGACGGTGTCCGATATTGGCATCATATGTTTTGTATTATTTGTCCGTGTAACTTTAACTGTGTTTTGTCTATTTTTCATTCGTTTTTTAAAGTGTGTTATATTCTGTCTGTAATGCGTTTTTGTATTGTGATGCCAATAAATAAATGTCTATATCTATGTTTATATAAAATAAAGCAAAATCTAGCCCTGCGATGCGCGCCCGGTACGCTAGTCTTATCATAAATGTAAAAAAAGGCCAAAGGTTTCCTATAACTTACCGCCGATTAGGGCCATACAGTTAACATTTTAATTAAGACACAAGTCACAAGGCGGGATTGTTAACTGAATATTTTTTTCCAACTTGAAATTTACGATACACGGAATTATAATTCCGTTAAACAAAATCAGCCCCGCATTATAAATAACGCGTAGTTATTTTGTATTCAATTAAATTAATATGCGAACCATAAATTCACTTTAATGGACCTCTTAGAGTCCGGACACAGTTTCTTAAATTTATCCACTTCTACAAATAGTTGTAGCGATGAAGTAATTCAAATGAAGCAGATTTCCAAATCAACGGACGGCACGCAGCCGACCACTGGGACACAGGGCCCGGCTATATTACGTCATGCTAATGGAGACTCTATCATAACGGACTTCAAAAAGCAGGTTCCCAAATTGTTTGGGGCCAGAATAGCTAGCCTAGTTGATAGGTGACCAAGATCTACACCTAGATAGTCTTGAGCACAGGCGCAAGGTGGCCAGCCTTTCGGTGTTTCACAGATTACATTTTGGAGAGTGTGCACAGGAATTACACGAGTTAATTCCCCTATCCCCATTCTACCTTCGGACGTTTAGATACTCGGCGGGTCTCCACCCTTTTATAGTCGATGTTCTGCGCGTCCGAACGGAACGATTTGAGTCATCGTTCATCGTGCGTACAGCAAAGGAGTGGAATAAGTTGCCGGCGTCAGTCTTTCCGTCCAAGTACGACGTGGGAGCCTTCAAGAGTAGAGTGAATACGCACTCACTAAACTAGCGCGTACAATCTTTCGACTATGTCACCACTTAACACTAGATGGGATCATGGTCAAGCGCTAGTTTACAGGGATAAAAAAAAGCCCCAATATGCTTCGGCGTCTTCGGGACTCCTCTGAGTGCCGGAGAAGTCCCCTTTTCAGGATGAAGACCGGTCTGTGCCGTGATCGGCCGGTCGTTGGGGTGTCCTGTCGCTGACAGATTCGGGGCACCCCGCTCATAACAGCTGATGGCATTCGCGGAAGGTTTAGTGGGTAGGGGCTGCCCCGGCCGAGTCCCCTCACATCCCTTCGGGCTCACCCAGGGTACCGGAGGATGGTCTATAATAATATTCCTCCGCATTAACAAAAAAAAAGGTTCCCAAATTGTAGGTTTTTTTGGACTAACTACACAGATTAGCCAAAGAAGCTGGTCTTGATTGCTTCACCGGATTTTTTTTTAAAGAAAGCTAGCAATATTTCTTTTTTCTTCAGAAATATGACTAACATTCTTGTTGACCATTCCAACTAAGCTTAAGCTTGTGCTAGGAGATGGTTCACGTTAATAGTCGAATGGTCATTAGGCTATTGACGCTTCGATTGATTGAGAGGTGGTATATTTCTTAGGTCGTTTAGCCTGTACCTCTATAGCTAGAAATTCGACACTAAGGTCCCCCGCTAAGCCTGAGTTCAAGCTGAGGTCTCGGTCGATAGTAATTTTACGGATAATCTAATGGACATTCAAAAGCTAAATTGACTTTGAGTGCCACTTCGTGAAGCGTTGTCGCTGGGTGAAGTGGCCGAAGAAACTCCAGCAACGCTCCTAACATCTAAGGATTGGGGCCTGTCCATAAAATTGTCCGTATTTTTTAAGTTTGTTTCCAGAAAAACAAATAAAGTAGATTTCCAAAACGTCGAAATAAAACACTGCGAGGATACGTCATGTACGTATCCTCGAAATGTTTGGAAAAATTTCGAAGACATGTGAAAACTACTAAGGATCAGGTGTGCGTGGCGGACTATGCCCTTACACCCTCTATACACACGTCTGTGCTCAACACTGGCTATGGATATTTAGTATATAATAATATATCGCGTAACTTCAACATTATATATATAGAATTGACATATTGTTACTCTCATATGGGTTATAAAAACTCCTCTCGTTTTGACGTCGGTTAATAGCTTTGAAAGAGACCCTTTCTAAACGATCACATCCCACATATGAAGGGCAAGTATCTGTTTTATTCTTATGACGTACACAGAGAAACAAGAAGTTTCCCGAAGTGGCATATAAGTTAGTTTAGCTTAGATTGTCCCAATAGATTTTTGTTAATAAAATAGCTACCGACCGAGTCGTGGTTCGGCCCTCTCGGGCGCCCTCGGACAGCTAACGCGTATTAATGGTACTGTCCAAGCCGAGATTACCCCTCACCAGGGGGACCCTTGTGTCGAGTTACCACCTAATAGAGGTTTAGGCTAAGCGATCTAAAAGCTATGCTACCTCTCAATCCAGTGAAGCAGTAAAGGCCAGCTTCTATGTGCCAGCTGTGTTAGTTCGTCAAAAAAAAAACCCTTTCGAAATGATCACATCCCACGTTAGTCTTCCCGTCCAAGTACGAGGTGGGAGCCTTTAAGTCCATCATAGGCATGCACACGGGAGCCATCTTCCTGGACGTGGCGAAGGCATTCGACAAAGTCTGGCACGCCGGGCTCGTTTACAAGCTGTACGAGCTCGAGGTGCCGGACTATCTCGTACGCACAGTACGAGACTTCCTTACGGGTCGAACCTTCACGTACCGCGTCGAGGGAGTGCGCTCCACCCCCCGTCCGTTCGCGCCGCAGTACCGCAAGGCTCCGTGCTAGGTCCAGTCCTATATACGCTCTACACCAACGACATCCCGCGCTCACGTAGAGCGGAGCTAGCCCTTTTCGCCGATGATACTGGCATATATGCTTCGGGGCGTACCCCCGAAATCATTCTCAAGAAACTCCAGACCGCAGCCAATGCCTTAGGGGATTGGTTCCGGAAATGGAGGATTGAAATCAACCCGGCTAAGAGCGCAGCCATGTACTTTTCGAGACTAGCCAGGCGTAGCCCTCCGTCTCTCCCAATATCCAACTTCTCGGTAGTCCCATTCCCTGGGTTACCGAAACTAAATACCTCGGTGTACTTCTCGATCCGAGACTCGACTTCGGACCTCACGTAACTCGTGTTAGGAACCGGGCTGCCCACGTAATGGGCCGCCTATATCACCTTATCAATAAAAAGAGCAAAATGTCCCTTCGTAATAAGGTGACACTCTATAAAGCAGTAATACGTCCCGTTATGACGTACGCGAGCCCGGTCTTCGCGCATGCCTCCCCCCTTCATATCCACCGTCTTCAGGTAATTCAAAATCGTTTTCTGCGACGAGCCACGGGTGCGCCGTGGTTCGTACGCAATCGCGAATACACGTCGATACAGGGCTACCTACGATAGCCCAATTCCTTAAGCAGGCATCTCGACGGTTTTCGAGACTGCCACCAAACATTCAAATAAACTTCTTGTGAGTGCCGCCACTTACAAGACTACTACTTGTAAATTCAGACACGCCGTCCGGAGGCCGAGACACGTTCTCGACGATCCGGACGACGTGATCACCGTGCACAGGCTAGATCTTTACAAATCTACAAAGCGTCCATCCGCGACCGTCGGAGGTTGCGAATAATCCTTGCGCGATATAAGTATTTTATGGGAAAACCTCACCCCTCGATAGGATTAGGAGCGTTGCTGGAGTTTCTTCGGCCACTTCTTCTCCCAGCGCTAACGCTTCCCGAAGTGGCATATAAGTTAGTTTAGCTTAGATTGTCCCAGTAGATTTCGTTAATAAAATAGCTACCGACCGAGTCGTGGTTCGGCCCTCTCAGGCGCCCTCGGATCGGACTGCTAACGCGTAATAATGGTAACCGTCAAGCCGAGGTTACCCCTCACCGGGGACCCTTGTGTCGAGTTACCACCTAATAGAGGTTCAGGCTAAGCGATCTAAGAGCTATGCCACCTCTCAAATCCGGTGAAGCAGTAAAGGCCAGCTTCTCTGTGCCAACTGTGATAGTTCGTCCAAAAAAAAAAAAAGTGGGAGCCTTCAACAGTAGAGTGAATAGGCACTTACTAAACTAGCGCGTACCTTTCGTCTATATAGACATAGACATTTATTTATTGGCATCACAATACAAAAACACATCACAGACAGAATATAACACACATTAAAAAACGAATGAAAAATTGACAAAACACAGTTAAAGTTACACGGACAAATAATACAAAACATATGATGCCAATATCGGACACCGTCTCAACGTATGCCGTCGCAAGGATGCGACAGCGCTGATTTTCAGCGGTGCCCGGGACTATCTAAAGACGTGCGGGCGCAATACCACTTTTATGTGGAATTTATACAAACAATAAGAGTATAATAAATATGATACATAAATAAAACAGTTGTGAGATTAAAATATATTATATACAATTAAATAATATATGAAAAAAAATCATAAATAAATATATTATTGAATCAAAAATAAACTAAAATAAATAATATGATAATTGAACGTATAAAGTTTATATTATATAATGACATATTGAAAATATTGGAAACAACAAGCCACCGATATCGCGGGGATATTATCTTTTTGTAACTTTAACATCAGGTGTTTTAATTTATTTTTAAATGCGTTTACACATTTACTCTCTCTTATAAGCGGTGGAAAATTATTCCAACACTTGGTGGCCAAGTATCTGAAACTGCCGCGGTACGCAGCAGATCGGTGTAGCGGAATTTGTAAAATGCAGATTTTAGCTCTAATTAAACAGCTAGTATCTTCATTATCACCACTTAACATCACTAGTTTTCACGCCATAAAAAATAGCTGACATTGACTGTTTCACCGGATTAAACGGTGGCGTAGCTCATCGGTCCGTTCAACCTGAATCTCTACTGCGAGTAACTGGCATAGCTCGTGTGTGTATTTCGTTAGTCGTTCGATTTTCCTGAGCGGCCGGCATCTGTATGTTGCGATGGCATTTAGGGGGTAAAAAGTAGGTGGGGGTGGGGGTCGTAAAAAATTTTTATAACTTCGCGTCTGCGTGAAGATGTGCAAGAAATATTTGGAATCGATACCGACAGTCTGGTATGTTATGTGCGGTATGTTGTGTTCCTATAGGACCCGGATCGTTTACAGATTATAAATTTTAATCGACTTAAAAATAATAGAAGTTCTCAATTCCTTTGTGATTCCTTTGAAGTGAAAACTGTTAGAGGTCTTATGGGTTCGCGTCACATACATCCTAATGTTGTATTTATTATTGTCATGATCAAATAAATAAACCATATATACATACATGTATATCAATAGCCTAATGGTTTAGGGTACGACCTGCGAATCGTAAGGTCGTGGGTTCGAATCCACCATTCGACTATTGCCGTGAACCATGTCCTAGCACAAGCTTAAGCTTAGTTGGAATGGTTAACAAGATTGTTAGTAATATTTCTGAAAAAAAAAGAAATATTGCTAGCTTTCTTTTAAAAAAAAATCCGGTGAAGCAGTCAAGACCAGCTTCTTTGGCTAATCTGTGTAGTTAGTCCAAAAAACCTACGCACTAGCTTAGTAAATGCCTATTTACTCTACTCTTGAAAATACCCACATTGTAATCGGAAGGAAAGACAGACGCGGGCAAACTATTCCAGTCCTTTGCTGTACGAAGAATGAAAGACGAAGCAAATCGCGAGGGATGTTCACAACAAAAGGATGAAATCCCGCAGTGCGTCTAGAAGTCCGATGGTGGAAAGGGGATGGGGGAATTAGATCATGTAGTTCCTGAGCACACTCTCCAAAATGCAATCTGTAGAAAACCGAAAGGCTAGCTACCTTACGCCTGTGCTCAAGACTGAGCAGATTGGTTTCAGCTGCGTCACCAAATAGCCTCTTAGCCCGCCTCTCCACCGAGTCCAAAGCTGCGAGATGGCATTTAGCTGCGCCTGCCCAAATGTGACAGCAGTATTCTACACACGACCGGGCTTGAGCTTTATAAAGTGTTAAAAGCTGTCCCGCAGAGAAGTACGGTTGCACTTTGACCAAGATCCCAAGTTTTTTTGCAGCTATCTTAGCCTTAGACTCGATGAATCGTCCATAGTTTAGGATCGATGATTACATTACAGGTTGAAGCAAATTGTTACATAATTTTTCCAGTGCTCCAATATAACTGAGATATAATAGTGTTATAATATTTAGTATAGGGCATTTAAATACTTTGAACTAATTACGTACCCGTACGTCCTCTATGACACTGTTGTCAATCGAGTCGCGTGTGTCAGGGATCTGGGAGTTGAGATGGTACAAGATCTTAACTTTCGTATACACATCACTAACGTTTGCAAAAAAACTTACAGAAATCTTGGTTTTATCCTCAGGCAGTGCAAGGAATTCTCGAATTTATTAATAGTTAAATCTTTATTTAACGCATTGGTAAGAAGCCATTTAGAGACGCTTACATATGGAATCCTCATGAAGACAAATATTGTCTCATGGTGGAGAAGATACGAAATAAACTTTGTAGATTTCTATATTAGAAGCAGTACGGCGTGTATCCTTGCATGGGCACGGTCGGGTACAGCAGGCTGCAGGTGAGGAGAGACGTCGCACTGGTAAAATATGTGCGGGGCTGGGTTCATCACCCAGAACTAATCGCGCTACAGTTGCGGATGCCAGACAGTTACGTAAGCATGCGCCGTCGTACACCTTTGTTCCTACTGCCTGTCTTCCAGGACTAACTTGTCCAGGACATCTCCGCTGTCGCGCGCGGTTGGGTTTGTTAATACCATCTCACTGCACATTGATATATTTTGTTGCACAGAGTCTGTGTTTATCGAAGCTGCCTACAAATGCGTAGAAGGTGTTTGACTCTATTATATTTATATATTATTGTCAATACATAAAGCAGCTTTTTATTTGTTTTAATTTTAATAATATATGTTTAACTAAGTTTTTATAACATCATATTGGTATTATCTGTAACGGTGTTATAATTTTTGTTGATTTAAATAAATAAATAAATTATAATTCCTTGATCGCTTCATGAAATCGATAATGTCACGAAAAAATGTCTCATTTTTCTCCGTTTCCAAATTGAGAATTGCCCACTGTCCCATCTCCTTTTGCAGTTATGGCAACCCTCAGGTCGACTGTTTACATCATATACGTTTAGTGAACAATATATCGAGAGGATATAATGGTTTCTATTTATTTTATTACGTTATAAAATGTCAGTCTTATCGCAGAATCAGAGCTGTTTAAGTGTTTTAACATTTTGATGGGAAAATTCTAATGGACCTTTTATCAAATATTAAATATGTTGAGACAACAAAGTGGCTTTTAGAAGTAGATTACGAGGATGGAAAGATTATTCTACAAAGACGAAGTCAATTATATCGGTAGCATATCATTTCTTTAAGCAGAACCGAATCAAACGGTAAACGCTGTTACGCGCGGACGCCGCTTTTGTATTTACGAATTATCGTCCTAATATTATGAAATCAAAGTTAATCCGAACCTTTATTTTTTTTTGTTAACGGGGAGGAAATCTTCAGAAAGATACCCCGCCTTCTGGGGGAAGGCGGCGGTTATGTGGTGTTATAATTTGTAGGTCTCCTGGAATAAAATAGTCCAACAACTAATACACTCGCTTTATTGAGACAGCGTAACGTTGTACAAGGAATTATTGTAACGAAAACCGTGACAACTGCGCGTCCTCACAATCTTTATACAAAATTAATTAGAAGTCCGATTACGAACTAATAAAGTTAAACTATTGTTTACAATGCCAAGTTAATATGACGATCAACTTAATTATTAATTATGAATTAAAGATACAATAAGGTTCAGGTAAATCACTAAGATATCATTGGAAGTAGTTATTATGCATAACAATCGCTGGGTGTCATGTGTTGCCAGCTAACAGTGGGGTTTTACCCACTAAAACCTCCCAGTGGCCTTTTCCTCGGTTCATGAATAGGGGCTCCGGGATCTCTAACTTCTTAGTCTCTCGCCTTTTAGTCGCCTTCTACGACAGGCAGGGATACCGTAGTCTTATTCTTGAGAGCCCAGAATTACAGGGCTGGCAGAACTTAATCAGAACCTTGCACGACAGCGTCCAACATGCTGTAGTGGCGATATCCCGACACACCGTCAGCTGTGTGTATTATACAGATTACTGTGACGACGCCACAGGAAGACTGATGACTAAGGCAATGGCCGCATTAAGGGAGAGGATAGTGGACTACAACCTAAAAATGGCCATGAGAAGCAGGGACACAGCGGTTGCGGAGAAGCTAATAGCAATGCAGCGGGGCGTCTGCGACGCGTGAACCGGAGCGATCTCTGGCCACCTTCGGCATTATATATATAAAAAAAAAACAAAAAAAAGGAAAATAGTAACTGTAGAAGTGGCACTCTTTTAATAAATGCAGAATGAACAATTTAAGTGTATTGGAAACGAGCACGGACACAGGTCTGTGGTTGCGATCTAACAATAAAAAGAAAAAAAAACATCTAACGGACAGAGAAAGCATTAAAATCGATATACCTATTTATAATCTATCGTATTCGCTTAAAATACATTGACACAATGGGCGGACTTAATTAACAAACTGAATAATATCGATCAACCAACCCAAAAATGGCGAAAATTCCGGACAGACGAAGTTATTGATAACGAATACCAATAAACGTCAAATAATCATGATAACAGAATATATATCGATATACATCAATGTATATATATATCGACGGTGGAAAGAAAAAACGTGGTAAGTGACACATATGGCCATTTTCACTTTTTTACGTCGTTGGAATCAGAAAAAAAAGACGTGTCGAATGATATATGACTTGTTACAATCAGATGAGAAATATCGAAAATAGGATTTTCAAGATTGACACTCGTCTATTATTTTTTGAACCGTAAAATCGTTATCTTTTAGGAAAACTCTAGGTTAATGCCGTGGTACGATACTTATTGAAGAGACTGAAAAATTTCTGTATAGCATAAAATAAGTTATCCTCACTCTTATGTACTCACTCGCACACACACTCTCACATGCACCCACGCACACTACTCTTTGCAAAAACACACGAATACTCAAAAGCTATATAACAAACTTTAGTCTATAAACTCGGAGTAGTAGGTTCAAATTCCCCTCTTCTAGGGAGCTTTTGAACATATAGGCCCCCCTCTCGACCTCCGTCTCAATCGAGACCGAGAGGTTGGGAGGGCGTAGTAATGGATAGATTCGTCGCGACTGACGCTTGAGGGATTAGCCACGACGCAAAAATAGTTATACCTAAAAAATCCGTGTTAAAACGGTACCCAAGACCAGGGGAGCAGTCGCCCCCTGCGCTGATAACCCGGGTAATGGGGTAACACCCCGAGGCCCGTACCTGCGAGGTTCACGGGAACCTAGCAGATGACCACACACACACACACACACACAAACTCGGAGTTAGGTACAACATCTCCCTAATACAGGCTATAAATTAGTCTAGCTGGGAGATGTGTACCGAAGGACGAAAACTAAGTGAGAAAGTGTTTGTGGAATTTGTTATATAGTATGTGTTTTACATTTGATAATATATTTCCAATATTTTGTGTGCATGCCGGTAATTTAAAATTGTAAGTGTGTGTAAAAAGTAGATAAAAAAAAAATATTGTGTCCAAAAACGACAGCTCTAGGTCCACAAACACGAATTTATTTTGTTAAAAAGTTGAAATTGTTTTACGGCTCTGGTGAACAATTTCATATTTGTGGGTTGCTACGTTCTTGTTTTCCAGCGTCGATATGAACACATCACTGGCGCGCCTTTATCATTTTCTTGTATAAGCGTATCTATTCTCGTTTCAACGATTACATGTATCTTTGGAAAATAGATAACGAAGCGGTTAATGAATGCAAATTATTAATAAAATTGGAGACGACTGTGTCGCTGACGACCAAAGCATTTAGCCAGTATAATGAGCTGTCCAGGGTCCTGACGATAGTGACGCACAACTAAAAATTAAGATTTTTTTAAGTGAGTTATTAAGTCGGAACACTTTTTGGTAACCAAAATCTTATGGGTCCGTGTCACTGATATGCTTATGTATATTTATATTTTGTCATGGTATTGTACAGCATGTTATATATTTGAAACGAGGTCCGGACATTTTCCTGCAAAATTTTTTGCACATCGGATGCGGAAGGCCGAGTCCCCGAACTTTACCAATTGGTGGATGATGTGACACCATGTTTCCACCACATAATGGTGGAATGTGCCAAACAGGGTGTGTTTTTTGTTGACAGTCTTGAAAACCGTCGAGATGCCTGCTTAAAGAATTGGGCTATTGTCGGTAGCCCTGTATCGACGTGCGATTCGCGATTACGTTACGATTACGAACCGCGGTGCACCCGTGGCTCGTCGCAGATATCGATTTTGGATAACTTGAAGCGGTGGCTATGACGGGGGGAGACAAGCGCGAAGATCGGGCCCGCGTACGTCATAACAAAACGATTAACATGAAGCGGAAAGACAGTCATTACGCGCAAAAGGCAACGCACCTGCAGCTCTGGTAATGTGGATGGTGAGCCGTAAACTCTGTTTGCCGAATTCAATCCCAGGTGAACCAGTTGCAATTTTAAGTACTGATTTACAACGTGCCTTCAGCGGTGACATGTTATATTTACGAGCAAAACATAAACCGACTCTAAATCGAATGTAACGTTAAAGATACGCGCATCCAGCCCTGTACTTCTGGGCTCTCAAGAATAAGACTACGGTATCCCCTGCCTGTCGTAGAAGGCGGCTAAAGGGGCCTCAGGTTCACTGGGCGATAAGGGTGGGGCCTGGAGTCGTCCACCAAAGTGGACCCGGGAAGAACGACATCAGCTGGCCCATTGTAAGGGCACAGGGGAGAGGATGCTCCCCACTCCCGGGACGTGCTCTCCTTGAGCACAGTGCAGAGGGGCTCCGGTGCGTTCCACTGGTGCGTCATACACCGAGGAAAGGGCCACCGGGGAGGTTTAGGGGTCTGTAAAGAGAGTTTAAGGGCATAGTCCGCTACACACACCTAGTGCGGATTGGTAGACTTCACATGCCTTAGAAAAATTTTCTAAGACATGTAGGTTTCCTCACGATGTTTAACCTTCACCGCCGAGCGCGTGGTAAATCAACACTTATAATTACAACAACAAATTTATTGGTGCCGGCACCGGGGATGGAACTCGGGTTGCTAGCGTACTATGCAATTTGAGCTAACTGCCCGGACTCTGAGCTACCACGGCTCGGTTAGCGTAATATTAATCGTCTATTTGTCGCGCTTATAATGCAAATTTTAGACTCGTATGGTTTTCTCATGGATGCCACCGTCAGAACAGAAATGGGACCACCCATTTCATTTTAGGAGCACAATGAGCGTCATGGGAAGCGCCGGTTTTAAAAAATCCAAATAAATTTAATGAGTCAAATGTTATAATTGTAGGTTTTGTGGAATGTGGAATTTTTGTGGAAGACCTCTCCCCGCCGGCGGCAGTAGCGGCTGCGCTGGCGGGGAGATCTAAATGGAAGGCGCTGGTCTCCTTCTGCGAGTCAGTAATGACCCAGAAGGAGACCGCAGACTGAGATCGGGAGAGGGCCGATCCCGTTCGGAGATGGCGCAGGCGGGCCGGTCTGTCTGTAGTTCTGGGCTCTCAAGAATAAGACTACGGTATCCCCTGCCTGTCGTAGAAGGCGGCTAAAGGGGCCTCAGGTTCACTGGGCGATAAGGGTGGGGCCTGAGTCGTCCACCAAAGTGGACCCGGGAAGAACGACATCAGCTGGCCCGTGTCGCCTTGCGCTTCTGAGGCACAGGGGAGGAAAACCTCCCCGGGACGTGCTCTCCTTGAGCACAGTGCAGAGGGGCTCCGGTGCGTTCCACTGGAGATCCGGAGCCCCTCGTCATGCACCGAGGAAAGGGCCACCGGGGAGGTTTTAGTGGGTAAGATCTTTCTGAAGATTTCCTCCCCGTGAACAAAAAAAAAGGTTTTGTGGAATGAAATAGTCCAATACCTACACTCGCTTTATTGAGACAGCGTAACGTTCAACCTACTTCAAAAGAGGATTCAATTCGTTTGTATTTTTGTTATCTCGACTTTGAACTGTGTGAACCGATTTTGATAATACCTATTTCATTTGAAAGCTACTGCGTCCAAATCTGACAATGACATCTATGAGAAAATCATATAAGTGTAATAACTCGTAGGTATTGTGGAAAGAAATAGTCCAATACCTACACTCGCTTTATTGAGACAGCGTAATGTTGTACAAGGCATTATTTTAACGAATACCGTCACAACTGCGCGTCCTCATAATCTTTATACAAAATTAATTAGAAGTCAGATTACGAACTAATAAAGTTAAACTATTGTTTACAATGCCAAGTTCATGTGGCGTTCAACTAAATTATTAATAATGAATTATTAACAAAAGGTTCAGGTAAATCACTAAGATATCATTGGAAGTAGTTATTATGTATAACAATCGCTGGGTGCCATGTGTTGCCAGCTAACACGAAATATAACAACAAACAAATCGAGAATTTCCTTCTTTTTTGAAGTCGATTAAAATTTTTCTAACACACGTGAAGTCTGCCAATCTGCACTAGGTGTGCGTGGCGGGCTATGCCCTTATACTCTCTTTACAGAGGTCTGTGCCCAGCGGTGGGATATATATAAACAGACTGTAACTTTTTTTTGGATTAGATAAAAGAATTAGGCCTTCGAAATCTCATCAGGTGAAACGCAGAAATAATTTACCTCTATACACAAATATGGTTGTCCAATGATATTTAAATATATGATAATAATGTATCTAGTTTCCCACATATATAATATACTACATGACCAGGAGGCGAACCACTTATCTCGTAATATTTACATATCGTTTATAATCTGTTTGCTTTTTTTTATTAATCTATTTGTTGTATTTTAATTAGATGTTTCTAAAGCTAGCGGGTCGTGGTATAATCTGTTTTATTTTACACTAGTGTGCCCAGCCTGCTTTGCCGGGCTAGATTTCTCGGATTGTAAAACAATAGAATATCATCATAGTAAATAAAAGCTGTATTTGACAGTTCAAAAAAAGAATTGCTCCGACCACCGATACCGAAATTTACAGGATTACTCGCCAGGTCAATCTGAAGATTCCCTGAAAGTTTCATTGAAATCGGTCCAGCCGTTTCGGGGCCTATATGGAACATACCCACACACTTTCTCTTTTATATATATAGATTAGACGAACATGCGGACATGCTACGTTTGGTATCAATTCAATTGTGCCACTTTGCGTCAATAGCTAATTCAACGGTATGCGAATCGTGAGGTCGTAGAATCGATACCATGTTCACTTCAACTTTCTTAAATCTGGCCAGAGGATTACGGCAGATTTGTATTGTTAGCAATTAGAAACCATGACGAAAAAGCTGGCTGCTGAACAACCGAGGCTGGTCAATCGCCGTAGGCCATTGCTGGACAACGCTAGACCATACACAGCACTACAGACAGTTACCAAATTAGAAGAGCTTCAATTGGAATATCTAAGACTGAAAATGTCTGCTCCAACAGATTACCATTGTTTTCGAAATTTGGATAACTTCGTGCAAGGGATAAAATTCTAGGAGATGGTTCACATCAATTATCGAATGGTGGATTCGAACCTACGATCTCACGATTCGCAGACCGTAACCTAAACCAGGTTATTGATGAATTCATGTAATTTGTTTTCACAAAATATACTTTATTAAAAATCCGACGAATATTTTTTCGTAGTCTGTTATAATTGTGTTCTTTCTTCGACGCGACAGTTCCACGAAATTCACGGGAAATCATCGACAAGTTATGAGCGTGGTAGCTCGCTTGACGACAGGGAAAGGACAACTTACATCAGATTCCACACGTTGACAGATTGGTCCAAGTTCGGTCACCTTTCACTCCAATCAAAATGTTTCAATTTATACATACCATCGCGGACGATTTCTTGAAACAATTTATCATGTCTCGACCAACCTTTTTTTTTTTTTTGTTAACGGGGAGGAAAATCTTCAAAAGATACCCCGCCTTCTGGGGAAGGCGGCGGTTATGTGGGGTTTTTACCCACTAAAACCTCCCAGTGGCCCTTTCCTCAGTGCATGACGAGGGGCTCCGGGATCTCCAGTGGAACGCACCGGAGCCCCTCTGCACTGCGCTCAAGGAGAGCATCGTCCTGGGAGGATTCTCCTCCCCTGCGCCCCACAGTGCAAGGCTACACGGGCCAGCCGATGTCGCCTTCTTCCCAGGTTCACTGGCCAGCGGACGACAAAGGCCCCACCCTTATCGCCCAGTGAACCCGGGGAGGCCACGGGTCGCACCGCCACGATGGGCAGGGGATACCGTAGTCTTATTCTTGAGAGCCCAGAACTACAGGGCTACAGTCTCGACCAACCCGAATGATGGTGACGAAGTCGCGGCCCATAAAGACCTGGAAATCAATATTATATATATATTATTTTAGCGTACCCCGCTTCGCCGGGCTAGATTTTGCTTTATTTTATTAAAACTATAGAATATCATCATAGTAAATAAAAGCTGTAACTGACAGTTCAAAAAGATCCCCCTTGATAAGATTAGGAGCGTTGCTGGAGTTTCTTCGGCCACTTCTTCTCCCAGCGCTAACGCTTCCCGAAGTGGCATATAAGTTAGTTTAGCTTAGATTGTCCCAATAGATTTTTTGTTAATAAAATAGCTACCGACCGAGTCGTGGTTCGGCCCTCTCGGGCACCCGCGGATCGGACTGCTAACGCGTAATAATGGTAACCGTCCACGCCGAGGTTACCACTCACCGGGGGACCCTTGTGTCGAGTTACCACCTAATAGAGGTTCAGGCTAAGCGACTGCAGATTCCCTGAAAGTTTTATTAAAATCGGTCCAGCCGTTTCGGAGCCTTTGCGGATCCAACTCACACACATTCTCTTTTATATATATAGATACATGCACATCGTATTTTTTTTTTATAATTTCTAAGCAAGTGCTTGACTACGATCCCACCTGATGTTAAGTGGAAATGCAGTCCTGTGTGGTTAGGCGCACTAGCTTAGTAAATGCCTATTCACTCTACTCTTGAAAATACCCACATTGTAATCGGAAGGAAAGACAGACGCGGGCAAACTATCTTCCTCTTCTCTCTTTTTCCTCAGCATGGAACGCATCGGAGCCCCACTAGCACGATGTCGCCTTCTTCCTAGGTTCACTGTAGCGACGACAAGGGCCCCCACAATTGTCGCCCGTGATCCTGAAGCCCCTTTTAGTCGCTTTCTACGACAGGCAGTGGATACCGTAGCCTTATTCTACGAGCCCAGGACTATAGGGCTTATGGCCTTCCGCCCGAGCGTGGCCGGCCCTCTCCTGATCCCGCGCGGCGGTCGCCTTCTGAGACATGACAGCTTTTTAAGTATATCACAGAAAATACAAAAAAAACATAAAGCTTTTTTTATATTTTCTAAAGAAGTGCTTGACCACAATCTCACCTGATGTTAATTGGAAATACAGCCGTGAATGTTAAACGCACTAGCTTGGTCAATGTATATTCACTGTATTCTTGAAAATATTTATATTGTAATCTTAGGGAAAGACAGACGCGGGCAAAATTCCAGTTTACTGTACCAATATTGAATGAGAAAGCAAGGAGCTTCATTTGGGTTTGAGGGATGTTCATAACAATAGAATGGAATCCAGTAGTGCGTCTTGAAGTCCGATGTTAGAACTTGGAAGGCGGAATGGTGCTAAATATGTGCCTTTAAGTTAGACGATGTTATAGTAAATAGGCTCACGTTTGGCTTCTATCCTGCTTGATGGAAGGCGAAGATAAAGCCTAGGATGGAGCACGTGAGCCTATAAAGTGTCTATTCACATTGGACTTAAAGGTGTCCAGATTGTACCCGTGAGGAAAGACTGAATGCGGCAGAGAGTTCCATTCCTTAGCGGTCTGCATAAGGAAGGTGGAGGCAAACCGCTTCGTGCGTATTGATGGAATGTCTACGACGTAAGGGTGGGACTGCTCGCCGCGCCTAGTCGTTCGGTGATGGAAAGGGGAGGGGGGTATTAGTAATCTCTTTGGAATACGCTCATTCGGTGCTCTTTTGACGTCATCCGGTAAAATGTAGATACTTTACGGAGAATTAACAGCAGCTTTATGCCTGACCACACAAATTATTCCTAAAATGTACCCGGCTTTGCATGTTGGAACTCAACCCGTTCAACCGACGTCCAATTAGTCAGACCTTAATTAATACAAGGTATTTCTGAGTTCCTAATTAAATTGTTTTTTTTTTTTAATTCAACGAACACGTCTAATTATGTCCGCGTAACGGTCATTGAAATATTTCCAGTATGGACGAATTGATTTAAGGACCACTGATTTAAATTTGTAATTAAAAATATTAGGGTAATCTCACCCAATTATGGCAATCTAATTCGATATTTGTGTAAGCGGTAAGTCACACAAGCTATGGAGAGGGTTATGCTCGTGGTATATCTACGAGATCGTATCAGGTATGAGGAGTTTGCGTTGCTGGAGTTTCTTCGGCCACTTCTTCTCCCAACGCTAACGCTTCCCGAAGTGGCATATAAGTTAGTTTAGCTTAGGCTTCGAAGCCTGGCTACGTAGGAGGAATGACGCGCACGTCACCTACCGCCTGACACAGGTACTCACCGGGCAAGGGTGCTTCGGTGAGTACCTGAACAGGATAGGGCACGAACCGACCGCGCAATGCCACCATTGTGGCTGTGACCGGGATTCCGCGCAGCACACGCTTGCCGTGTGCTCCGGGATCTCCAGTGGAACGCGCCGGAGCCCCTCTGCACTGTGCTCAAGGAGAGCACGTCCCGGGGGGGGGAGGTTACTCCCTCCCCCCCTGTGCCCTCGCAGCGCAAGGCGACACGGGCCAGCCGGTGTCGCCTTCTTCCCGGGTCCACTTTGGTGGACGACTCAGGCCCCACCCTTGTCGCCCAGTGAACCCGAGGCCCTTTAGTCGCCTCCTACGACAGGCAGGGGATACCGTAGTCTTATTCTTGAGAGCCCAGAACTACAGGGCTGCGGGCCGGTCTCCCACCGGCCCGCCTGCTCCTTCCGAACGGGATCGGCCCTCTCCCGATCCCGTTCTGCGATCTCCTTCTGGGTCATTACTGACTCGCAGAAGGAGACCAGCGCCTTCCATTTAGATCTCCCCGCCAGCGCAGCCGCTACTGCCGCCGGCGGGGAGAGGTCTTGCCCGATATGCGATCTAAAAGCTATGCCAACTCTCAATCCGGTGAAATAAAAAAAAAAATGATTTTCATTTTTTTTTCCGGAAAAAAAAAATGATTTTCATTTTTTTTTCCGGAAAAAAAAAGTTATGAGGAGATCCGTAGACGGAAAGAGGTAACCGATATAACCATAGCTCACCGTGTAAATATTTAAAAAAAAATCTTGTTAACCATTCCAACTAAGCTTAAGCATAGGCTAGGAGATGGTTCACATCAATTATCGAATGGTGGATTCGAACCTACGATCTCACGATTCGCAGACCGTAACCTAAACCAGTCTATTGATGAATTCATGTAATTTGTTTTCACAAAATATACTTTATTAAAAATCCGACGAATATTTTTTCGTAGTCTGTTATAATTGTGTTCTTTCTTCGACGCGACAGTTCCACGAAATTCACGGGAAATCAACGACAAGTTATGAGCGTGGTAGCTCGCTTGACGACAGGGAAAGGACAACTTACATCAGATTCCACACGTTGACAGATTGGTCCAAGTTCGGTCACCTTTCACTCCAATCAAAATGTTTCTATTTGTACATACCATCGCGGACGATTTCTTGAAACAATTTATCATGTCTCGACCAACCTTTTTTTTTTTTTGTTAACGGGAGGAAATCTTCAAAAAAATACCCCGCCTTCTGGGTGGAAGGCGGCGGTTATGTGGGGTTTTGACCCACTAAAACCTCCCACTGGCCCTTTCCTCGGTGCATGACCGAGGGGCACCGGGATCTCCAGTGGAAGGCACCGGAGCCCCTCTGCACTGCGCTCAAGGAGCTACACGGGCCAGCCGATGTCGCCTTCTTCCCGGGTTCACCGTAGCGGACGACAAAGGCCCCCACCCTTGTCGCCCAGTGAACCCCAGGCCCCTTTTAGTCGCCTCCTACGAAGTCGTCTTCTTGAGAGCCCAGAACTACAGGGCTACAGTCTCGACTAACCTGAATGATGGTGACGAAGTCTCGGCCCATAAAGACCTGGAAATCAATATTATATATATATATATATATATATATATATATATATATATATATATATATATATATATATATATATATATATATATATATATATATATATATATATATATATATATATATATATATATATATATATATATATATATATATATATATATATATATATATATATATATATATATATATATATATATATATATATATATATATATATATATATATATATATATATATATATATATATATATATATATATATATATATATATATATATATATATATATATATATATATATATATATATATATATATATATATATATATATATATATATATATATATATATATATATATATATATATATATATATATATATATATATATATATATATATATATATATATATATATATATATATATATATATATATATATATATATATATATATATATATATATATATATATATATATATATATATATATATATATATATATATATATATATATATATATATATATATATATATATATATATATATATATATATATATATATATATATATATATATATATATATATATATATATATATATATATATATATATATATATATATATATATATATATATATATATATATATATATATATATATATATATATATATATATATATATATATATATATATATATATATATATATATATATATATATATATATATATATATATATATATATATATATATATATATATATATATATATATATATATATATATATATATATATATATATATATATATATTATTTTAGCGTACCCCGCTTCGCCGGGCTAGATTTTGCTTTATTTTATTAAAACTATAGAATATCATCATAGTAAATAAAGCTGTAACTGACAGTTCAAAAGATCCCCCTTGATAAGATTAGGAGCGTTGCTGGAGTTTCTTCGGCCATTTCTTCTCTCAGCGCTAACGCTTCCCGAAGTGGCATATAAGTTAATTTAGCTTAGATTGTCCCAATAGATTTTGTTAATAAAATAGCTACCGACCGAGTCGTGGTTCGGCCCTCTCGGGCACCCGCGGATCGGACTGCTAACGCGTAATAATGGTCACCGTCCAAGCCGAGGTTACCCCTCACCGGGGGACCCTTGTGTCGAGTTACCACCTAATCGAGGTTCAGGCTAAGCGACTGCAGATTCCCTGAAAGTTTCATTAAAATCGGTCCAGCCGTTTCGGAGCCTTTGCGGATCCAACTCACACACATTCTCTTTTATTTATATAGATACATGCACATCGTATTTTTTTTTTTATAATTTCTAAGCAAGTGCTTGACTACGATCCCACCTGATGTTAAGTGGAAATGCAGTCCTGGATGGTAAGGCGCACTAGCTTAGTAAATGCCTACTCACTCTACTCTTGAAAATACCCACATTGTAATCGGAAGGAAAGACAGACGCGGGCAAACTATTCCAGTTTACTGTACCAATATTGAATGAGAAAGCAAGGAGCTTCGTTTGGGTTTGAGGGATGTTCATAACAATAGAATGGAATCCAGCAGTGCGTCTTGAAGTCCGGTGTTAGAACGTGGATGGCGGAATGGTGCTATATATGTGCCTTTAAGTTAAGACGATGAACTATTTTTTTTTTTTTTTTTTTATAGTAAATAAAAGCTGTAACTGACAGTTCAAAAGATCCCCCTTGATAAGATTAGGAGCGTTGCTGGACTGCTAACGCGTAATAATGGTAACCGTCCGCCGAGGTTACCCCTCACCGGGGACCCTTGTGTCGAGTTACCACCTAATAGAGGTTCAGGCTAAGCGACTGCAGATTCCCTGAAAGTTTCATTAAAATCGGTCCAGCCGTTTCGGTGCCTTTGCGGATCAACTCACACACATTCTCTTTTATATATATAGATACATGCACATCGTATTTTTTTTTTTTTTTTTTTTTTTTTTTTTATAGTAAATAGGCTCACGTTTGGATTCTATCATGCTTGATGGAAGGCGAAGATAAAGCCTAGGATGAAGCACGTGAGCCTATAAGGTGTCTATTCACATTGGACTTAAAGGTGTCCAGATTGTACCCGTGAGGAAAGACTGAACGCGGCAGAGAGTTCCATTCCTTAGCGGTCTGCATAAGGAAGGTGGAGGCAAACCGCTTCGTGCGTATTGATGGAATGTCTACGACGGGCAGGGGATACCGTAGTCTTATTCTTGAGAGCCCAGAACTACAGGGCTACAGTCTCGACTAACCTGAATGATGGTGACGAAGTCGCGGCCCATAAAGACCTGGAAATCAATATTATATATATATTATTTTAGCGTACCCCGCTTCGCCGGGCTAGATTTTGCTTTATTTTATTAAAACTATAGAATATCATCATAGTAAATAAAAGCTGTAACTGACAGTTCAAAAAGATCCCCCTTGATAAGATTAGGAGCGTTGCTGGAGTTTCTTCGGCCACTTCTTCTCCCAGCGCTAACGCTTCCCGAAGTGGCATATAAGTTAGTTTAGCTTAGAATGTCCCAATAGATTTTTGTTAATAAAATAGCTACCGACCGAGTCGTGGTTCGGCCCTCTCGGGCACCCGCGGATCGGACTGCTAACGCGTAATAATGGTAACCGTCCACGCCGAGGTTACCACTCACCGGGGACCCTTGTGTCGAGTTACCACCTAATAGAGGTTCAGGCTAAGCGACTGCAGATTCCCTGAAAGTTTCATTAAAATCGGTCCAGCCGTTTCGGTGCCTTTGCGGATCAACTCACACATTCTCTTTTATATATATAGATACATGCACATCGTATTTTTTTTTTTTTTTTTTTTTTTTTTTTTTTTTTTTTTTTTTTTTTTTTTTTTTTTTTATAGTAAATAGGCTCACGTTTGGATTCTATCATGCTTGATGGAAGGCGAAGATAAAGCCTAGGATGAAGCACGTGAGCCTATAAGGTGTCTATTCACATTGGACTTAAAGGTGTCCAGATTGTACCCGTGAGGAAAGACTGAACGCGGCAGAGAGTTCCATTCCTTAGCGGTCTGCATAAGGAAGGTGGAGGCAAACCGCTTCGTGCGTATTGATGGAATGTCTACGACGGGCAGGGGATACCGTAGTCTTATTCTTGAGAGCCCAGAACTACAGGGCTACAGTCTCGACTAACCTGAATGATGGTGACGAAGTCTCGGCCCATAAAGACCTGGAAATCAATATTATATATATATATATATATATATATATATATATATATATATATATATATATATATATTGCCTTTAAGTTAAGACGATGAACTATTTTTTTTATAGTAAATAGGCTCACGTTTGGATTCTATCATGCTTGATGGAAGGCGAAGATAAAGCCTAGGATGGAGCACGTGAGCCTATAAGGTGTCTGTTCACATTGGACTTAAAGGTGTCCAGATTGTACCCGTGAGGAAAGACTGAACGCGGCAGAGAGTTCCATTCCTTAGCGGTCCGCATAAGGAAGGTGGAGGCAAACCGCTTCGTGCGTATTGATGGAATGTCTACGACGTAAGGGTGGAACTGCTCGCCGCGCCTAGTCGTTCGGTGATGGAAAGGGGAGGGGGGTATTAGTAATCTCTTTGGAATACGCTCATTCGGTGCTCTTTTGACGTCATCCGGTAAAATGTAGCTACTTTACGAAGAATTAACAGCAGCTTTATGCCTGACCACACAAATTATTCCTAAAATGTACCCGTCTTTGCATGTTGAAACTCAACCCGTTCAACCGACGTCCAATTAGTCAGACCTTAATTAATACAAGGTATTTCTGAGTTCCTAATTAAATTGTTTTTTTTTTAATTCAACGAACACGTCTAATTATGTCCGCGTAACGGTCATTGAAATATTTCCAGTATGGACGAATTGATTTAAGGACCACTGATTTAAATTGTAATTAAAAATATTAGGGTAATCTCACCCAATTCCGGCACTCTAATAATTCGATATTTGTGTAAGCGGTAAGTCACACAAGCTATGGAGAGGGTTATGCTCGTGGTATGTCTACGAGATCGTATCAGGTATGAGGAGTTTGCGTTGCTGGAGTTTCTTCGGCCACTTCTTCTCCCAGCGCTAACGCTTCCCGAAATGGCATATAAGTTAATTTAGCTTAGATTGTCCCAATAGATTTTGCTAATAAAATAGCCACCGACCGAGTCGTGGTTCGGCCCTCTCGGGCGCCCTCGGATCGGACTGCTAACGCATAATAATGGTAACCGTCCAAGCCGAGGTTACCCCTCACCAGGGTGATCCTTGTGTCGAGTTACCACCTAATAGAGCAATAGAGGTTCAGGCTAAGCGATCTAAGATCTATGCCAACTCTCAATCCGGTGAAATCAAAAAAAAATTTTAAAAAAATCCGGAAAAGAAAAGGTATGAGGAGATCCGTAGACGAAAAGAGGTAACCGACATAGCTCACCGTGTAAATATTTAAAAAAAAAACTTGTTAACCATTCCAACTAAGCTTAAGCATAGGCTAGGAGATGGTTCACGTCAATAGTCGAATGGTGTCGAACCTACCACCTTATGTCGCGTAGATAGTATCCTAAACTATTAAGGCTTTAAGTTGAAGTGGCAATCGGCAGGGCATATAGCGCGTAGAACAGATGGAAACTTTTCCATTGGAGACCACCGACACCGACGGGTGGACGACCCGCAAGGTGGTCTGACGAACTCATAAAGGCCGCAGGACGCAGCTGGATGCAAACACTTACAACCGGTCCTTTTGGAAATCGCCTTCCACAAGGACATGTCCAGAAATTTCTTTTATGACGGAATAATATAATTGTTCTATATAACCGTGAGCAAAAATAAAGGGCCGGTAAGAAAGCTTGAATATCTCGTAAGATATAGACGCTAGCTAACTGAAATAAATTGTGCATGATAGACAATTAAATATCCTTAAAATAAAATAAAATATTTTTATTAATTTATTTATATTTCATTAAAAAAACTTAAACGAAAAAGGATATTTATTTATTTCCATATTTATTTAAGCCTTGACTGCTGTAACGGATTGAGAGGTGGCATAGCTCTTAGGTCGCTTAGCCTGAACCTCTATTGCTAGTAACTCGACACAAGGGTCCCCCCGGTGAGGGGTAACCTCGGCTTGGACGGTTACTATGTTACGCGTAAGCATTCCGATCCGAGAGCGCCCGAGAGGGCCGAACCACGACTCGTTCGGTTGCTATTTCACGGATAATCTAAGAGACATTCAAAAGCTAAACTAACTTTGAGTGCCACTTCGGGGAGCGTTGACGCTGGGAGAAGAAGTGGCCGAAGAAACTCCCGCAATGCTCCTAACATCTAAGGGGTGGGGCCTGCCCATACAATAGCGGTAACGCGCAAGGATTATTCGCAACCTCCGACGGTCGCGAATGGACGCTTTGTGGATTTGTAGAGATCTAGCCTGTGCAATGGTAATCGCGTCGTCCGGATCGTCAAGAACGTGTCTCGGCCTCCGGGCGACGCGACGGAATTTATTATAGGAAGGCTTATAAGTGGCGGCACTTACAAGAAGTTTGTTAGAATGTTTGGTGGCAGTCTCGAAAAACCGTCGAGATGCCTGCTTAAAGAATTGGGCTATTGTCGGTAACCCTGTATCAACGTGGAGCTCGCGATTACGTACGAACCACGGCGCACCCGTGGCTCGTCGCAGAAAACGATTCTGAATTACTTGTAACCTATGGATATGTTTATGGGCGGCATGCGCGAAGACCGGGCTCGCGTACGTCATAACGGGACGTATAACTGCTTTGTAAAGTGTCACCTTATTACGGAAAGAAAGCTTGAATATCTCGTAAGATATAGACGCTAGCTAACTGAAATAAATTGTGCATGATAGACAATTAAATATCCTTAAAATAAAATAAAATATTTTTATTAATTTATTTATATTTCATTAAAAAAACTTAAACGAAAAAGGATATTTATTTATTTCCATATTTATTTAAGCCTTGACTGCTGTAACGGATTGAGAGGTGGCATAGCTCTTAGGTCGCTTAGCCTGAACCTCTATTGCTAGTAACTCGACGCAAGGGTCCCCCCGGTGAGGGGTAACCTCGGCTTGGACGGTTACTATGTTACGCGTAAGCATGCCGATCCGAGGGCGCCCGAGAGGGCCGAACCACGACTCGGTCAGTTACCATTTCACGGATAATCTAAGAGACATTCAAAAGCTAAACTATGTCTCTTAGATTATCCATGCATGAATGGTGACAAGTCAATGCCATCGCAGTTATAGACGTAGACTGCAAGCAGTTAATTGGCGAGTGTTTAGATAAAAATAAAAAGAACACAAAAGTAAAAATAAAACTAAATTTGATATTAAAAATTAACTGATAAAAAAAAATTGTAGATTAAGATAATACTAGGAAAAAGAGGTCGATAACGTCCGTTTTTGAAAAAGAGTTGAATTCTATACTAATTCTATTTAAGGGCGCATTCTTACCTAGGTTCGATCTGAATAAACTGCTTCTTAACAATTGGTATCGTGAAGGTCTAGGTAACCGGTATTTTACATAAACTTAGATAATACAGTATTTTTCATTAAATTCTATTTGGATTTTATTATATCGCCACACGGAGGCAACACTAAATACTAAAATTTATTATAAATAAAATTCTTTAAAAATAAAATTTATTTATTTTATTTTTTAAGGATATTCAATTGTCTATCATGCACAATTTATTTCAGTTAGCTACGTTCTTCATCTTACGAGATATTCAAACTTTTTAACCGACCCTTTATTCCCGAGTGTATGTCCAAGTTGCCGATAGTTGGGCGTTTTACCCTACGCGGTAATTTGTCTTAAATGATTCAGAAATAAATCATAAATGATTTCACCAACGTGTGAGAAATTAAATTGAGAACGTCTTCTAATTGGATCGGGTTGTGCTTTCAATTTTTTTTTTTGAAGCGTCAATAGCCTAATGGTTTAGGGTACGGCCTGCGAATCGTAAGGTCGTGGGTTCGAATCCACCATTGGACTATTGCCGTGAACTATGTCCTAGCACAAGCTTAAGCTTAGTTGGAATGGTTAACAAGATTGTTAGTAATATTTCTGAAAAAAAAAAGAAATATTGCTAGCTTTCTTTTATAAAAAAATAAAATTAATATTAATGATGATTTTAATAGACGGCATTAAAAAGGTTTGTTTTTTGTGACGAAGCTGACCGCTACAATTTCACCGAAGTTTAGTAGGTGATACAAATTAGCTACAGGTCGATTTTAACTTCTGTTCATCTTTGCTTATGTGTTCCCGAGTCGCACGTGAAAGCTGAATACCATACCTACCACTATAACATACGGCATCGCATCCTTATCGTGCACGAGGCCCAAGGCCTCACGTAACTACAAAAATAATTTGAAAATTAACATTCCATCATAAATTTTTAAATTGTAATTATTATGGAATATTTTAAAACTTCTAAAAATATAATTAATTATTTAACATATTAAATCAGGTCTTCAATCAGTGCGTCCTACCCGTCTTGACATATGGAGCCGAAACGTGGACACTCACGGTTAGGCTGGTCCATAGGCTAAAAGTCGCTCAACGAGCTATGGAAAGGGCTATGCTCGGAGTTTCTCTGAAGGATCGAATCCGGAATGAGGTGATCCGAAAGAGAACTAAAGTGATCGACATAGCCCACCGGATTAGCAAATTGAAGTGGCAATGGGCCGGTCATATTTGCCGTAGAACGGATAACCGTTGGGCGAAACGAGCTCTTGAGTGGAGACCGCGGAGAGGCAAACGCGGAGTGGGACGCCCTAAGACCAGGTGGAGCGACGATCTTCGCAGGACGGCTGGCATAAGCTGGATCAGAGTGGCCGAGGATCGTGGACGGTGGCATGCCTTTGGAGAGGCCTATGTCCAGCAGTGGACTGTGACAGGTTGATGATGATGAACATATTAAATTGTTTCGAAATAAATTCATAGCTTATATTAATTCCTTGTAAATGTTTTTTTTTTATGTTTGTCATTTTATGCCTATAATGTAACAAAGAAGAACATGCTTAATCTGTGACGATTAATGGTAATTAAAAAAATAAATTACAATAATTTATTAAACATTGTATAATTATTGTTAAACATTTTAAAATGACAAAACAAAACAATTAAATAACATATAATTTTGTTCAGAAATAAATTTTAAGTCGTAAGAAATAAGCGTATGTGTTTTTTAAAAAGACTTGGCTTAAAGGTCTTGTTACCAAGCCATGAAATTTTCATCAATATATTTACACAGATTATAAAATTACATTAAGAAAAAATCTACAAGGAAGTTATCGACGCTGTAAAAGAAAAACGTAGTAACCAACAAAAATGAAATTGTTCACCAGAGACGAAAAACATTTCAACTTTAAAAAAAAATTATAACTATCGTGTTTGTGGACCTAGAGCTGTCGTTTTTGGACACAATATTTATTATTATTTGCTGATTAAGTATTGTAGCACGGCATTAACCTAGAGTTTTCCCAAAAAAAATCGTTTTGTGGTACAAAAAATAACAGAGAAGTGTCAATCTTGAAAATCCTATTTTCGCTATTTCTCATCTGATTGTTACAAGTCATATATCATTCGACGCGTCTTTTTTTTCTGATTCCAACGACGTAAAAAAGTGAAAATGGCCGTATGTGTCACTTAATAAATAACTTCCTTGTAGATTTTTTCTTAATGTAATTTTATAATCTGCATAAATATATTGTTGAATATTTTATGGCTTGGTAACAAGACATTTAAGACAAGCCTTTTTAAAAAACACATACGCTTATTTCTTACGTGTAAGATGAAAATGATAAATTTTAATTAAATGAGTCCCCGCGCCATTTTTTTTGTGTAAATAATTTTTTTTTTTGGATATTTTATGGCTTGGTAACAAGACCTTTAAGCCAAGTCTTTTTTAAAACACACACTTATTTCTTACGTCTAAGATGAAAATTAAAATGTAAATTAGACGATCCCCCCCATGAGTCCCCGCGCCATTTTTTTTGTGTAAATAATTTTTTTTTTGGATATTTTATGGCTTGGTAACAAGACATTTAAGCCAAGTCTTTTTTAAAACACACACTTATTTCTTACGTCTAAGATGAAAATGAAAATGTAAATTAGACGATCCCCCCCATGAGCACCCGCGCCATTTTTTTTTGTGTAAATATATTTGCTGTTGATGAATATTTTATGGCTTGGTAACACGACCTTTAAGCCAAGTCTTTTTTAAAACACACACTTATTTCTTACGTCTAAGATGAAAATGAAAATGTAAATTAGACGATCCCCCCCATGAGTCCCCGCGCCATTTTTTTTGTGTAAATATATATTTACACAGATTATAAAAAGTAATAAAATGTAATAATTATTCTAATGCTTAATCTGTGTCGGATTTAAAAACAGGTTCGTGAAGAATTATCATTAAGTCTAGAAAATAAGATAAGATGCTGGGATAAATATAAATTTTATAGCCGCTTTAATTATTACGTATTTAATTCGAATAGATCCATGAGAATTAGAGATTTTTTTTTATTAGAAAGTAACAATAATTCTATCGAATCTTTATTATAACGGATGTGAAATTGAAATATGACGATATTGAATTTTTTATTTATAGTAGTTTTTTTTTATAATCTGTGTTATATCTGAACGGATTGATACGTTTTAAAAATTGTTTAGAACGCATGCAAAAGTGTGTTCATTAAATATGGCGGATAATTCTTTGAAAAACAATAAAAGGTAATCATCTATTACATTTTTTAATACTTATTTCTACCGACACTACTTAGAGGGCAACATTTTAAGGATATTTAATTGTCTATGATGCACAATTTATTTCAGTTAGCTAGCGTCTTTATCTTCCGAGATATTCAAACTTTCTTAATCGACCCTTTATTGGGACCCTTTATATTTGCTCACGAGTGTGACAGCATACGCTGAGACGGTGTCCGTTATTGGCATCATATGTTGTGTATTATTTGTCCATGTAACTTTAACTGTGTTTTTGTATATTTTTCATTCTTTTTATTGTGTTATATTCAGTCTGTGATGTGTTTTTGTATTGTGATGCCAATAAATAAATGTCTATGTCTATGTCTATGTCTATGTCTATGTCTATGTCTATGTCTATGTCTATGTCTATGTCTATGTCTATGTCTATATAGGAAAAGTGGCAAGCGAACTTACATTTCACCCGATCACTAAGATATGAAGTAACAAATATAAAAAACACAGACGAATCGAGAACTAGGGATGTTCACGCCAAAATATATCGATATAAATATCGATAATATCGCTATGAAGTGATATATCGCATCCATATATCGATATTTTATGTAATATCGATATATTTTTCGATATAATATATCGTGAGATTGTATCGATACTACGCGATGTATTGTACAAATATATCAACATTTTTCAAATATCGTTTTTTTATAATCTGTGTTATATCTGAACGGATTGATACGTTTTAAAAATTGTTTAGAACGCATGCAAAAGTGTGTTCATTAAATATGGCGGTTAATTCTTTAAAAAACAATAAAAGGTAATCATCTATTACATTTTTTAATACTTATTTCTACCGACACTACTTAGAGGGCAACATTTTAAGGATATTTAATTGTCTATCATGCACAATTTATTTCAGTTAGCTAGCGTCTTTATCTTCCGAGATATTCAAACTTTCTTAATCGACCCTTTATTGGGACCCTTTATATTTGCTCACGAGTGTGACAGCATACGCTGAGACGGTGTCCGATATTGGCATCATATGTTTTGTATTATTTGTCCATGTAACTTTAACTGTGTTTTTGTATATTTTTCATTCTTTTTATTGTGTTATATTCAGTCTGTGATGTGTTTTGTATTGTGATGCCAATAAATAAATGTCTATGTCTATGTCTATGTCTATGTCTATGTCTATGTCTATGTCTATGTCTATGTCTATGTCTATGTCTATGTCTATGTCTATGTCTATGTCTATGTCTATGTCTATGTCTATGTCTATGTCTATGTCTATGTCTATGTCTATGTCTATGTCTATGTCTATGTCTATGTCTATGTCTATGTCTATGTCTATGTCTATGTCTATGTCTATGTCTATGTCTATGTCTATGTCTATGTCTATGTCTATGTCTATGTCTATGTCTATGTCTATGTCTATGTCTATGTCTATGTCTATGTCTATGTCTATATAGGAAAAGTGGCAAGCGAACTTACATTTCACCCGATCACTAAGATATGAAGTAACAAATATAAAAAACACAGACGAATCGAGAACTAGGGATGTTCACGCCAAAATATATCGATATTTTATGTAATATCGATATATATCGTGCACACCTATCGAGAACCTCCTTCATTTTGAGGTCGTTTTAAACATCATCCGACCGCTATCGAACTTCACAAAATAGCCCGCTGGAGTTATCTAAACATCGCTGATCGGAAATTTCCCCAAATCAGACACATATCGTCTTTCATTATATAAATATATAACAAGTTTATTAAAATAGATATTTAATTTTAACGATCAAATAGCTTAAGATACGCGGGCTATAAAGTTGGAGATTAAATTACTTTGATCTTGGGTCAAAGACTTCATTAGCAGACAGGATATAGATTCAATTAGGATTTGTGTTGTCTTGACTTTCACACTGGAGACTGTTTCCGAATATGAATGGTAGAGTATAATAATAATTCTAACAAATGGCTAAAATGTGGTTACTTGTTTCCGGAAACTGAAGGGTTTATGATTGCCATACAGGATCAGGTAATAAATACAAAAATTACAGAAAGTTTATCATTAAAGATCGTAACATCCAAAATGATAAATGCAGGAAATGCCACAAAGCATCGGAAACCATTCAACACATAACTAGTGCCTGTCCATCTTTAGCCCAAACTGATTACACTCACAGACACAACCAAATAGCTCACATTATTCATCAAAAGATAGCCATCAAACATAAACTTATTCACCCGAAAACAGTTCCATATTATCAATATAACCCAAAGCCAGTGCTGTAGAACCAGAGCCACAAGGTATACTTTGACAGAGCAATTTTAACAAACAAAACAGTACATAACAACCGACCCGATATAACTGTAATGGATAAATTAAATAGATTGACTTTCATAATTAATACAGCTGCACCTAACACACACAACATTCAAAAAACTATTACTGAAAAAAATACACAGAGCTAAAAGAGGAAATAATGAGACTTTGGAACATGAACAGAGTGTACATTGTGGCTCTGGTACTCTCCAGTACTGGTATTATCATTACATTCAACAGATTGGCTTACACAGCAGTATGTATATCAGCATGCAAAAAGCTGCCGTACTAAATACGTGTCGATTTGTTCGGAAGTTCTTGCAGGATGAATCCGCCAACATAGATAACCCTCAAAATGAAACCCACTTGGCGTAGGCCCGTGGTTTACATTAAAACCGAAACTCTCTGGTTTAGAAAAGGAGAAAATCTCAAAAATAATAATAATCTCGAAAATGGTCATGCAACGCTCTATTGGGATCGATCTGTCCGTGGATCGAAGTCGACTTCGATCCACGGTGCGGGCATCAATGAATTTGTTTGTTGCACTAAGTGCTGATTTACCAGCGTTTGCCGGTGAAGGAAAACATCGTAAGGAAACCTACATGTCCTAGAAATTTTTCTAACACATTTGAAGTCTGCCAATCCGCAACAGATCACACGATCAGAAAATATGTCCCGCTATATTAGATAGATAGATTGCGAAACGTGGAAGGTGACAAAAATAACACCACAACGGCTTCAAGTTTCCATCAATCGCTGTCTTAGACACATTCTAGGAGTCATCTGGCCTGGCGCGCTGTAGAGAATCGCTAGTCAGCCAGCAAATAAAGCGCCGCAAGTGGTCTTGGATTGGTCACACCCTGCGTCGGGATCCTACTCACATTCCTAGGCAGGCGTTGGAGTGGATCCCACCAGGAACAAGAAAGCGTGGCCGTCCTAAGCAAACGTGGCGGCGATCGGTAGCGGCTGACATGAAGGCGATCGGGTTGACATGGCCCGGGGCAAAGCACCTTTTTTCCGGTGGCCCTTTCCTCGGTGCATGACGAGGGGCTCCGGGATCTCCAGAGTAACGAACCGGAGCCCCTCTGAACTGTGCTCAAGGAGAGCACGTCCCGGGGAGGACCTCCTCCTGTGCCCTCATAGTGCAAGGCTACACGGGCCAGCCGATGTCGCCTTCTTCCCGAGTCCACCTTAGCGGACGACAAAGGCCAGTGAACCCGAGGCCCCTTTTAGTTGTTTTATACGACAGGCAGGGGATACCGTAGTCTTATTCTTGAGAGCCCAGAACTACAGGGCTGGCTGGAACTACGTGGCAAAACACCTAGCCCAAGACAGCGAAATGGCGACACTTTGGACGCCCTCTGCCCCACAGCGGGGACTTAGGACTATAAGTCAAGTAAGTCAATCCGCAACAGATGCGCTTGAGCCTTAGCCCGGCAGTTAGATACACAACTCCAACGGTAGACTGGCAGAGAATAAATTTTGTAATTAAGTCCTATAATAAATATTAAATAAATGAATATTTTATTCCGTTAAAAAACTGAAAAGTCATTGGCACAAAGCTACTTGGATTGAAAGGTCCCCAAATATCAGATCGTAAATCGAACGCTATCAAAATTTGGAATTACAAGTAAGATACAATTTACGTATTCAAGTTAAAAATGTATATTATTTATTTTTAATTCCGCCAACTGTACTCTAAAAATACTTTTATTGCATCGAAATGACCGGCATTCCACACCACTCTAGCAAGTGGTGAATTCGTTTTATGAGTTTATTTTTAAAGTTTTAAAAACTCGAAAGAAAGCTGTCACCATATTTGGTATATTACGTATCACTTGGAAAGGATACAAGTATATTTACGAGTAAAAACAAACACCGATTTCCATTGTAAATCATTAGTGGAATTAATATGAAACGATTCTACACACATAATGCATATAAGAAGATTGTCTCAATAGATTTTTGTTAATATAATAGCTACCGACAGAGTCGTGGTTCGGCCCTCTTGAGCGCCCTCGGATCGGACTGCTAACGCGTAATAATGGTAACCGTCCAAGCCGAGGTTACCCCTCACCGAGGGGACCTTTGTGTTGAGTTCCTACCTAAAAGAGGTTCAGGCTAAGCGACCTAAGAGCTATGCCACCTCTCAATCCGGTGAAGTGATAAAGGCCAGTTTCTCTGTGCTAACTGTGTTAGTTCGTCCAAAAAAAATAGATTTTTGTTAATAAAATAGCTACCGACCGAGTCGTGTTTCGGCTCTCTCGGGCGCCCTTGGATCGGACTGCTAACGCGTAAAAATAGTAACCGCTCAAGCCGAGGTTACCCCTCACCGTGGGGACCCTTGTGTGGAGTTCTCCTACCTAAAAGAGGTTCAGGCTAAGCGACCTAAGAGCTATGCCACCTCTCAATCCGGTGAAGCAGTAAAGGCTAGCTTCTCTGTGCCAACTGTGTTAGTACGTCCAAAAAAAAATAGATTTTTGTTAATAAAATAGCTACCGACCGAGTCGTGGTTCGGCCCTCTTGAGCGCCCTCGGATCGGACTGCTAACGCGTAAAAATAGTAACCGCTCAAGCCGAGGTTACCCCTCACCGTGGGGACCCTTGTGTCGAGTTCCTACCTAAAAGAGGTTCAGGCTAAGCGACCTAAGAGCTATGCCACCTCTCAATCCGGTGAAGTGATAAAGGCCAGCTTCTCTGTGCCAACTGTGTTAGTTCGTCCAAAAAAAAAAATAGATTTTTGTTAATAAAATAGCTACCGACAGAGTCGTGGTTCGGCCCTCTTGGGCGCCCTCGGATCGGACTGCTAACGCGTAAAAATAGTAACCGCTCAAGCCGAGGTTACCCCTCACCGTGGGGACCCTTGTGTGGAGTTCCTACCTAAAAGAGGTTCAGGCTAAGCGACCTAAGAGCTATGCCACCTCTCAATCCGGTGAAGCAGTAAAGGCTAGCTTCTCTGTGCCAACTGTGTTAGTACGTCCAAAAAAAAATAGATTTTTGTTAATAAAATAGCTACCGACAGAGTCGTGGTTCGGCCCTCTTGAGCGCCCTCGGATCGGACTGCTAACGCGTAATAATGGTAACCGTCCAAGCCGAGGTTACCACTCACCGTGGGGACCCTTGTGTGGAGTTCCTACCTAAAAGAGGTTCAGGCTAAGCGACCTAAGAGCTATGCCACCTCTCAATCCGGTGAGGCAGTCAAGGCCAGCTTCTCTGTGCTAACTGTGTTAGTTCGTCCAAAAAAATAGATTTTTGTTAATATAATAGCTACCGACAGAGTCGTGGTTCGGCCCTCTTGAGCGCCCTCGGATCGGACTGCTAACGCGTAAAAATAGTAACCGCTCAAGCCGAGGTTACCCCTCACCGTGGGGACCCTTGTGTCGAGTTCCTACCTAAAAGAGGTTCAGGCTAAGCGACCTAAGAGCTATGCCACCTCTCAATCCGGTGAAGTGATAAAGGCCAGTTTCTCTGTGCTAACTGTGTTAGTTCGTCCAAAAAATAGATTTTTGTTAATAAAATAGCTACCGACAGAGTCGTGGTTCGGCCCTCTTGGGCGCCCTCGGATCGGACTGCTAACGCGTAAAAATAGTAACCGCTCAAGCCGAGGTTACCCCTCACCGTGGGGACCCTTGTGTGGAGTTCCTACCTAAAAGAGGTTCAGGCTAAGCGACCTAAGAGCTATGCCACCTCTCAATCCGGTGAAGTGATAAAGGCCAGCTTCTCTGTGCCAACTGTGTTAGTTCGTCCAAAAAAAAAAATAGATTTTTGTTAATAAAATAGCTACCGACAGAGTCGTGGTTCGGCCCTCTTGAGCGCCCTCGGATCGGACTGCTAACGCGTAATAATGGTAACCGTCCAAGCCGAGGTTACCACTCACCGTGGGGACCCTTGTGTGGAGTTCCTACCTAAAAGAGGTTCAGGCTAAGCGACCTAAGAGCTATGCCACCTCTCAATCCGGTGAAGCAGTAAAGGCTAGCTTCTCTGTGCCAACTGTGTTAGTACGTCCAAAAAAAAATAGATTTTTGTTAATAAATTAGCTACCGACAGAGCCGTAGTTCGGCCCTCTTGGGCGCCCTCGGATCGGACTGCTAACGCGTAATCTATGGCAACCGTCCAAGCCGAGGTTACCCCTCACCGTGGGGACCCTTGTGTGGAGTTCCTACCTAAAAGAGGTTCAGGCTAAGCGACCTAAGAGCTATGCCACCTCTCAATCCGGTGAGGCAGTCAAGGCCAGCTTCTCTGTGCCAACTGTGTTAGTACGTCCAAAAAAAAATAGATTTTTGTTAATAAAATAGCTACCGACAGAGTCGTGGTTCGGCCCTCTTGAGCGCCCTCGGATCGGACTGCTAACGCGTAAAAATAGTAACCGCTCAAGCCGAGGTTACCCCTCACCGTGGGGACCCTTGTGTCGAGTTCCTACCTAAAAGAGGTTCAGGCTAAGCGACCTAAGAGCTATGCCACCTCTCAATCCGGTGAAGCAGTAAAGGCCAGCTTCTCTGTGCTAACTGTGTTAGTTCGTCCAAAAAATAGATTTTTGTTAATAAAATAGCTACCGACAGAGTCGTGGTTCGGCCCTCTTGAGCGCCCTCGGATCGGACTGCTAACGCGTAAAAATAGTAACCGCTCAAGCCGAGGTTACCCCTCACCGTGGGGACCCTTGTGTCGAGTTCCTACCTAAAAGAGGTTCAGGCTAAGCGACCTAAGAGCTATGCCACCTCTCAATCCGGTGAAGCAGTAAAGGCCAGCTTCTCTGTGCTAACTGTGTTAGTTCGTCCAAAAAATAGATTTTTGTTAATAAAATAGCTACCGACAGAGTCGTGGTTCGGCCCTCTTGAGCGCCCTCGGATCGGACTGCTAACGCGTAAAAATAGTAACCGCTCAAGCCGAGGTTACCCCTCACCGTGGGGACCCTTGTGTCGAGTTCCTACCTAAAAGAGGTTCAGGCTAAGCGACCTAAGAGCTATGCCACCTCTCAATCCGGTGAAGCAGTAAAGGCCAGCTTCTCTGTGCTAACTGTGTTAGTTCGTCCAAAAAATAGATTTTTGTTAATAAAATAGCTACCGACAGAGTCGTGGTTCGGCCCTCTTGAGCGCCCTCGGATCGGACTGCTAACGCGTAAAAATAGTAACCGCTCAAGCCGAGGTTACCCCTCACCGTGGGGACCCTTGTGTCGAGTTCCTACCTAAAAGAGGTTCAGGCTAAGCGACCTAAGAGCTATGCCACCTCTCAATCCGGTGAAGCAGTAAAGGCCAGCTTCTCTGTGCTAACTGTGTTAGTTCGTCCAAAAAATAGATTTTTGTTAATAAAATAGCTACCGACAGAGTCGTGGTTCGGCCCTCTTGAGCGCCCTCGGATCGGACTGCTAACGCGTAAAAATAGTAACCGCTCAAGCCGAGGTTACCCCTCACCGTGGGGACCCTTGTGTCGAGTTCCTACCTAAAAGAGGTTCAGGCTAAGCGACCTAAGAGCTATGCCACCTCTCAATCCGGTGAAGCAGTAAAGGCCAGCTTCTCTGTGCTAACTGTGTTAGTTCGTCCAAAAAATAGATTTTTGTTAATAGTGTTTTTGTTTTAAAGTGTTGCACGTTAAAATAATAATGATAATAATTTGCGCATAATGTTGTTGCTAGTGCAGTTACATATTACATTTCTATTATGTCTTTTAAAATTTCTTTTGTGCTGTTGTTTATTGTCCCAAATAAAAAGTTCCTAATTGTTCGTTAAATAAATTTTACTGACATGTAATAAATAAATTACCAAAGTATCGCGCTACTAAAAAAGTTTTCACTTGAAAAAAAATAAGTTGAAGTTATTCTCTTAGCTCGCCATTAACACAAAGAACACACCTGCCTTAAGTTACGTCAGATTAACTTAATCTCATATCTGTACCCCGCATAAAATATTATAGTGTTATTTAAATTTACAAATTAAAACAATTTGATACATTTTAATCTCTGTTTAACCTGTTCGTCGCAATGGGATTATAGTTTAAAAAAAAACAACTAATTTAAATAATCGATTGATATTTTCGTTTTCCTTCATTATCATAATCATATATATCTATATGTATATACTAGCGTCCCAGTTCGCTTTTTTTTTTTTTTTTTTTTTTTTTTTTTTTTTTTTTTTTTTTTTTTTTTTTTTTTTTTTTTTTTTT
The DNA here is from genome assembly GCA_029286785.1 of Meandrusa payeni. Classification (NCBI taxonomy): domain Eukaryota; kingdom Metazoa; phylum Arthropoda; class Insecta; order Lepidoptera; family Papilionidae; genus Meandrusa; species Meandrusa payeni. The sequence goes on from JAGSMX010000036.1 coordinate 330,060, forward strand.
TTTTTTTTTTTTTTTTTTTTTTTTTTTTTTTTTTTTTTTTTTTTTTTTTTTTTTTTTTTTTTTTTTTTTTTTTTTTTTTTTTTTTTTTTTTTTTTTTTTTTTTTTTTTTTTTTTTTTTTTTTTTTTTTTTTTTTTTTTTTTTTTTTTTTTTTTTTTTTTGAGGCTGGAGCGGCCGCTGCAACTGCGGAAAACCTCAAGTGGCTCAAATATAGTAAAATCGATAGAGAATTCATATTTGAGCCGTTTGGGGCTGAAACTTTGGGTCCGTGGGGTCCTAGCGCACACCACCTTTTAATGTGGTAGCTAAGTAGTTGGTGACTAGTTCTGGCTTATTAGCATAGAGGCTAAGCATTGCCATTCAACATGGCAATGCTACCAGCCTTCTTGGCGCACTGCCAAGCGATGACGGTTTGGCACATATATATTTTTGTAAATATTTTGTAAAATATCTACTATATTGTAAATATTTCGTTTTATTATTTTTGCTATTATTTTTCGTATTATTTAGTTAATAATTAGTTATTAGTTCATATATTTCTTATTCTATTTCTTTTCTTTGGACGAACTAACGCAGTTAGCCAGAGAATCTGCCTTTAACTGCTTCACCGGATTGAGAGGTGGCTCTTAGATCTTAGATCGCTTAGCCTGAACCTCTATTAGGTGGTAACTCAACACAAGGGTCCCCCCGGTAAGGGGTAACCTTGGTTTGGACGGTTACCGTTATTTCGCGTTAGCAGTCCGATTCGAGCGCGCCCGAGAGGGCCGAACCACGACTCGGTCGGTAGCTATTTTATTAACAAAATCTATTGGGACAATCTAAGCTAAACTAACTTATATGCCAGTTCGGGAAGCGTTAGCGCTGGGAGAAGAAGTGGCCGAAGAAACTCCAGCAACGCTCCTAATCTTATCGAGGGGGTGGGGTTTTCCCATAAAATACTTATATCGCGCTAGGATTATTCGCAACCTCCGACGGTCGCGAATGGACGCTTTGTGGATTTGTTGAGATCTATTAAATTTTCTTGATAGTGTTTTTGTTTTTTAAGTGTTGCACGTTAAAATAATAATGATAATAATTTGCGGATAATGTTGTTGCTAGTGCAGTTATATATTTCATTTCTATTATGTCTTTTAAAATTTCTTTTGTGCTGTTGTTTATTGTCCCAAATAAAAAGTTCCTAATTGTTCGTTAAATAAATTTTACTGACATGTAATAAATAAATTACCAAAGTATCGCGCTACTAAAAAAGTTTTCACTTGAAAAAAAATAAGTTGAAGTTATTCTCTTAGCTCGCCATTAACACAAAGAACACACCTGCCTTAAGTTACGTCAGATTAACTTAATCTCATATCTGTACCCCGCATAAAATATTATAGTGTTATTTAAATTTACAAATTAAAACAATTTGATACATTTTAATCTCTGTTTAACCTGTTCGTCGCAATGGGATTATAGTTTAAAAAAAACAACTAATTTAAATAATCGATTGATATTTTCGTTTTCCTTCATTATCATAATCATATATATCTATATGTATATACTAGCGTCCCAGTTCGCTTTTTTTTTTGTTCACGCGGGGAATCTTTTTATAGACCATCCTCCGGTACCCTGGGTGGGCCCGGAGGGATGTGTGGGACTCGGCCTGGGCAGCTCCTACCCACTAAACCTTCCGCGAATGCCATCAGCCGTTATGAGCGGGGTACCCCGGATCTGTCAGCCCTTACCCAGTTCGCTTAGCCGGGCTACAGTTAGCTTTATTTTATTTAAAGAATAAACTTACATCATTAAATATTTAATTTAACTCTTACAATCCTCATACACATTTCTCTCCGTATTCATTCTCTTCTATTCTCTTCTCGAGCGGATGAAGATCATTACCTACACCCATGTACATATCAGCAGCATCAGTAAACGGATACATTCGCGGCGCTATAACTTACCTTGAATACTTTAAAATCCTTAATATATATTGGTACTTCAATATGGTTCATAATGACATAAATATACACAACGCATTTGTTCTCAATCAATTTCTTTGAACCGAATTACTAAAAAACATGATTTACAAAAAAATTACCGAGCCAAGTTCCGGTCATCCAGATCCGTTAATATTCCAGGCCGTATAACACCATATCTCTCACACATTTCAAGCTGCATCATACAAGCGAACGATGGGTTCTGTTATGTTAATCTGAACGTTATCTGTAAGCTCTCCTTTTAAATTTATTCAATACCTATATAGTATTAGATTACGGTATATTACCTTAAGTCGCTTCACGGTACGATATATAATGCGTTTTCTCTGTCTCCGTATACGTATATTATGTATTATAATAACTCTAATGACGGTTCATGGATAAGGCGGAAATGATTGCCTTGAGAGGTACGTGATTAGAATCATTTATACTTGGCCAGATTTCACATGTAAATCTTAGTTCACTTGTATCCTTTACAACCGACTACAAAAATGAGGATCTCAATTCGTCGGTAAACTAATTTTGACGATTGTTTTTTTTTATTTGAAAGCTGTTTCTTCTCTCGTGACAATGGAAGCCATAAAAATTTGGTTCGGCCCTCTCGGGCGCCCTCGGATCGGACTGCTAACGCGTAATAATGGTAACCGTTCAAGCCGAGGTTAACCCTCACCGGGGGGACCCTTGTGTCGAGTTACCACCTAATAGAGGTTCAGGCTAAGCGATCTAAGAGCTGTGCCACCTCTCAAATCCGGTGAAGCAGTAAAGGCCAGCTTCTCTGTGCCAACTGTGTTACTTCGTCCAAAAAACCTAAGAGCCACCTCTCAATCCGTTGAAGCTTCGGCACTTCCTTAGCCCTTTACTTAGGAGAAACCACATTAGAAATACGTAGCTTTCACTCGATTCCAAGCACGTATAACTCAAACTTTAACTTGGAATCAAGTCTTTATCCCGTGTCTTAAGATAAGCTCACATAAAACACAATTTGATAACGGATTTGTAGTGATAACGGCTCGATAAGAGATTGCATCTCGTCTCTGATAACAATACTGATAACCGATATGAAATTTAGATTTGTATGTAAATTTATATTTAAAAGAAGAAACGCCTATTTTCGAAGTGGGCGTGGAGATAAGACGAAAATATAACACGATATTGTATTGTATTTTTTTTTGCATTTTGTTTGATTACTTCGGTATCTATACAATCAATAGTTTTACTCTACAGCCGGGGGACCCTTGTGTCGAGTTAAATAAAATAAATAAAATAAAATATAAAATAGCCTTTATTTGCAACTACAAATAACATGCAGCTTAAGAAATTTAATTGACAGGTTTGTAGTAGTCGCCATTAAGGCGTAGGCCTCTCCCAAACCTCTCCATCTTTGCCTATCCCGTGCTACCTGCATCCACTTGGATCCACATATGTCTTTGAAGACATCTTTGTGTCGAGTTACTAGCTATAAAGGTTCCAGTCCTCTAGTTCTGGGCTTCTAGAATAAGACTACGGCCTGTCGTAGAAGGCGGCTAAAGGGCGCCTCGGGTTCACGGGACGACAAAGGGCCTTTTTCGTCAGCTAAACTAGAAGCGGGAAGGCGACTTCGGACAACCAAGTCGCCTTGCACTGCAAAGGTACTGGTAGAAAAATCGTAACAGAATATATAAAAGACGAAATATAGAAACTGAAGAAGAGCGTGAATCACGGCTTCACGAGAAACGTGATAAAGAATCTTCATCGCGAGCCACCGAGACAACTCAAAAACTTACCCAAAGACTTGATGCCAACCGTATGTGTATATTTATGTCATTATGAGCCATATTGAAGTACAATGGAGTATATTGAAGTATAATAAATGCCTAAATGATAAGAACGATATTGTATTTACTGATATGTACATGGGTAATGATCTTCACCCGCTCGAGAAGAGAGAATGAACACGGAGAGATATGAATAACTTAAAATATTGTGAGAGTTAAATATTTAATGATGTAAGTTTATTGTTTAAAGATACCCCGCCTTCTGGGGGGAAGGCGGCGGTTATGTGGGGTTTTTACCCACTAAAACCTCTCCGGTGGCCCTTCCTCGGTGCATGGTGAGGGGCTCCGGGATCTCCAGTGGAACGCACCGGAGCTCCTCTGCACTGTGCTCATAGAGAGCACTTCCCGGGGGAGGTTACTCCCTCCCCCCCTGTGCCCTCGCAGTGCAAGGCGACACGGGCCAGCCGATGTCGCCTCTTCCCGGGTCCACCTTGGCGGACGACAGGGGGCCTTTGTCGCCCAATGAACCCGAGGCCCCTTTTAGTCGCCTTCTACGACAAGCAGGGGATACCGTAGTCTTATTCTTAAGAGCCCAGAACTACAGGGTTGCGGGCCGGTCTGCCCCCGCCCGCCTGCGCCATCTCCGCTCTCGTTAACAAAAAAAAAAAGTTTATTGTTTAAATAAAATAAAGCAAAATCTAGGCCGGCGAAGCGGGCTGGGTACGCTAGTACGTATATAAAACTCGACCGCCAAACACAAGCGCTGCGTAAGTTTGGTGACATCGAAAGTTATTCGGCCCTAAAATTCCACTCGCATTTAATTTATAGATATATGTGACGTTTTATTAGTTCAATGATAACACCATTGATATATAGAGACCTGGCAGAGATCACAAATTATTTTTTTTTCTTTTAGTTATGCTAATAAATGAATCGATTATGTTTGACCTGTCTGTCCCATGCAATTAATTCCTTGATCATTATTGAAGAATTTCAAACTCGTGCTGCATTATAAGTGGGTAGATTATTATATTAGAATATTTTATTGCCTTTGTATAATATTTATTTAGAAAGGTATACTACGTTAATGAGCCGTGGTAGCTCAGAGTCCGGGCGGTCGCCTCAAGTTGCGCAGTACGCTAGCAACCCGAGTTCGATCCCCGGTGCCGACACCGATAAATTTGCTGTTGCTGTTTATGTGCTGATTTACCACGCGCACGGCGGTGAAGGAAAACATCGTGAGGAAACCTACATGTCTTAGAAAGTTTCTAAGCCATGTGAAGTCTGTCGATCTGCACTAGGTGTGCGTGGCGGACTATGCCCTTATACTCTCTTTACAGAGAAGGCCTGAGCCCAGCAGTGGGACATATATATTATATTTATAAAGGCTTTTTTGATTTTTTTTTGAACGAACTAACACAGTTGGCACAGAGAAGCTGGCCTTTACTGCTTCACCGGAGTTGAGAGGTGGCATAGCTCTTAGGTCGCTTAGCCTGAACCTCTTTTAGGTGGTAACTCGACACAAGGGTCCCCCCGGTGAGGGGTAACCTCGACTTGGACGGTTACCATTATTACGCGTTAGCATTCCGATTCCGATTCCGAGAGGGCCGAACCACGAACCTCGGTAGCTATTAGCAAAAATCTATTGGGACAATCTAAGCTAAACTAACTTATATGCCACTTTGGGAAGCGTTAGCGCTGGGAGAAGAAGTGGCCGAAGAAACTCCAGCAACGCTCCTAATCTTATCAAGGGGGCGGGGTTTTCTCATAAAACACTTAAATCTCGCAAGGATTTTTCGCAACATCCGACGGTCGCGAACGAACGCTTTGTATATTTGTAAAGATCTAGCCTGTGCAACGGTGATCACGTCGTCCGGATCGTCGAGAACATGTCTCGGCCTCCGGGCGACGTGTCTGAATTTACAAGTGGGCAATATCTTGTAAGTGGCGGCACTCACAAGAAGTTTATTAGAATGTTTGGTGGCAGTCCCGAAAAACCGTCGAGATGTCTGCTTAAAGAAAATTGCGTTTTCAGAGATTTTCATCACCTGAAGAAGTGGACACCTACAAAACGGCCATTTTGGAGAAACTTCCGAATGGAATGGTTGCTTCAATGATTGGTTCCATCGTATGAAAAAATGTGTCAAATTTCGCGGAGATTACTTCGAAAAGCAATAAATACATTTTTAAATAGTAATGTTGTGTCACTTCCTTGATTCCCGAAATTTTCAGCGCCGCCGTCGTAATATTTAGTGAACTGTCATTAAACATTATACAGATTATATATATATACACCAATAAAAATATCGAAACGTCCGCATTTTATCGAAAATAAATTAGATAGTATCGCGAATGAATAAATCGATTAGAGGAAATATAACAAATCGATAAATTAACGCATTTCCAAGAGAACACGAGTTCGGCTCACGTGTCGTTTAAACCATGACTAATGTATTTTTTGACAAGGTCCGATGTTAAGTGGTTTTTTAGCGTAAGTAGACTGCACCTTAATTACGAGATTTTAAGTTTCCTGATGTTTGTTTAAAACAAACAAGTTGATTTACGAAGAAGAACTATGAACCGACTTCAAATCAAACTTTTAACGTTCCTACATAAATTAGTCAGAGTTGTCTTTGATCGTTTCATAGCTCTTAAAGTCGTGCTAGCTCAGTGTCCGGTAGTCGCCTTTTTGTTAACGCGGGGAATCGAGTTATTAACCATCCTCCGGTACCCTGGGCGGGCCTGGAGGGATGTGTGGGACTCGCCCTGGGCAGCCCATACCCACTAAACCTACCGCGAATGCCATCAGGCGTTATGAGCGGGTGCCCTGATCTGTCAGCGACAGGACACACAGTCCGGTAGTCGCCTTAGGTAATAACGCTCAGCCCTGTTGTACGTGCGTCGGAGCGAATAATCCTCGCGCGTTGGCCACACCCCATAGATGTTAGGAGCGTTGCTGGAGTGTCTTCAGCCACTTCTTCTCCCAGCGCTTCCCGAAGTGGCACTCAAAGTTAGTTTAGCTTTTGAATGTCCCTTAGATCATTCGTGAAATAGCAACCGTTCAAGCCGTGGTTACCCCTCATCGGGAGGACCCTTGTGTCGAGTTACTAGCAATAGAGGTTCAGACTAAGCGACCTAAGAACTATGCCACCTCTTAATCCGGTGAAGCAGTAAAGGCCAGCTTCTCTGGCCAATCTGTGTAGTTCATCATTAAAAATAAACCCTGTAGTACTTATAGAATAAGGCTACGGTATCCCCTGCCTGTCGTAAAAGGCGACTAAAATGGTCCACGGGCTACACAGGTTTCTCTCTATGTCGCCCTAACCACCGGTTGCTTGGCCCTGCTTCGTCACCGGTGCACACTAGCTTCGATTTTTATAATGTTATTATATTTTTTTATGATTTTTTGGTATATTTTACTTTTTATATAAATATTGTAAAAACTTAACATAAGGTTTAAAAATAATAATAAAGTTTATTTGCGGGTAACTGACATGATGACAATTTCTATGTAGGTACTAGCATATTTCGCCCAATCGGCATGCAAATATAAAACTAGAGTACCCAGCTCGCTTCGGCTAGATTTTGCTTTATTTTGTTTAAACAATAAACTTACATCATTAAATATTTAATTTAACTCTCACAATATATTAAATTATTCATTTCTCTCCGTATTCATTCTCTTCTCTAGCGGGTGAAGATCATATCAGTAAATAATAGGTTGTCAAATATCTCCCTTCCGCCTTTTTGTCTTTTGAATTTCGCGGCTATGTACAAAGCGCTACAGAGCTCGTATCTAGCAATACTATACATAATTTGAAAGGTCTTGACATAACCTACAAAACGACGCTATGCATAATTAGTTTGGATATTGCGTTCAACAGTTATAGACGTGTAAACATGAAGTTCACTAACGCCGAAATTCGCGCTATTTTAAAGTTTGCCTTCGTTAAAGGCAAATCCGCTAGAAGAAACGTTCCGTGAGATTAATGGTGTTTTGGGGATGGTACTCTATCACTTCGAACCACGGAGGAATGGTTTCGACGATTCAGAGCCGGTGAAAACGACACCATGGATAAGCCAGCCGGCGGAAGACCTGTGACGACAAATACCGATCAAATCATGGACTACATCGAGTTAGACCGGCATGTGGCATCTCGTGACATCGCCCAGGAGATGGGAGTTAGTCAGCAAACCATTTTAAACCATCTGCAGAAGGCTGGATACAAATAAAAGCTGGATGTTTGGGTGCCGCATGACACAAAAGGCGGAAGGGAGATATTTGACAACCTATTATAATGTTTGATTTGATTTGAAGTCGTTTGTTGTTTTTACTTGTACATTGTTGTATTTAGAAAGGGCAATGAAATCACTTTTGCTTGTTATTGTTATTAAGTTAAATCTCATCGGTGAAAGTCTGACGGGGTTGGAACGCAGTGGCTCGTCGCCGGCCGAGCAATTAAAATACCCAAAAACATTTACTCGATTTTTAAGAGTTGATTTACCACGCACTCAGCGCTGAAACAGTATGTACAAACCTGTGTTACAAAATTTTCTATTTGAAGTCCAATCTGCACTAGGTGTGTGGAGGACTACGCCCTTATACTCTCTTTACAGAGGTCTGTGCCCAACAAGGAGGAAATGGTTGTTATAGGGAATATCGAGGGCAAAAGATGCCGGGGCCGATCACTCCACATTCTGACCGCAATGAGAGAATCCGAGGACAGAGCATTGTGGAAGCAGCTCGTCGTCGTCTCAGTGAAAGCGCTTCAAGATAAGTAAGACCTTTAGAAATGAAGAATACGACGAAGAAGAAAGCACAAAGTTACTGATGTTATAGGATATGGCAGCTTGTGGTCGGGCCTTCAGGGTGTCACGCTTGTCGTCTAATTCAGACCAACGATTTTGCTCAAAAGCGTACACTTTTTCCTTTATGAGGCAAACGAAAGCACGGGGGTCAATATCTTAGATTAAAGTTGTGAAAAGATATCTAAAAAGATGCCATTAAAATACTTCGCAGTGGAAGGATATGGCAGCTCAGCGGAACCTCATAACCTTCTTATAATTAGTAAGGCAATTACAAGTTGAATGTGGGTATATTAAATCAGCATATTTTAGCTGGCAATACATGACACCCAGCGATTGTTATGCATAATAACTACTTCCAATGATATCTTAGTGATTTACCTGAACCTTATTGTATCTTTAATTCATAATTAATAATTTAGTTGAATGTCATTAACCTGGCATTGTGGACAATAATTTAACTTTATTAGTTCGTAATCTGACTTCTAATTAAATTTGTATAAAGATTGTGAGGACGCGCAGTTGTGACGGTATTAGTTAAAATAATTCTTTGTACAACGTTACGCTGTCTCAATAAAGCGAGTATTAGTTGTTGGACTATTTTATTTACACAAGACCTACAAATAACACATAGTATGATTGTACTTACTGTTGGAAAACCTTTTAAATAAATAAAAAGAGTCCGAGAATGTGTCATAGAAGCTACTGAAGGTTTAATTTTGGCGACTAGTGGTTTTCCTTCCTTCCACAACCGGTTCCAACTGTATACTAATAAAAACCAGTAACTTTAATTGTCATACTTAAGCTAAAAATAACCCTGGTGGTTGCGCACTCCACTTTCTAAATTTGGAATCACGCGTTACGTCAGACAACGGTACAAAATGGCGCGGCGCGTCGGCAGAAAAAAAAAAACACGGCCATAAAGAACGGGCCGCGAAAAAACCGGACGCCCTGTGTTGCCATGAACTAAAAATAGCGGGTAAACAGATAAAACAATTATGTAATAAGGCCAATTAACAGTTGAGATTGAATATTTTCGACGAAACAAACAAATGTGTACTGTACGACGACTTTTTGAAACAAATATATTTACGAGAAAAAATAAAAAGCGACTTTAATTCGAACCAGAATATGCCCTCTTTGTATTTACAAATTATCTTAGGAATATTATGACATAGAATGAATCAGAATCTAACCAAACTCTCATCAAACTACCCTTTAAGTGCCTCCTTTCTAATAAAAAAACATTAAAATTGATTGGCATGATATTTAGTTATTCGTCAGTTTGTCGCGCTCATACTTGATGCTCACACTTATATGGTTTTCTTATAGATGCCATTGTGCCATGACCAAATTTAAACAGGACCACACTGGAAGCACCAGATATCAAATAAAAAATAATCATCGGGACGACGCGATCACTATTGCACAGGCTGGATCTACAAAGCTTACATTCGCGACCGTCGGAATTGTGAATAATCTTATCGCGATACTACTTTGGCCCTTAGATGTCAGGAGCGTTGCTGGGGTGTTTCACCTCCCAGTGCTAACGCTTCCCGAAGTGGCACTCAAGGAACCGACCGACCATGATTCAAGTCAGCTTCTCCGACTAAATTAAGTAGGTCGTCATACAGAAGGCGAGAACCTTTAGAGGGAAGCTCGTCAATTTTTTTTTAATATGGGAGGAAATACGAGGCGGACGAGAGACGGTGAGTGAGCCATCCTTTTTCTTTTTTTTTGTTGACGGGGCGACAAATCTTCAACAAGATACTCTGCCTTCCCCCAGAAGGCGGGGTATCTTGTTGAAGATTTCGTCTTTATTCTTGTAGAAGAGGGCTCCGAGATCTCCAGAAGAACGCAACGGAGTCCGTCTGCACTGTGCTCTTCGCAGAGCATGTCCCGGGGGGGGAAGAGATTAATGCCTCCTTCCCCTGTTCCATGGCAGTGAAAAGCGACACGGGACAGCCGATGTCGCCTTCTTTCCGGGTCACTGTGGCGGACGACAAAGGCCTTTACCCTTATCGCGCAGTGAACCCACGGCCCTTTTTAGTCGCCTTCTATGGTGAGCCATTCTCTGCTGGCGAGATGGTGAACGCTAACGCGACCCCATTTCGACTCGGCGAATATCGTCCGCATGTTGTAACGCAATGGGCCGGCCCTCGTTCCTCTGATGCGCTTTTTTTGCTAATCAGAGAGACGCAGAGAGCAACGCCCTCACGTCGGATTATTCGCCACTAGTCAGCCACAGGGTGCACCACGAGGGGGTTATCCACATAGCACCCTATGCTGTAACATATGTTAACAAAGCAAGCTATTTGTTATAAATCTCTCAAAGGAATCCATTAGTCGTTACCCCCTCGATAGGATTAGGGGCGTTGCTGGAGTTTCTTCGGCCACTTCTTCTCCTAGCGCTAACGCTTCCTGAAGTGGCATATGAGTTAATTTAGCTTAGATTGTCCCAATAGATTTTTGTTACTAAAATAGCTACCGACCGAGTCGTGTTTCGGCCCTCGGATCGAACTGCTAACGCGTAATAATGGTAACCGTCCAAGCCGAGGTTACCCCTCACCAGAGGGACCCTTGTGTCGAGTTACCACCAGGTTCAGGCTGAGCGACCTAAGAGCTATGCCACCTCTCAATCCGGTGAAGCAGTAAAGGCCAGCTTCTCTGTGCCAACTGTGTTATTTCGTCAAAAAAAAATCCATTAGTCGTGAAGTGTCAAAAAACGTTGGCACTGTGAAACAATTAACAATGATCTATGGACTACCTTGCGCCTAACTTGAATATTTTAATATGAAAATATTTATTGGACGGGTAGATTATCATTTTGAATTTATTATAAAAACACCACAGCGCGTTTGTTATTCAATGTTTGAGGTGTTAGTAATTATCATTTTCGTTAACAATTGAGATATATTTTTTCATTATGAAACCAACGTATTTAGACATAGACATTTATTTATTGGCATCTCAATACAAAAACACATCACAGACAGAATATAACACACATTAAAAACGAATGAAAAATAGACAAAACACAGTTAAAGTTACACGGGCAAATAGAACATAATATATGATGCCAATATCGGACACCATCTCAGCATATGCTGTCGCAAGGATGTGACAGCGCTGATTTTCAGCGGTGCCAGGACTACCTAAAGACGTGCGCGCGCAATACTACTTTTATATGTAATTTATACAGACAATAAGAGTATAATAAATATGATACATAAATAAAACAGTTATGAGATTAAAATATATTTTATGCAATAAAATAATAGATGAAAAATTCATAAATAAATATATTATTGAGTCAAAAATAAACTAAAATAAATATTATGATAATTGAACGTATAAAGTTTATATTATATAATGACATATTGAAAAGATTGGAAACAACAAGCCAATGATATCAAGGATCAATTAATATATATATTAAACCGACTTCAAAAAATGAGGTGCTTCTGAATTAATATGTATGTATTTTTATTTATGTTTGTTAGATCATAAGGGGCCGTCCATATAATACGTCATTCTAAATTAGGGATGACGGTAAATGATAGATAGGAGGGGGTGTTTCGAATTTTTTTTTTTGACGAACTAACACAGTTGGCACAGCTCTTAGATCGCTTAGCCTGAACCTCTATTAGGTGGTAACTCGACACAAGGGTCCCCCCGGTGAGGGGTAACCTCGGCTTGGACGGTTACCATTATTACGCGTTAGCAGTGCGATCCGAGGGCGCCCGAGAGGGCCGAACCAACGACTCGGTCGGTAGCTATTTTATTAACAAAAATCTATTGGGACAATCTAAGCTAAACTAACTTATATGGTGTTTCGAAATTGACGTCATTCTTATATATTTATTTATAGTTTATTGTTCACGTACAAAAAGATTATTTCTAAAAAGAAATTTCTTCCAGTACACCTAGTAAGTGAGACTGCAAATGTGAGAGGCGGCTAAGGCGCTTACAATACTAAAATAACTCATAATAAACATACATAATGCAACATGTTGATGTACACAAATACAGTAATAACTACAGATAAAATACTCTACAATAATAAAGGTGATTTTATAACCAAGTGTTTTAATCATATAATCCCCTATTTTTCTCAAATCTGCAATGTTTTAATTTCGTCAAACTGGTAATGACGTCAATTTTGGGAGAAAGGGGTCATTAAGCAATGACGATAGGATGATTGTAGGGGAGGTCTAAAGTCTGAAAAAATCGATGACGTAATTTATGGACGGCCCCTAACTTTGGAATGGGTGAACGAATTTTGGTGATGATATTTGATAGTGCTTCCAGTGTTGTCCAATTCCGACAATGGTATCCATGAGAAAACGATATAAGCGTTGAATTTACATCAAGTATTTGCGCCATAAATGTACGAATGACTCAATATCACGCCAACCGACTTCGATGATATATTTTCCATTGAAATGGTACTTTAAGTAGTTCTATGAGAGTGTGATTAGGTTCTGGTAGTGAGATTCTATCTCGTAATATTCCTACGATATCTCTGCGGAATTCCAAATTCCACCGCCACCTTCTTGATGGTTGGCGTTCCACGACTGTACGTTTTTCGTTAACTTTCTTCCACGCAGTGTGAAACCAACTGTCACCAGCGGTGTTTTCAAACGTTTACGATTTGGGGACCTTCAAGAAACGAGCCCACCCCTTTTTATTGTTGACGGGGAGGAAATCTTCAGAAAGATACGATCAGAAAGATAAGATCTTTCTGAAGATTATAATATATATATATATATATACCTTCTTCTCTCTCCAATAGTTTTAAAAGTTTTGTTAAAATCCGTGGGGTTTAGGCCTGGTATTCCATCACACAGGCTCGTTCCTAGTTTGGACACCAGTCCCCCGCCCATAATTGTAATTTAAGTAAGTTGTTAATGAAATTATTGTGCGAAAATAAACATGTTTGTTTGTTTGTTGTTTGTAATCGTGAGAAAATCTGCAAGTCCTAGAAATTTTATCTAAGATATATGAAGTCTGCCAAACCGCACTAGTGCCGCGTGGCTGTCTATGTCCTTATCGTTGATTATAGAGAAGGCCTGTGCCCAGCAGTGGGATCTATAAAGGCTGTTTACTTTAACTTATTTTAAACTGTGAGCAATTAAGTGTCTATCTATCTACTATGGTAGATTTGGAAGTTGTTTATAATTATGTCAGTCAGTGGTAGTTCATTGTAAAACAATAGTGGCACACTGAATGTTCGTTTTGACACAACTGGTTTAGTAAATTCGGGGCCCAATTGAGTGTGTAATTTTGTGCATTGGCTGAGCGTTCCTTTTTCGTCCGTTCGGTTAAAAATCTAAATGTGATCTCTCGGATCTCGGTATCAAGAAAGTTTTATGCTATCTTCTACTTTGACAGACAGACAGACTAACGGGTTTTATAATTATATGTTAATTATATTTAGGGTTACGTTTAATTAACGATTTGTTATCTCTAGAGAGTGACATTAATAGGATGTAATGTAAACATTTGTATGTATTTTATTTTCATGTTTTTTTACGTCACAACTTTCGACAAATCTTTTTTTTTTCAATTGAATATCACACGCTATCGTAGACATAGACGTAGCCGTAAACGGGGACACAGACGTAGCCGTAAACGGTTACATAGACGTAGCCGTAAACGGTTACATAGACGTAGCCGTAAACGGTTACATAGACGTAGCCGTAAACGGTTACATAGACGTAGCCGTAAACGGTTACATAGACGTAGCCGTAAACGGTTACATAGACGTAGCCGTAAACGGTTACATAGACGTAGCCGTAAACGGTTACATAGACGTAGCCGTAAACGGTTACATAGACGTAGCCGTAAACGGTTACATAGACGTAGCCGTAAACGGGGACATAGACGTAGCCGTAAACGGGGACATAGACGTAGCCGTAAACGGTTACATAGACGTAGCCGTAAACGGTTACATAGACGTAGCCGTAAACGGGGACATAGACGTAGCCGTAAACGGTTACATAGACGTAGCCGTAAACGGTTACATAGACGTAGCCGTAAACGGTTACATAGACGTAGCCGTAAACGGGGACATAGACGTAGCCGTAAACGGTTACATAGACGTAGCCGTAAACGGTTACATAGACGTAGCCGTAAACGGTTACATAGACGTAGCCGTAAACGGTTACATAGACGTAGCCGTAAACGGTTACATAGACGTAGCCGTAAACGGGGACATAGACGTAGCCGTAAACGGGGACATAGACGTAGCCGTAAACGGTTACATAGACGTAGCCGTAAACGGTTACATAGACGTAGCCGTAAACGGTTACATAGACGTAGCCGTAAACGGTTACATAGACGTAGCCGTAAACGGTTACATAGACGTAGCCGTAAACGGTTACATAGACGTAGCCGTAAACGGTTACATAGACGTAGCCGTAAACGGTTACATAGACGTAGCCGTAAACGGGGACATAGACGTAGCCGTAAACGGGGACATAGACGTAGCCGTAGATCTTTCTGAAGATTATAATATATATATATATATATATATATATACACGTACATTTATTTATTTATTAATATTTATGTATATATATATACCTTCTTCTCTCTCCAATAGTTTTAAAAGTTTTGTTAAAATCCGTGGGGTTTAGGCCTGGTGATCCATCACACAGGCTCGTTCCTAGTTTGCACACCAGTCCCCCGCCCATAATTGTAATTTAAGTAAGTTGTTATTGAAATTATTGTGCGAAAATAAACATGTTTGTTTGTTTCTTTGTTTGTTGTTTGTAATCGTGAGAAAATCTGCAAGTCCTAGAAATTTTTTCTAAGATATATGAAGTCTGCCAAACTGCACTAGTGCCGCGTGGCGGTCTATATCCTTATCGTTGATTATAGAGAAGGCCTGTGCCCAGCAGTGGGATCTATAAAGGCTGTTTACTTTAACTTATTTTAAACTGTAAGCAATTAAGTGTCTATCTATCTACTATGGTAGATTTGGAAGTTGTTTATGATTATGTCAGTCAGTGGTAGTTCATTGTAAAACAATAGTGGCACACTGAATGTTCGTTTTGACACAACTGGTTTAGTAAATTCGGGGCCCAATTGAGTGTGTAATTTTGTGCATTGGCTGAGCGTTCCTTTTTGAAGTACGTTCGGTTAAAAATCTAAATGTGATCTCTCAGATCTCGGTTTCAAGAATGTTTTATGCTATCTTCTACTTTGACAGACAGACAGACAGACTAACGGGTTTTATAATTATATGTTAATTATATTTAGGGTTACGTTTAATTAACGATTTGTTATCTCTAGAGAGTGACATTAATAGGATGTAATGTAAACATTTGTATGTATTTTATTTTCATGTTTTTTTACGTCACAACTTTCGACAAATCTTTTTTTTTTCAATTGAATATCACACGCTATCGTAGACATAGACGTAGCCGTAAACGGGGACACAGACGTAGCCGTAAACGGTTACATAGACGTAACCGTAAACGAGTACATAGACGTAGCCGTAAACGGGGACATAGACGTAGCCGTAAACGGTTACATAGACGTAGCCGTAAACGGGGACACAGACGTAGCCGTAAACGGTTACATAGACGTAGCCGTAAACGGGGACATAGACATACGCATAAGTGTAAACATAGACTTAAACGTGAACTAAAGTGACAGGTTACGTGACCGGTCACAGGCAAGATGGCATTTGACATGTGATCGGGAAGATTTTTTTAAATAAATGCAATTGCATTTGCGGTTAACTAGACAGAAGTGCGCAGTTTACGAGAGCAGCTAGTGAATAAATACTTAACACAATATGTAAACACTGTAGGCGTGTTAATTTTTTTTTTAATAAACGAAAAATTTAACAGAAATTAAAATTAACGAATAATGTACGTTATCAACCATAACTGCTTTAACTTTTAATAATAACGTGATTAAGATAAAATTCAACGAGCTACAGTGTGCAGCCTCCGGGTACATAAATATCACGAGTAATTTAGATAATTTTAAATTTACACACTTGAAAAATCAACAAAAGATACAATGCCGTATTGGTTGCAATACTATTGAACATTGGCAACTGAGTTGGGGCGCACGACCTCGAGTTTAGGGATGTACATGCAAAGAATATATCGATATATTTTTCGATATAATACATTGTAAAGTTGTATCGATACTATGCGATATATTGTATAATTATATCGATATTTTCAACCCCTTAGATGTTAGGAGCGTTGCTGGAGTTTCTTCGGCCACTTCTTCTCCCAGCGACAACGCTTCCCGAAGTGGCGCTCAAAGTTAGTTTAGATTTTGAATTTCCTTTAGATTATCCGTGAAATAGTAACCGACCGAGTCGTGTTTCGGCCCTCTCAGGCACCCTCTGATCGGAATGCTTACGCGTAACATAGTAACCGTCAAGCCGAGGTTACCCCACAACGGGGACCGTTGTGTCTTTTTGACGAACTATCACAGTTGGCACAGAGAAGCTGGCCTTTACTGCTTCACCGGATTTGAGAGGTGGCACAGCTCTTAGATCGCTTAGCCTGAACCTCTATTAGATGGTAACTCGACACAAGTTTCCCCGGTGAGGGGTAACCTCGGCTTGGACGGTTACCATTATTACGCGTTAGCAGTCCGATCCGAGGGCGCCCGAGAGGGCCGAACCACGACTCGGTCGGTAGCTATTTTATTAACGAAATCTGTTGGGACAATCTAAGCTAAACTAACTTATATGCCACTTCGGGAAGCGTTAGCGCTGGGAGAAGAAGTGGCCGAAGAAACTCCAGCAACGCTCCTAATCTTATCAAGGGGGTGGGGTTTTCCCATAAAGTACTTGTAGCGCGCAAGGATTATTCGCAACCTCCGACGGTCGCGGATGGACGCTTTGTAGATTTGTAAAGATCTAGCCTGTGCAACGGTGATCACGTCGTCCGGATCGTCGAGAACGTGTCTCGGCCTCCGGACGGCGTGTCTGAATTTACAAGTGGGGACAGTCTTGTAAGTGGCGGCACTCACAAGAAGTTTATTTGAATGTTTGGTGGCAGTCTCGAAAAACCGTCGAGATGCCTGCTTAAAGAATTGGGCTATCGTCGGTAACCCTGTATCGACATGTAATTCGCACCGTTGTGTCGAGTTACTAGCAATAGAGGTTCAGGCTAAGCGACCTAAGAGCTGTACCACCTCTCAATCCGGTGAAGCAGTCAAGGCCAGCCTCTCTGGCCAATCTGTGTAGTTCGTTTATCCATGTAGCCCAAAAAGATTAAAATATTTATACAACTAATACTGTCATCGCGGAGAGTGGAAGTGTAGCAACACATATATGTATATATATGTAGAAGATATTTGGTTATCGGATGAAATATATCGATATAAATATCGATAGTAGGTGATTCGATAATATCGCATTGAAACGATATTGCGTTCATATTTCGACATTTTATGTAATATCGGTATATATCGTGCACACCTACTCGGGTTCGGTATAATTAACAACGCTTACAAAAATGGTTTGCATTTTAATAGACTTCATTAAAAAAAGCGGAGCTATCAGTTCGTTTGTATTTTTTCAACCGACTTTAAAAATGGGGGAGGTTCTCAATTCGTCTCTACGGTTGTTACCGCATAAGTTTCGACTGGGTTAATGGTTTATTTGAAAGCTGACGTCATGTAATCCCCAATTTAGTCCAGTAGTGACGAGGGTATATTTGAAAAAATACAAACACAGCAACAAATGTGCGAATAACTGTACTAGCTGTTTAGTTATAGCTTAAAAACTGCATTTTACAAATTCCGCTACACCGATCTGCTGCGTTCCGCGGCAGTTTCAGATACTTGGCCACCAAGTGTTGGAATAACTTGATGGCAAGTTATTCCAATGCCCATAAGAGACAGTAAATCTGTAAACGCATTTAATCAATCAATTAAAACTAGAGATGAAACGGATATCCGGTAACTATCCGGTATCCGGCCTATCCGGCCTTGTTTTCACTATCCGGCCGGATACCGGATAGTAATCCAGTATCCGGCCGGATAGTATAATTTTAAAAAATCTCATTATTTTACTCAAGGCAAATCAATCATACTCCAATAGGTTATGGACACCGTTTATTTTTAATTTTTATAATCGCACATCAAAAATGTTTGTTTTATTAATTATTAGTTTAATACTCAAAATTAACAAGTGGCAAATTGTGGTGAATAAATACCAATTTTTCCGCATTTGTTGGTAAGAGGCGACTCCGCTTACGTGCGATCCGAATGCGCCTGAATATATCCGATCTCGTTTACCGCGCCAATATTCAAATCAAACTGATCGCGTCAACGCAATAAAGGGCCGAATATCCGGCAGCCGGATATCCGGCGCTCCGGCCTAGTAGCTTGCCGAATATCCGGTATCCGGTATCCGGCCACACTACTATCAGTTTCATCTCTAATTAAAACACCTGACGTTAAAGTTACAGAAAGATAATATCTCCGTGAAATCGGTGGCTTGTTGTTTCCAATATTTTTTAATATTTCATTATATAATATAAACTTTATACGTTTAATTATCATATTATTTATTTATTTTTTAATCTAATAATATATTCATTTACGAAAATTTGTTAATTTGTTCATCTATTATGTTATTGTAAATAATATATATTAATCTAATAACTATATATACACGTATCATATTTATTGTACTCTTATTGTCTGTTGTCTGTATAAATTTCATCTAAATATAGTATTGCGTGCGTACGACTTTGGGTAGAGTCGGGCACCGCTGAAAATCAGCGCTGTCGCATCCTTGCGACGGCATATGCTGAGACGGTGTCCAATATTGGCATCATGTCTGAACATCGTAACTATTTGTCCGTTTTTTCATTGACTGTATCTTTTTATTTTATTTATTTTTTCTATCTTTTTGATGTGTTTATTATTTTATGGCCAATAAAGAATATGCCTATGTCTAACCAGTGGCGTAGCTAGGAACCCAAGGGCCCTGGGACAAAATTAAAAAGTGGGACCCTACTATGTAAACAGAATTTTTTTTTTCATCGTTCCCCCAACGTTTGGTACCTTAGGGTCCTTTCTTCTTCTTCTTCCTTGCATTCCCCTTTCCGTACTTCCTCTTCCAATCCCACTCACTACTCTCTTCCACTCACCTCTCTTACAGATTCCTTATTATTATTATTATGTAAACAGATTAGGTTTTATCAAAAAAATAATGACATATACTTTAAAAATATTAACCTATTTAAGCTCTTTTTTGTGTACTGAAGGGCAGGTATTAAAAATATTAAACAGTAACAACATAAATTACAATTAATACTTGGTGTAGGTTTTGGCTAACAATGGGCTCTCAAGAATAAGACTACGGTATCCCCTGCCTGTCATAGAAGGCGACTAAAAGGGGACTCGGGTTCACTGGTCGACAAGGGTGAGGCCTTTGTCGTCCAGAGGTGAACCCGGGAAGAAGGCGACATCGGCTAGCCCGTGTCGCCTAGCACTGCGAGGGCACAGGGGGGAAGGGAATAACCTCCTAGGAGCACGGTGCATTCCTCTGCAGATCCCGGAGCTCCTCACCATGCACCGAGGAAGAGCCGCCGGGGAGGTTTTAGTGGGTAAAATATACCATAACCGCCGCCTTCCCTCCACAATTCCCTATCTTGTTGAAGATTTCTTCCACGTGAACAAGAAAAAAGGTTTGGCTAATAAAACGAAATAGAAAAGTTTTAAAGGGTTTGTGAATTCGAAAATACAAAGAATGCGTCCGCGCCTCATACCGTTTGATTCGAATCGATGGGACTGGGTTTAGTTTGTGTTGTGTTCCTTAAACATTCATTGTAGTGGTCACACCAGTTACGCGACGAGGCACTTTGCGTCTGACGCGACACAAGGGTTGTATTAATTTACAAAAAGAACCATTATGGTATTTCGCTGAATCCGCTGCCGTTGTTTATGCAGCGCCCTTGTACGCCCTGAATTTTAATGTAATAAATTAAATAACTTTGTTAAATTCCACGGGGATGAAGTCGCGGTCACAGTTAATTTGACATACATATAATGTAAACATCGGAAACGAATCTTTCGTAAAGTCAAAGAGCAACTATACTACAATTATCTCACACGTGCGTACGTAGGTAGAGTCCTGGGCACCGCTGAAAATCAGCGATGTCGCATTGCGACGGCATATGCTGAAACGGTTTCAATATTGGCATCATGTCTGTACATCTGTAATGTAACTATTTGTCGATTTTTCTTTGACTGTTATCTTTTTATTTTATTAATTTTTTTCTATGTTTTGATGTATTTATTTTTATGGCCAATAAAGTCTATGTCTAACCAGTGGCGTAGCTAGAAACCCAATGGCCCTGGGGCAAATTAAAAATGGGACCTCTTTGCTATGTTTTTTTATTTATTATACATATATTTAATAATATTTACTTAAATTATTTCGCCAATAAACTGCCATAAATCTATACACTATATACCCATAAAATATAATAAAAGAAAGCATATACAATAAATACTAATACATACTACTACATAATAATTAATACTATACATATATAATTTATTTACAATATTCGGCAGCGTAGGTACTTAATAGCTGCGTATTATATTTTTCTTATTGTTGTTTTGCAGGTAGTCTTCTGCTAGTTCATACGAATTGTATAGTCTCGGTACTAAGTACCTACGCGTCCGTTCCCCAAAGTAGTTTATCGCGCTTGGTCCTTCGTAAATATTACGTGGTGTTTTCTTAAATTTCCTAAACTAATTTTTTAACAAGAAAATCATTTAAATCATTTGTGTTGTTCTCAGTTGCTACCAAATATTTAATTTTGGTTAACTGTTGGTAACTGTTGTAAACTAATTAGGTTTTATCGAATCAAAATATGAAATATACAAATAATTTTAAAATGCTTCGCTACTTAAGCTCTGGCCCTGTAGTTCTGGCCTCGTAGAATAAGGCTACGGTATCCCCTGTCGTGAAAGCGACTAAAAGGGGCCTCAGGTTTACTAGACAAGCCCGAATCGCCTTGCACTGCGAGGTCACAGGGGAAGGGAATAACCTCCCCGGGACGTGCTCTCCTAGGAGCACGGTGCATTCCTCTGCAGATCCCGGGCCCCTCACCATGCACCGAGGAAGAGCCGCCGGGGAGGTTTTAGTGGGTAAAACCCCATAGCCGCCGCCTTCCCGAAGGCGGGGTATCTTGTTGAAGCTATGGAAAGGGCTATGCTCGGAGTCTCTCTGAAGGATCGTATCCGGAATAAGGTGATCCGACAGAGAAGTAAGGTGATCGACATAACCCTCCGGATTAGCAAATTGAAGTGGCAATGGGCCGGCCATATTAGCCGTAGAATGGATAACCGTTGGGCGAAACGAGTTCTCGAGTGGAGACCGCGGAGAGGCAAACGCGGAGTGGGACGCCCTGAGACAAGGTGGCAGAAGCTGGGTATGCCTTTGGAGAGGCCTATGTCCAGCAGTGGACTGTGACAGGCTGATGATGATGATGTTATATATATTTAATAATTTATTTACTTTATTATATAATTTACTAACTCTGAAGACATAAAAGTTTTGTGCGAAGGAGGTTTTGGTTGATACAGGCTTGCATACTTTGTCGTGTCTCCTGTTACTGTTTATTGATATATGTAGAAGGGTCAAGGTCAGTGCTATTTTAATATTATATATAAAATATATCATTTTTCTGACGCTAACAACTTTAACTTCATTATAAAGAGAATAGGTGGAGAACATTCTTTGTTTATTGTATTAAATAATTTATATTAAGCATTAACGCTCACTTCAAATGCCGTATCATGGTTATGTCACGAAGTTCTGGCCTTCATTGCCTTTTTTTTCACATTCGTGCTCGTTATACTTACGAATGTATTACGAACATTATTCTATACGGAACCCAAGGTCCTACGTCAACAAAAATAACATGAAAGTAACTACATGCAAACAAGACAAAAAATTGAAAATCGCTACATAAATGGCGAAGCTTGTTGCATAAACGTAAAAAAGACGAATTGAGAATTCCTCGAAGTCGGTAGAAAAAAAAACGTAATGGTTATGATTGAGTATTACGAGCAGTAATGTGAAATTTTATATAATACAAGCTGAGCCACGCGGTGTTACCCGCGATTAAAAGGTAGGCTAAATTTTATGATGTACGGTTGAATAGTTAGGGCGTAATTGTTTAAGGTTCAGGCTAAGCGACCTAAGAGCTATGCCACCTCTCAATCCGGTGAAGCAGTCAAGGCCAGCTTCTCTTTTTTTTTTTTGTTAACGGGGAGGAAATCTTCAAAAAGATACCCCGCCTTCTGGGGGGAAGGCGGCGGTTATGTGGGGTTTTTACCCACTAAAACCTCCCCGGTGGCCCTTTCCTCGGTGCATGACGAGGGGCTCCGGGATTTCACGTGGAACGCACCGGAGCCCCTCTGCACTGTGCTCAAGGAGTTATCGTCCCGGGGAAGGATTCTCCCTCCCCTGTGCCCTCATAGTGCAAGGCTACACGGGCCATAATTTATTTACTTTATTATATAATTTACTAACTCTGAAGACATAAAAGTTTTGTGCGAAGGAGGTTTTGGTTGATACAGGCTTGCATACTTTGTCGTGTCTCCTGTTACTGTTTATTGATATATGTAGAAGGGTCAAGGTCGGAGTGCTATTTTAATATTATATATATATATATATATATATATATATATATATATATATATATATATATATATATATATATATATATATATATATATATATATATATATATATATATATATATATATATATATATATATATATATATATATATATATATATATATATATATATATATATATATATATATATATATATATATATATATATATATATATATATATATATATATATATATATATATATATATATATATATATATATATATATATATATATATATATATATATATATATATATATATATATATATATATATATATATATATATATATATATATATATATATATATATATATATATATATATATATATATATATATATATATATATATATATATATATATATATATATATATATATATATATATATATATATATATATATATATATATATATATATATATATATATATATATATATATATATATATATATATATATATATATATATATATATATATATATATATATATATATATATATATATATATATATATATATATATATATATATATATATATATATATATATATATATATATATATATATATATATATATATATATATATATATATATATATATATATATATATATATATATATATATATATATATATATATATATATATATATATATATATATATATATATATATATATATATATATATATATATATATATATATATATATATATATATATATATATATATATATATATATATATATATATATATATATATATATATATATATATATATATATATATATATATATATATATATATATATATATATATATATATATATATATATATATATATATATATATATATATATATATATATATATATATATATATATATATATATATATATATATATATATATATATATATATATATATATATATATATATATATATATATATATATATATATATATATATATATATATATATATATATATATATATA
Organism: Meandrusa payeni; assembly: GCA_029286785.1. Lineage (NCBI taxonomy): Eukaryota > Metazoa > Arthropoda > Insecta > Lepidoptera > Papilionidae > Meandrusa > Meandrusa payeni. Next base: position 354,277 of record JAGSMX010000036.1, read on the forward strand.
TATATATATATATATATATATATATATATATATATATATATATATATATATATATATATATATATATATATATATATATATATATATATATATATATATATATATATATATATATATATATATATATATATATATATATATATATATATATATATATATATATATATATATATATATATATATATATATATATATATATATATATATATATATATATATATATATATATATATATATATATATATATATATATATATATATATATATATATATATATATATATATATATATATATATATATATATATATATATATATATATATATATATATATATATATATATATATATATATATATATATATATATATATATATATATATATATATATATATATATATATATATATATATATATATATATATATATATATATATATATATATATATATATATATATATATATATATATATATATATATATATATATATATATATATATATATATATATATATATATATATATATATATATATATATATATATATATATATATATATATATATATATATATATATATATATATATATATATATATATATATATATATATATATATATATATATATATATATATATATATATATATATATATATATATATATATATATATATATATATATATATATATATATATATATATATATATATATATATATATATATATATATATATATATATATATATATATATATATATATATATATATATATATATATATATATATATATATATATATATATATATATATATATATATATATATATATATATATATATATATATATATATATATATATATATATATATATATATATATATATATATATATATATATATATATATATATATATATATATATATATATATATATATATATATATATATATATATATATATATATATATATATATATATATATATATATATATATATATATTCTTCCCGGGTCCACTTTGGTGGACGACGCAGGCCCCCACCCTTGTCGCCCAGTGAACCCGAGGCCCCTTTTAGTCGCCTTGTACGACAGGCAGGTGATACCGTAGTCTTATTCTTGAGAGCCCAGAACTACAGGGCTGGAGGCCAGCTTCTCTGTGCCAACTGTGTTAGTTCGTCCAAAAAAAAAGGGCGTAATTGCATTACGAGCAAACAAAATGAATTTGCTTACTGAATATTAATGATGTCGTAGCATAATCTCGCGCATTCCGTTGTCGTCAATAACTATTTAAATACGAGTATTTGTCCCAATGATGTAGTTTGAAGACAAAAATTTACTTTTTTTTATAATTTCTAAGCAAGAGCTTGACTACGATCGATGACTACTATCGAACGATGTTAAGTGGAAATGCAGTCCGGGATGGTAAGGCGCACTAGCTTAGTAAATGCCTATTCACTCTACTCTTGAAAATACCCACATTATAATCGGAAGGAAAGACAGACACGCGCAAACTATTCCAGTCCTTTGCTGTATGAATGAAAGACGAAGCAAATCGCTTCGTTCGGGTTTGAGGGATGTTCACAACAAAAGGATGAAATCCCGCAGTGCGTCTAGAAGACCGATGGTGGAAAGGGGATCGGGAAATTAGATCATGTAGTTCCTTAGCACACTCTCCAAAATGCAATCTGTAGAAAACCGAAAGCTACCTTACATCTGTGCTCAAGACTGAGCAGATTGCTTTCAGCTGCGTCACCAAATAGCCTCTTAGCCCGCCTCTCCACCGAGTCCAAAGCTGCGAGATGGCATTTAGCTGCGCCTGCCCAAATGTGACAGCAGTATTCTACACACGACCGGACTTGAGCTTTACAAAGTGTTAAAAGCTGTCCCGCAGAGAATCTATCCCGCACACTATCTTTATAAATTATAGCCTCTGATATGTAAATTATATTATTGTAAAACTCAAAGTCCATTCAGTAGTTTTTGGGTGAAAGAGTTTGGGTGAAAGTTTCTCGTTTATAATATTTATAGGATATCAATCATCCAACTTAAAAAAAATATTAAATTCACATTAAAAACCCCGTCTCATTACGTTGAACATATCTGTAGTCCGAAAGTGTAGATAAGTACATTTTGTTACACTTACGTTACACACGGACAGTGATGAGATTTCCGAACGTGTTTTAGTTGGGTGCTTTCTGTTTTGCAAAATAATTAATCGATTTACCCTTTTTTTTATTACAATTTCGCGTTGGAAATTTTTCGGTTGACCGTTTCGATATTTGATATTAAATGAAATCTGAAATATGGTATTTTTAATGTCTTTTAAACGAATGGAAAGTAATATTGAAGCGTTTTGATTTCATTTCTGAATAGAAAGTTTTTTTTTATTTATTTTATGTTCAAGAAGGCGGATAAAGACTTAGTGCGGATTGGCGGACTTTACATGCCATGGAAAATTTTCTAACACAATTATCCCTGGCACCGGTATCGGAATCGACTCTGGTTGTTAGCCTAGGGCACCCTGAGACTACCGCCCGGGCCCTGCTAACTCGGCTACATACAATCAAAGTCACATACGCACACTACAAAACTATCACATATTATAATAATAATAATAATAACTTTATTTCAAGCATTATACTCGTACATAGCTCATATTTTTGTTAGTAGGACACTTAATAACTATGTTAGTAACAAATGAAATACATACTAAAATCTTTGTTATATTTACAATTATTCCTATGACACTATATCACACTATGTGCAGCCTTAGGCAGTGATTAACATACTTGCAATCTAGTGCACATGCAATCATTTCCAGAATGTTGTTGGGGCTGGCTCGCACCCTGCGCACCAGGGATGCGCATCTTTTCCGCATCGTAGCATAAAAGCAATCGACGCGCGCTTCAGCAAACATCCCTGATGCGCTACAGAATCGCGGCAGCCCCATCAACACTCTGAATGCGTTGTTATATTGAACGCGAAGGGCGTTGTAGGACCTTTGCTTGTACTTCGCCCACAGGCTGCTCGCAAAGAAACTCGTGCAGTAAGCTCTAAACAGAGTGAGCTTAACTTCCTTCGAGCAGCGAGAATATAATATATAGAATAGAATATAATATTCCTGGTACATGTTTATATACACATCTAAACTAATATTTTACCAAAACGAATTAGCTTAGAACTGTGTATTATTTAGCTATGTACACTACTTTTGATAATGTAATGGGGTGGAGGGTTGATTACTTGAGACACAGGATCCGTCCTTTTTTTTTTTGTTTACGGGGAGGAAATCTTCAGAAAGATACCCCGCCTTCTGGGGGGAAGGCGGCGGTTATGTGGGGTTCTTACCCACTAAAACCTCCCCGGTGGCCCTTTCCTCGGTGCATGACGAGGGGCTCCGGGATCTCCAGTGGAACGCACCGGAGCCCCTCTGCACTGTGCTCAAGGAGAGCACGTCCCGGGGGGGTGGTTACTCCCTCCCTCCTTATGCCCTCGCAGCGAAAGGCGACACGGGCCAGCCGATGTCGCCTTCTTCCCGGGTCCACTTTGGTGGACGACGCAGGCCCCCACCCTTGTCGCCCAGTGAACCCGAGGCCCCTTTTAGTCACCTTGTACGATAGGCAGGGGATACCGTAGTCTTATTCTTGAGAGCCCAGAACTACAGGGCTGACAGGATCCGTCCTAGTTCAAGTGTCAATCCACCATAATCTTTCTGTTATTGTCTCTTGTTCCAAATGTGTTTTAATTATATAATTATCTTAAGTAACTACTATGGATTATGGTGAGGAATAAATCTATCTATTACAGAACTACGACATAAAAAAAAAAAATTAACAATGATTTTAACTTTAAAATGTCGCGTCCGTGAATGTTTTTACATATTCTTTGTCTTTGAAAAGTTTTGATTGTTTTAAAGTTAAGTATAGATAGAGCTTTACAAAATTTTTGGGGGACTCATGGGGTGTATCATCTAACTTACATTTTCATTTTCATTTTAGACGTAAGAAATAAGTGTTTTAAAAAAAGACTTGGCGTAAAGGTCTTGTTGCCAAGCCATGAAATTTTCAACAATTGATTGTTTGACAGTTGGCAGTACTGTGAAACAAAATGGCGGCAAGTCGCATGTTGACCTATCATCGCGTAATGTATTGTCCGCTTGCTATTCATAGGTGATAAAGAAAAAAGATTTAAATGCAAAATTAGCTAAATTAGTTATAAACATAATAATTTGCTGTATTTATTTCGTGGTATATAATTCGTGGGAATGATAAAATGTAAATTTAAAATTGTGAGACCGCTTTTTAGTAAATGTCAAACATTTATAAATTAAATTGATGATAAATATTTTGCGATAACAAAAGAACAAGTCTGTCTGAGTTGCCATATAAAATAAAACCTTTGATGATTTACGCACCAGTTAATAATCCATTCAAAATAAATCTCAACAAAGGCCCCCCTGTTATCGATGTTTATTAAGATAAAATTCTAATAAATTCACCATTAAAATACGGATATAAAACAACCATCATAGATAAGATGGAAGTAAAGATAAACCTTAAGATAAGATATAGCGCTGTAAAATATAACTGTAGTTAGATTATTAGATAACTTGCAACGAGAAATGTGGATACACGTCCGTGCCGAGTCTAGTATTACAATTTTTTTTAAATAAATCTAGCAATATTTTTTTTAAGAAATATTACTAACAATCTTATTAACCATTCCAACTAAGCTTAAGCTTGTGCTAGGACATGGTTCACGGCTATAGTCCAATGGTGGATTCGAACCCACGACCTTACGATTCGCAGGCCGTACCCTTTTTTTTTTGTTAACGGGGAGGAAATCTTCAAAAAGATACCCCGCCTTCTGTGGGGAAAGGCAAGGCGGCGGTTATGTGGGGTTTTTACCCACTAAAACCTTCCCGGTGGCCCTTTCCTCGGTGCATGACGAGGGGCTCCGGGATCTCCAGTGGAACGCACCGGAGCCCCTCTGCACTGTGCTCAAGGAGAGCACGTCCCGGGGGGGAGAGGTTACTCCCTCCCCTTTTAGTCACCTTATACGACAGGCAGGGGATACCGTAGTCTTATTCTTGAGAGCCCAGAACTACAGGGTTGCGGGCCGGTCTGCCACCGGCCCGCCTGCGCCATCTCCTAACGGGATCGGCCCTCTCCCGATCCCGTTCGGTGGTCTCCTTCTGGCCGTACCCTAAACCATTAGGCTATCGATGCTTAAATTTGTACATGTATTCGCCGACATCATAGTTGTGCTTCACGATCCCATCTGATGTTAAGTGAAAATTAAGTCTAGACGCTTAAGTCAATAAATGATTAACTCTACTCTTGAAAATACCCACATTGTAATCGGAGGGAAAGACAGACGCGGGTAAACTATTCCAGTTTACTGTACCAATTTTTAATATAGCTTCTTTCATTTAAGGGATGTTTGCAACAAAATGCATCCGTACATCTTGAAATCCTATAGTGAGTGGAGGAAGTAATTTGCTAGGCTCGAATTGTGCCACTATGGTTTCCCGATGGAGTGAAAAAAAAAATACTTAAATAATTATAAAAATAAATAAAAAATTAAATGTATAATGACATACAAAAGATCAGTATGTAATTAGTGGAGTCGTCATGGCACAATAATTGACTCGTAGTAGGTTTCGGCTGGCCCGTGTCGCCTTGCGCTGCGAGGGCACAGGGGGAGGAGTAACCTCCCCAGAACGTGCTCTCCTTGAGCAGAGTGCAGAGGGGCTCCGGGATCTCCAGTGGAACGCACCGGAGCCCCTCTGCACTGTGCTCAAGGAGAGCACGTCCCGGGGGAGGAGAGGTTACTCCCTCCCCTTTTAGTCACCTTATACGACAGGCAGGGGATACCGTAGTCTTATTCTTGAGAGCCCAGAACTACAGGGTTGCGGGCCGGTCTGCCACCGGCCCGCCTGCGCCATCTCTAACGGGATCGGCCCTCTCCCGATCCCGTTCGGTGGTCTCCTTCTGGCCGTACCCTAAACCATTAGGCTATCGACGCTTCAAATTGTACATGTATTCACTGACATCATAGTTGTGCTTCACGATCCCATCTGATGTTAAGTGGAAATTAAGTCTAGACGCTTAAGTCAATAAATGATTAACTCTACTCTTGAAAATACCCACATTGTAATCGGAGGGAAAGACAGACGCGGGTAAACTATTCCAGTTTACTGTACCAATTTTTAATACGGCTTCTTTCATTTAAGGGATGTTTACAATAAAATGCATCCGTACATCTTGAAATCCTATAGTGAGTGGAGGAAGTAATTTGCTAGGCTCGAATTGTGCCACTATGTGTTTCCCGATGGAGTGAAAAAAAAATTACTTAAATAATAACAAAAATAAATAAAAAAATCAATGTATAATGACATACCAAAGTTCAGTATGTAATTAGTGGAGTCGTCATGGCACAATAATTGACTCGTAGTAGGTTTCGGCTGGCCCGTGTCGCCTTGCGCTGCGAGGGCACAGGGGGGGAAGGAGTAACCTCCCCAGAACGTGCTCTCCTTGAGCAGAGTGCAGAGGGGCTCCGGGATCTCCAGTGGAACGCACCGGAGCCCCTCTGCACTGTGCTCAAGGAGCACGTCCCGGGGGGGGGGGGGAGGGGAGAGGTTACTCCCTCCCCTTTTAGTCGCCTTATACGACAGGCAGGGGATACCGTAGTCTTATTCTTGAGAGCCCAGAACTACAGGGCTGCGGGCCGGTCTGCCACCGTCCCGCCTGCGCCATCTCCTAACGGGATCGGCCCTCTCCCGATCCCGTTCGGCGGACTCCTTCTGGGCGTGCCCTAAACCATTAGGCTATTGACGCTTCAAATTGTACATGTATTCACTGACATCATAGTTGTGCTTCACGATCCCATCTGATGTTAAGTGGAAATTAAGTCTAGACGCTTAAGTCAATAAATGATTGACTCTACTCTTGAAAATACCAACATTGTAATCGGAGGGAAAGACAGACGCGGGTAAACTATTCCAGTTTACTGTACCAATTTTTAATATAGCTTCTTTCATTTAAGGGATGTTTGCAACAAAATGCATCCGTACATCTTGAAATCCTATAGTGAGTGGAGGAAGTAATTTGCTAGGCTCGAATTGTGCCACTATGGTTTCCCGATGGAGTGAAAAAAATACTTAAATAATTATAAAAATAAATAAAAAATTAAATGTATAATGACATACAAAAGATCAGTATGTAATTAGTGGAGTCGTCATGGCACAATAATTGACTCGTAGTAAGTTTCGGCTGGCCCGTGTCGCCTTGCGCTGCGAGGGCACAGGGGGGGAGGGAGTAACCTCCCCCCCAGAACGTGCTCTCCTTGAGCAGAGTGCAGAGGGGCTCCGGTGCGTTCCACGTTGAGATCCCGGAGCCCCTCGTTATGCACCGAGGAAAGGGCCACCGGGGAGGTTTTAGTGGGTAAGAACCCCACATAACCGCCGCGTTCCCCCCAGAAGGCGGGGTATCTTTCTGAAGATTTCCTCCACGTCAAAAAAAAAAAAGTTTAATTAATAAAATAGCTACCTCGGATCGGACTGCTAACGCTAACATAGTAACCGTCCAAACCCTTATTTCTAGTTACTAGCTAATAGAGGTTCAGTCTAAGCGACCTAAGAGCTATGCCACGAAGCAGTAAAGGCCAGCCTCTCTGGCCAACTGTGTTAGTTGTCCAAAAGAAAAAGAAATCTTAAAGATTCCCGATATTTAAAGACAATTAGCTATTTATTTATATAGTGCTCTTGACAGTTACGGAGTATGTGTCCGCGATTAGGTACAAAGGTACTTGTGTCGACACTCCACTCGAGGCACAGCTCTTAGATCGCTTAGCTTCAGAGGTTCAGGCTTCTCAAATCCGGTGAAGCAGTAAAGGCCAGCTTCTCTGTGCCAACTGTGTTAGTTCGTCAAAAAAAAAAACACTCGTTACTCCCAATTGATCAGGTTAACCGTCCTAGGATCTCTGCCACATCTCAAATTCCGTTACAAGTAACGGCCGGCTTCCACACAAGGTTCGTTAACACATTTAAGTATCGGTTAAAGGCCATAGGTTGTATAACTGGTTGATAAAACCTCAGTTACGTTCACTTAATGAAGTTATTAAGTTATTGACTGCTCCCGATGCGGTATCTTTTTATAACCTTTTTCCTTACTATACCAGAGATTCCCAAATGTTTAGCAAAAGGGCAAAATTTAAAAAACAAATTGTGTGCCAAATCTGCTCGCTTAGTGAACTTTTATTACACTAAACAAAACCAAATTTTCTACCTAATAAATATTCACACGACTACCACATAAGTTATTTAACAAACTTTAGTTTATAAACTCGGAGTTAGGTACAACATCTCCCTAATACAGGCTATGTATTAGTCTAGCAGGGAGATGTGTACCGAAGGACGAAACCGAAGTAAGAAAATGTTTATGGAATATGATATATAATATATGAAAATATGTATGTATCTAATATTTATTATTGCGACCTATGTGCTCGCATCTCGTTGGAAATTCGGAGGTTGTGAATAATCCTTGCGCGTTACCGCTATTTTATGGGCAAGCCCCACCACTTAGATGTTAGGAGCGTTGCTGGAGTTTCTTCGACCACTTCTTCTCCCAGCGCCAACGCTTCCCGAAGTGGCACTTAAAGTTAGTTTATCTTTTGAATGTCCCTTAGATTATCCGTGAAATAGCAACCGAGTCGTGGTTCGGCCCTCTCGGCACCCTCGGATCGGATAACTTACGCGTAACATAGTAACCGTCCAAACCCTTATTTCTAGTTACTAGCTAATAGAGGTTCAGGCTTCTCAAATCCGGTGAAGCAGTAAAGGCCAGCTTCTCTGTGCCAACTGTGTTAGTTCGTCAAAAAAAAAAAACACTCGTTACTCCCAATTGATCAGGTTAACCGTCCTAGGATCTCTGCCACATCTCAAATTCCGTTACAAGTAACGGCCGGCTTCCACACAAGGTTCGTTAACACATTTAAGTATCGGTTAAGGGCCATAGGTTGTATAACTGGTTGATAAAACCTCAGTTACGTTCACTTAATGAAGTTATTGACTGCTCCCGATGCGGTATCTTTTTATAACCTTTTTCCTTACTATACCAGAGATTCCCAAATGTTTAGCAAAAGGGCAAAATTTAAAAAACAAATTGTGTGCCAAATCTGCTCGCTTAGTGAACTTTTATTACACTAAACAAAACCAAATTTTCTACCTAATAAATATTCACACGACTACCACATAAGTTATTTAACAAACTTTAGTTTATAAACTCGGAGTTAGGTACAACATCTCCCTAATACAGGCTATGTATTAGTCTAGCAGGAGATGTGTACCGAAGGACCAAGTAAGAAAATGTTTATGGAATATGATATATAATATATGAAAATATGTATGTATCTAATATTTATTATTGCGACCTATGTGCTCGCATCTCGTTGGAAATTCGGAGGTTGTGAATAATCCTTGCGCGTTACCGCTATTTTATGGGCAAGCCCCACCACTTAGATGTTAGGAGCGTTGCTGGAGTTTCTTCGACCACTTCTTCTCCCAGCGCCAACGCTTCCCGAAGTGGCACTTAAAGTTAGTTTATCTTTTGAATGTCCCTTAGATTATCCGTGAAATAGCAACCGAGTCGTGGTTCGGCCCTCTCGGCACCCTCGGATCGGATAACTTACGCGTAACATAGTAACCGTCCAAGCCGAGGTTACCTCTCACCGAGGGGACCCTTGTGAGGTACTAGCAATAGAGGTTCTGGCTAAGCGAGCTAAGAGCTGTGCCACCTCTCAATCCGGTGAAGCAGTCAAGGCCAGCCTCTCTGGCGAATCTGTGTAGTTCGTCATAAAAAAAATCGTTGGAAATTTTGAGTAAGTCAGCGTTGTATTTTGTGCCAGAGCCGCACTTAACGAGTCAAAGGGCGATGCGCGCTCTAGAGACGCGCTTCGGTCTGGGGGTAAGTAGGGCCCATTGCGGAAATGGCAGAATAATTATTGTATTTCCGGATTATAGTAGGGATATAAACTATATGCTTAATAGCTATTTTATCAGAGCATGTAATGAATTCAACAACCTTTGTAAGAAATACAATAATGTCGACCTATTTCACGTCAGTGATGCCTCCATACGTAAGCTTTTTATAAGTATATTTAGCGAAATTTTGTCTGCGGGACCTTGATACTGTTTTCCAATATTGTGTTACCTAAGTTTGCGTATCTCTAGTGTTTTATTTATTTTCCTAACTTATTTGCGAAACCTTGTTATCTGCTAATCTAGTGATATATTTGTAAATTATATAACAAGCATTGAATAGCTGTAAGTTTTCCTGTATCAAATAAATAAATAAATAAAATATTACAAAATAGAATTAATCAGAACATAACCAAATTCTCATCAAACTACCCAAGAAGTACATAATTTACAATACAAAAAAATTATCGAAATCACTTGGCGTGATATTGAGTTATTCGTCATTTTGTCGCGCACAACTATATATATAAAAGAAAATATGTGTGGGTATGTTCCATATATGCTCCGAAACGGCTGGACCGATTTCAATGAAACTTTCAAGGAATCTTCAGATTGACCTGACGAGTAATCGTGTAAAGTTTGGTGACGATCGGAGCACTCCTCTTTTTGAACTGTCAAATAAAGCTGTTATGTACTATGATGATATTCTATTGTTTTATAACACAAATTTGTATTGACACATGCGTTGTGTATATTTATGTCATTGTGAACCATATTGAAGTACAAATATATTAAAGATAACAATTAGGTATTTTGAAGTATTCAAGGTAAGTTATAGCGCCGCGAATGTATCCGTTTACTGATGCTGCTGATATGTCTCCAGGACTAACTTATCCAGGAACTCTCCGCTGTCGCGCGCGGTTGGGTTTGTTAATACTCTGAGTCTGTGTTTATCGAAGCTGCCTACAAATGCGTAGAAGGTGTTTGACTCTATTATATTTATATATTATTGTCAATACATAAAGCAGCTTTTTATTTGTTTTAATTTTAATAATATATATTTAACTAAGTTTTTATAACATCATATTGGTATTATCTGTGACGGTATTATAATTTTTGTTGATTTAAACAAATAAATAAATAAATAAATGTATATGGGTGTAGGTAATGATCTTCACCCGCTCGAGAAGAGAATGAATACGGAGAGAAATGAATAATTTAATATATTGTGTGAGTTAAATCAAATATTTAATGGTGTGAGTTTATTGTTTAAATAAGATGAAACAAAATCTAGCCCGATGTCGCGGGCTAGGTACGCTAGTGCTTAATACAAATTGAAGGCTAATTTCGTTTTATAGATGCCGTTATTTGGTTTGGACCACACGCGAAGCGCCAGCTTTCAAATAAGAAAAGAATCGTCAAAATCCGTTCACCTACTCAAAAGTTATGAGGTAACCAACATAAAAACGTACAGACGTAGGACTCGCATCCAAGCACAACAAAATATCACCCTTAGAATGATCCTAAACGCGGGGCGTTACGTCAGAAATGACGTAATACACCGCGATTTAGGCATCGAATCGATCCACGAATTTGTCACGAGACTAGCTCGTAACCTATTCGACCGCGCGGACAACGGTCCGCACGAACACCTGCGCGGGTTCGCCCCGCAACACGCGCGTCCTCCCGACGTGCGCCGTAGGTTCAAATTCCCCTATTCTAGGGAGATTTTGAACTCATAGGCCCCCCTCTCGACCTCCGTCTCAATCGAGACCGAGAGGTCGAGAGGGCGTAGAAGATAGATTCGTCGCGGCTGACGCTTGAGGGATTAGCCCCGACGTAAAAATAGTTATTCCTAAAAAAATCCGTTCCAAAACGGTACCCAAGACCAGGGGAGCAGTTGCCCCCTGCGCTGAAAACCCGGGTAATGGGGTAACACCCCGAGGCCCGTACCTGCGAGGTTCCCGTGAACCTTGTAGATGACTCGACTGACTGACTGACGTACAGACGAATTGAGATTCCTCTCTATTTTTTTTAAGTCGGTTGAAAAGGTTGGGAACCACTGATCGCAATTAGGTAATAAACTAATTATTTTATACTAGAGATTTTAATGGTTGCATGTCAATATAGAGACATATATTAAGGGCCGGAAACATCTTTGAGAATTAGATATCGTCTCGTAATTGTATCCGTTGCGAGTGTATTGTGAAATCTGAGAGGAATTCCAACATAGATATCAATGAATAGAACAGATAGATTCTACATATATTCTTACAATGTGGGTATTTTCAAGAGTAGAATGAATAGGCATTAACTAAATTAGTGCACCTTACCATCAGGACTGCATTTCCACTTAACATCAGGTGGGATCGTAGCATAAAGGTATTAAAAAAAAATCTATTAAGTATTATTTAGGTTTTAGAAACTTTATTCTCACTATAGACATTAAAGGTCACTTACATGAGAACAATAAAATAACTAATATTATAAAACAATAAGTTCGCTTGCATATGGAAGAACTCCTAACGCATCCATTTGCTTTGGGACGATTAACTTCGATATGGAAGTATTATCGAATTGGCACCCAAAGTTAGTAAAGTTTTTGAATGTCCCTTACATTATCAAAAAAAATAGCGACCGAGTTTTAGAGTTGAAGCGTCAATAGCCTAATGGTTCAGGGTACGGCCTGCGAATCGTAAGGTCGTGGGTTCGAAGCCACCATTCGACTATTGCCGTGAACCATGTCCCAGCACAAGCTTAAGCTTAGTCGGAATGGTTAACAAGATTGTTAGTAATATTTCTGAAAAAAAAAAATATAATATTGCTAGCTTTGTTTAAAAAAAAGTTCGGCCCTTTCGGGCGCCCTCGGATCGAAATGTTTACGTAACACAGTAACCGTCCAAGCTAGCCCTTACCGGTGGAACTGTGGGATGTTATCCCGTGACCCCCACATACATGGTCGTATGGGGAATACCGTGTGAAGATTTTTAGTCGGTTGGAGCCCGACACTACCGCCGTCGCCGGCCCTTATAGCTTCGGGGTGTGCATCCGCATTTTGTTACACACGTAAAAAAAGCCCTTACCGGTGGGTCCTTGTGGCGAGTTACTAGCTATAGGAGTTCAGGCTAAGCGACCTAAGAGCTATGTCACCTTTAATCCAGTGACGCAGTAAAAAAATCTATTAAGCTGTCATAAACATTGTGTCAACTTCAATAGATAAGGTTCTAAATTTTCAATCTTCCCCGAATGTCACGGTTATTTCTATGGCATTTCCAAGAAACAGAACTTCCAAGGGAAGTTCTGTTTTCGATATATCCTTACGATAATTCAGAAATAGAAACGTTTATTCGATTTGAATTCGGTACTTGGTTCAAGCTTTTTAGATATATTTAAATGAACATGTCTTTTATATTTTGCGCTGTTAGTATTTGAGAGACGAATTCTGAGGCGTATCTTTGGCGCTGTGTACGAGAACAACCAATGGCGGAGGCGTTATAACCAGAACCTTATGACCTCTACCAGGAACTGCACGTGGCTGGGCACATCAAATTAAACAGACTTAGATGGGCTGGTCATGTGCAGAGAATGGATGAAGCCAGGATATCCAAGGCAGTTATGACGAGGGACCCCGAAGGTCGAAGAGTTCGGGGAACACCAAAGCTCCGCTGGATAGACGGTGTCAATCGAGACGCCAAAGAAATTGGCATAGGAACCTGCAGGACTGCGGCCATGGATAGACCGAGGTGGAGGATGTTGCTTGACCAAGCCAAGGCTCACAAAGGGCTGTAGAGCTTATAGAAGAAGAATTTTATATTAGTAAAGAATTTTCTTGCTCTAACGTCAAATCAAACACTCATTGACTTACTGTTGCTTAGCAACGCCGTCTAATAAGAGGGTATACACGGATAAAAAATTCTTAAAAAAAAAATTCATTTGCTAGATCGACTTATCGCCCCCAAAATTTCGTTAAAATCTTCGGAGTATTTCCTCGTTAAAACGTATTAAATGTATATGGGAGTATTTAACAATTCATAATTAAAGATATGCATGGATTGACCAGAGCGATTTACATAAATAGGCTAGATTGATTATTATTCAATCTATCGCATTTTATATAGAATGTAGGTACATAAGAATTAGCAAATTGGGCTCCTTTCGTCCAGGCTTTTGACAGCGCAATAACCATTGCTCTTGCAGAGTTCCAATAGAGGGACCTCATACGATAAAACAACGAAATAACAGATAATAACTCACATGCTCGATCTTGTGGTTTAGCATTACGGCTCCAACAACCCAGCAGAGATTTAAACTACACAAGTATCGACCCAGAGGTCCACACACTTTAACTGATCTGAAACAACTATCACAAATTCTTCCAAGAACGTAATTATTGTCACTGACACTCAAAAACATTGACATAAGCTCCCCGACCCGACAGAACTGAAGTCAGATGAAACCATAGGCACCGCCATAGACACAGTTATTGATTTAAAATATTAGTCCATAAAAATGTTAAAAAGAAATGTAAACAGAAAGGTTATTACAATTTATTATTAAATACAGTGGTATTCTGCCAGTTAACCAGAAAATTAAATATTTAGTAGCAACTGAGAACAACACAAATGATTTAAATGATTTTCTTGTTAAAAAATATGTATATGGCAATTTAAGAAAAACAGCACGTAATATTTACGAAGAACCAAGCGCGATAAACTACTTTGGGGAACGGACGCGTAGGTACTTAGTACCGAGAATATACAATTCATATAAACTTCCAGAAGACTACCTGCAGAAAAACAACAATAAGAAATTAAAACGCAGCTACTAAGTACCAACGCTGCCGAATATTGTAGATAAATTAGAAATAAATTAGTGTATAGATTTATGGGTGCAGTTTTTGACAATAAACTGCCCTGGCAGTTTGGAGAGATAATTTAACTAAATGTTTTTGAATAAAAAAAAAAAAAAAAAGAATACTCTGTACTGAAATGTCATTAGTGTCGTGCTAAGAAAACAAAATGGCGCGCGGACTAATGGCGACTATGATCTAATGATGTTGTCGCTGCTAGTCGATTGCTATCGACTTTTACAGCTTCATCGGATTCTGCGCTCGCGAAGACCTGAGTTCGCGAGCTAGATAAATAACTAACTAACCTAACCCTACCCTAACGTACTAGAATATGCACGTAACGGACTGCCATGTCGCCGAAAATTTCTTCTTATCACTGGATGTTGTCTACTTGATAGTCGTAGGGAGGTTCGGACCTCTCCTGCGCATATCGTCAACTGTTTCGTTTGCTATGGGCGGTGAGAACCGCCCTGAAACGCGGGTGTCGTAATGTGTACGCGCTATGTGGTCCTATTGCGCCGAGCTCGAAGGCGAGTCGGGTCGCAGGTGTGACGTTGTTTGTTAGTGCTTGCTAGTAGTACGTGGCGAGGCCTCCGTCTGCATTTAGTGGCGTTTGGGTCTGGTGTGTAATTGACGGTGTTTACCAAGAAGTGATGTTGGGCCGTTTTTGGAGGAACTCTGGGGTAGTTTCAATTTTAGGTCACTGTGGAGGTCTATGTTTCTTTGGAACCATCTGGCGCCTGTGGCTCTCGAATGAAGTGATTTTGTAATGTTTGCAGTTTTCTTAAGCTGCTTTTTGGAATGTGGACTAATGGCGAGATTAACTAACTTTCATTTTCATCGTAGACATAACAATTAGGTGTATGTATTTAAACAGACTTGGCTTAAAGTATTTTTAACTTAATTTTAGATTATAATAATAGTGACTTGCTAATATTATTCTTGTACTTTCGTTTTTACTACCTAATATTTTTAACGGAGCAATTCTTGTATATATCGACTCTGTAAAACAAGAACGTAGTCTGTCTTTGACTTTTTGTTTCATTACCATTTTCTTTATACATATGTTTTTTTTTTAATCAGGATCGTTTTCGGAAAAGATCTCCTAATACCCTGTATGTATATCGACGCTGGAAAACAAGAACGTAGTAACCCACAAAAATGAAATTGTTCACCAGAGACGAAAAACATTAAAAATATAAAAAAATTATAACTTTCGTGTTTGTGGACCTAGAGCTGTCGTTTTGTTGAATAAGTATTGTAGCACGGCATTAATCTAGAGTTTTCTTAAAGAAAATCGTTTTACGGTACAAAAAATAAAAAGAGAAGTGTCAATGTTGAAAATCCTATCGTTATTTTTCATCTAACTGTTACAAGTCATATATCATTCGACGCGTCTTTTTTCTGATTCCAACGACGTAAAAAATAGCCATATGTGTCACTTACTACGTTTTTGCTTTCCAGCCACGATATATAATCTGAATTCCGGAATCGACTTTGTTGAAATTTTGCAGGCAGAGTGTTTCGAGGGCGATTCCGGCGATTTCGGGTACGTTCATGACAATCCAATACTGAAAGAAGTGGCCGAAGAAATTGCAGCAACCCTCCTAACATCTAAGGGTTAAAACTCAGCGATCGAACCCAAGGCCTAACGTACGGATCAGTGGTGGTCATCAGAACAGTGACGAAAAACTGCAACTGCACGACAGCGTCCAACATGCTGTAGTGGCGATATCCCGACGAGGGCAGTTCGTTAATGAATTAAGACACGATGTATCTTGCCGTGCGCTCGCCGTACACATTTTTATAAATGTGTGATAATTATTTAACATTGTGACTCAAAATAAGAATAATTTTTTCTTATGACGAACTTCACAGATTGGCCAGAGAATGGCCTTGACTGCTTCACCGGATTGAGAGGTGGCACAGCTCTTAGGTCGCTTAGCCTGAACCTCTATCGCTAGTAACTCGACACAAGGGTCCCCCATTGAGGGTAACCTCGGCTTGGACGGTTTAGGTAAGGATAAATGTTTCGGCCCTGTAGTTCTGGGCTCTCAAGAATAAGACTACGGTATCCCCTGCCTGTCGTAGAAGGCGACTAAAAGCCTCAGGTTCACTGGGCGACAAGGGTGGGGCCTGTGTCGTCCGCTAATGTAGACCCGGGAAGAAGGCGAAATCGGCTGGCCCGTGGCGCCTTGCACTACGAGGGTACAGGGAGTGAGTAACCCGGTGCGTTCTACTGGAGATCCCGGAGCCCTTCGTCATGCACCGAGGAAAGGGCCACCGGGAGGTTTTAGTGGGTAAAACCCACATAACCGCCACCTTCCCCAGAAGGCGGCGGTATCTTTTGATGATTTCCTCCCCGTTAACAAAAAAGGATAAATGTTACGTTGTCTTGTATTGGATGGCGTTACTATCATGTATGTGTCAATGTTTTTTCAATAAATCTATTGTCAATTTCACTTTAGTATGTGATTTGTATCGTGTTTGATTTTGGGTGTAGAATAAAGCTATATCAATCTTGTTTATTTATTGGTAATTTCTAATCAAATGATGTGTGTTACAGACGCATGCACACGTTGTCACACGTTTAAAATACAATCTTAACGCGCTAGGAGTACAACATCAAAAGGTTCACATCAGCCGTACGTACAAGAATTACAGTAATTTATCTTGGAGATGAAGTGGGTTAATTCGTATGTTAATATAATTTGGAGAGTAGGTGTTTTTTTATAGAAGAAAAAAATGTTTATTTTATTTAAATTTCTTCATGGCCAGTATCAATTTCTAGTTGTTGGTTAATTCAATGCCTAGAAAGAGCGGGTAGAACTGGTTTCCGAACGCAGATAGTGTTCGAAATTTAAATAATGTGAGTAAAATCCGTTCAATTTGTCAACTATGTTATTGCCTCTGTCCGCCGCGTTTTGCAATGACAGCTTTGATGTTGTTAATTATTTGGGCGTCTTGTATCTTTTAATCTAAGAAGAATGTCTGAAGATCTGTTTGACGGCCGGTCGGCTGTGGAAGCAATTAGTGACTGAGTTATAACTCTTTTAAAATTATACCATGTTAAATATTTACTTACGGGTTGTGATGTGTTGAATGACTTCTAGAATGACGAGTAGCTCGTAACGGTTACCCGCTGCTCGTTTATAACAACGGTAATCGGTAGTTGTTAGAAAATTAACCAAGTGTGCTATTAGAGCCGTGGTAGCTGGATCGTTTCAAATTTAGTTGTAGTGTTAGCTGGCAACACATGACACCCGGCATTTGTGATACATAATACCTACTTCCAATAATATCTTGATGATTTACCTGAACCTTATTGTATCTTTAATTCATAATTAATTATTTAGTGATCGTCATATTAACTTGGCATTGTAAACAATAGTTTAACTTTATTAGTTCCTAATCTGACTTGTTTTTTGACTTTTGGTAACAGATTTGTGAGGACGCGCAGTTGTCATTTTTTGTTGGTTATAAATAATTCTTGGATAACGTTACGCTGCCTGAATAAAGCGAGTTATTAGTTGTTGGATTGTTTTACTCCACGAAACCACCAGAATCATAACAGTAGTTAAATGTTATGGCGCCGCGAATGTATCCGTTTACTGATGCTGCTGATATGTACATGGGTGTAGGTAATGATCATCAGAGAAGAGAATGAAAACGGAGAGAAATGAATAATTTTATATATTAAAGTTAAAGTTGCTAAAACTTATATATATACAATATATTTGTCCTAATTGCTGGGCAGAGGCCTTCTCTGTAAAGAGAGTATAAGGGCACAGTCCACCACGCGACCCTAATGCGGATTGGCAGACTTCACATGTCGTAGAAAAATTTCTAAGACATGTAAGTTTCCTCACGATGTTTTCCTTCACCGCCGAGCGCGTGGTTAATCAGCACATAAAATTGCAACAACAAATTTATTGGTGCCGGCACCGAGGATCGAACTCGGGTTGCTAGCGTACTATGCAACTTGAGTCAACCGCTAGTCTGACACTGAGCCACGGTAGCTGAGATACCATTTTATATATTGTGAGAGTTAAATTAAATATTTAATGATGTAAGTTTATTGTTTAAATAAAATAAGGCAAAATCTAGCTCGACGAAATGGGCTAGGTACGCTAGTTATTATTAAATCTTCAGATACATTATTTTACTATTATTGTATATACTTTTTCTGTGATTTATTATAATTGTACAAATTTATAATAGTACGCTACCCGGTGGCGGCACCAATTATGTTTGAATAAGATTTTTTCAGATTAGCCAGTGAGGCTGACCGGCACTGTTTCACCGGATTTGAGAGATATATTTTTTTAAAGAACGCTAGCAATATTTCTTTGTTTTTTTCAGGAATGTTACTAACAATCTTGTTAACTGAGCTGCTTGTGCTAGGACATGGTACACAGGACATGGCAGCCCTGTAGTTCTGGGCTCTCAAGAATAAGACTACGGTATCCCCTGCCTGTCGTAGAAGGCGACTAAAGCCTCGGGTTCACTGAGCGACAAGGGTGGGGCCTGTGTCGTCCGCTAATGTAGACCCGGGAAGAAGGCGAAATCGGCTGGCCCGTGGCGCCTTGCACTACGAGGGTACAGGGAGTGAGTAACCCGGTGCGTTCTACTGGAGATCCCGGAGCCCTTCGTCATGCACCGAGGAAAGGGCCACCGGGGAGGTTTTAGTGGGTAAAAACCCACATAACCGCCACCTTCCCCAGAAGGCGGCGGTATCTTTTGATGATTTCCTCCCCGTTAACAAAAAAAAAAAAAAGGACATGGTTCACGGCAATAGTCGAATGGTGGATTCGAATCCACGACCTATATTGCCTATTGACGCTTCATTTCTTTCATTATTTGGGCGTTACTGGGCTCAAAGGTCCTCACGGTGAGTGATAAATCTGGACAGCATGTCAGTTAAAAGGCCCTGCTCGATCGGTAGGTTTACCATGGATCAGCCCTGTAGTTCTGGGCTCTCAAGAATAAGACTACGGTATCCCCTGCCTGTCGTAGAAGGCGACTAAAAGGGGCCTCGGGTTCACTGGACGACAAGGGTGGGGGCCTGAGTCGTCCACCAAAGTGGACCCGGGAAGAAGGCGACATCGGCTGGCCCGTGTCGCCTTGCGCTTCTGAGGCACAGGGTGGGAGGAGTAACCTCCCCCGGGACGTGCTCTCCTTGAGCACAGTGCAGAGGGGCTCCGGTGCGTTCCACTGGAGATCCCGGAGCCCCTCGTCATGCACCGAGGAAAGGGCCACCGGGGAGGTTTTAGTGGGTAAGAACCCACATAACCGCCACCTTCCCCAGAAGGCGGCGGTATCTTTTGATGATTTCCTCCCCGTAAACAAAAAAAAAAAAAAGGACATGGTTCACGGCAATAGTCGAATGGTAGATTCGAATCTACGACCTATTGACGCTTCATTTCTTTCATTATTTGGGCGTTACTGGGCTCAAA
The DNA here is from genome assembly GCA_029286785.1 of Meandrusa payeni. Lineage (NCBI taxonomy): Eukaryota > Metazoa > Arthropoda > Insecta > Lepidoptera > Papilionidae > Meandrusa > Meandrusa payeni. Next base: position 374,557 of record JAGSMX010000036.1, read on the forward strand.
GGTCCTCACGGTGATAAATCTGGACGGATAATCAAGGCGCGTCAGCCTGTCAGTTAAAAGGCCCTGCTCGATCGGTAGGTTTACCATGGATCAGCCCTGTAGTTCTGGGCTCTCAAGAATAAGACTACGGTATCCCCTGCCTGTCGTAGAAGGCGACTAAAAGGGGCCTCGGGTTCTCTGGGCAACAAGGGTAGAGGCCTGAGTCGTCCACCAAAGCGCACCCGGGAAGAAGGCGACATCGGCTGGCCCGTGTCGCCTTGCGCTTCTGAGGCACAGGGTGGGAGGAGTAACCTCCCCGGGACGTGCTCTCCTTGAGCACAGTGCAGAGGGGCTCCGGTGCGTTCCACTGGAGATCCCGGAGCCCCTCGTCATGCACTGAGGAAAGGGCCACCGGGGAGGTTTTAGTGGGTAAGAACCCCACATAACCGCCGCCTTCCCCCCAGAAGGCGGGGTATCTTTCTGAAGATTTCCTCCCCGTAAACAAAAAAAAAAAAAAAGGACATGGTTCACGGCAATAGTCGAATGGTGGATTCGAATCTACCACCTATTGCCTATTGACGCTTCATTTCTTTCATTATTTGGGCGTTACTGGGCTCAAAGGTCCTCACGGTGAGTGATAAATCTGGACGGTTAATCAAGGCGCGTCAGCATGTCAGTTAAAAGGCCCTGCTCGATCGGTAGGTTTACCATGGATCAGCCCTGTAGTTCTGGGCTCTCAAGAATAAGACTACGGTATCCCCTGCCTGTCGTACAAAACGACTAAAAGGGGCCTCAGGTTCACTGGACGACAAGGGTGGGGGCCTGAGTCGTCCACCAAAGTGGACCCGGGAAGAAGGCGACATCGGCTGGCCCGTGTCGCCTTGCGCTTCTGAGGCACAGGGTGGGAGGAGTAACCTCCCCGGGACGTGCTCTCTTTGAGCACAGTGCAGAGGGGCTCCGGTGCGTTCCACTGGAGATCCCGGAGCCCCTCGTCATGCACCGAGGAAAGGGCCACCGGGGAGGTTTTAGTGGGTAAGAACCCCACATAACCACCGCCTTCCCCCCAGAAGGCGGGGTATCTTTCTGAAGATTTCCTCCCCGTAAACAAAAAAAAAAAAAAGGACATGGTTCACGGCAATAGTCGAATGGTGGATTCGAACCTACCACCTATTGCCTATTGACGCTTCATTTCTTTCATTATTTGGGCGTTACTGGGCTCAAAGGTCCTCACGGTGAGTGATAAATCTGGACGGTTAATCAAGGCGCGTCAGCATGTCAGTTAAAGGCCCTGCTCGATCGGTAGGTTTACCATGGATCAGCCCTGTAGTTCTGGGCTCTCAAGAATAAGACTACGGTATCCCCTGCCTGTCGTACAAAACGACTAAAAGGGGCCTCAGGTTCACTGGACGACAAGGGTGGGGGCCTGAGTCGTCCACCAAAGTGGACCGGGAAGAAGGCGACATCGGCTGGCCCGTGTCGCCTTGCGCTTCTGAGGCACAGGGTGGGAGGAGTAACCTCCCCGGGACGTGCTCTCCTTGAGCACAGTGCAGAGGGGCTCCGGTGCGTTCCACTGGAGATCCCGGAGCCCCTCGTCATGCACCGAGGAAAGGGCCACCGGGGAGGTTTTAGTGGGTAAGAACCCCACATAACCGCCGCCTTCCCCCCAGAAGGCGGGGTATCTTTCTGAAGATTTCCTCCCCGTAAACAAAAAAAAAAGGACATGGTTCACGTCAATAGTCGAATGGTGGATTCAGATCTACCACCTATTGCCTATTGACGCTTCATTTCTTTCATTATTTGGGCGTTACTGGGCTCAAAGGTCCTCACGGTGAGTGATAAATCTGGACAGCATGTCAGTTAAAAGGCCCTGCTCGATCGGTAGGTTTACCATGGATCAGCCCTGTAGTTCTGGGCTCTCAAGAATAAGACTACGGTATCCCCTGCCTGTCATTGAAGGCGACTAAAAGAGGCCTCGGGTTCACTGGGCGACAAGGGTCTTCCCCTCTACCCTCGCAGTGCAAGGCGACACGGGCCAGCCGATGTCACACGACAAAGGCCCCCACCCTTGTCGCCCAGTGAACCCGAGGCCCCTTTTAGTCGCCTTCTACGACAGACAGGGGATACCTTAATCTTATTCTTGAGAGCCCAGAACTACAGGGCTGAATCGTTTCATTTATCTATACTAAAATGATGGAACGTAAATAATTCTAATAAAACGTTCTAAAAATATGTTTTCTTTAATCAGTATCGATTCTTTTTCCGTCCCATCAGCAAATTTGTCATTTGTACTATCGTCTATCTTCATTTTCGGAACCGGTCTCCTAATATCCTGTAGTACTTTTTATCGGTGCCTTGTTCCTGCTGTGAGATGCGGTGCAGAGGTACTCTGTTGGGCTGGTCCACCAGTCGCACAACGAGCGATGGAAAGAGCTATGCTCGGTATTTCTCTATAGAATCCTAAAGGAAGAAATGCGAAGAACCAAGGCTTAAAGTCAGCAAGTTGAAGTGGCAACATCTGTCGAGTCAGTGAGGATAGAGGAAAGTCTTGGAATGTTTATCATGTGTCGGAGTAACGTAGCTTTCCCTCCAGATGGACCGACCACCTTATAAGGATTGGAAGTGACTGGATACGGAATGCGGTGAATGGTATATGGTGGAAGGCATATTTCCAGCTTTGGATAGATACAGGCTGACGATTATTACTTTGGAAAAGAAAATTTTACTGATTGTAGATAGGACTATAACAATACAAAACTAGGTAGGTACCCTTTAATAAATGTGGTAGATAAAAGGCAATATAGGCGCGTTTTTTTTGTGACTACCCTACATTGATAAGCAGGCTAATATTGTAATTTATAATAAATAAAGATATTCACTGGATCTAGTTAATTAGCTCAAAATTTAAAATTATTGTCTACCTAACGTAACTTTAGTGGCGCCATCTCTCGATTTACTATGTTACTGGCACGGGGACAAGCGTTTTAAAATCATACCTAATGTTCCAGTTAGATACATTTCCAAGAGATGGCGTTTTCACACCATGATATATAGTAGACTTGAATTTTGTGTAGGGATGATGAGCATAAAAATATCGATATGTCGTAATTTCAACTTGCTAAATTCCTCATCACTAATATTTTCCAAACAAATGAATGCATTAGACAATTCATTCCTTCGTATGACGTCGAACTTTTTTTTTATACGTATAAACTAGCGCTTGACCACGATCCCACCTGGTGTTAAGTTGTGATATAGTCGAAAGATGGTACTCGCTAGTTTAGTAAGTGCCTATTCACTCTACTCTTGAAGGCTCCCACGTCGTACTTGGACGGAAAGACTGACGCCGGCAACTTGTTCCACTCCTTTGCTGTGCGCACGATGAACGATGACTCAAATCGCATCACATCGACTATGAAAGGGTGGAGACCCGCCGAGTGTCTATACATCCGAAGGTAGAATGGGGATGGGGGAATCAACTCGTGTAATTCCTGTGCACACTCTCCAAAATGCTGGCCACCTTGCGCCGGTGCTCAAGATTATCTACGAACTTAATTTTTCTCATGTAACTTGTAAATGTGCTAGTGAGAAGTTTGTATCGATACAATGCGACAAATTGTAAGAATACATTGATATTTTCCATATATATAGTAATTGGCATATATTTAAGTGGCTTAAAAAAACTGTAGCACAGATTATAAAATTTATAATCCGTGCTACAATATTATTAGTTTACAACTACACTGCATATGAATGTATATACGGTACATACAACACTTGACACCCAGCGATTGTTATGCATAAAAACTACTTCCAATGATAACTAAGGTAGTTATTTACCTGAACAATACTGTATCTTTGACAAATTTTAACAAATACATTTTTGTCTATCTGTTTGTTAACCACTGGAACGGCTAGAGCGATTTTGACGGGACTTTCACGGACAGATAGCTGATTGTTGGTCTTGGTGATTGTTGGATTGACTGGCAACACATGACACCCAGCGATTGTTATGTATAACTACTTCCAATAGTATCTTAGTGATTTATCTGAACATTATTGTATCTTTAATTCATAATTAATAATTTAGTTGACCGCCAAATTAACTTGGCATTGTAAACAAACTATTGTTTTTAATTTTATTAGTTCCTAATCTGACTTCTAATTAATTTTGTATAAAGATTATGTTAGCTGGCAACACCTGACACCCAGCGATTGTTATACATAATAACTACTTCCAATGCTATCTTAATAATTTACCTGAACCTTATTGTATCTTTAATTCATAATTAATAATTTAGTTGATCGTCGTATTAACTTGTCATTGTAAACAATAGTTTAACTTTATTAGTTCCTAATCTGACTTCTAATTAATTTTGTATAAAGATTGTGAGGACGCGTCGTTGTGACGGTATTCGATAAAATAATTCCTTGTACAACGTTACGCTGTTTCAATAAAGCGAGTGTATTAGTTGTTGGACTATTTCATTCCACGAGACCTACAGATTATAACATGATGTATTATGGAGTAACTTACTTTTTAATAGCAGGTAACACCGCGACGCACACCTAGTTTAAATAAAGAGAAAATAAATACACATTTGTTTGTAAACGTGTATATAACAATTTAATATTTCTCAACCCCCATTAACCGATGACAATTGAGAGCGGGAAATGAAACATGACCGCAGTAACTGACAATTTATTATCTATATTACAAGGAGAAATGAAAAAAGAAATGCCATATTTCATTTAAAAAACTGCAACACTGGCTACATAAATTAGAATACATCTGTGAATCATGGAGACGGTATTATAAAAAAGTTCATAATCGCGTATTTTAAATTTCAAATTGGGCATCTTCAATTGATATCAACGTCATACATCATGTTTTAATCAGGTCATTCATATTACAACCCATTACAGTTAGATATGTACTAGCGGCGACTCCTCGTTTACTTTGACCGCATTGTCCGAAGACAACAAGACAATCTCGACAAACTGGTAGTAATAGAGTAAATTGAAGGGCAGCCCCGTAGTCCTGGACTTATAGAATAACTACTATAGACTATAGTATTCACTGCCTGTCGTAAGGCGAAAAAAAGGGGCCTCGGATCTATGGGCGGTAAGGGTGTCCGACCCGGAAAGAAGGTGCCACTGGTCTCGTGTCGCCTTAGCAATGCGAGGGTGACGTGCTTCCTGTGCGTTCGACTAGAGAGACGCCATACACTGTCAAGGGCTAAGTGGGGCTTAAGTGAGAAAGAGCTAAGTGAGGATAAACGATCACTGGGCTCGCTTGTTTCGTTAAATCCAAATAGTGCTTATTTGCACACCCGACATTCCGACCGACTGAGACAATTCGAGGACAAATTGGTGTGGAGGCAGCTCGTCAGCACATGAAGCACGATTTTCAGTAATGAAGACCACGCCGAAGTTAGCATATGCCAACAACGATTCTTATCGTATTTCGGCCACACAATGCACAGAGAAGGCAAGTTGAAGTGCCAATGGGCAGGACTCATACCGCGTAGAACAGATGGCCGATGGAACCGAAAAGTTCTCGATTGGAGACTACGGACTAGCAAGTGCAGTGTGGGACGTCCTCCCGCAAGGTGGTCTGACGACCTCATAAAGGTCGCAGGACACAGCTGGATGCGGGCTGCTTACAACCGGTCCTTTTGGAAATCGTTGGGGAGGCCTATGTCCAGCAGTGGATGTTTTACGGCTGAAATGGTGATGATGATGAATGCACAGAGATGACGAGTCTGAAGAGACTAATAGTTGGTTAAAAAGGAAAAAAACACGGAAAAAAGAAATCACGGCTGTAGATTTTTATCCTGATACAAAGTGATCACCATCGCCCATAAATATGCATAACACCTGAGGAGCTGCATGTGCACTGCCTTTGAGAATGGAGAAGGCTCGTTTCTTGAAGGTACCCAAATCGTACTGGTTCGGAAACACCGCTGGTGACCCAGTTGATTCCACAGGTTCAGGTAAGGTCTTCGAACGCTTCAGCCCTGTAGTACTGGGCTCTCAAGAATAAGGCTACGGTATCCCCTGCCTGTCGTAGAAGACGACTAAAGGGGCCTCGGGTTCAGAGTGCAGCGGCTCTGTCGCGTTCCTCTGGAGATCCCGGAGCCCCTCACCATGCACCGACGAAAGGGGCACCAGGGAGGTTTTAGTGGGTAAAAACCCCACATAACCGCCGCCTTCCCCCCAGAAGCCTGGGTATCTTTTTGAAGATTTCCTCCCCGTTAAAAAAAGTCTTCGAACGCCAACCATCAACTTGGTGTCGATGGAATTTGGTGCGGTTGTGACCGCACAGGAATAATAGCTTCATACGTCAGTATCCTGCGAAAACGTGCTGACCCATTCGTGCATGATGGAGTTCTTAACAATGCCATATTACTTAACCTCTCCAAAAATGAAAAAATACAATTTTCAACCCCTATGTCCCTCCCCCTTTTAATTCTAGAACGTGTATTAATAAGGTATACACTAACAAATCTTTCTAGATTATCTACTGGAAATAGATTTATAATTGTTAATTAATAATAACCATTTTGTGTGTGTGTGTGAATACAAATAACAGTCATTATTATGTGCTTGTGTAATTATGGCATAATAAATTATCTTACAATTCTAACCATAAATAATAGGTTGTCAAATATCTCCCTTCCGCCTTTTGTGTCATGCGGCACCCAAACATCAAGCTTTTTTTTGTATCCAGCCTTCTGCAGATGGTTTAAAATGGTTTGGTGACTAACTCCCATCTCCTGGGCGATGTCACGAGATGCCACATGCCGGTCTAACTCGATGTAGTCCATGATTTGATCGGTATTTGTCGTCACAGGTCTTCCGCCGGCTGGCTTATCCATGGTGTCGTTTTCACCGGCTCTGAATCGTCGAAACCATTCCTCCGTGGTTCGAAGTGATAGAGTACCATCCCCAAAACACCATTAATCTCACGGAACGTTTCTCTAGCGGATTTGCCTTTAACGAAGGAAAACTTTAAAATAGCGCGAATTTCGGCGTTAGTGAACTTCATGTTTACACGTCTATAACTGTTGAACGCAATATCCAAACTAATTATGCATAGCGTCGTTTTGTAGGTTATGTCAAGACCTTTCAAATTATGTATAGTATTGCTAGATACGAGCTCTGTAGCGCTTTGTACATAGCCGCGAAATTCAAAAGACAAAAAGGCGGAAGGGAGATATTTGACAACCTATTAAAACACGATATATGACATGGAGCCATCGGATTTCTGCAAACGCAACAGCGACAAAGGTAAAGGAATTACATACGATTTTGAGCCTTATTGCTTTAATATAACATTCAATTTAAAAAGTTTCCATTGCTATATACACATTGATTTAAGGCATGAAATAAAATAAAAATCGATTCAATGTTAAACAATATCAAATACGAGTATCACGCTGTTTGGACAAGTATCAAAATTACTATAGTTCTTGAACAAGTATCAAGATGATTTTAATTCTTGAACCACTATCAAAATTATAATCGTTCTTGAACAAGTATCAAGATGATTATTGTTCTTGAACAAGTAACTAGATAAATATTGTACTATCGGTTATTTATCTTGATAAAAAACCTACTATTGGATCTGTTAAAATGAAAATCGTTCTATTGGATCTGTTACCTAGATGAAAATCGTTCTATTGGATCTGTTACCTAGATGAAAATCGTTCTATTGGATCTGTTATCTAGATGAAAATCGTTCTATTGGATCTGTTATCTAGGTGAAAATCGTTCTAATGGATCTGTTATCTAGATGAAAATCGTTCTATTGGATCTGTTATCTAGATGAAAATCGTTCTATTGGATCTGTTATCTAGGTGAAAATCGTACTATTGGATATTTATCTAGATATAAATTCCTCTATTAATTAAATATGTATCAGGATATAAATCACACTATTGTATATGTATCGAAATGGAAATCACTGTATCATTCTTTATTATATTAATTATCTAACAATTATCGAAATGGACATCACATTACAAAGCCGGGACTTTAAAGAATTCATTTAAGCACAGATATCCATTTTGAGTTCCTGTGGTCGAGACAATAGACCAGCCAGAAAATATACTAGGGAACTATACCTAATTAAATTTTCTCGGTAATAAAATACATCATTCAGTGCTACCGTGTCGAATTGCGATAGAAGCGTCCACACAATTCTAGTCGCTATTGCGTTGCATTAAGGCACATTCACGTTCAGTTCGCTCCGCTCGATGGTTTTAATAGTCGTCCACGTCGTATAGGTTGTCGATTTCCTCGTCATCGAGCTGCATTGACTGGAAGTCCACTTTGTAGCGTAGGAGACCTGCAAATGATAAATATATTCACTAATTATTTCCAGAACAGTTGGTCATCACCTTTGTCGCATTCCCTCTTAATGGAGTCGAAAATTTTTAATGTTATAGATCAGGTCTTTCTGAAAGTCGGCATAATGCTTTTTAGTTCGTTTGGAATCTAAAGGGTGGCGGTTAAGGGGTCCAGAAAAAATGGGGGGCGTTGATGTGGATTCTTCTTCTTTGTCGTTCCCTCATTTCTGAGGATCGTGGTCACTAGAGCACCTCAAATGAACAATCTGCCTCCATCGGTTTCGGTCCGAGGCAGCCCTCACCAGCTGGTAGAGATTAGGAGAGATGGCACCTTTTACTTGGTCAGACCATCGTGTTGGCGACCGGCCTCTTGTTCTCTTGCCTTCTGTATTGCCAACGATGACCAGCTTTTCAAGGTTGCCACCCCTTTACGCGTCTAAGGATGTATAATTTGTAATTTCATTTACTTTATCTAGTATTTTAAATTCCACTAAAATTTAAACCCACCCTACTACACAATAACGAATTATTGGTTTATATTTCTACCCTGTGGTATAAAAACTTACAAGATTTTTTTTATTGGTATAAAAATGGGGGGCGCTAAAAGAAATAAATTTGATACACACTATTATAGATCTTATATATTAATTAGAAATTATATAAGGAGCAAATAACAGAGCTATGGCGTACATAATGGCTAAGAGCGATCTATTTAAGGCAACATTTTTTTAAATAAAGAAAGCTAGCAATATTTCTTCTTTAAAAAAAAATAACATTCTTGTTAGTAATATTTCAACTAAGCTTAAGCTTGTGCTAGAAGATGATTCACATCAATAGTTGAATGGTAGATTCGAACCCATGACCTTACGATTCGCAGACCGTACCCTAAATCATTTGGTTATGGATGCTTTAGTATTATGTACCTTTGTGTGGACAGAACAGGACGATGGCATAGAAATACAAATATTAAAAATTAACTCTACATACACTATATAATTTACACAAATAAGTAGTCCTTTTGAGAAACGTGAACACAAATTTATAAGATACCACGTGCTTTTACCCTTAACGGGGTAGACAGGCTGGTTTTATTGTCTGCTTTTCCACCAAGGTTATTAGGTTCCACATATAATGCGGGATGAGCCTATCGCTTTGCAAAGTGTGTATGTGTACAAAGGGTTTCTGTATACCTTAGTACATACCTCGTTGTCAGTAAAGCAATAAATAAGTATACATAAAAATTAAATGTGTTCTTTTCTTTATATAACTAAATATAACAAAGTCGTTATATATATAAATAGTGAGTCGTTATAATAATAAAGTCCATATAGTGATTCATGTATATGTATACATGAAATTGAAGACAGCGTTTCTGTAGAATATTTAGAGACACAACATTTGATGTCCTTATTCCATCTCTATCTCTTTTAAATAAATGTCACGACACTGACAACTGGGACATTAAACATTTGAATAATTATTATAAAATACAATTAAATAATAGATTTAAGTAAAAAGATCTTATATCTTTACTTTACATGCATATACATGATACATGATATACTTTGCTATGTGTAGGGTTAAAAAAAATCAAAATCCATGCAACACACATACAAAAAATAATATCACAAAATTACCTCTGTCCGACATCATCGCATGAAAGAAATGGAAAGATCGTTAAGATATGACATCAAATACTTAAAACTAACAATCACAAAAACGTTAATAACTTTCAACTTACCAGTAATATAAAAGTTAAAGTTACAGCCTTTATATATATAATATATATGTCCCACTGCTGGGCACAGGCCTTCTCTGTAAAGAGATTATAAGGGCATAGTCCACCACGCACACCTAGTGCGGATTGGTAGACTTCACATGCCTTAGAAATTTTTTCTAAGACATGTAGGTTTCCTCACGATGTTTTCCTTCACCGCCGAGCGCGTGGTTAATCGGCACATAAAATCAACACAAGAGCCGTGGTAGCTCAGTGTCCAGGCGGTTGGCTCGTGTTGCATAGTACGCTAGCAACCCGAGTTCGATCCCCGGTGCCGGCACCAGTAATATACTTAACGGTAAATAGGGGCTCAACTTAGATATTTAGGAGCAAAAACCAAAAACCGACTTCGTCTCCGACAAATCGAATCGGACGCTAAACGCTTATACGCACGGATCTTCTTTATATTTCCTAATCGAAAGAATATTACGAAATAGAATTTATCAAGACCTAAACAAACTTCCATCACCCTTTTCAATGAAAAATGAATCATCGAAATTGTTTTTTTTTTATTTCTATAAAGTGTGGAATGGAACTCTCTGCCGCGTTCAGTCTTTCCTCACGGGTACAATCTGGACACCTTTAAGTGCAATGTAAACAGACACCTTATAGGCTCACGTGCTCCATCCTAGGCTTTATCTTCGCCTTCCATCAAGCAAGATAGAAGCCAAACGTGAGCCTATTTACTATAAAAAAAGCCTGTCAACGTGGTATAGAATACGACACATATATCCAAGAAACAACTAAAGCGGTTGACGCCCTGAACTATGGGCAAAAACTGAAGTGGATTCTGGCCACATCGCCAGAATGAAAGACCAAAGATGGACCGCAAAAGTAACCAGATGGGATGGCCTACGAGGAAACCGAGGAAGAGGACGCCCCTTGACGTGAAGGCAAGATGAAATAATAAGAACAGGTAGCTCGTCGTGGATCACAGTAGCACAGGACAGGGAACAGTGAAACTCTCTGGAGGAGGCCTTTACCCGCTCAACAGGGGTTCTTGCAGAACAGTGAAAATGGCACTAAATTGTTATTTTTAATATTATTTTTTTGTAATGCAGGCTTTTTGCATAGTACATAGTATAGTTGGCTCTTGTTGCATAGTACGCTAGTAAGTTCGATCCCCGGTGCCGGCACCAATAAATTTGTTGTTGCAATTTTATGTGCTGATTTACCACGCGCTCGGAGGTTAAGGAAAACATCGTGAGAATACCTACATGTCTTAGAAATTTTTTTAAGATATGTGAAGTCTGCCAATACGCACAAGGGCCGCGTGGCGGACTGTGCCCTTATACTCTCTTTACAGAGAAGGCCTGTGCCCAGCAGTGGGACATATATAAAGGCTGTAACTTTACTAGGCTTTTTATTTTATTTATAAGTGCTTGACTATGATCCCACCTGATGTTAAGTGAAAATACAATTCTGGATGGTAAGGCGCACTAATTTAGAAAATGCCTATTCACTCAACTGTTATTAATAAAATATGCTGAAAATAACCACATTGTAAATACTGTATCAAGTGCACCAATATAATTGAGATTAACTACCCCGAGATTCCTAAACCAATACACAACCCCACCTCTTAGATGCTAGGAGCGTTGCTGGAGTTTCTTCGGCCACTTATTCTCCCAGCGCCAACGCTTCCCGAAGTGGCACCAAAGTTAATTTAGCTTTCGAATGTCCCTTAGATTATCCGTGAAATAGCAACCGACCGAGTCGTGGTTCGGCCCTCTCGGGCGCCCTCGGATCGGAATGCTTACGCGTAACATACTAGCCGTCCAAGCCGAGGTTACCCCCCACTGGGGGGACCCTTGTGTCGAGTTACTAGCTATAGAGGTTCAGGCTAAGCGACCTAAGAGCTGTGCCACCTCTCAATCCGGTAAAGCAGTCAAGGCCAGCTTCTCTGGCCAATCTATGTAGTTCGTCAAAAAAAAAAACCAATACACAAAATGAACATTCATTGGCATCACAGTTGTCGATATTTGCCAGTTTTGTCTTCTACTCCATTGGTGCCACTATTGTTTATCGATTACGTACCAATGAAACGCTAATCTAATTATTATTTGATGTATTTGGTAATGATGGAATGTTTATTGATTTGTCACTGGCAAATAGCGAACTTGCAGAAAATTGTATCACAACTATGATGCTTTACAAAGAGAACGTGTTTAGTAGGTTTTAGCAATCAGCCCTGTAGTTCTGGGCTCTCAAGAATAAGACTACGGTATCCCCTGCCTGTCGTACAAGGCGACAAGGGTGGGGGCCTGCGTCGTCCACCAAAGTGGACCCGGGAAGAAGACGACATCGGCTGGCCCGTGTCGCCTTGCGCTGCGAGGGGACAGGCGAGGAGGGAGTAACCTCCCCCCGGGACGTGCTCTCCTTGAGCACAGTGCAGAGGGGCTCCGGTGCGTTCCACGTGAGATCCCGGAGCCCCTCGTCATGCACCGAGGAAAGGGCCACCGGGGAGGTTTTAGTGGGTAAGATCCCCACATAACCGCCGCCTTCCCCCCAGAAGGCGGGGTATCTTTGTGAAGATTTCCTCCCCGTCAACAAAAAAAAAGGTTTTAGCAAAGCTTATACAAGAGGACAAAGGGCAATTGATAGTTGAGGATAATTGAATCAAATTCATGATTGTTTCATATAGTATAATTATATGGATTTTGAAGTTCGAGAAAAAATTTTCGTCACTTTTACATGAATTTATACTTAGTATGGCCATAAATACTGTTAGAATATAAACAAGAAACATTGAAATCTATATATATATAATAAAAATGTGTGGGTATGTTCCGTTATAGGCTCCGAAGCGGCTGGACCGATTTCAATGAAACTCTCAGGGAATCTTCAGATTGACCTGGCGAGTAATCCTGTAAAGTTTGCGATCGGAGCACTCCTCTTTTTGAACTGTCAAATACAGCTTTTATTCACTATGATAATAATTCTATTGTTTTATAACACAAATTTGTATTGACACATGCGTTGCGTCACTCATTTAATACGATCTTTCATTGACAGTAGTGTCATCGTATTCCGATAAAAATTCAAGTTTTCCCAAAGGTAAACTGTAAGACCCACTAATCATTTATTAATGGGGCAAGTACAATCACGCACACAATCAAGTACGCAAAAGTCACGGAGAAATTAGTTGTCTTTTCTTTAGAGTTACATTTCAATTGACAGAATGATTTTCGGAGGGATGTTAACTCTCCAAAACGCCTTAAGTGGAATAAAATATGATTCTTTATTAATTTGCGTAAACCTCTTAAGATTACGCTCTATAACAAAAACTGGTCCTTCGAGCCGGATACAGCGAATCATATATCTTTAGGAAACCTGACTGAATTTTGAGAACCTGGATAACAAGCTTATAGCTCACTTAATCTTGATCACTAACGTAAGTCCCATCCACAATCACCAGAGGAGTTGAAAGGAGTTGAGCATAGCAAAGGTTCTTATATTGGAAACACAGCTGGCGACCGCTAATTAACATTAACAACCAGTGGAGAAAATTACATGAAAGACGTACAGTTGACGTTTGTGAACCATCAAGATATGTTGATGGTATGTATGGTGCTGTCCAGGTTAATGAAATTGACAATTGGAATAATCCAGAACTCCTTAAACGACTTCTCCTGGTAGATTTAACAATGCAAAAATACATAATGTCTATTCCGCAGAGAATCAAGTCACTTAAATTTAAATTTTGGTCTAGAGTACGGCCTGCGAAACTTAAGGACACAGTACCAAATCCAACATTCGAGTATTGAAGTGAACTATAATCTAGCACAAGCTAGAGCTTATATTCGAGGGCACATTGAAAAGTTTTGAGCCCGCCCTTAATTTCATCTAGTTCACTTTACACTGCTTCTCTGCCACGTTTGAAATTCGCTACTCATCTTTTGACAGTGGGAAATGATGGAGCAGATTCCCCAAAGTATCGTACATATCGTCATAAATTTGTTTTGGCGTTAATGCTTTATTTTGGAAATATTTTATGACTGAACGGTGCTCAATTTTACCCCGCGAACAACATTTGTTAAATCGATCACAAATTTTGCAATTTTAATAGCAGAAAAACAAAAGACAGCAGATTATGATTAAAAAAGAAACGGCTATTACGTGCCAGCATTATTTCTTCTTTTGAATTTAAATGTCAACCTCAGGGGCTCAAAACTTTTTGATGTGCCCTCTAATAAGCCATTATATACCATCATACGTATTACCTTCCAGACGCTTTCCAAACTGCATTTGAGTTAGTGCAGAGCGTCAATAGCCTAATGGTGTAGGGTACATTGAAACCTAGGGTCGTGGAATAGAATCCACCGACTATTGACGTGGAACATCCCAGCTTACTTGGAATGGTTAACAAGAATGTTAGTAATATTTATTACAAAAAAAATTGCTAGTAATCTTTTTTAACAAGTTTACGAGCAAAAACAAAAACCGACTTCAAAACGAATCAAAAATTAAACGCTATATAACGTGAACGCCCTCTTTCTGTTAAGAATTATCGTAGGAATATTCATGACTAAACAGATATGTATATATATATAATTTTAGACTTATGTTAGCTAGCAACACATGGCATCCGACGATCGTTATGCATAATAACTACTTCCAATGATATCTTAGTGATTTACCTGAACCTTATTGTATCTTTAATTCATAATTAATAATTTAGTTGACCGTCACATTAACTTGGCATTGGAAACAATAATTTAACTTTATTAGTTCGAGATTATGAGGACGCGCAGTTGTGACGGTATTCGTTAAAATAATGCCTTGTACAACATTACGCTGTCTCAATAAAGCGAGTGTAGGTATTGGACTATTTCATTCCACAATACCTACAAGTTGCACTTATATGATTTTCTCATAGATGTCAATGTCAGAATTGGACCACACGGGAAGCAGTAGCTTTCAAATGAAATAGGTATTATCAAAATCGGTTCACACAGTTCAAAGTCGAGATAACAAAAATACAAACGGTTAATATGTGTACGGTAAAAACTCTAGTTAAAATTTAACCGTGTAAAATGGTATTGTAAAGCTATTCAAAACTACTGTACTTGCACGTAATACCGCGATGCTTCTAAACTAAGTCTTAGGCTTAGAAATATAATAATATATCACAATAGTTATTACTGCAGTCTAGTCCCCAATTCTGTTTAACCAATTGTGTACAACGTTCCATTGGCGTCATAGTGGTTTTTTATACTTTCCAAGCGAGTATTTGACTACGATTCCACCTGATGTTAAGTGGAAATGCAGTCCTGGATGGTAAGGCGCACCAGCTTAGTAAATGCCCACATTGTAATCGAAGGGAAAGACAGACGCGTTAAACTGTTCCAGTACTTTGCTGTACGAAGAATGAAAGATGAAGCAAAGCGCTTCGATAAGGTTTGAGGGATGTTCACAACAAAAGGATGAAATTTGGCGTCTTTAAGTCTGATGGTGGAACTGGGATGTGGGAATTAGATCTTTTTTATATTAAAAGTGGCAAACGAGCATACGGCTCACCTGATCTTAAGTGATCACCGTCGCCCATGAACATCCACAGCACCAGAGGAGCTGCAGATGCAGTGCCGACCTTTAAGATAGGAGTAGGCTCGGTAAGGTACCTAAATCGTAAACGTTCGGAAACACCGCTGGCGACAGTTGATTCGACTAGTTGACAGTGCGTGGGAGAAAGTTACGCGAAAAACGTACAGTCGTTGAACGCCAACCATCAAGATGGTGGCGGTGGAATTTGGATCATGTAGTTCCTGAGCACACTCTCCAGAAAACCGAAAGGCTAGCTACCTTACGCCTTTAGTACAGTAATTTATTTCACTGGAGCCAGTATGGTTTACCGATGGCATACGATGCCAATCACGTGTGTTAGTAGTTGACGTACTGTCATGATGGAATGATAATTGTTATAACTGTAATATATTGGTTTCATAAACAACCGTCACTGGCAAATAGCAGATAATTTCTATCTTAAAAACGTAAATTTTACGTTCATTTAAACTGAATGAATGAATGATTTATTGGGTAATTTAACTTCGATACAATAATTTGAACGAATCATTTATTACCTAGATATAGAGTTGATTATTGTTATTTCAGAATCGTTATATTATTATATTTCTAGGCATGTATGTACTAATATAATCTGTAGCCGAGAATTGTATATTATGTACCATTTTGTCTCCATTCAAGTCGAGGTGAGTAAAGGAAAATTCTAGTTCTAGCAACGGTCAAAATCTATATTTCTATATAGCCAATCCATACTTATCAATCATTATATCTAATTTGGACCTTTGTACGTCACTGTGGTGTTTTTATTTAGTAATAGATTATTTAGTAATTTAATAAAATACGCACGCAAACAGGAATTGAAGGAGTTAGGGCTCATGTATTAGGGAAATACTTAAACGAAAAGATGGGGATGTTCGTGCGGAAAATTTATCGATAAATTCATAAACGGGGGTGGACAGAGTTCACCAACGTAGGTTGGTCAGAGTAGCTGACTTATTGCCTCACCGGATTGAGATGTGGCATAGCTCTTACGGCGTTTTGTTTCTTTAATGTTTATTATAAAAGTGAGGGCCTTTATCGTCCGTTGGAGTGGACCCAGGAAGAAGGCGATATCGGCTGGTCGCCTGGACTCCGGTGCGTTTCACTGGAGATACCAGAGCTCCTCACAATGCACCGAGGAATGGCCGGCGGGGATTTTATTGGGTAAGAACCCCACATAACTCCGTCTTCGGAGTATCTTTTGAAGATTTCACCCGTCAAAAAGAGTACAAAGACGGTGTCCAATGTTGGTCCATCTTGTTCTATTTGTATGTTCTTTTCTTTGTTCAACTGCATTTTTTCTTTCATCTTTAATGTTTCATTTTTCTATGATAATTTGAGCGTTAGATTATCAAACAGTCCGGGTCCAGTCTACTTCTGTGATCTGATCGTATTCTTGCCATAAGAGGACCCGCGCCGGGGTGTCGTCTGATGCACGTAATACCGCGATGCTTCTAAACTAAATCTTAGGCTTAGAAATATAATAATATATCACAATAGTTATTACTGCAGTCTAGTCCCCAATTCTGTTTAACCAATTGTGTACAACGTTCCATTAGCGTCATAGTGGTTTTTTATAATTTCTAAGCGAGTGCTTGACTACGATCCCACCTGATGTTAAGTGGAAATGCAGTCCTGGATGGTAAGGCGCACCAGCTTAGTAAATGCCCACATTGTAATCGAAGGGAAAGACAGACGCGTTAAACTGTTCCAGTACTTTGCTGTACGAAGAATGAAAGATGAAGCAAAGCGCTTCGATCTCGGGTTTGAGGGATGTTCACAACAAAAGGATGAAATTTGGCGTCTTTAAGTCTGATGGTGGAACTGGGATGTGGGAATTAGATCTTTTTTTTTTTATATGAAAAGTGGCAAACGAGCATACGGCTCACCTGATCTTAAGTGATCACCGTCGCCCATGAACATCCACAGCACCAGAGGAGCTGCAGGTGCGTTGCCGAACTTTGAGATAGGAATAGGCTCGTTTCTTGAAGGTCCCTAAATCGTAAACGTTCGGAAACACCGCTGGCGACAGTTGATTCCACAAGTTGACAGTGCGTGGGAGAAAGTTACGCGAAAAACGTACAGTCGTTGAACGCCAACCATCAAGATGGTGGCGGTGGAATTTGGATCATGTAGTTCCTGAGCACACTCTCCAGAAAACCGAAAGGCTAGCTACCTTACGCCTTTAGTACAGTAATTTATTTCACTGGAGCCAGTATGGTTTACCGATGGCATACGATGCCAATCACGTGTGTTAGTAGTTGACGTATTGTCATGATGGAATGATAATTGTTATAACTGTAATATATTGGTTTCATAAACAACCGTCTCTGGCAAATAGCAGATAATTTCTATCTTAAAAACGTAATTTTTACGTTCATTTAAACTGAATGAATGAATGAATGATTTATTGGGTAATTTAACTTCGATACAATAATTTGAACGAATCATTTATTACCTAGATATAGAGTTGATTATTGTTATTTCAGAATCGTTATATTATTATATTTCTAGGCATGTATGTACTAATATAATCTGTAGCCGAGAATTGTATATTATGTACCATTTTGTCTCCATTCAAGTCGAGGTGAGTAAAGGAAAATTCTAGTTCTAGCAACGGTCAAAATCTATATTCCTATATAGTCAATCCATTACTTATCAATCATTATACCTAATTTGGACCTTTGTACGTCACTGTGGTGTTTTTATTTAGTAATTTAATAAAATACGCACGCAAACAGGAATTGAAGGAGTTAGGGCTCATGTATTAGGGAAATACTTAAACGAATAGGATGGGGATGTTCGTGCGTAAAATTTATCGATGTTTTCTGTCATAAGCGGGGGTGGACAGAGTTCACCAACCTAAGAGAGTTGGTCAGAGTAGCTGACTTATTGAACCGGATTGAGCACGATGTGGCGTAGCTCTTACAGCGTTTTGTTTCTTTAATGTTTATATTAAAAGTGAGAGCCTTTATCGTCCGCTGGAGTGGACCCAGGAAGGCGACATCGGCTGGTCGCCTGGACTCCGGTGCGTTTCACTGGAGATACCAGAGCTCCTCACAATGCACCGAGGAATGGCCACCGGGGGATTTTATTGGGTAAGAACCCCACATAACTCCGCTCTTTTTGAAGATTTCACTCCCGTCAAAAAAGAGTATAAAGACGGTGTCCAATGTTGGTCCATCTTGTCCTATTTGTCTGTTCTTTCTTTGTTCAACTGCATTTTTTCTTTCATCTTTAATGTTTCATTTTTCTATGATAATTTGAGCGTTAGATTATCAATATCAGTCCGGGTCCAGTCTACTTCTGTGATCTGATCGTATTCTTGCCATAAGAGGACCCGCGCCGGGGTGTTGTCTGACAGTCGAGTGAGACAGCATGTTATTGTGATGTGTGTGATCAAGGTTTTGATAAAGAACTGGGTTTAGTGTGTAAAAACCCCATATAACCACCGCCTTACCAGAAGGCAGGGTATCTTTTTGAAGACCCCTCCCCTCCGTCATGAAAAAAAAAAGGTTTAGGTACGTGTAATAGCGATGTTGGATGAACTCGACCAAAGGAAGAAAACCCAATCTGCTCGTCGCATGTTAGTAATTTTAAAAAAGCACTTGTGTAATTCTGATAACGGATAGACAAAGGAAAGGGCTTGAGAAGCTAAATGTTAGGGATATAAAGGTAGTTAGGGGATGTGATGGGTTTTATATAGGGTGGATTTTGCGTCACGTATTCTATGATTACAATCTTATTTAAGACTAGATATTCAAAATGTAAATGATCCCTAGAAGGATGATTGGAATGCCTATTGCATACGTTCCGGAGTTTGCTGAACTAAGTCAAAATGTTTACTGACATCACAGTTGTTGTATTTTGTTAGTTCAGTTGTACCAGTGTGGTTTTCCAATGGCGGTACGCCACTACAATATTTCAATTGTTGGTAATTGTTAACACATAGTCACGTATTCTATGATTACGTAACTACGTTGTCCATTTTAGTGCAGACTTAACTTCCAAAAGTGAAGTGTGTCGACGATTTCAAAGTTAAAATTTAACTATCAGTCTAGAAATTTGCGATTTTAAACTTAAATATTACTTAAACGTTCCGCAGTATAACTACAGCGAACCTACTGTACTAATTTGATTTTGTACGTTAGTTTGTGAGACGTTCCCATATGTAGACGGTAAGTGAAGACTTTACCACCGACATACATACCACGGGCCCCAAGTCTGTTAAACCAAAAGTAACAATTACGTCCCACTGCTAGGTTTATCTTAAGAAGTAGTATTAACGAACTATACAGATTGGCCAGAGAAGCTGGCCGTGACTGCTTCACCAGATTGAGACTTGGCATAGCTCTTAGGTCGCTTAGCCTGGACCTCTATAGCTCGTAACTCGACACAAGGGTCCCCCCGGTGGGAGGTAACCTCGGCTTGGACGGTTACTATAAGAATTAAGTTAAGAATAAGACTACGGTATCCCCTGCCTGTCGTATACGGCGACTAAAAGGGGCCTCGGGTTCACTGGGCGACAAGGGTGGGGGCCTTTGCCGTCCGCTAAGGTGGACCCGGGAAGAAGGCGACATCGACTGAGGAAGTAACCCCTCCCCCCCCACGGGACGTGATCTCCTTGAGCACAGTGCAGAGGGGCTCCGGTGCGTTCCACTGGAGATCCCGAAGCCCCTCGTCGTGCACCGAGGAAAGGGTCACCGGGGAGGTTTTAGTGGGTAAAAACCCTACATAACCGCCGCATTCCCCCCAGAAGGCGGTGTGTCTTTTTGAAGATTTCGTTAACAAAAAAAAATGATAGGGCTGACATGCCCAAAAGGGCAAATGTCCCCAAAAAATAAAGAAAAAAATTATATAAAAGAATTGCTCCTTAAAAGATATTGGATGAGCGAATCACAGCTGATTTCGTGTAAACATTTTCACCATGTATTTAGCTAAATCTAGTCTACTAATAATGAAATTGGTTGGTTGTCATCATGAAAATTGAATGACAATAGCAGACTTGGAGCCCTTAGCGGTATCGTCTCGTTTTGTGAAGGCACCGTGATGACGCTCCTAACCCAATAGAAGCAGCCCAACTGCATCCAATACTGAAGGCTGGTATAATGGCTATCAAATGGCAAAGCTATCTCAGCCAAAATATCGACAAATGTATGTGATATATCGCTACAATTCGATATTTTTATATAAACAAACGGTCCGATATACAAAAAATATCGATGTATTAATACAATATATCGCAAAGTATCGATACATTATATCGATATACTTTTGCATGAACATCCCTATCTTATAGCTTTGGTGTGAGCCACATTTTTCTCAGGTAAAAAGTGATCAAAAATTTATATCCTTATAGGCAGATCTAATTTAAAACTAGACTTCCAAAATGTAAACGATCCTCTCCCCCAGAAGGAAGATTGGAATGCCTATTACTTACTGGGTCCACGGTAAATCACAAAGTCGACGTCGGACATCTACAAGAATCAATCTTGCAGGTACGGGTCTCAGGGTAATGTACCCATTACCCGGGTATCTACGCACGGGGCGACTGGTCCCTTGGTCTTGGGTACAGTTCAAGCAGCCCTGTAGTTCTGGACTCGTAGAATAAGACTACGGTATCCCGGTAGAAGGCGATTAAAAGGGGCCTAGGGTTCAGAACGCGACATCGGCAGGACCGTGTCACTTTGCACTGCGAGGGCACAGGGAGGTAAATCGCTCCTCCCCTCCTCGAGAGGTGCTCTCCGAAGAGTACAGTACAGAGAAGCTCCGATGAGTTCCACTGGAGCTCCAGGCACCGAAGAAGGGCCACCGGGGGTTTTCTGTGGGTAAAAATCCCACATAACCCCAGAAGGTGGGGAATCTTGAAGATTCTCCCCCGGCAAAAAAAAATGAGTACAGTTGAAGACGGATTTTTAGGAATAACTATTTTAACGTCGAGGCTAGCTCCTCAAGCGTCAGCCACGACGAATCTATCGACAAACTACACCCTCCCGACCTCTAATCTCAGTAGAAAAAGGGTAACCCCCTCTAGAATAGAGGAAAATCACCAGAGCGCAGTCCGCTTAGCCAATTTAGTCAAAATGGTTCTTGACATCACATTAGTTGAATTTTGTTAGTTCAGTTGTGCCACTATGGTTTTTAATAGCGTACCACTGACACTACAATATCAGACTACATAATGACAACTTTCAAATATACCGATCAAAAAATTTAATTCGTCTATTACGGTTTTCGCTACAATGACAATTGCATTGTATCAGGTCGGTTTCATAATGAAATGTCATTGGCCAATAGCAGACACAGCGTTCTAATCAGTTGATTACGAGTGTCTGAATACGTAAAGAAAAAGAGATTGTTTTTTTTTTTTTCAGAAATATCACTAACACTCTTGTTAACCATTCTAACTAAGCTTAAGCTTGTTGTAGGAGATGGTTCACGTCAGTAGAATGGTGGATTCGAACCTACGACCTTGACCTAAGTTTGATACACACTATTATAGATATTATATATTAATTAGAAATTATATAAGAAGCAAATAACAGAGCTATGGCGTACATCATGGCTAAGATCTATTTAAGGCAACATTTTTTTTAAATAAAGAAAGCTAGCAATATTTCTTCTTTAAAAAAAAAACATTCTTGTTAGTAATATTTCAACTAAGCTTAAGCTTGTGCTAGAAGATGATTCATATCAATAGTTGAATGGTAGATTCGAACCCATGACCTTACGATTTGCAGACCGTACCCTAAATCATTAGGCTATAGATGCTTTAGTATTATGTACCCTTGTGTGGACAGAACAGGACGATGGTATAGAAATACAAATATTAGAAATTAACTCTACATACCGCCTACAACCGCAAGGACACTGAGCCGTGGTAGCCCAGTGTCCGTGCGGTTGGCTCAAGTTGCGTAGTACGCTAGCAACCCGAGTTCCATCCCCGGTGCCGGCACCAATAAATTTGCTGTTGCAATTTTATGTGCTGATTTACCACGCGCTCGGCGGTGAAGGAAAACATCGTGAGAAAACCTACATGTCTTAGGAAATTTTTCTACGGCATGTGAAGTCTGCCAATCCGCATTAGGGCCGCGTGGCGGACTATGCCCTTATACTCTCTACAGAGAAGGCCTGCGCCCAGCAGTGGGACATATATAAAGGCTGTAACTTTAACTCTACATACACTATATAATTTACACAAATAAGTAGTCCGTTTGAGGAAAAACTTGAATTTGATATTTATAAGATCCCACATGCTTTTAACAGGGGTAGACAGAGGTTGGTTCTATTGTCTGGTAAGATAGGTCCCACATGTAATGCAGGGTGAGCTCATCGCTATACTAATAGTTCAAACGGTTTCTGTATACCTTAGTACTAAACTTCAACCCTATTCTAGTAGCTCTTGAAGAATGGACACTTTTTTTTCACAAGTATACATATGCTTGTTGCAAGCTTAAGCTTGTGCTAGGAGATGGTTCACGTCAATAGTAGAATAGTGGATTCGAACCTACGATCTTACGATTCGCAAACCGCACCCTTAACTATTAGGCTATTGACGCTTTATATTGTGAATTACCGTGACCCAAAGGAATTGATAAACAGACTAGGCAGTAGCTATGATAATAAAAGTTTAAAATTGGTTTGGAAAAGCCAAACTACCACACATATAGGAATTTCCAACTTAAAACTAAACGCTACAACTTAACTAACTTTTGTACTAACAGTTTCCCAATAGACAAACTATTCACTAACGCCCTTAGATATACAAGTCATTTGTTATATGCAAAGCTAATGCCCACTAGTGGGACATAGATACAGTGCTACTTAGACCATGTTAAGTAAAAGGGCCTAGCCAATCACTTCCGACTCAACACTAGCTGCGCCCCGCGGTGTTACCCGCAATTAATTTATTTTTTATAAAATCAAATCCTATGTTACTAAGACAGACAGACTGCATTTACATTCATATGCAAGTAGTACAATGCCTATTTATTCGTATAGCTAAGGATATAATACTCTTCGACTTGAATGGAGATTAAAAATCTATTTCTTAGATAATATATATTGCTGGGGGCAATTTCGTAATGTAAAGCGGTTAGTAAGTTATATGAAGCTTGACAGGAGAGATTGTTAACTGATTGTAAACTGTTTAATGGACTGTTAAACTAATTTGATTAAAATCATATTGCATGCACACACGAGCGGTTAAAAAAACGCGCGTTTTAATAATCGTTACACTAAGACAGTCCATGTGTTTCTTCCATTTCACAATCATCAAAGAAATGATATGTACGAGGTGTGAAATTACATCTATATATATAAAAGAGAAAGTGTGTGTGTTTGATCCGTATAGGCACCGAAACGGCTGGACCGATTTCAATGAAACTTTCAGGGAATCTTCACATTGACCTGGCGAGTAATCCTGTTGGGTGACGATCGAAGCATTCCTCTTTTTGAACTGTCAAATACAGATTTTATTTACTATGATGATACAAATGCGTTGTGTATATTTATGTCATTATAAACCATATTGACATACAGTGAAGTACACTGAAGTATATTAAAGATAATAATTAGGTATTATGAAGTATTCAAGGTAAGTTATAGCGCCGCGAATGTATCCGTTTACTGATGCTGCTGATATGTACATGGGTGTAGGTAATGATCACCCGCTCGAGAAGAGAATGAATACGGAGAGAAATGAATAATTTAATATATTGTGAGACTTAAATTAGACATTTAATGATGTAAGTTTATTGTTTAAATAAAATAAAGCAAAATCTAGCATGGCAAATCAGGCTGGGTACGCTAGTTTTGAATAAATAAATGCAACCTACCAGCTATGACTTTTGAGCTGGTCTATAACCTCGACATTTATCTAAGGGATACAGATCAGAAACGAAGACATTCTACAGAGAACAAAGGTATAATAAGCTATACCGAAGGGAACGAGTTGAAGTGGCAGTGGCACATCTGCCGAGTCATTGATGCAGATGGTGAAGAAATTGGAATTGTTATCATGTGTCAAAGATGTACCCCTCCTTCCAGATGAACCCACGACCTTATAAGGATAATAAGTGTGACAAAAAAGCTGCAACTGCACGACAGCGTCCAACATGTTGTGGCGATATCCCGACACATAGTCAGCTGTGTCTATTACACAGATGACTGTACAACGCCACAGGAAGTGGACAAGGGCAACGGTCGCATCAAAAGAGATAATTATCGACTACGACCTAAACATGGCCATGAGAAACAGGGACGCAGCGGTCGCGGAGAAACTTATAACAATGCAACGGGGCGTCTACGACGCGTGAACCAAAGCATTCTCCAGCACCACCTTCAAAATCAGAAAAAAAGAATAATAAATGGCTGGATGCGGAAATCGGAAGATCGTGTCGCGGAAGTTTTACCAATTGTCTTAAATTCAATCTTGGTTTTTTTTTAATATGAAAAGTGGCAAACGAGCATACGGCTCACCTGATCTTAAGTGATCACCGTCGCCCATGAACATCCACAGCACCAGAGGAGCTGTAGGTGCGTTGCCGACCTTTGAGATAGGAATAGACTCGTTTCTAAAACCGCTGGCGACAGTTGATTCCACAAGTTGACAGTGCGTGGGAGAAAGTTACGCGAAAAACGTACAGTCGTTGAACGCCAACCATCAAGATGGTGGCGGTGGAATTTGGGATTCTGCCGAGATGTGCGGTAATGGAAATCGGTAGCTGGGATGATTCCGAACAATTCCTCAGAACACTCCCCATGGTAAATGCGATACAGGATGCAAAGAGAACCGACATCTCTTCGCAGACTCAGAGGGTCGAGTCGATCGACGTTGCACTCAGTTTAATCTTAGCGTAAAGGATTGTAACTTCGGATGCTGATATCTCACACAAGTTTGGTCTAAGCTTTAAGCAAAGTCAATATTATAACAAACACTAAAGACGTAGGCATTTCGTCATATATAAAAAAGTCTAATAATGTTGAATCTAATAATAAACGCCATTACCGAGCGTTCCAACCGCCCGTGTGTGCATGTTATCTAACATCTATCAAAACCTATGAAGCAAGCGTCCACTTAAATCTACTTGTATATTAGTATGGTGTTAGAGGTCCTAGTTGTATTTATCGTGTCCCTATTAATTCAATAGTCGTCGAGGTCTACGTCATCAAGAGGTTCGTCCAGCTGTAGAGATTGGAAGTCCACCTTGTATCGAAGTATGCCTGTTAGTATTTTGGTCCATGGTCAGTATCCAAGCAGCAGTAAAAGAGAAAATATATTTGTTAGTACACAGTTAGCGGTTGAGATATTTTAACTATATAAAGAAGATTATAGAGAAAAAATATCTATATCGACGCTGGAATGCAAAAACGTAGTAAGTGACACATAATCACTTTTTTACGTGTCGAATGATATATGACTTGTAATAATTAGATGAAAAATAACGATAGGATTTTGAACTTTCTTTTTCACTTTGATTGACACTTCTCTTTTATTTTTTGAACCGTAAAACAATTTTCTTTTAGTAAAACTCTAGGTTAATGCCGTGCTTCAATACTTATTCAACAAATAATAATAAATATTGTGTCCAAAAACGACAGCTCTAGGTCCACAAACACGAAAGTTATCATTTTTTTTTTTAATTTTAAATAAAATTTTAAATAGTTGTAATGTTTTTCGTCTCTGGTGAAAAATTTCATTTTTGTGAGTTACTACGTTTTTGTTTTCCAGCGTCGATATACATACAGGGTATTAGGAGATCGTTTCCGAAAACGATCCTGATTAAAAAAAATCATATGTATAAAGAAAACAGCAATGAAACAAAAAGTCAAAGACAGTTAAAGCGGCAAGAATTGTATAGCCGCCCTCCGCGCCTTGGCGTTTGTTGACCCGAGCATCAGCTGTTTTTCACTTTGTGTTTCATTGCTGTTTTTTTTTTATGAAACTATCGTTTCATTTAGCTATACTAGTGTGATGAAGCTTAAATAATGCTAATAAAACGTTTTAAAATCAAAATCATGATTTTTTCTTTCCATCCCATCATCAAAGTACTATCGCCTGTCTTTCGTTTTCGGAAGCGGTCTTTTTTTTTCTTTTCTTTTTTTTTGTTTTTAAAAGAAAGCTAGCAATATTTCTTTTTTTTTTCCGAAATATTAATAACAATCTTGTTAACCATTCCAACTAAGCTTAAGCTTGTGCTAGGACATGGTTCACGGCAATAGTCGAATGGTGGATTCGAACCCACGACCTTACGATTCGCAGACATCCTGTATGTACAATATAAATACATAGTTTTTCAAGACACAAAATGTGTATGAAACATAACTTTCTATCTTCTAACTAATATATCCCTCTCAACATCCATTCGCCTCGATCACATTTTATGTAACGCATTCACCCAGTTTATTGGGAGTAAACCACAAACCTAATCTCGCACGGGAACTCAAATCAGACTTATGCAGATAACATTTTACATATTTTAAGCATATTCTTATTATGTGTCTGTGTGTGTATAATGTGCCAAGCCACAAAGTTATTGGAACTCATTACACAAGAATAAGATCTCAAGCCCTACAAGTCACCAGCTAACCCTATGTCCAAGAAAACACATTACAAATACAATACAGTATAGAATAGCATTGTATACTGACCGCCGATGCCACCGAATCCTCGGACAAACTGGCTTCCCTCCTGGCTCTTGTCGGTGATGATCTCAAGGGTGGCTCCAAAGGACTTGTAGTTGTTTGCGAGCCACTCCAGCAGAGGCTGACATTCCACCAGCTCGAGTTCCACCCCGGTCTGGAAAATAGTTGATAAGTTTTTAAGTTATATCATTACTAAGAGACGCAAGAACGTAAATAAACAAATAAAAATTTACTATATTTTATACCTTAAAAGCATATATAATTATATAATCTGCATCTTGGAAACTGAATTTTATTGACTGATTTTTTTTCACCGGATTGAGAGGTGGCATAGCTCTTAGGTCACTTAGCCTGAACCACTATTAGCTAGTAACTCGACACAAGGGTCCCCCCCCATTAAGCCTTACCTCGGCTTGGACGGTTACTATGTTACGCGTTAGCATTCCGATCCGAGAGCGCACGAGAGGGCGGAACCACGATTCGGTCAGTAGCTATTTTAATAATTAAACTAATTTGGACAAACTAAGCTAAACTAACTTATATGCCACTTCGGTAAGCGCTGGCGCTGGGAGAATCCTATCCAGGAAGTTTATTGACTGTTTATATCCATTTACAAGGAGTTACTAAGGCCCCATTTATTGTCCTATGTCTGTTGTATACAGAAGCAGGCGGTATCAGCTAGTATTGTATAAACGTATGTGCCAATTGGGATTTGTCTGACCTCTTTGTCGGTGAAATGGGATTTATCCTTCTCCTGTTCGGGTGTCAGATGCAAGATGGTCTCCTGGTTGGTTGCGTGGGACTTCAGCACGTATCTGGAAAATAGGATAATTTGATTTGGTTATTGATGAATTTGGATGTCCTTTATAGAATCGTTAATTATCCATTTGATTGTGTGATGATCTTGAACAAGGTATCGTGCATGAGTCTGAGAAGGTTTCTGAGTTGGTACTGACAGATGGCGCCACTACCATTCCAATGAATTTCATATATTACTGCAAACAAATAGCGAATGTCCCTCAATATTTCTTTAATTTCTTCAAATTTATTTTAGTTAATGGCGTAGCAACACAGGTACAGCTAGTTATATAAAATGAATGTTTATCTGTATGTACGCGCATAAAACCAGAACTACTGCACCAAATTATTATTTAATGATTCTTGTTTATTTTTAGGACAAGGTTTGTAGGTATAATAAAATATTTATTAAAAAAATTTTTGTTGTCTTATTTACTACAATCTGTCTCCTTTAGTAGGGACATTAAGCAGTATGTGTGGCATTAGCATTTGTTGTCTTGTCCGGTATGCAAGCTGTGTTGCATCCAATATTATTTTCAGTATATTACTTTCAGAAACTCCTGAGGCGTCTAGATGTTCCATGTCCATCAATGTCTGTGCTAATACAATGCTAATATATTACGTAAAATATCGATATATGGACGCGATATATTGCTTTAATACGATATCGAACCATCTAATATCGATATTTATATCGATATATTTCATCCGATATACGAAATATCATAAGAAATTAAATAAAAACCATTCCATTTTTACTTTATTTGTGGTTGACAACTTGAATAAAATAAAACCCTTACTTGCGCTGTCATCAAGAGTGTAGTGTAGTATGTTACTACACTCCTACTTGGATCCGTTGTATAAATGTTATAATCTATGCATGTAGCCTGTAGTGCTAGCAGAATCAAATCAAATAGTCTGGAGTGCTATCGGAACGAGAACTCAGTAACGCGCCGAGTACTCTATTAGTACAAAGCTTTTCTTATATTTAATATTAAGCTCTAATTAATTATAAACAACTTTCGATATATTTGTACAATATCTCGCATAGTATCGATACAACCTCACGATATATTATATCGAAAAATATGCATGAACATCCCTACTGTACGGTCTTTTTGTTTTTTGACATTTCGCATTATCTCCTGTTTAACTGTAGTGATATTGAGATCCTTGTGTCTTGTGTAACAATTCATTTGGGACAAACCAAGGGGAGTTGGTTATCACTTGCAGTGTTTTGTTTTGGAACTTTTGCAGTGGGACCAATATCGAGTGGGAAGTCGTTCCCCAGAGTTGAATCCCATATGTCCGTATAGGTTTCAATATTGCTTTATATATTACGACTTTATTGACAAGAGAGAGTTGGGATTTCCGTCTAATGTGCTAGTAGTTTTCTAATTTGCGGTCCTAATTGTTTTCTTTTGGTGAAGATGAGTTTCTGCCATGTGAGCTGATTTATTTGAATAAAATAATTGCATGTGTGACTGTACAGTGTTAAACAATTCCAATAAGTTAAGAATGTCCCTCAGAAAAGACTTGCATTTTGCAACACTTCTGTTTGGAATCATAAACTCGGAACAGCCTAAATATCTGTACGAAAAGTTGAAATGGCGGATGAAAGCTGTTTAATTAGAGCTAAAACTGCATTTTACAAATTCCGCCACACCGATCTGCTGCGTTCCGCGGCAGTTTCAGATACTTGGTCACCAAGTGTTGGAATGATTGCCACTGCCCATAAGAGACAGTAAATCTGTAAACACTTTTAAAATAAATTAAAACACCGATGTTAAAGTTACAAAGAATATCCCGCGATATCGGTGGCTTGTTGTTTCCAATATTTTCAATATTTCATTATATAATTTAAACTTTATACGTTCAATTATCATATTATTTATTTTAGTTTATTTTTGACTCAATAATATATTTATGAAATTTTTTCATCTATTATTTTATTGTATAAAATATATTTTAATCTCATAACTGTTTTATTCACGTATCATATTTATTATACTCTTATTGTCTGTATAAATTCCATATAAAAGTAGCGCGCGTGTATTGCGCGTGCATGTCTTACGTAGTCGCGGGCACCGCTGAAAATTGCGCTGTCGCATTCTTGCACATATGCTGAGCACAGCAGCATATGCTGAGATGGAGTCCGATATTGGCGTCATATGTTATGTATTATTTGTCCGTGTAACTTTAACTGTGTTTTGTCTATTTTTCATTCTTTTTTAATGTGTGTTATATTCTGTCTGTGATGTGTTTTGTATTGTGATGCCAATAAATAAATGTGTATGTCTACACTGTACTGTTATGCACAGCGCTAGAGTTATTCGCCTCCGACTATACTTATTTCCAATGCTTACCTTTGAATGTCAAGGTTCTCCCAGCAAATGAGAGTCTCCACAGCTCCAAGCTCCAACGCCCGCAAGGTGTCGTCAACGCCAAAGCAGTATTTCCCCGTATCCTGTATGCAATATGCAAAATTATTATTATCCATCTTCCAATAATGGTTTTACGAATTCCATCTCTTTTTTTATCGAAGCTGACTTTGACTGCTTCACTGGATTGAGAGATGGCATAGCCGGTGGATAGCCTGAAACCCTACCGCTAGTAACTCGACACAAGTCCTCCCGGTGGGGTAACCTCGGTTTGGACGGTTATTTTACAGGTGAGCATTCCATTTCAACTGTGGCTCGGTTGGTTGCTATTTCAAGGATCTAAAGGACAATCTTTTTTTTTGTTGACGGGGGGAATCATCAACAAGATACCCACATAGGGGTGGAGTTATTACCCACTAAAACCCCCAGTGGCCCATCCTCGGTGCAGGGGCTCCGGGATCTCCGGTAGAACGCACCAGAGCACCACCTCTACGCTGTGCTCTCGGAGAGCACGTCTCTTCCGAGATCAATCCCTTCCCCCCTGTGTTATCAATTTTCTTTCCGACCCATCATCAAAGGTATCATTAGTACTATTGTATGTTTTCGTTTTCGATAATAATTAATAAGTCACCTGTGAGATCTCATCAAAGTAACGACCAATGAGTTTCTTCTCCTGTATGAACTTGACATTCTGCAGCGACTCCGCCGCCAGCTCGATGGCCTGGTTGAAGCCATTCTCACCTCCGTAGGAAACATCCACTAGCTTAATGATCTTGGATTGGAGACGCTGGAAACAGAAGAGTGTGCTTTAGACCACATGACTGAAGTGAAACTTCTTTACATCCGTCTATATCAGTGATGGGCAAACCTTTTAATGGCGGGCCACAAATTGTTAAAAAAATTAAATAGGCCAAAATTAAAAAAAAATCTTTTGATTTATAAAATCATTTCATAGAGATAGATAAGATAACAAAAAAATTAAGGGCTAATTTTCCAAATAACGCAAATTGCTGATGGCTTTAGCTTATGTGGGATTTTTTACCCACTAAAAAATGGTGGCCCTTCCTCATAGGTGCATAGTGAAGGGCTTCGGGATCTCCAGTGGAACATACCACAGCCACTCTCTGCACTGTGCTTTTAGGAGAGCATGTCCCGGGGAGGTTATCCCCTGTGCCCTCGAAGTGCAAGGCGACACGGGTCAGCCGATGTCGCCTTCTTCCCGGGTCCACCATAGCGGACGACAAAGACCCCCCTACCCTTGTCGCCCAATTTACTCGAGGTCCCTTTTAGTCGCCTTCTACGACAGGCAGGGGAAACTGTAGTATCATTCTATGAGCCCAGAACTACAGGGCTGTAGATTGCCAACTACTGGCGTAAGCCATTAGGATATTGACGCTTGATTACTTCATATCTTTTTTTTTTATATGAAAAGTGGCAAACGAACATACGGCTCACCTGATCTTAAGTGATCACCGTCGCCCATGAACATCCACAGCACCAGAGGAGCCGCAGGTGCGTTGCCGACCCTTGAGATAGGAATAGGCTCGTTTCTTGAAGGTCCCTAAATCGGAAACACTGCTGGCGACAGTTGATTCCACAAGTTGGCCGTGCGTGGGTGAAAGTTACGCGAAAAACGTACAGTCGTTGAACGCCAACCATCAAGATGGTGGCGGTGGAATTTGGAATTCTGCCGAGATGTGCGGTAATGGAAATCGGTAGCTGGGATGATTCCGAACAATTCCTCAGAACACTCCCCATGGTAAATGCGATACAGGATGCAAAGAGAACCGACATCTCTTCGCAGATTCAGAGCGTCGAGTCGGTCGGTCGGTCGGAAAGACCCTGATCGTCGACTATTCGAGCAGCTCGACTTTGTACACGGTCAAACGAAAGAAATTGGTATTGGGGAGCCCCGGCCCAGAGATGCGAACAGTATTCCATATGAGGCCGTACTTGTGCTTTGTAAAGTTGCAGACGGTGGGCAGGCGTGAAATACTGTCTTGCTCTACTGAATATGCCAAGTTATCATTCTACGAGCCGTTCTGGGCTATGGCTATGGTTCTGGGTGGTTGGCAATCTACAGGGCTGTAGATTGCCAACCACTGGCGTAAGCCATTAGGATATTGACGCTTGATACTTCAAATCTATCATTATATTGTCATATGCAACAATACTTACTGGATCAAACATGTCTGACTGTGACAGCTCGGTCTTAAAGTCAGCAGAACCGGCAAGGATCAGTCCCGCCACGTTCGGACGGTCAGCACTGATGAACAGTTGAGTGGCAACCTCTGCCACCTTGCGTACGTAGTTGTGACGTTTCTCCATACGGAGACGGGCGAAACGCAGGGCGGACTGACCACCACGTCCGTGTTTCTTCGGTAAATCCACTGTGAACTTGTGGAGAACCTGTAAAATTTACTTTCATGGAGTAATTTGCCACACATGGCAGGAGATCTTTTCGCTTTAACTCTTCCAACAACATTGTTTTTCACGCCTTCTTTTCGATATAATAATCTATACATATAAATAAAATTGGAGTGTCTGTTTTTAACAATAAAATAACCACTTTTCACTACATGCATATGAATGCATATATGAAACATATAGTGAAATAACATTTTTGTCTGCCTGCTTGTTCCCACTAATCTCTGGAACCGAATTTGACAGGACTTTAACTGGCAGATAGCTGATGTAACAAGGAGTAACTTATGATTTTTATTTTTAGGTATAAAATGTAAATTATTAATTAGTAGGACAGTTTAGTTGTGTTTAGTTCATTTTATCACCAATTCTTCTAAAATCAACAGAGCGCTGATGGGAATTTAAGAGTTGTAATGTATACTTAATATGGGTAACGTCACACCAGCCCTGTAGTTCTGGGCTCTCAAGAATAAGACTACGGTATCCCCTGCCTGTCGTACAAGGCGACTAAAATGGGCCTCGGGTTCACTGGGCGACAAGGGTGGGGGCCTGAGTCGTCCACCAAAATGGACCCGGGAAGAAGGCGACATCGGCTGGCCCGTGTCGCCTTGCGCTGCAGGGGCACAGGGGAGGAGTGCCTCCCAGGACGTGCTCTCCTTGAGCACAGTGCAGAGGGGCTCCGGTGCGTTCCACTGGAGATCCCGGAGCCCTCGTCATGCACCGAGGAAAGGGCCACCGGGGAGGTTTTAGTGGGTAAAAACCCCACATAACCGCCGCCTTCCCCCCAGAAGGCGGGGTATCTTTGAAGATTTCCTCCCCGTTAACAAAAAAAAAATAGTTCATTTTATCACCAATTCTTCTAAAATCAACAGAGCGCTGATGGGAATTTAAGAGTTGTAATGTATAGTTAATATGGGTAACGTCACACAGAGCGGTCGAAGGCGGCGATCGACTAGCCCGCTTTATCCGGCGGAAAAACAAGAAATTGAGTGCAATGAGGCTGGGCATAGTTTGTCTTGTGTTCTACAAATATTCATTGTAGTGGTCACACGGTTTACGGAACGGGGCACTTTGCGTCAGACGATATACAAGGGTTGTATTAATTTACAAAAATGTATGAGGAATAGTGTTTATTATTACATTTGAAACCATTATGGTATTTAGCTGATATGCATAATTTAATTAACTAAATAAGTTTTTTGTTAATAAGTTCCTTAGGGCGTTGTGGAGGGGTACCCTAGCAGGCAAAAAACGTCCGTAACGTTAAAAAAAAGCATAATTATTTTTTCTATTACGCATGTAGTTCAACTCTCTGTTCACAGGTGGCGCTATAACCAATTGTTAAGTATTAATTAATTATTTATATAACTATAAACTTGTCGAAAAGAAATAGGTTTTTTATTTTACTTAATAACTTGAACTATTATTTTTCGATAATAACCAATTAGCAAGAATTGGAGAAAACGGACCATACGGAAAGCACCTGCTTTCAAATAAAAAAAGAATCATCAAAATTGGTTCATCCAGTCCCAAAGTTATGGTAAAAACACACAGACGAATTAAGTAACTACTCTTTTTTGAAGTATTTGAAAATAATGTGCGGCAGTTGAAAAGCACATGATACTCACCTCTCTAGTATTTCCTTGCAGTGTTCCAAATAGAGCTCCGTTACCATCCATAACGATGAAGCCAAACTTATTGTCATCTGCCAGTAGGGCTGTAAGTGCTTCAGTGTGGAATTTGTTATCACATAAATATAATGATGTGTTGATCGGTTTGAATGGCTCAAAGTCGATGTTCACTTTTTTCTCTTTACCCTCCTCAGTGACAATGGTCCCGCAATAGATCACTAAGCCGTTGGGTGGCACTGTAAGGAAAAATTGTTATTGTACCTAATAACAATGAAGTTATTTGAGTTTAGGAAGATTTAAAATCTTGATATTCAATTAGGATACAGTATTCTATATTATAGGGCAGATGTCGGCAACCCGCGGCTCGCGAGGAGAGGATAGTGGACTAAAACCTGAAAATGGCCATGAGAAGCAGGGACACAGCGGTCGCGGATAAGCTAATAGCAATGCAGCGGGGCGTCTGCGACGCGTGAACCCGATTCGATCTCTGGCCACCTCCAAATTCAGTCATTATAAAAAAAAAGGAAAATAGTAACTATAGAAGTGGCACTTTTTTAATAAATGCAGAGTGAACAATTTAAGTGTATTGGAAAAGAGCATGGACACAGGTCTGTGGTTGCAATCTAACAATAAAACAAAAAAAAAGCTACAGCTATTTAGTACCGACTTTATTTGTGAAAAAAATTGTGGGTCATTAAAACTTTTGCAAATTGTCTCTTCCGATTCAAAAGGTTACCGACCCCTGTCTATAGGGTTAATGCCCTCTGATTACAATATGGGTATTTCCAAGAGCAGAGTGAGATTGCATTTCCATGTGACATCAGGTGGGATCATGGTCAAGCACTAGCTTAGAAAGAATGAAAAAAATATCTTGTCAGTTTTCATACTCTAGCTATGTGATAAGTATGCTTCTATATCATAATAACTTGAAATATTATTATAAGGTACGAAAAATTCATATACCCAACTGACATTTTGTGGCTTTGCCACTGAACAAAGCAATAATATCAAAAATTCTATAATTTTTATTATGGGGTCAGGGGCTCTTTTATCAGACTTTGATTTATTTGTCGTAGGCTTTAGCTGGTTCTTGTTTACCAAACTTCCATATGATGCAATGGGTTGAAATTTCAAATACCTTTAGTGTACAATTTAAGTCGGTGTTGTACAGAGGTAATGGCTCCAAGCACAGACAGCCGATTGACACGTGACTTGATGTTGGACGCTGTGCCAAATTCATCAGCTAACATTTTGGACACTCTTGAGATTTGATCCTTTGGCGGAATGATCAGGGATATCATGGATGTGCCATTTCTGAAAATTGAGATAGATTGGTTAATAATAATACAAGCTTTATGACGTTAAACTAACCCTGGTACTATGGTCTAGCTATCTGCTCATGGAGCCAGTATGTTGGTGTACAAAGCATACATTGCACATGGACTGATGGTGAAATTTAACAGTAAGGAATTTCTAATATTGTTTATATCAGAAAACCAATAAAATTCAAAAATTAAATGCTAGCACAACTATCCACTACAAGCATCGCCATAGAAGAGAGAAAGTTGTCAAAGTTGGCAGCCTTGATACTTCATTTTTTCATTGGCATCATCAGCTTGATAGCAACACATTTAGTTACAGCCGTTTTATATGTATGTCCCACTGTTGGGCACAGAGGCCTTCTCTGTAAAGAGAGTATAACAGTATAGTCTGCCACACACACCTAGTGCGGATTGGCGGACTTGAAATGTTTTAGAACATTTTTTAAAACATAGGTTTCCTTACGGTGTTTTCCTTTACCAGCGATTAAAAAAAAAATTGCAACAACAAATTTATAGGTTCGAACTCTGGTTGTTAGAGTACTATACAACTCGAGGCAACCGTCTGGACAGAGGTACTAGGGGAGGTTTATCCCACCCCAGCGCCCTCGCCCACGGGCCAGCCAATGTCGCCTACTATTACAGACAGCAAATTCCATAGCCTTATACTACAAGCCTACAGGGCTAAAATTTAATAGCTAAATTATCTTTACTATGACAGACAGCAAATTCCATAGCCTTATACTACAAGCCTACAGGGCTAAAATTTAATAGCTAAATTATCTTTACTATGACAGACAGCAAATTCCATAGCCTTATACTACAAGCCTACAGGGCTAAAATTTAATAGCTAAATTATCTTTACTATGACAGACAGCAAATTCCATAGCCTTATACTACAAGCCTACAGGGCTAAAATTTAATAGCTAAATTATCTTTACTATGACAGACAGCAAATTCCATAGCCTTATACTACAAGCCTACAGGGCTAAAATTTAATAGCTAAATTATCTTTACTATGACAGACAGCAAATTCCATAGCCTTATACTACAAGCCTACAGGGCTAAAATTTAATAGCTAAATTATCTTTACTATGACAGACAGCAAATTCCATGGCCTTATACTACAAGCCTACAGGGCTAAAATTTAATAGCTAAATTATCTTTACTATGACAGACAGCAAATTCCATGGCCTTATACTACAAGCCTACAGGGCTAAAATTTAATAACTAAATTATCTTTACTATGACAGACAGCAAATTCCATAGCCTTATACTACAAGCCTACAGGGCTAAAATTTAATAGCTAAATTATCTTTACTATGACAGACAGCAAATTCCATAGCCTTATACTACAAGCCTACAGGGCTAAAATTTAATAGCTAAATTATCTTTACTATGACAGACAGCAAATTCCATGGCCTTATACTACAAGCCTACAGGGCTAAAATTTAATAGCTAAATTATCTTTACTATGACAGACAGCAAATTCCATGGCCTTATACTACAAGCCTACAGGGCTAAAATTTAATAACTAAATTATCTTTACTATGACAGACAGCAAATTCCATGGCCTTATACTACAAGCCTACAGGGCTAAAATTTAATAACTAAATTATCTTTACTATGACAGACAGCAAATTCCATGGCCTTATACTACAAGCCTACAGGGCTAAAATTTAATAACTAAATTATCTTTACTATGACAGACAGCAAATTCCATAGCCTTATACTACAAGCCTACAGGGCTAAAATTTAATAGCTATATCTTATCTTAACTTTATTAATTATATTATTTAAGTACCTTGTATCTCATTTTAAGTGAAGTTTGTTAATGTTCTTATGAGAAATAAATTCTTTAAACCCATATAATAAAATAAGGAAAAATTAAGCCATGAATCATTACTCATATATAGATAAACTCAGATTAACCAACAACATAATGTACTTTGTCTCTACACAACCTCATGGTAAGCTGAAAATGTCTTTTGGTAAAAGTCAACCATTTTTTATACTATTATTTTGTAATCTTCAGATTGACCTGGCGAGTAATCCTGTAAAGTTTGGCGACGATCGGACCACTCATCTTTTTGAACTATCAAACAAGACATATGTCGTACTTTTATTTCTGACATTAACTTGAGCTCGATATGATTTTGTATAAATGATAAGAATGATATTGTATTTACTGATATGTACATGGGTGTAGGTAATGATCTTCACCCGCTAGAGAAGAGAATGTATATGGAGAGAAATGAATAATTTAATATATTGCGAGAGTTAAATTAGATATTTTAAGAGGTAAGTTTATTGTTTAAATGAAATATGTGCATATGCATGCTAGTAATGAATAAAAATTATTTATTTTTGTAATCTGTAATACTCAATTTAAGATAGTAAATATTTACTGTCCAAAAATTTATATTACTACTAAAAAGGATTAAACAATAGTCTCGCAAATACAGCTAAGTCATGTTAGTCTTTGTACTTCAATACTATTTGAAAACAAAGACACTTTGTATGAAATGTTTATTTTCCGTGATGCAAATCTCGTGCGAAATGACATGATACGTGCATCATAGAAATAAATGTATAAACTCTTCCAACTTGAAAATTTGATATAGTGGAAAATGAAAATTCCGCAAGAAGTGAGTGACCGCAGCCATGTAAAGGCGCGTATTTCTAAATACCCTGTAACTGATCTGTAATGAAACAATTTGCTATATCATGCTTCTAAGTTATACACATATATGAATTAGATGATAGCTTTAACGATATTATTGGTACATAAATTGATCGGTTACGACATTCGGAGTAGATTAAAATCACATTCGAACATCCCTTGCGTGTCCACAAGGTTATACTGCGCATGTGTCGATCCACTCATGCGAATGACGCAGCCGT
This sequence comes from Meandrusa payeni, assembly GCA_029286785.1. Taxonomy (NCBI): domain Eukaryota; kingdom Metazoa; phylum Arthropoda; class Insecta; order Lepidoptera; family Papilionidae; genus Meandrusa; species Meandrusa payeni. The sequence goes on from JAGSMX010000036.1 coordinate 413,329, forward strand.
GTTGGCAATTTTGCCCGGTGAAAGAGCCACGAATATACTAATATGAACACGTTGTTACTGCATAGAGTCAATCTATCCCAGGGATGCTTTATTTCATTCATAACTCACCCCCTCGCCATCTCCAAACTCTTAATGAGTTTCTTGATCTTCCAGATTTCGACATTGCGATCCGCTGACGACTCTTCGGACATTTTGGTTAGCGTAAAATTAACTAGTCCACCACAAAAACACTCCGAATAACGGATAAATAAACGTAAAAGTTTGTAAAACACACCACTAAACTTTAATAATAAAGGAATTCGAGGGAAAGGGACCACAACTTGCGGTTCAAACTGCTCTAATCCAGATCGAACCGGACGGATGAGACACCTCGCGACTTCTTTAGCACACTTTCTAGTTTACATTTACGCCTGCCGTCACACGGACTTTTCTTCTAGTGCGGGGATTCTTTGATTTTTTCTTTATTCGGTTAATCCTAAGCATGTGGGATGCAAAAATAAGACATTTGAGGATAAAAGATGACGTGAACGTAACCAAGCGATCCACGAACGCCTCTACTCGTCGCCAATCAGGGGAAATGAAAGAAAAAAAACATTATTGCTATACCAAAAAATTTGGCTCAGTGTTTACAGTTTTTAGTAGTCTTTTAACATTTGGAATATAATAAAAAAAACTGCACTGATAAGCTGCTTCGTAGCTAATATGCTAAATCAATGTAATGCTAATATGTCAAATAATGTTATGTAGGATCCGCAAAATATATAGATGTACGGTATTGAATCTATATCACAATTTCTAGAGTGATTACATAATTTGGTATGACAACATTGTATCGTACTGTCAATTAACTTAGTCTTATCAATTTAGTTTCTAGGTTATAATTTCGCAATCATACAGAACCTCACGCTTTCCGGATATTTACTCTAATAAACTAAACAAACAGAATGTAAAATGCACTGGTACAGGACTTGACACATCTCTGACATATAAAGCCAATAGACGAAACGTTAGCCGGAAGGAAATTAACCGGGATGTCTGCGTCGTTTAGATCCATTTTATTTAAAGATATTATTGTTAAAAGACTGTGGAGTGCTTGGACTCGCGGCAATAGACTCAGTTCGGTGGTTCGACGTTGTCGCCGAGAACGCACAGTGCGTGAAGTGTTGCAATATTTTAGACAGGCATTTTTCAAACCTCGCAGAACTCTGTTAATGTCTGTCACCGCGGCATACAACAGCCGAGGTGATGACAACAAGGACTGTAATATTGGAATATCGGATGAAGAGCTGGAGGTATTGTTTATTCTATTCAAAGAGGCCAAGGTCACCTGGGTCATAGCACTGAAACTACACTATATGAACTACTATATGACTATTGTAGTACTATTTGAAAACTATGCACATCTACATCCACTATGTCTTATAAGCAACAAAAACATGGAATTGCTATATAATAAATATATATATATTTAATATAAAAATAATAATAGTAGAAAGTTACTTTAAAATAGAATAAAAACAACATTTGTTTTATAAATAAGCCTCCGAACCAAGCGATACATTTAAGTATAATGATAATGAAACAAAACAATGTTCATTTTTAAATTATATTCCGTAATAGGAACATAGTAATGGTCTAAAATGGCTAAGAAACTTGACTTCAAATTGAATAGAAATATTACAAAATACAATTAATCTGAACTTAACGAATCTCATCAAACTACCTTTAAAGTACATATTAACCATTAAAAACTAAATAATTGAAGTCCATTGGCATGATATTGAGATCTTTGCCCATTTCTTATGGACAACACTTAATGCAAATTTAAGACTTATTTGATTTTCTCGTGGATGCCAATGTTTTTTTTTTATTGATAATTTTTTTTTTATAATTTCTAAGCAATTGCTTGACTACGATCCCACCTGATGTTAAGTGGAAATGCAGTCCTGGATGGTAAGGGGCACTAGCTTAGTAAATGCCTATCCACTCTACTCTTGAAAACAAGCTTTCCTTTAATTGTAAACTATATTATAATTAAAAGTACAATCTCTAATACAACAAGTCAATTTAAAAGACATTCAATAATCTATCTATAAATCTAAACATTTTTGCATACATACTGTTTTGTTGGTGTCTAAATCATTCCACACACCCACACACTTAGTAAGTATATCACAATTATTTTTCTTCAGCCGTGGTAGTGTACTATTACAGCAGCAATAGAATTATGGTTAGATGCCCAAAGCTCAATTTCCAGTCAGCTTTTTATTTCAGAAATATTAATAACATTCTAGCCTTATCCTGTGCTAAGAGATGGTTCCGTCAATAGTCAAATGGTGGATTCAAGCCACGACCTTACAATTCGCAGATTGTACCCTAAACCATTAGGCTATTGACGCTATTCCTAGACGTGTATTTAGCATCATTACCGTTATCCACCAAAGGCTAGCGGAAGAAATAGTTAAATGCATTTAGTTTGCCTTTGTACATGTGTTTTAGTTTTGTCTCTCTAGTGTCGGTCCCTCATGTCTGAGGTTGCATCCAGAGTGGATGATTTGCCTCCACCGGCTTCTGTCCAGCTCTTATGACAGAGTAAAATTCGGTGGACAACAAGTCTTTATCTGATTGGACCACTTTGTTGGTGAACTACATGAGATCTTTTACCTGCAGTGTTCCCACCTACCATCAGTTCTAGACTTTCTGTATTTTAGTTGGATAAAGGATTCATCTCTCAAAGGTTGTAAGTTAAGCCGCCATTAATCTATTTTTTTTTAATTTAATTTATTTAATACATTTTACAAATTAAATTTACACAATAAAGCATTCCAAAACCTATCCCAGGTTGTTGTTAAAATTTATAAGACTTAGTTAACTCCTCATCGAGTTGAAATTGATGTACCATACTCGTTGCGTTAAAGGAGTACATACTTTTTTGTTGATGGGGAAATCTTCAAAAGATACCCCGCCTTAATCCCCTTCCTCGGTGTATGGTGAGGGTTCCGGGATCTCCAGTAAAATCACGTCTGGGGAGGTTAATAACTTTCCCCAGTGCCCTCGCAGTTCAAGGCGACACGGGCTAGCCGATGCCGCCTTCTCGGGCCCACTTCAGCAGACAACAAGGAGCACATACCAAGTCTTGGATTATTATAAACATACCAATATCACAATCAACGGTTATTCTTCTACACGATTTTTAGGAGTTCCCTGGTGTACCTTCGGAACATTATGTCCTTTTTTTCTTTCATGGGTAAATGCCTGCGTATAAACGCACTCGCAGGGACGATGACATGTAATGCCGGACGACTCGCATTGTCTTAAACCCCACGGTGGTAGCTATTAGCGCTACCGAGGGGTCGTGGGATACCACAACCCCTCTGCGCTTCGCTAAGCTTGCCCGTTACCAGGACGTGCCTTTAAAGTCGTACTTGTACAATGGTACACGGAACGTAAAGTTCTGTGTCAACAAAATTGTGTTCGTGATTAATGTACCATTAATTGATAACCATGTTTGAAGTCAGTTGAAAATATCGCTGTGAACTTTACCATTGTAATGGAACTTCTGCTCAGGGTCTGCTGTTCGAAATGGAAGCAGTGAAGGCGCTGGTGAAGACAACTCTTCAGTGCAAGAGCTGTGGGAGGAGAGTTGCGATAGACAAGAAGCAGACCAGCGTGCAGTACTGTGAGTAGGTATACCCTTGAATACTGAAAGCCCTGCGGGATGGTGGAATTGGTATAGATGATATTGCACATGATGGGACTTCGGCGTAGAGCAGTGATTCCGGTCTATATCAACCCCTAGGGTCTATGACAAACTGCAAAGGTCTGTCTACGTCAGCGAAAAAAAATTTGGGGTCCACGACAGTGATCTCAACACATACACTGATAGTAATTCCTTTACCTATTTCTCACTAAAAATATTGACTTATTGCTTATGTTATTTTGTTTATAGTTTATTTAATGTTACGTATATTTTACATAACAGATAACAACATTATATTTTGAGTTTTTAACACTGAACTTCACTTCAGTTAGAAACTTACAGGAAATCAATATCAGGTAGGTAGGGGTCTACCCAACACGAAAGTGGCAAGGGTCTACGACACGTGCCCGGGTTTTTGACGGAACTATCACAGCTGGCACAGAGAAGCTGGCCTTTACTGCTTCACCGGGTTTGAGAGGTGGCATAGCTCTTAGGTCGCTTAGCCTGAACCTCTAGGTAGTAACTTCGACACAAGGGTCCCCCCGGTGAGGGGTAACCTCGGCTTGGACGGTTACCATTATTAAGCGTTAGCAGTCGATCCGAGGGCGCCCGAGAGGGCCGTACCACGACTCGGTCGGTAGCTATTTTATTAACGAAATCTACTGGGACAATCTAAGCTAAACTAACTTTGAGTGCCACTTCGGGAAGATACCAGTCTATCTCAGTACATAACGCCGCCAGCGTTTGAAACTCTGTGAGGGGGGCATTAAAGTGCCCCGAAAAATAGGGGCGTTGATGTGGGTTAGGGCGATGTATAATTTGTAATTTCATTTATTTTATATAGTACTAACTAAACAATAAACTTACAATAACTTTAGACGATTAGTCGCCAGGTCAATCTGAAGATTCGATCCTACGATAATATAAAGAGGCGACCACGCGTTTAATACCGTTTAACGTTTTATTCCAATTGAAGTCAGTTTTGTTTTTGCTTATGATATACTTGTTAATAATTTCTAAGCAATTGCTTGACTCTGATCCCACCTGATGTTAAGTGGAAATGCAGTCCTGGATGGTAAAGGCACTAGCTTAGTAAATGCCTATCCACTCTACTCTTGAAAATACCCACATTGTGATCGGAAGGAAAGACAGGCGGGCAAACTATTCCAGTCCTTTGTTGTACTTAATGAAAGACTAAGCAAATCGCCTCGCTCGGGTTTGAGGGATATTCACAACAAAAGGATGAAATCCCGCAGTGCGTCTAGAAGTCCGGTGGTGGAAAGGGGATGGGGGAATTAGATCATGTAATCATTCTTACTATGTTTGTTCCCCAGCGTGTTTGGCTGTGGGGTATTTTTACCTTTACAAAATTACCTACTTACCTACTTTATATAAAACTAATTTCTAATTTCCTTATTTCTACTCTTTACATTTCCTTAATTTCCCTAATATTTCTATTACTTATTTCTATATTTATTTTTCTTAATTACCTATTTGTTTATGTCTTATTGCTATTTATAATTTTTGTTCTATTCTCTTATTTTTATCTTATTTATCTATTTATTTGTTTTGTTTCTATTAAACACTTTTATTACAATTTCTTTACAAAATCTTATAAATATTTCTTTCGTATCCTTATAGCTAATTCAGTTTCTAATTGGATGCCAATGTTAGAATTGGATCAAATTAAAATGGGACCACATGGGAAGCATCATAAAATAGAATCATTCAAATCCTTTCACCCAATCCTAATGCATAAAAAACTTAGTTATAAAAAAATTGCATTAAGTATATACATGACCAACGGACGAATAACTCAATATCATGCCAACCAATTTTGTTAATTCATTTTTTAGTGGCAACCATGTACATGGACATTTTATTTATTGGCATCACAATATACAAACACATTACAAAGAAAAATTAACACAATACAATTAAAGGAAGGTACGGACAAACAGGATATGACTCCAATATTGGACACTGTCTCAGTATGTGCTGTCATAAGTTTGCAACAGTGCTGATTTTCAGCAGCTCCCAGGACTACCCATAGTTGTGTGCACGCAATACCGCGTCAATAGCCTAAAGGTGTAGGTATGGTCTGCGAATCGTAAGGCCGTAGGTTCAAATCCACCATTCGACTATTGACGTGAACGAGGTCCTAGCACAAGCTTAAGCTTAGTTGGAATGGTTAACAAGATTGTTAGTAAAGTTTATGAAAAAAAAAAGATATATTGCTTTCTTTAAGAAAAAAATAATACCTTTATATGGAATTTATAAATATCACAAGGAAGTTTGATGAGAAAAGAGCTAAGGGCTAGCTATGTGGAATTGCTTAGAATTGAACCAAATTAAAATGGGACAACATGGGAAGCATTAGCTTAAAAAAAATATTAGCTTAAAGTCAAATGGTGGATTCCAAGCCACGACCTTACAATTCGCAGATTGTACCCTAAACCATTAGGCTATTGACGCTAGGAGGTTACTACCTTCAAAGCGACACGGGCTAGCCGATGCCGCCTTCTCGGGCCCACTTCAGCAGACAACAAGAAGTACATACCAAGTCTTGGATCATTATAAACATATCAATATCATAATCAACGGTTATTCTTCTACACGATTTTTAGGAGTTCCCTGGTGTACCTTCGTAACATTAGGTCCTTTTTTTCTTTCATGGGTAAATGCCTGCGTATAAACGCACTCGCAGGGACGATGACATGTAATGCCGGACGACTCGAATCGACTAAAACCCACGTTGGTAGCCATCAGCGCTACCGAGGGGTCGTGGGATCTCCGTAAGGTACCACAACTCCTCTGCGCTTGGCTAGGCTTGCCCGTTACCAGGACGTGCCTTTAAAGTCGTACTTGTACGTACACGGAACGTAAAGTTCTATGTCAACAAAATTGTGTTCGTGATTAATGTACCATTAATTGATAACCATGTTTGAAGTCAGTTGAAAATATCGCTGTCAACTTTACCATTGTAATGGAACTTCTGCTCAGGGTCTGCTGTACGAAATGGAAGCAGTGAAGGCGCTGGTGAAGACAACTCTTCAGTGCAAGAGCTGTGGGAGGAGAGTTGCGATAGACAAGAAGCAGACCAGCGTGCAGTACTGTGAGTAGGTATACCCTTGAATACTGAAAGCCCTGCGGGATGGTGGAATTGGTATAGATGATATTGCACATGATGGGACTTCGGCGTAGAGCAGTGATTCCCAAAGTGGACAATATCGACCCCTAGGGGTCTATGACAAACTGCAAAGGTCTGTCTACGTCAGCGAAAAAATTTGGGGTCCACGACAGTGAATCTCAACACATACACTGATAGTACCTCTTTACCTATTTCTCACTAAAAATATTGACTTATTGCTTATGTTATTTTGTTTATAGTTTATTTAATGTTACGTATATTTTACATAACAGATACAACATTATATTTTGAGTTTTTAACACTGAACTTCACTTCAGTTAGAAACTTACAGGAAATCAATATCAGGTAGGTAGGGGTCTACCCAACACGAAAAAACATGGCAAGTGGTCTACGACACAAAAAGTTCGGGTTTTTTGGACGAACTATCACAGTTGGCACAGAGAAGCTGGCCTTTACTGCTTCACCGGATTTGAGAGGTGGCATAGCTCTTAGATCGCTTAGCCTGAACCTCTATTAGGTGGTAACTTGACACAAGGGTCCCCGGTGAGGGTAACCTCGGCGGACGGTTACCATTATTAAGCGTTAGCAGTCCGATCCGAGGGCGCCCGAGAGAATGAACCACGACTCGGTCGGTAGCTATTTTATTAACGAAATCTACTGGGACAATCTAAGCTAAACTAACTTATATGCCACTTCGGGAAGATACCAGTCTATCTCAAAGTGGGCCATAACGCCGCTGGGGGCGTTTGAAACCTAGAGGGGGCATTAAAGTGCCCCGAAAAAATAGGGGGCGTTGATGTGGGTTAGGGAGCGATGTATAATTTGTAATTTCATTTATTTTATATAGTACTAACTAAACAATAAACTTACAATAACTTTAGACGATTAGTCGCCAGGTCAATCTGAAGATTCGATCCTACGATAATATAAAGAGGCGACCACGCGTTTAATACCGTTTAACGTTTTATTCCAATTGAAGTCAGTTTTGTTTTTGCTTGTGAATATTTACTTGTTAATATTTGTGACTAAGCTGTTGATTAGCTAGAGAAGTTGACCATAGTTTTACCAGATTTGGAAGGTACCAGAGCTCTTAGGTCGCTTAGCCTGAACCTCTACTGTCTCTATAAGGACCTAAACTTGGGCGGTAACTCTAATCGCGTTAGCATTCGAACCGAGGGCGCCCGAGACTTGAGGGCCTGATCGTGACAGAAGCGAAAGCTGCTGTGCTCGTGCCATTGAAAACTTTGTATGTAAAAAGTTGGGATATTGGGAGATTACTAAAGGATACTTAGATTATTAAATGACGATTTTTATCCACTTCTTATGCTGTTGACAGGTGTAAAGACGGTCACCCTGCTAAGGGTTCAAGCGACGGTTGGGTGCCCTTCATGGAGGCGGAGGATGTCATTATCTGGCGCAAGGAATACAAACCCGGGCAGGGTCTGTATGCGTATAAAGGTAAGGACCTTTGGACTTTTTGATAACCATACATTACAACTCTCAATTCCCCGCCAGCGCTCCGCTGTCGATACGCTCCGCTCGCTGTTCGGTTTCATATATTATTTTAGAGGAATTGGTTCGATGAACTAAACTATCCTACTAATTAATAATTTACAGTATATAATAAATTTAAATAAAATAAAATAAAAAGCCTTATATTTCTTACTAACTAATTACAAAATGCACAATATACTAATTTCTAATTATTATAAGAACCCCTCGTTCTCGAGGGTGAAGGCCTCCTCTAGAGCTTTCCAGGTCTCTTTGTTTTCGCGGTTAATGGTCACTGTTTACCAGCCACGCGCATAATGTCGTCGTGTAATTTTACAGTATATACCTGATCAATAACCTCCTTTTTAAGTCGGTTAAATAAAAGTGCTAAGTTACTCCTTGTTACATCAGCTATCTGCCAGTTAAAGTCCCGTCAAAATCTGTCAGACACACAGAAAAAAAATTGTAAAAAAAATATATACATTTACATGTAGTAAAAATGTTATTTTAATTTTACACACAGACACTCCAATTCTATTTATCTATATATATATATATATATAAAGAGAAAGTGTGTGGGTTCGATCCGTATAGGCTCCGAAACGGCTGGAACGGATTGACCTGGCCAGTAATCCTGTAAAATTTGATGACGATCAGACACTCCTCTTTTTGAACTGTCAAACAAGCCATACGTCGTACTTTTATATCTGACATTAACTTGAGCCCAATATGTTTTTGTATAAATGATAAGAATGATATTGTATTTACTGATATGTACATGGGTGTAACAGAATGAAAACGGAGAGAAATGAATAATTTAATATATTGTGAGAGTTAAATTAGATATTTAATGATGTAAGTTTATTGTTTAAATAAAATAAAGCAAAATCTAGCTCTAGCTAGTCTAGGTACACTAGTATGTTATATAGATTCATATTCTTTATTAGAGAAATCTCAAACAGCTAATCCGTGACGTAATTTTTTTTTAAATTTATTATACATATATTCAATAATATTTACTTAAATTATTTCGCCAAACTGCCAGGGCAGTTTATTGGCAAAAACTGCACCCATAAATCTATACACTATATACCTATAAAATACAATAAGGAAAGCATATACAATAAATACTAATACATACTACTACTACATAATAATTAATGCTATACATATATAATTTATCTACAATATTCGGCGGCGTAGGTATTTGTTTAGGCGTAGGGCTTTTTCGAGACTGCCACCAAAAATTCTAACAAACTTCTTGTAAATGCCGCCACTTATAAGCCTTCCTATAATAAATTCCGTCGCGTCGCCCGGAGGCCGAGACACGTTCTTGACGATACGGACGACGCGATTACTATTGCACAGGCTAGAGGTCTCTACAAATCCACAAAGCGTCCATTCGCGACCGTCGGAGGTTGCGAATAATCCTTGCGCGTTACCGCTATTTTATGGGCAGGCCCCACCCCTTAGATGTTAGGAGCGTAGCTGGAGCTTCTTCGGCCACTTCTTCTCCCAGCGCCAACGTTTCCCGAAGTGGCACTCAAAGTTAGTTTAGCTTTTGAATGTCTCTTAGATTATCCGTGAAATAGCAACCGACCGAGTCGTGGTTCGGCCCTCTCGGGCGCCCTCGGATCGGCATGCTTACGCGTAACATAGTAACCGTCCAAGCCGAGGTTACCCGTCACCGGGGGGACCCTTGTGCCGAGTTACTAGCAATAGAGGTTCAGGCTAAGCGACCTAAGAGCTGTGCCACCTCTCAATCCGATGAAGTAGTCAAGGCCAGCCTCTCTGGCGAATCTGTGTAGTTCGCCATAAAAAAAAAAGCGTAGGGTTGTTTTTTTGCAGGTAGTCTTCTGCAATTTCATACTAATTGTATATTCGCGGTACTAAGTACCTACGCGTCCGGTCCCCAAAGTAGTTTAGCGCGCTTGGTTCTTCGTAAATATTACGTGCTGTTGTTCGATACGATCTAGTTTGTCTCGCCTTATGATCAACAAGCGTTACATCGTCAAGGTAAGACTAAAGGTCGCATTGATAACAATGATAATGACACAAGGCCGAACAGTCTACTGGAAACTTTTAGCGTTAGCTATTATCCGATTACAAAAAAGGAGGTTCTCAGTTCAATTGTTTTTGTTGATGGCGTATCCATGTAGATGTCGAATATCAAAGTGTGTATGTTAAACTGCTGTGAGAAGCGAACAAGGATCGAAACTAACAAAGAAGTACGGGTGGTTACTGCTGAGACAATTCCTCGCGAAGCTCACTGTTGATACGTCTAAAACAGAGTTCCCTGAACTCTTTTGTGTAGTAGACCCCTTGCCATGTTTTTCCGTGTTGTGTGTTTTTCCGGCTCCTTGGATTTTCCCAAGATTAGGCAGCAGTCTGTGCAGAGCACCAACTGTCTTTTCGATGGGGTGTCGAAGTGCTCTTCGAAACCCCAACGACTGTCCAGGATGAGGCCGAGATATAGACACCCACGCGAACCGACCGGCTGGGTGGTTCCCTAGCTCTTGGGAGCTTGTGGAACCATAGCGCCTCGGTCTTGTGAGGCGCTACCCGTAGGCCCAGCTCGTGGATTTTGTCCACGACGCATGCCACCCCAAGCTCGGCGAGCCGGATGGTGCTATCGAAATCCTCCCCGTCGGACATGACTAGCGTGTCATCTGCATAGCAGACGACACTTACGCCGACGGGGATGACCGACCCTAAGGACCCCCTACCTACCTGATATTGATTTCTTGTAAGTTTCTAACTGTAGTGAAGTTTAGTGTTAAAGTAACTTGTGTAGTGTAACTTTAAGTAAAAACACAAGTTAATTTATACATTTATTAACTGATTTAAATTAACTACTCAAAATATAATGTTGTATCTGTTATGTAAAATATACGTAACATTAAATAAACTATAAATAAAATAACATAAGCAATAAGTCAATATTTTTAGTTAGAAATAGGTAAATAGGTACTATCAGTGTATGTGTTGAGAACCACTATCGTGGACCCCCATTTTCATTTCATGGACTCCCAATTTTTTTTTCGCTGACGTAGACAGACCCTTGCAGGTTGTCATAGACCCCTTAGGGGTCCTATTAATTAATAATTTACAGTATATCAATAACCTCATTTTTTTAAGTCGGTTAAATAAAAAGTGCTAAGTTACTCCTTGTTACATCAGCTATCAGCCCTGTAGTTCTGGGCTCTCAAGAATAAGACTACGGTATCCCCTGCCTGTCGTAGAAGGCGACTAAAAGGGACCTCGGGTTCACTGGACGACAAGGGTGGGGGCCTGGGTCGTCCACCAAAGTGGACCCGGGAAGAAGGCGACATCGGCTGGCGGCAGTAACCAACGGGACGTGCTCTCCTTGAGCACAGTGCAGAGGGGCTCCGGTGCGTTCCACTGGAGATCCCGGAGCCCCTCAAAAAAGACCCCTTAGGGGTCGATATAGATCACTTTGGGAATCACTGGTCTAAAACAATAACAACATACACAATATATGTATAAGGTTAGTTGGTTAATGGACAGACAAACTAAAGTCTAATGTTATTTTCGTTAATGAATGAACATAAAATATAAACAAAAGGAGAGATAACAAGAGATAGTAGGGGTTTCAAGTCTATAGGGCGCGAGATATCTCGAGGAAGGAGATCGTAGAGGGAAGAAGATAGTAAGGAAAAACTATAAAACAACAGTTACATGATTGTTTAAGAGAGAAAGAAAATGGGCGTTCGCAACTCTCTCGCTTTTAAACGGCACTAACACTTCGTAACGCATTCACCAGCTCAAATCAAGAAGGTACGTAAAGAAGTTCTTCATAGAGAAACTTGTCCATTCCAGTGTACGGGCGATACCCGGAGGTGAACGCTCGGGACTTCGCCGCTGTACAGCTGGACGGTGCGTACCGTCGCGTCTGGGATGCAGCTGTTGCAGCGTTGGCAGTGGTGCAGAGATCAGCTAGGGGGGTGCACGGCCAGGCGGTGCTGCATTGGGAGGTGCTGTGGCCGGTGAGCCATGGATTGTATACCAGTATACGTTATATATTAAGGATCGACTTCAAGTCGAATCAAACGTTACACGTTATTACGCGCGGACGCCATCTTTTTACGAATTATCGTAGGAATGTTACGAAATTGAATAATTAGCCGTTTCCGAGATTCATATATTATATATATATATATACATATATATATATATAATAATGTCTATGTGATCCGTATGATGTTGCTTAATATTTTTTGAAAAACGGCTGGAGCTGTTTTTAACCCAAATGGGAGACATGTCCTTCATTGAAAATGGCCTTCTCGCGGCACTGGATTCCATGGAGAGGCGGGCCAAAAAGTTGATAGGTGACCAAGATCTACACCTAGATAGTCTTGAGCACAGGCGCAAGGTGGCCAGCCTTTCGGTGTTTTACAGATTACATTTTGGAGAGTGTGCACAGTAATTACACGAGTTAATCCCATCCCCATTCTAACTTCGGACGTTTAGACACTCGGCTTGTCTCCATCCTTTTATAGTCGATGTTCCGCGCGTCCGAACGAAGCGATTTGAGTCATCGTTCATCGTGCGTACAGCAAAGGAGTGGAACAAGTTGCCAGCGTCAGTCTTTCCGTCCAAGAACGACGTGAGAGCCTTCAGGAGTAGAGTGAATAGGCAATTACTAGCGTGTACCATCTTTCGCCTATATCACGACTTAACACCAGGTGTTTGTTCTTGTATGAAACCTCCATAGTGGAGTCTATGCAGGTTTTGTTGTGATTATGCTTCGGCGTCGTCGGGACTTCTCTGAGTGCCGGAGAGTCCCCTTTGAGGATGAAGTCCGGTCTTGTAATTACAGAGCAACCCATAGTTATTCTTGTCTTTATTGTTATTCCGTATACGTCTTAAATATATAATAATCTCTTTATGTTTGTTTGAAATAAAAGACAAAACTGCGTTGAAAATTATGTAGAGAGAAACACCATTTAATGTCGGTATTCCAATTCTTTCTTATATATAAATGACACATTATATATTTTTTAAAAGATAGCTAGCAATATTTTTTCAGACTAATTACTAACAATCTTGTTAACCATTCCAACTAAGCTTAAGCTTGTGCTAGGAGATGGTTCACTAGCCCTGTAGTTCTGGGCTCTCAAGAATAAGACTACGGTATCCCCTGCCTGTCGTACAAGGCGACTAAAAGGGGCCTCAGGCTCACTGGGCGACATGGGTGGGGGCCTTTGTCGTCCGCTAATGTGGACCCGGGAAGAAGGCGACATCGGCTGGCCCGTGTAGCCTTGCACTGTGAGGGCACGGGGGGAGGTGTAATCCCATCAGTTAAAGTCTGTATAGTTAAATTTTTGAATTTTAATGTTGTTACGCTTGAGAAATGATCATTATAAGTACTTAACTGCACTCTGTTTACGACGGAATATTTTGTATAATCAGTATTCGCTGGTGGTAAGTAGAAAAGGTCGCTAGTTCTAGTACGTTTTTTCGGAGTGCGAAAACTCAAAAATTGCTGCACCAACTGTGGACAGTCAAGGGTGCTCTTGCATTGTGTCCTGTCGCTGACAGATCCGGGGCACCCGCTCATAACGGCTGATGGCATTCGCGGAAGGTTTAGTGGGTAGGGGCTGCCCAGGCCGAGTCCACATCCCTCCGGGCCCACCCAGGGTACCGGAGGATAGTCTATAAAAAGATTCCCCGCGTGAACAAAAAAAGGGTGCTCTTGCATCGTACAACATCATCATATATTAAAAATTTTAGTTCGTATATTATTTTATTGTATATATAAATTCCTGTATAAGTCCTGGGCATCGCTGACAATCAGCGCTGTCGCAACCTTTCGACAGCATACACTGACACGGTGTCCAATACTGGCATCATCTATATCCTATTTGTCGGTTTTTTTCTTTCTTTAACTGTAGTTTTTGCCTTTTTTAAGTGTTTCCAATTTTTTTTTATGCGTATAAACTAGCGCTTGACCATGATCCCACCTGGTGTTAAGTGGTGATATAGTCGAAAGATGGTACGCGCTAGTTTAATAAGTGCCTATTCACTCTACTCTTGAAGGCCAATTTTGTTTGTAATGTGTTCGAATGATATAAAAATATGTCTATGTGTATTTCACCAATTCTCAGAGATTGTTCGCGAACCGTGACTACGTCTACATAAGACGGCACAAGGAGTTCGACGCGGTGAACGAGCGTCTCCCGCAACCTGACAGAACTGTCGCCAAGCCACAACCGACGCGGGAGCAGAAGACGAGCGTGCACTCGAAAGCGAAGAGGAAATCCGACGAGAGCTACGACCGGGAGCGACGGGAGGGCGGGATCGTGAACAATAAAGTGTACGTGATCGTGTCCAAGTCCTGCGAGCACCCTGACGTCCCGGAGACCAGGCACGCTATCCGGGTGTTGGAATACTGGAGTCACATGGTCGTTAAGACGATACATGGAGCGGATAAGGTTAGTTCTAATCATTGTAGAAATGGTTACGATATACCTATAAAATCTATCCTATCTTTCTAGTGTCGGTCCCTCATGTCTGAGGATCGTGGTCACCATCAGGGTTGCACCTGGAGCGGATGATTTGCCTCCACCGGCTCCTGTCCAACGTGTCTCTTACAGCACTGTAAAATTTGGAGGACGACGAGTCTTTTACCTGATCGGACCACCTTGATGGTGAACGGCCGCGAACTACGATCAGTTTATCTAGACTTTCGTAGCCTCTGCGCATTGTGTGTCCGAAATTTATATATAGTACTAGTACTTTTATATATAGCATCAAAATATACAAACATATTACACACATTATATAAAACATAGCAAAAAAAATAATACAATTAAACAAAGGAATATACAAATAGTAGGGTAAAGGCTACAGTCATTGGCAACGCAAATAATAAGGGACTGAATAAGCGAATCGACCGAAAGAAATCTTTAAAAATTGCGCTATTTATTATGGTTATGTTGGCAATACTGTTCACGAATCCCGCAACTGTCATGGCGCAGATTGAAATTTTGTCAACAACGTGTGTTTTAAATGCAAAATTAGCAATTGGGTAAGCATATGCATAAATTAAATTAATGCTTAAAAGTCACTTATTGCTATGATCACTACCATTTCGGTTCTAAGAAACTAATTAACTCTTGGAAATGATCGGTGATTTAATGTATTTGTGAATGTTATAGTTTACACCAATTTTGCTGGGGCCAATAACTATATCCGACCAAGACATTTTTTTTTTAAGTTCTTACTGACAATGTCATGAGACAATGATATATTTTTTTAATTCATCGAAATGCTCATAGTATCCATGTTCTGCAAACCTAATTTGACCCAGATTGCCCTTCAATTTGCCCAGAAATGCAATACTTGCTGCTAGTAGCTGTTTAAGGGCCAACGACTATAGCCTTTACCCTATATGATGCCAATATTGGACGCTTCCGGAAGTGGCACTAAAAGTTAGTTTAGCTTTTGTGACATACAAAGATTAGATTATCCGTGAAATAGCAACCGACCGAGTCGTGCTTGCTGTCTCGGGCGCCCTCGGATCGGAATGCTTACGTAACATAGTAAGGTGGCATAGCTCTTAGGTCGCTTAGCCTGAACCTCTATCGCTAGTAACTCGACACAAGGGTTCCCCCCGGTGAGGGGTAGCCTCAGCGGACGGTTACTATGTTACGCGTAAGCATTCCGATCCGAGGGCGCCCGAGACAGCGAGCACGACTCGGTCGGTTGCTATTTCACGGATAATCTAAGGGACATTCAAAAACTAAACTAACTTTGAGTGCCACTTCGGGAAGCACTGGGAGAACAAGTGGCCGAAGACACTCCAGCAACGCTCCTAACATCTAAGAGGTGTGGCCTGCCCATAAAATATTTGAAATGAAATGAAATATTTATTTATTTACTTTTTACACACACACACATTTTATATACCGACATGCACATACACAAAAATATTAGATACATATTATATATCATATTCCATAAACATTTTCCTACTTCGGTCCTTCGGTACACATCTCCCTGCTAGACTAATACATAGCCTGTATTAGGGAGATGTTGTACCTAACTCCGAGTTTATTATGAACTAAAGTTTGTTATATAACTTATGTGATAGTCGTGTGTTTTTGCAAAGAATAGTGTGCGTGGGTGCATGTGAGAGTGTATGTGCGAGTGAGTACATGAGCGTGAGGATAATTTATTTTATACTATGAAGAAACTTTTCAGTCTCATCGTAGGTGAAATTATGGAGAAACGAGTAAAGTAACTTTTTACACTCATATTGAGACAAACTATGAAAAGGCACGTAAAAGTTAACTTTATTATAAAGGTATGGCCCCAGGTAGTAGTTAAATCTTTTGGCGGTCCACATTACCTTTACGACGTTTATCCAAATGAACATATCTAATAGTATTTAGAATAAATAATTGTCTCACGTTCAAGACATTGCAATTCTTGTATAGTTGTCTAGTAGAATGTGTCTCAACAATGTGATGTGTCCATCTTCAGCCGGGAATGGAGTTCGTGCTGACGTACTACGACGAGCCGGCTGCGGGCGGAATGCCGGGGGGCGTGGCCGCGTGGGCGTCGGGACGCGCCGCTCCCGGGTACTTGTCGCGCATGCGCACAGCCGCCGCGCGTTACCGACACTGGGCGGCTGACACGCCCCCACACGAACAGGTAACACTTCTTTAGCCTAGGACCGAGTCGTGGTTCGGCCCTCTCGGGCGCCCTCGGATCGGAATGCTTACGCGTAACATAGTAACCGTCCAAGGCGAGGTTACCCCTCACCGGGGGGACCCTTGTGTCGAGTTACTAGCAATAGAGGTTCAGGCTAAGCGACCTAAGAGCTATGCCACCTCTCAATCCGGTGAAGCAGTCAAGGCCAGCTTCTCTGGCCAATCTGTGTAGTTCGTCATAAAAAAAAGTCTTTAGCCGAGTTTTCAACCGACTTCAAAGATACTTCTAAAAAAAAAACTAGCAATATTTCCCTAAAGACTTAAGAGCTATGCGACTTCTCAATCTGGTGAAGCCATCAGAGCCAGCTTCTCTGGCAAATCTTTTTAGTTTATCAGAAAAAGCTCCCATTTCTGGATTCAATTCAAATTTTAACTATAGCATGACCAATAGTTTTATTAAATACTAGCGTACCTAGCCCACTTCGTCGGGCTAAATTTTGCCTTATTTTATTTAAACAATAAACTTACATCATTAAATATTTAATTTAACTCTCACAATATATTAAATTATTCATTTCTCTCCGTATTCATTCTCTTCTCGAGCGGGTGAAGATCATTACCTACACCCATGTACATATCAGTAAATACAATATCATTCTTATCATTTATACAAAAACATATCGCGCTCAAGTTAATGTCAGAAATAATAGTACGACGTATAGCTTATTTGACAGTTCAAAAAGAGGGAGTGCTCCGATCGTCACCAAACTTAACAGGATTACTCGCCAGATCAATGTGAAGATTTCCTGAAAGTTTCATTGAAATCGGTCCAGTCGTTTCGGAGTCTATATGGATCAAACCCACACATTATTTTTAGGAGATGCCGGACTTCACTCCATTCGACCCTCAACTGGTCAACGAACAGCATCACGATGCCGACAAGCAGATCAGCGAGGAGGACATGGAGGTTATACAATCATTACCCCCATTTATAACCGACTTCAAAAGAATCATAGGAGGAAACATTTACAGACAAATTGAGAACCTCCTATTTTTTAAAGTCGGTTAAAAAATTTATTTTATTTACACTTAATTTAGGGGCACTCTTTGTGATTATTTTAACCCGTCTATATGCATTATGCAAAAGTGAACCATTTTTAAATTATCCCTCTCAGGCGCCCTCGGATTGGAATGCTTACGCGAAACATAGTAGGTAACCGTCCAGGCGGAGGTTACCCCTCACCGGGGACCCTTGTGTCGAGTTACTAGCAATAGAGGTTCAGGCTAAGCGACCTTAGAGCTATGCCACCTCTCAATCAATGAAGCAGTCAAGGCCAGCTTCTCTGGCCAATCTGTGTAGTTCGTCATAAAAAAAAACTTAAGTTCAGTTCGAAGAAGTCACCAAGTTCCACCTACTTCCTTTGAGGTCATTTTTTTTCTTTTTTTTTATTATTTCAAAGTTCTTAAGCAATTTTGGAGAACTAATAAACTTTATATTTTAAAAATGATCTGTCAACCAAGTTTCATAGAGTTTTATTGTCTAAAAGGCATTTTAGTGGAGATAAATCTCAAAAAAATATAAATTTGCACCCATAACTGTTATTTCAATATTGATAAATAACTAATATTTATAGTAAATGTCTTTATAAATCAAAAAAAAATTAATAAGTACTTTGTTAATTATTTTTTGACTTAGTTTGAAAAGTCTTTAAAAATCAAAAAAAAATAAAATAGTACTTTGTTAATTATTTTTTTGACTTAGTTTGAAAAGTCTTTATAAATCAAAAAAATAATAGTTAGTACTTTGTTAATTATTTTTTTGACTTAGTGTGAAAAGTCTTTATACTTAAAAAAAAATTAATTAGTACATTGTTAATTATATTTTTGACTTAGTTTGAAAAGTCTTTATAAATCAAAAAAAAATTAATTAGTATTTTGTTAATTATTTTTTTGACTTAGTTTGAAGTCTTTATAAATCAAAAAAAAATTAATTAGTATTTTGTTAATTATTTTTTTGACTTAGTTTGAAGTCTTTATAAATCATAAAAAAAAATAAAATAGTACTTTGTTAATAATTTTTTTACTTATTTTGAAGTCTTTATAAATCATAAAAAAAAATAAAATAGTACTTTGTTAATAATTTTTTTACTTATTTTGAAAACAACTAAAAATTATGTTTGAATTGAATGACATAACTCAAAAATGGTTCACTTTTGCATAATGCATATAGAAGGGTTAAAATTATTGCAAATATCACCTACTAACGGATATACGTCGAATTACCAATAACCCTGTAATATTCTATCGTTTACAGTCTTCAAAACACGGACCTGAGATGGAGAACGGTGAACGCACGAGAGATCAGAGCACGCAGACTGAGGATTTAGAGTCGAAAAAAGTGGAGATTAAAGGAGACATAGAAGAGGCGGACAAGAAAGAGAAAGAAGAAGAGATGACGCACGAGGAAACGACACCCGACTCGGTTGATGAAGACGAAGAATTACCGGAAGACGAGATCGCAGACAGCAATATGGATACGACAAAGGTACTGTCACTATTAAAGTTTCTAACAAATTAGTTATGGTTAATGGTTCTCAAATCTATATATATATATATAAAAGAGAAAGTGTGTGGGTTTGATCCGTATAGGCTCCGAAACGGCTGGACCGATTTCAATGAAACTTTCAGGGAATCTTCAGATTGACCTGGCGAGTGGTCATTTTTTTTTTAATTTATTTTTTCGAATTTTTTTTTTGATATTTTAAGGAATATATATATGTAACCTCAATAGCGTCTCACCTGACCTTAGTAGATTCAATTCGATTATGAATTTCCGCGTCTGCTTCCTTTGTGGTCATTTTTTTTTGAAAAAATATTTTGTTTTATTTTTTGAAACAAATTAAAGAATACATATGTATATCTAACGTCAATAGCGTCTCACCTGACCTTAGTAGATTCAATTCGATTATGAATTTCCGCGTCTGCTTCCTTTGTGGTTATTTTTTTTTTTGAAAAATATTTTGTTTTATTTTTTTGAAAAAAATTTAAATAATATATATATCTAACGTCAATAGCGTCTTACCTGACCTTAGTAGATTCAATTCGATTATGAATTTCCGAGTCTGCTTCCTCTGTGGTCATTTTTTTTTGAAAAAATAATTTGTTTTATTTTTTTGAAAAAAAATTAAAGAATATATATATCTAACGTCAATAGCGTCTCACCTGACGTTAGTAGATTCAATTCGATTACCAATTTTCGCGTCTGCTTCCTTTGTGGTCATTTTTTTTTAAAAAAATTTTTTTTAGTTTTTTGAAAAAATATTAAAGAATATATATATGTAACCTCAATAGCGACTTACCTGACCTTAGTAGATTCAATTCGATTATGAATTTCCGCGTCTGCTTCCTTTGTGGTCATTTTTTTTTGAAAAAATATTTTGTTTTATTTTTTTGAAAAAAATTTAAAGAATATAATATATATATCTAACGTCAATAGCGTCTTACCTGACCTTAGTAGATTCAATTCGATTATGAATTTCCGCGTCTGCTTCCTTTGTGGTCATTTTTTTTTGAAAAAATAATTTGTTTTATTTTTTTGAAAAAAAATTAAAGAATATATATGTATATCTAACGTCAATAGCGTCTCACCTGACCTTAGTAGATTCAATTCGATTATGAATTTCCGCGTCTGCTTCCTTTGTGGTCATTTTTTTGTTGAAAAAATTTTTTTTAGTTTTTTGAAAAATAATTAAAGAATATATATATCTAACGTCAATAGCGTCTCACCTGACGTTAGTAGATTCAATTCGATTACCAATTTTCGCGTCTGCTTCCTTTGTGGTCATTTTTTTTGAAAAAATTTTTTTTAGTTTTTTGAAAAGTATTAAAGAATATATATATGTAACCTCAATAGCGTCTTACCTGACCTTAGTAGATTCAATTCGATTATGAATTTCCGCGTCTGCTTCCTTTGTGGTTAATTTTTTTTTTGAAAAAATAATTTGTTTTATTTTTTTAAAAAAATTAAAGAATATATATATATATATCTAACGTCAATAGCGTCTTACCTGACCTTAGTAGATTGAATTCGATTATGAATTTTCGCGTCTGCTTCCTTTGTGGTCATTTTTTTTTTTTTTTTTTTTTTTTTTGAAAAAATACTTTGTTTTATTTTTTGAAAAAATTAAAGAATATATATATCTAACGTCAATAGCGTCTCACCTGACGTTAGTAGATTCAATTCGATTACCAATTTTCGCGTCTGCTTCCTTTGTGGTCATTTTTTTTTGAAAAAAATTTTTTTTATTTTTTGAAAAAATATTAAAGAATATATATATGTAACCTCAATAGCGACTTACCTGACCTTAGTAGATTCAATTCGATTATGAATTTCCGCGTCTGCTTCCTTTGTGGTTATTTTTTTCATGCTATGGTGTTTGGTTTCAGGAATTGACTCCGGACATAGAGGGAGACGAAACAAACGCCAGTTGGTGGCGTTATCTCTACCCGTTTTACTATTTCGTCTGATTTAATCTCTACCTAACCGTGATAACCCAGTGCCATCCAAGTTGTATACCAATGAAATTGCTTATTGCAACTAAGCGCTGATTTGCCGGCGGTGAAGGAAAACATCGTGAGGAAACCTGCATGTATTAGAATTAACGTGAAGTCTGTAATAGGTGTGTGATGGACTATATTTGTGCCCAACAGTGGGACTTATATATATAAATATAGGATGTAACTTTAACTTTGTAAGTAACTGGTTCTGACTGATTCTGGGACTTCTATAGTTTTTATTTGGGGTTTTTACCTGATGTTAAGTGGTGATATAGTCGAAAGTTGGTACGCGATAGTAAGTGCCTATTCACTCTACTCTTGAAGGTTCCCACGTCGTACTTGGACGGGAAGTCTGACGTCGGCTTGTTCCACTCCTTTGCTGTACGCACCATGAACGATGACTCATATCGCTTCGTTCGGACGACGAACATCGACTATTAAATGGTGGAGACCCGCTGAATGTCTAAACGTCCGAAGGTAGAATGGGGATGGGGGAATTAACTCGTGTAATTCCTGTGCACACTCTCCAAAATGTATTCCTACCTTGCGCCAGTGCTCAAGACTATCTAGGTATAGATCTAGGTCACCTATCAACTTTTTGGCCCATTCATGGAATCTAGTTCCGCGAGTTATTTGGCTGCACCTGCCTAGATATGACAACGGTACACACAAGGCCAGATCTGTGTCTTTATACATAGTCAAAAGCTGTCCCGGCGCGCCTCATTTTGTAGTCGATTTTTGCTTTTGCTCGTAAATATTATGAGGCGTTACAGTATAATAAGGTCGGGGAAAAAGTTTCTTCGCATTTTTTAAGAAAATTCAAAAGATATTTTAAAAATAGTTTATTCATATTTAACTAAAGTATATAGGTACCATTTAGTTTGATAACTTTTTGCCAGTTTGTAGGTAGGGACATGATCCCATTGCTATAGAAATTTTGGGTCTTCTAATCAAAATACCGCGACAAGTTGTTTTGGCAGTCCTCTCGTAATGTTATTTTCTTTTATTTCAAAAATATCATCCATTTTATCCGTAATAGGGTGACCAGAGCGACGTGCATCTTTGACATCAAAATTTTCAGTTTGAAAACGCTTAAAAAAAAATTGTGCTTAGGACAAAAAAAAACATTAATGGTAGATAGATAGATTAAAAAAAATAAAGACAGCCTTAAGCGCCGTGTCTTCGTCCCACTATGGTATATGGGGCCGAGACCTGGACGCTCACAAAACAGTCTATGAACAGACTGCAGGTCACATAAAGAGCCATGGAGCGGGCTATGTTGGGAATTTCCCTCCGTGATAGGATGGACCGGGGGGACCCTTGAGTCGAGTTACTAGCAATAGAGGTTCAGGCTAAGCGACCTAAGAGCTATGCCACCTCTCAATCCGGTGAAGCAGTCAAGGCCAGCTTCTCTGGCCAATCTGTGTAGTTCGTCATAAAAAAAAAAAAGGATCAACAATGTTGAGATACGTAGAAGGACAAAGTTGACCGACATAGCAGTCGCTAAAAGAAAGTTGAAGTGGGCGGGCCACATATGCCGTAGATTTGATGACAGGTGGTGGAGAAAGGTCCTAGAATGGAGACCTCGAACTGGGCACAGAAATGTGGGCAGACCACCGGCACGATGGACGGACGACCTAAGAAAGGTGGCTGGCAAGGGTTGGATGCAGAAAGCACAAGACCGCAAAGAGTGGAGTTCTATGGAAGAGGCCTACACTCAGCAGTGGGTGGCAAGAGGCTGAAAAAGAGAAAATGAGAGATAGATGAATCCTTTATTGCACCAAATCAAATGTACAAAGGCGAACTTAATGCTATTTAGCATTTTCTTCCAGCTAACCTTTAGTGGTTAAGAGCAGGCTAAGGGTAGTGCCGCTAAAAATAGCGTTTTAAAACTATTATATAGATAAATAAATATACATTTACATATATATAAATAGATACTACTATATAAACATAATAATATACATACACATGGAATATATATGACGACAATAAATATACCAGTTTGTAATTTTTCATTGTTTGAGCAGAAAGTATTCAGATACACGCGATTTAGAGACATTAGTTGACGAAGCCTCCCTGATCTCAATCGGCAAACTATTCCATAGTTTTATAGCTGTACAGGTAAAAGAATGGTAGGCCGCAAGGTGGGAACATTGATGTGATGGAGGAGGAGGGTTTTTAGTCCGTGAGACTCGGACACTCCTTGGCAGTACGGGCTGCCTAGGGTCCATAAGGGATTTTACCTCCTTGCGGAAAAAGAAAAAAAAATTGTGCTACTCTCACAGCCACTGCACTAGGTCCGTAAACATGCTCGGCGTCGTCGGGACTTCTCTGAGTGCTGGAGGAGTCCCCTTTGAGGGTGAAGTCCGGTCTTTGCCGGGACCGGCCGGTCGCTGACAAATCCGGGACACCCTGCTCATAACGGCTGATGGCATTCGCGGTAGGTTTAGTGGGTATGGGCTGCCCAGGCCGAGTCCCAGTTCTCATCAGTTTATAGACCACCCTCCGGGCCCACCCAGGGTCTATAAACAGATTCCCCCGCGTTAACAAAAAAAAAAAGGTCCGTAAACATCGCAAATGTTTTTCGCGGTTTGCGTTGCAATTTTATCTTTTTTTGTAGTTAGATTTTAAAATGTATCGCATTTCTTCTTTACATTCATTCAACTTGACAGTACGAAAAACAATATGAAAATCACATATTTTCCTAATTTGAATTTGTAAATTTGTTCTTTAAAATATAAGCTCTCATTGAGATCAAAACCAGCCAGATACAAATAGTACAGCCAAAGAGATTTTATTACAAGTTCATACATACTATAATGATTGTTGAGCCGTGGTAGCTCAGTGTTCGGGCGGTTGGCTCAAGTTGCGTAGTACTGGGGTGTCCTGTCGCTGACAGATCCGGGGCACCCCGCTCATAACGGCTGATGGCATTCGCGGAAGGTTTAGTGGGTAGGGGCTGCCCAGGCCGAGTCCCACACATCCCGCCGGGCCCACCCAGGGTACCGGAGGATGGTCTAAAAAAAGATTCCTCGTGAACAAAAAAAAAAAGTTGTGTAGTACGCTTGCAACCCGAGTTCGATTCCCGGTGCCGGCATCGATAAATTTGCTGTTGCAATTTTGTGCTGATTTACCACGCGCTCGGCGGTGAAGGAAAACATCGTGAGCAAACCTACAATTCTTAGAAAATTTTTCTAAGGCATGTGAAGTCTACCAATCCGCACTAGGTGTGCGTGGTGGACTATGTCATACTCTCTTTACAGAGAAGGCCTGTGCCCAGCAGTGGGACATATATCTATATATATAAAGGCTGTAACTTTAACATACTATAATGCGAAGACTTTGTCCCCAACCTATTATATTGTGAAAGTTTTGTACAAAATAGTATATATATATATAAATAGATTGGACGCGTGTTTGTTATATATTATATGTTACGTATAATGTTAATAAATCTTTATAAATCATTTGACTGTTATTATATATACATATATATATAGGGTAAAGGCTATAGTCGTTGGTCCCCTTAAGCAGCTACTAGCAGCAAGTATTGTATTTTTGGGCAAATTGAAGGGCATTCCGGGTCAAATTAGGTTTGCAGAACGTGGATACTATGAGCATTTCGATGAATTAAAAAAAATATATCATTGTCTCATGACATTGTCAGTAAGAACTTAAAAAAATAATGTCTTGGTCGGATATAGTTATTGGCCGCAGACAAATTGGTGCAAACTATAACATTCACAAATACATTAAATCACCGATCATTTCTAAGAGTTAATTAGTTTCTTAGAACCGGAAATGGTAGTGATCATAGCAATAAGTGACTTTTAAGTATTAATTTAATTTATGCATATGCTTACCCAATTGCTAATTTTTGCATTTAAAAACACACGTTGTTTACAAAATTTCAATCTGCGCCATGACAGTTGCGGGGATTCGTGAACAGCATTGCCAACATAACCATAATAAATAGCGCAATTTTTTAAATATTTCTTTTGGTCGATTCGCTTTTTTTTTTATGACGAACTACACAGTTTGGCCAGAGAAGCTGGCCTTGACTGCTTCACCGGATTGAGAGGTGGCATAGCTCTTAGGTCGCTTAGCCTGAACCTCTATTGCTAGTAACTCGACACAAGGGTCCCCCCGGTGAGGGGTAACCTCGGCTTGGAAGGCTACTAGAGGGCCGATCGATTCGCTTATTCAGTCCATTATTATTTGCGTTTTAGTGATAGTGGGCCAATGACTGCCTCGGGGCCAACGACTATAGCCTTTACCCTATATAGTCTTTATTCTTTTTATCTCAGCTTAAGTTACACAATCAACAATCTTTATATTTGAAGCGTTAATAGCCTAATGGTTTAGGGTACGGCCTACGTTATTACACGTGCGTCATTTTGTGCGATTTCTCGAGATCACGAGAAACGGGGACTAATTTATTAGCTCCTAGGGTGTTCGCTTTGTTTCAACCGCTCAATTCATACAAATTCTATTATTATGAATGAATGAATGAATGAATATTCTTAATTGCGCAACAATTAAAAATAAAATACATCACAGAAATAGTAACTACAATTTTCACATTAGACAAGGTCATTGCATGCGCAATGGGCGGTCTTATCGCTAAGAGCGATCTCTTCCAGACAACCTTTGTATGGACAGAAACTTTCGTCTAAAAATATTTTAGTGGGTCTGTGATTATATTTATTTTAATACAAAACAACAATATACATATATATAAACATACGCATTTATCAATATATACACATACTATTAATAATAATAATACATAACATAACAACCGACCCGATATAACTGTAATAGATAAATTAAATAGATTGACCTTTTAAATAGACATAGCTGTACCTAACACACACAATGTCAAAAACTATTACCGAAAAATTCACAAATACACAGAGCTTAAAGAGGAAATAATGAGACTTTGGAACATGAACAGAGTATACATTGTGCCTCTGGTGCTCTCCAGTACTAGTATTATCCTAAACACCTCCATCATTACATTCAACAGATTGACTTACACAGCAGTACGTATATCAGCATGCAAAAGCTGCCGTACTAAATACGTGTCGAATTGTCCGGAAGTTCTTGCAGGATGAATCCGCTAACTTAAACAACCCTCAAAATGAAACCCACTTGGCGTAGGCCCGTGGTTTACATTAAAACCGAAACTCTCTGGTTTCGAGAAGGAGAAAATCTCAAAAAAAATGCATAAATAAATATGCTAAACATACCACAAATACCTAAGTATATATATATATATATTCATACAAATACCATATAAATATACTCGTATCTATTCATTACCATGCATCACCGTCTGGGGCGGGTCTCATAAAGTATGTCCCTGCGTCTTGAAAGAGCACAGAGGTGTGTATTAAAAATATTTCATTTAGACCCATCCGCTTCCCAACTAGTGAAGTGTATTCCTTTTATAAATTATTAACTGTTCGGCAACTTTTCATTCTGCACGCAGTACTTCGAAAACATTCGCTTCGTACCTCAAACCTGCACTTTACAATACACAGCGCAGACATGACAGGGTTTGCACCATTGTGGCCCACAGAACTGATTTCGCTAGACATCAATTTTACATCCTAAGTGCCTTTTTGTACAATAAAGTAAATAAATTATTACATATATACCCATTACCACTAAAAGAGTGTAAGACACAAATTACTGAATGGCTCCAAACCATCTCGTATGAATTTACAGAAGATCTTTTAAAACCATAATAAACAGTCAAACTCACTCCCTTCATTCTCATACCTACACATACTGTCACTCTTCAACACACGCAACCTTTTACACACAAACACACTCACACACACAAAACGATTAAACTAAATTACATTATAAGTTGTTAATTTTACTAAATTTGTATTTGTATTTATTTGTTTGGAGATGGGCGTTAATAGCTGCGACACAGTCTTTACTACTGCGGCTATTATCGAACTGGTTTGTACATGAATTTTTGGTTTGAAATAAAATCATATTATATTTATTTATTATGTTTAGAACTGTTATAATTGTAGGTTTTGTGGAATGAAATAGTCCAATAACTAGTACACTCGCTTTATTGAGACAGCGTAACGTTGTACAAGGAATTATTTTAACGAATACCGTCACAACTGCGCGTCCTCACAATCTGTATACAAAATTAATTAGAAGTCACATTACGAACTGATAAAGTTACTATTGTCTACAATGCCAAGTTAATGTGGCGATCAACTAAATTATTAATTATGAATTAAAGATACAATAAGGTTCAGGTAAATCACTAAGATATCATTGGAAGTAGTTATTATACATAACAATCGCTGGGTGCCATGTGTCGACCACCGGGGGGACCCTTGTGTCGAGTTACTAGCAATAGAGGTTCAGGCTATGCGACCTAAGAGCTATGCCACCTCTCAATCCGGTGAAGCAGTCAAGGCCAGCTTCTCTGGCCAATCTGTGTAGTTCGTCATAAAAAAAAAAGCATGTGTTGCCAGCTAACAGAGCACTGTTGTTTTTCCTCTTTTTAGATGGTGAAAATGTAGGTACGGGCTGAAGCCAAGTACTTAAAAGTATTTAAAATTAGGTGATATCGGAATTGAGGAATTTGTGTGTGAGACGTATTGAAGATTACGGCTAAGCTCCCCCTTGTTTTGTGAGTGGGTTAAATAAAAACGAAATATCAGGCAATGTTTTTTATAGTTTATAGAATACTAGTTGACGAAGAACTCGTTGGAGCGCTGGTTCTGATTGTGGCGCCACTTGCAGGCCCAGTTCCAGCAGGACATGCCCGCCCAGGGCTCGTCCGTGTAGAACACCTGTCCGTTCTGGTACATCTAGGACACGATACCATTGATTTTGTTATAACAATAAACACTTTTCAAATATTTATTAACATCTACACACACACAAATGTACATAAATATATTTATTACAGATGTACATAAATATATTATTTAGAACACCTGATGTTAAAGATACAAAAAGATAATATCCCCGCGATATCGGTGGCTTGTTGTTTCCAATATTTTCAATATTTAATTATATAATTTAAACTTTATACATTTGATTATCATATTATTTATTTTTGACTCAATAATATTTATATATATATTTTTTTTCATCTATTATTTTATTGTATGGAATGTATTTTTATCTCATAACTGTTTTATTTATGTATCATATTTATTATACTCTTACTGTCTGTATAATAATATTCCATATAAAAGTAGTATTGCGCGCGCACGTCTTTAGGTAGTCCCGGGCACCGCTGATAATCAGCGCTGTCGCATCCTTGTGACAGCATATGCTGAGACGGTGTCCGATATTGGCATCATATGTTTTGTGTTATTTATCCGTGTAACTTTAACTGTGTTTTGTGTATTTTTCATTCTTTTTTAATGTGTGTTATATTCTGACTGTGATGTGTTTTTGTATTGTGATGCCAATAAATAAATGTCTATGTCTATGTAGTGAGAAATGAAAACTCTGATATTTATCGGAATACGATGACACCCGAACAGTCAATGAATGGTCGTATTAAATGCTTAAGTGCCGGCCTGTCGTAGAAGGCGACTAAAAGGGGCCTCGGGTTCACTGGGCGACAAGGGTGGGGGCCTTTGTCGTCCGCCAAGGTGGCCCCGGGAAGAAGGCGACATCGGCTGGCCCGTGTCGCCTCACACTGCGAGGGAGTAACCTCCCCCCCGGAAGTACTCTCCTTGAGCACAGTGCAGAGGGGCTCCGGTGCGTTCCACTGGAGATCCCGGAGCCCCTCACCATGCACCGAGGAAGGGCCACCGGGGAGGTTTTAGTGAGAAACCCCACATAACCGCCGCCTTCTCCCCAGAAGGCGGTGTATCTTTTTGAAGATTTCCTCCCCGTTAACAAAAAAAAAAGGGTTATGTAGAAACAAAGTTAGGGGGCAAGCTTAGAAAATAGAAAAAAAAATATACATAAATACAAGTATACATAAATAAATATAACATATAGATAGATTAATAGCAAAATCATTATTATTAAGTAACTTCTTCTTCTTTTGGTGCCATCTTCTATCGATGGTTGGCGACCATCATGGCGATTTGGACCCTCGACACAGCAGCACGAAATAAAGAACGTGTGCTCTTATTGTACCATTGGCGTATTTTTAAGCCAAGATGTCCTTCTCTTTCCCGAATTTCTTCTTATTAAGTAACAATACATATATATATATATTTATATATACAACTACATAGATCCACATATAGATGGATATAGGGACAGTAATTATTCCTCATTTAAGAAGATTTATAGATTTAAGACATAGTGTTTGAATGTAGCCTTAGTTCCAGCTGTACGTATATTTGGTGGCAGTCTCCAGAGCCTTATTGCGTTAAAGGTATAAGAATTGTGTAAGAAACCAGTGTGGGAGAGAGGAATATGTACTGTATTACTTTCAGAGGAGCGAAGACAACGCCTGAAAACATCATGGGCACCACTGAAAATCAGCGCTGTATTGCGACGGCATATGCTGAGACAGTGTCCAATATTGGCATCATGTCTTATGTCCTATTTGTCAGTTTTTTCTTTAACTGTATTTTTTTTCTGTCTTTTTGATATGTTTCATATTTTGTGTCAATGAAGAACAGTTAGCAGAGTGTGAGAGAGCGTGTATAAATGAGAGCGTGGTTTTCTTATGTTGTGCCAAAGTTTTGCAAAATGGGAGTGTCTGTACGTGATTTTTTTTTTGAAATTAGCTAATACTCACGAAGGAGAGGTCAGAACTCTTGTAGCTGACGCCGTCGTACCCGAAGCGGAGAATGAAGTTCATGGAGAATATGGAGAAAATACATCTTATGTCCGTTGTGGCGGGCAGGAAGTAACGGTACGGGCCGCACCAGTAGGACACCTTGGGCTCGTACTCCACGGACTCGGGGAACTCCTCGCGTGGGTTTATTCTGATGAGAAATATTAGTCCCTTAAGAATGATGGAGAAAGACCTTGACAAAGAACTTGTAGGGACTCAAGAAGGTGCGTGTAGGACCACGCGTACCATCACGCGTTTCATTCCATATAACCGCGAGGTGGGTGGGGCAATGTGAGGTGAGAGGAGGTGGGTAGGTGATGAGAAATTTCTTTTAAACCTGGGAAGAAATGCGTTAGTCAATTATGTCGGGCTCAGATATGAATTAGGCATCTATGCATGCATTTTCAATCGCATTTACCACATGGGTGTACGTATCCGCTTTCGGATAGACAAAGATATTTTAATTTGGCCAGATTCAGGTCCCAAGAGAAAGTTTCGTACGCTTTAGTTACGGAAGTCATGTATGCTGATGACCTGTGCTTCGTCGCAGATTCTGCAGCTGGTCTGCAGCAACTTCTAAATGTATTTGCCGACTCCTGTTGCAAATTTGGCCTTAAAATCAACGTCAAGAAGACTGAGGTAATGTCTCTGGACTCAATAGGCCGCGAGCATCTGGCCCTAAAACTCGGTGATGATATGTTGAAGGAGATAAATTTCGCTACCTGGGGAGCACTATCACATCTAGGTGCGATCTTGATGCTGAGGTCAACAGTAGAATTAGTGCTGCTTCTGCCACGTTTGGAAGACTATGCTCAAAGGTATTCTGCTATCACGACTTGAAGCTAGCTACAAAGGTCTCCCTGTACACGGCAATAGTTTTGCCAAATCTTCTTTACTCTGCTGAAACGTGGTGTTTATACTGACACCACATTCGCACACTTGACCAATTCCACCTCAAATGCTTGCGAAGGATTTTAAACATCAGTTGGTCAGATCGTGTGCGGAACACCGACGTGCTTCGACGCGCTAACGTGGGTGGCATAGAAGCCTATCTTATGCGACGACAGCTGCGCTGGTGCGGTCACATATCACGCATGGCGGAGGAGCGACTGGCGAAGCGCATATTCTTTTCAGAACTCCAATACGGCAAAAGAAAGCACGGGGTCAATATCTTAGATACAAGGACGTTCTGAAAAGACATCTGAAAGATGCGACATAAATACGTCGCAGTGGAAAGATATGGCAGCTCAGCGAACTGAGTGGCGGAACCTCATAAGGGAAAGGGTGTACGCTTTTGAGCAGAAGCGTAAGTCTGAATTAGACGACAAGCGTGACACCCTGAAGGCCCGACCACGAGCTGCCATATCCTACAACATCAATAACGGTGTGCTTACGTGCTCCCAATGCGGGCGCACTTTCACAAGGAAGAGTGGTTATGCAAGCCACATGAGGGCACACTCAAGAGCCGCGTGACCTGGCTCATGACATGACAGTCCCGAAGCGTCGCCGTAGCCGAAATCGCAGGACATCATCATCACCACATGGGAGTGTTCTGATGAATTGTTGGGAATCATCCCAGTTATCGATCATAAATTCCATCGACACCATCCCCACTCCTGGTTCCTACCTCCAGGGCTAACTTCGCAGAACTCTTCGTTGTCTCGCGCGGTTGGGATTTCTATACCACAGAAAGTAGATGTCTTTTGTTGCAACCATACAATGATTGCATGCACAAGCGTGTAAGACACTTATTTACAATTATAGTTTGAGTTTTTTTCCTATTTTGGTTTTTGCAACATGTTAATTAATTTTGTATATACAAATATTATTTAGTTACAGCATCACAATGGTTTTTCTGTAATTATCCCCTGCCTGTAGTAGAAGGTGACTAAAAGGGGCCTCGGGTTCACTGGGCGACAAGGGGGCCTTTCTCGTTCTTCAAGGTGGACCCGGGAAGAAGGCGACATCGGCTGGTCCGTGTCGCCTTTGCGAGGGCACCGTATAAGGGACACTGTGTATAAGGGAGTAACTTTCCCCCCGGGACGTGCTCTTCTTAAGCACAGTGCAGAGGGGCTCCGGTGCGTTCTTCTGGAGATCACGGAGCCCCTTACTATACAACGTAAAAGGGCCACCGGGGAGGTTTTAGTGGGTAAAAACCCCACATAACCGCCGCGTTCCCCCATAAGGCGGGGTATCTTTTGAAGATTTCCTCTCCGTAAACAAAAAATAAATGGTCTCAATTCTGTAATGATCGCCCTCCCTCCAGATGGACCGACGACCTTGTTAGGAAAGCCGGAAGTGGTTGGATGCGGAAAGCTGAGGATCGCATGTGGTAGAAGGCATTGGGAAGGCCTATTTCCAGCATTGGATAGTAGATACTGGAAATAGGCCTTCCTGATAGGCTGATGATGATGATGATATACTTCACAAGATTGAGAGGTGGCACAGCTCTTAGGTCGCTTAGCCTGAACCTCTATCGCTAGTAACTCGACACAAGGGTCCCCCCGGTGAGGGGTAACCTCGGCTTGGACGGTTACTATGTTATAGAAATAGAATAAACATTTATTCTACACAAGAACACATAAACAACAGGTAAAACAAGACAAAAAACAACATAAACAAAAGAACAAAATTTTCATATATATTTTACATAAATGTATATATTTAAAAAGCAGCTATAGATATACATATATATAAATATAGACATTTATTTATTGGCATCACAATACAAAAACACATCACAGACAGAATATAACACACATTAAAAAACGATAGAAAAATAGACAAAACACAGTTAAAGTTACACGGACTAATAATACAAAACATATGATGCCAATATCGGACACCGTCTCAGCATATGCCGTCGCAAGGATGCGACAGCGCTGATTTTCAGCGGTGCCCGGGACTACCTAAAGACGTGCGCGCGCAATACTACTTTTACATGGAATTCATACAGACAATAAGAGTATAATAAATATGATACATAAATAAAACAGTTATGAGATTTAAATATATTTTATACAATAAAATAATAGATGAAAAAATTTCATAAATAAATATTTTATTGAGTCATAATATATAGTTATACTTTATACATATATATACATATATATATATATATACAAATTATATAATAAATAATTTAATGATACGTAAGCATTCCGATCCGAGGGCCGAACCACGACTCAGTCGGTTACTGATAATATGTGTTTAAGAGCGTCCATACTTGTAGATGCATTGCGCGTCGCTCCAGTTGTCGTCGGAGTGACAGTACAGTCCCTGACTGGGGTCCTTCGCCTGGAACTGTTCTGCGTGCGGGCCGACGTACGTGGTCTCCGAGTGACGGTGGTAGAAGCCAGAGAACGCGAACGCCCCTGACATAAATTAAATCTATGATATTTTTTTTTAATATTTCACTTTACTAAAAATACGGACGAATTGAAACACCTCCTTTTTAAAGTCTGTTAAAGAGAGGGTGATTGTGTTCATAAATGGTAAGCTCACCTCTAAACGTGTAGCAATGTGGTTTCCTATCGCTTGATAATATCATTTGTGCGTCCTCCTGGTTGTGGGCTGATACGATGTAGTATGACGTTCCCAGGCATTTGAACTCTGTAATGATTTTAAAACGTGATAAAACATTACCTATATTTAAAAATAAATTGAAATGCGTCTTAACTGAGTCCCAACGTAACCACGCCAACATCAACTACGACAAATCATTTATTTAACCCTACATTTATGTTATTTATTATATATATATATATATATATATATATATATATATATATATATACATTTACGGAACAGCCTAAATATCTGTACGAAAAGTTGAAATGGCGGAATGAAAATACTAGCTGTTTAATTAGAGCTAAAACTGCATTTTACAAATTCCGCTACACCGATCTGCTGCGTTCTGCGGCAGTTTCAGATACTTGGCCACCAAGTGTTGGAATAATTTGCCACCACCCATAAGAGACAGTAAATCTGTAAACGTATTTAAAAATAAATTAAAACACCTGATGTTAAAGATACAAAAGATAATATCCCGCGATATCGGTGGCTTGTTGTTACCAATATTTTCAATATTTCATTATATAATATAAACTTTATACGTTTAATTATCATATTATTTATTTTAGTTTATTTTGACTCAATAATATATTTATTTATGAAATGTTTTCATCTGTTATTTTATTGTATAAAATATAATTTAATCTCATAACTGTTTTATTTATGTATCATATTTATTATACTCTTACTGTCTGTATAATAATATTCCATATAAAAGTAGTATTGCGCGCGCACGTCTTTAGGTAGTCCCGGGCACCGCTGAAAATCAGCGCTGTCGCATCCTTGCGACAGCATATGCTTAGACGGTGTCCGATATTGGCATCGTGTGTTTTGTATTATTTGTCCGTGTAAATTTAACTGTGTTTTGTCTATTTTTCATTCTTTTTTAATGTGTTATATTCAGTCTGTGATGTGTTTTTGTATTGTGATGCCAATAAATAAATGTCTACGTCTATGTCTATATATGACAGTTTATGTCATGTACACCATATTAATACACAACCGAATCGTGCCCGTCTTAGTCTACACAGATTTTTGGCTGAAAACCAGCGCTGTGCTACATGCGTGAGCACAGCACATGCTGAGACAACCCCTTTTCCTTATTATATTAATTATACATATATAAATTATTTACTTATATTATTATGTGATTTTGGTTTTGAAAATAATGAAGAAATTGGGTATATAAAAGAAAATAAAGAAAAACAAAGAAAAGATAAAAACTGTACTTATATATATATTATATATATATACATCTATATCTACTTAGAATATAGAAGTCAAATAAGAAAGATCGAGGTGACGTGCTTCGGCGCTGGGAGCAACGGCTTCTAAACCCGTTGCACGGTCGCCTAACGGTGGAAGCCGTCCGACCGGTGTTGGCGGACTGGCTCAACAGGGATTGCGGAGTCCTCAAGTTCCGCCTGGTGCAGATACTCACGGGGCACGGCTGCTTCGGGAGCTATCTGTACTTGCGTAGTAGTAGCGGTAGGACGGACGAGGCGTGCGACGAATGTGGCCACACTGTGGACACGTCGTCACACACCTTGGCCGATTGCCCGCGCTGGGGGGAGGATAGGGCCGCGCTCGTAGCGGCAATAGGGAGTGACCTCTCACTGCCAGCTGTGGTTCGTTCCATGGTCGGTAGCGAGGCGTCATGGGATGCGGTAGACCGATTCTGCGACTCTATTATGTCGCAGAAACGGGAGACCGAACGCCTAAGGGAGCGGGTGCCTAGGAGGCAAGACGCGGTCGAAGTGCGTAGAAGGCTCACCGCCAACAGGCGGGGCCGAGCACAAGACCGCCGAATGCCTCCTTAGGCCGGGGAACCTGGCGTCGCGACCGACATGGGCCGTTGATCCGGCGCCCCCCTCGGAGAGGGTTCTCACAGGAACGGCGGCACGTTTGTATTCGACGCGCCGCATTGTAGTAATTGTCTCAGGGGTGCTTCTCACCTCTAGGTAGGGCCCGGAGTACGGGCACGGCCGGGGGTTGCGGAAGAACTGTGGGATGTTATCCCGTGACCCCCACATATACATCAGTCGTATGGGGAATACCGTGTGAAGATTTTAGTCGGTTGGAGCCCGACACTACCGCCGTCGCCGGCCCTTAGGTTTCGGGGTGTGCATCCGCATTTTGTTACACACGTAAAAAAAATAAGACAGATCGAGGTGACGTGCTTCGGCGCTGGGAGCAACGGCTTCTAAACCCGTTGCACGGTCGCCTAACGGTGGAAGCCGTCCGACCGGTGTTGGCGGACTGGCTCAACAGGGATTGCGGAGTCCTCAAGTTCCGCCTGGTGCAGATACTCACGGGGCACGGCTGCTTCGGGAGCTATCTGTACTTGCGTAGTAGTAGCGGTAGGACGGACGAGGCGTGCGACGAATGTGGCCACACTGTGGACACGTCGTCACACACCTTGGCCGATTGCCCGCGCTGGGGGGAGGATAGGGCCGCGCTCGTAGCGGCAATAGGGAGTGACCTCTCACTGCCAGCTGTGGTTCGTTCCATGGTCGGTAGCGAGGCGTCATGGGATGCGGTAGACCGATTCTGCGACTCTATTATGTCGCAGAAACGGGAGACCGAACGCCTAAGGGAGCGGGTGCCTAGGAGGCAAGACGCGGTCGAAGTGCGTAGAAGGCTCACCGCCAACAGGCGGGGCCGAGCACAAGACCGCCGAATGCCTCCTTAGGCCGGGGAACCTGGCGTCGCGACCGACATGGGCCGTTGATCCGGCGCCCCCCTCGGAGAGGGTTCTCATTAGGGAACGGCGGCACGTTTGTATTCGACGCGCCGCATTGTAGTAATTGTCTCAGGGCCACCCCTCCTAGGTAGGGCCCGGAGTACGGGCACGGCCGGGGGTTGCGGAAGAACTGTGGGATGTTATCCCGTGACCCCACATACATGGTCGTATGGGGAATACCGTGTGAAGATTTTAGTCGGTTGGAGCCCGACACTACCGCCGTCGCCGGCCCTTAGGTTTCGGGGTGTGCATCCGCATTTTGTTACACGTAAAAAAAAAATAAGACAGATCGAGGTGACGTGCTTCGGCGCTGGGAGCAACGGCTTCTTAACTCGTTGCACGGTCGCCTAACGGTGGAAGCCGTCCGACCGGTGTTGGCGGACTGGCTCAACAGGGATTGCGGAGTCCTCAAGTTCCGCCTGGTGCAGATACTCACGGGGCACGGCTGCTTCGGGAGCTATCTGTACTTGCGTAGTAGTAGCGGTAGGACGGACGAGGCGTGCGACGAATGTGGCCACACTGTGGACACGTCGTCACACACCTTGGCCGATTGCCCGCGCTGGGGGGAGGATAGGGCCGCGCTCGTAGCGGCAATAGGGAGTGACCTCTCACTGCCGGCTGTGGTTCGTTCCATGGTCGGTAGCGAGGCGTCATGGGATGCGAAAACATGTCCTTTCCGGGGAAAACACTTCAACGAAAGAAACATTGGCTGATCTCACCTGGACTCGCATAAAGCCCGAACGGTATCTTGGCCTGGGTGGACTTGATTTTGGCTTCGGACGTGTCCATCTTCTTGTTAAGCTTCAGTAGTACCATGGACATGAGAGCCATGTCTGTCTCGAACAGCAGCCGCTTCAGGTCCTTGATGTGAGTGTCGATAAACCCGAAAAGCCTCTTTTGTGCCGTCTCCAGAATTTCACGGCGTTCTGTCTATCAAATAAATGGCAACATACGTAACGTTGAATGAAAAATGAACGGATTTTAACGTCTAACATTTATTTTTGTCTAAAGTATTCGAAACATCTTCAATCTATACATATAAATAAAATTGAAGTGTCTGTTTGTAATCAAGTCAAGTCGGGTCGTCTACGAGGTTTGAGGAACATCGCAGGTATGGGCCTTGGGGTGTGACCCCATTACCCGGGTAATCAATGCAGGGGGCAACTGCTGGTCTAGGGTACGTTTGGGACGGATTTTTTGGGAATAACTATTTTTACGTCGAGGCTCCCTCAAGAATCAGCCACGACGAAACTATCGTCTAACTATATCCTCCCGACCTCTCGGTCTCGGTTAAGACGGAGGTCGAGGGGGAGCGAGTTGAAGCTCCCTAGAACGAGAGAAGAGTTTTGAACCTTTTTTTTTGATAACTGGGAGGTAATCTTCAAAAAGATACCCCGCCTTCTGGGGGGAAGGCGGCGGTTATGTGGGGTTTTTACCCACTAAAACCTCCCCGGTGGCCATTCCTCGGTGGATTACGAACTGTTTGTAATACAAATGCGAAAAAAACAGTCGGTTTGTACTACGTATATGGAAAGGCTGCAGCAATTTTGAAGGGACTTTCACTGGCGAATAACTGATGTAGTAACTTCGGCTACTTTTCATTAAAAAAAAAATAGTTTTCTAATAGCGAGTAACACCGCGGTGCGCAGTCAAAAAATTCGTAAAGTCATCGGCCATTAGACTATTGACGTGAACCATCTCCTTATGGGTTCCGTCACATATAGATTTACAAGGCTGAGACGAGGCTGACAGATTGGCCAAATTGGCTATTACAGAAGTCGACGAAAAATGTTTGTTACCACTTTATACGGAGATTCTAGGTTTTTATAAAATAAATTGTTTTTAAAATTTTAATGAATATTTCGATGAAAGAAGTCAGCAGAAAGGTATTTGGTATAAAATCATATAGAGTCGACCTCCTCATTTGCAAACTAGTAGGAAGTACATCACAACGGTGCACAGAAAGGTCGGGACATTTTCCAGGAAACATTTGCTGCACATCGGATGCCGAAGGCCGAGTCACCGGACTGTGACATTTGCCAAGTGGTGGACGATGTGCACCACATAATGGGGGAATGTGCCAAACATGAAGCGGATTTTTTTTTTTTGACGAACTATCACAGTTGGCACAGAGAAGCTGGCCTTTACTGCTTCACCGGATTTGAGAGGTGGCATAGCTCTTAGGTCGCTTAGCCTGAACCTCTATTAGGTGGTAACTCGACACAAGGGTCCCCGGTGAGGGGTAACCTCGGCTTGGACGGTTACCATTATTACGCGTTAGCAGTCCGATCCGAGGGCGCCCGAGAGGGCCGAATCACGACTCGGTCGGTAGCTATTTTATTAACGAAATCTATTGGGACAATCTAAGCTAAACTAACTTATATGCCACTTCGGGAAGCGTTAGCGCTGGGAGAAGAAGTGGCCGAAGAAACTCCAGCAACGCTCCTAATCCTATCGAGGGGGACATGAAGCGGAAAGAAAGTCATTAATACATAGTCTAAAACTGAGGGAGCAACATGTGGGGGTCTTCTTAATGCTGCTGTCTGACCCGACCTCAGAGGGAGCGAGGAAGCTGGTGGCTATGGTCATACAGTATTGATGACTTTCTTTCACGCTTCATGCGGCCAAGGTGTGTGTGCGTAGTTCAGGGTATGATGGGGCTGACATGCCCAAAAGGGCAAAAGTCCCGAATAAATAAAGAAAAAAAAAACCATCTCCTTGACAGGGGGGAAATGTTCAACAAGATACGAGTTATGTGAGATTTTTAACCTCCAGTAAACGGGTCAGCCGATGTCGCATTCTTCCCGGGTCCACTTTGAACCATCTCCTAGCATAAGCTTAGTTGGAATGGTTAACAAGAATGTTAGTAATTAATATTTATGAGAAAAAAAATTAAGGCACTATAAGGTACCTTGCACAGACATAAATAATAATTTAAAAAATGCTTTTTTGAAGTCATTTAAAAAGGAAACAGTTTGTATTCATCAAACGGCCAAAAAAAAATTATTTGCGATTGACATTTCAGTATGAAACAAATTCATTATCAAAACTTGCAAAATTGAATTGCTTGCAGATTATCAAAAATCGACAACTGTGATGTAACTCAATGTTCATTTTGATACAATTGATCTGACAAATGTTTTAGACACGATCGATAATCAATTAACCTGAGATGAACCGCTATGTGTGACGATATCATAAAGGCCGGAGGACGGAGTTACAATCCGTTAACATGTCATCAACGAAGTGTACAGTGGCATATACTCGTCCAAACCTGCAGTGCACTCTCTGAAAAGAGTTAATTACAAAGGCGCGAATATAATACCAACCCTCCCCGACACATTATACCTGGTATACACCCAGACGGAAAAAGAATCCCTTTCCAACAAGGGATACGGATCGGGGGCAGGTTCGCGCATCCTTACCGTGCACGAGGCCCAAGACTTCACGTACGAATCAGAACAGTGACGAAAAAACTGCAACTGCACGACAGCGTCCAACATGCTGTAGTGGCGATGTCCAGACACACAGTCAGCTGCGTCTATTACACAGATGACTTGTGACGACGCCACAGGAAGACTGATGACAAAGGCAATGGCCGCATCAAGGGAGAGGATAGTGGACTACAACCTAAAAATGGCCACGAGAAGCAGGGACACGGCAGTCGCGGAGAAGCTAATAGCAATGCAGCGGGGCGTCTGCGACGCGTGAACCGTAGCGTTCTCTGGCCACCTCCAAATTCAGGCATTATATATATAAAAAAAAGAAAATAGTAACTGTAGAGGTGGCACTCTATTAATAAATGCAGAGTTTTTTTTTTATGACGAACTACACAGATTGGCCAAAGAAGCTGTCCTTGACTGCTTCACCGGATTGAGAGGTGGCATAGCTCCTAGGTCGCTTAGGCTGAACCTCTATTGCTAGTAACTCGACACAAGGGTCCCCCCGGTGGGGGTAACCTCGTATTGGACGGTTACTATGTTACGCGTAAGCATGCCGATCCGAGGGTGCCCGAGAGGGCCGAACCACGACTCGGTCGGTAGCTATATTATTAACAAAATCTATTGGGACAATCTAAGCTAAACTAACTTATATGCCACTTCGGGAAGCGTTAGCGCTGGGAGAAGAAGTGGCCGAAGAAACTCCAGCAACGCTCCTAACATCTAAAGGGTGGGAAAAATGCAGAGTGAACAATTTAAGTGTATTGGAAAAGAGCACGGACACGGGTCTGTGGCTGCGATCTAACAATAAAAAAAAGCCGTTAACATCCGGTCCTTTTGGTAATTATGGCAGTATGCAGTCCTAGGTCTAGTAGATATATAAAAAGGTGATATACCGGATTATGAGGCTCCTTGATCCGACTGTTCATGTAACTGTAGTACTCCTGGAGTCTCTCGAACTTCTCATCGGCGTAGCTGTGCCGTGGATCGATCTCCTTAGCGCTGGGTAAGTTGTACGGTTTCTGTGTTAAGAGAGTTATTTATACATATAAGGTTGTCAAATATCTCCCTTCCGCCTTTTTGTCTTTTGAATTTCGCGGCTATGTACAAAGCGCTACAGAGCTCGTATCTAGCAATACTATACATAATTTGAAAGCTCTTGACATAACCTACAAAACGACGCTATGCATAATTAGTTTGGATATTGAGTTCAACAGTTATAGACGTGTAAACATGAAGTTCACTAACGCCGAAATTCGCGGCTTGGCCACTGTTTGGGACGATTCACCGGCCTTTGACCACGACCGTTTTCACTTGATATTTTCGTATGTGATCCATTTTTCGTCGCCAGTCACCATCCGCTTCAAGAATGGGTCGAGTTCGTTCCGTTTCAGCAGCATATCGCAGGCGTTGATTCGGTCCAGAAGGTTTTTTTGCGTCAAATCATGCGGCACCCAAACATCAAGCTTTTTGTATCCAGCCTTCTGCAGATGGTTTAAAATGGTTTGGTGACTAACTCCCATCTCCTGGGCGATGTCACGAGATGCCACATGCCGGTCTAACTCGATGTAGTCCATGATTT
Source organism: Meandrusa payeni (assembly GCA_029286785.1). Classification (NCBI taxonomy): domain Eukaryota; kingdom Metazoa; phylum Arthropoda; class Insecta; order Lepidoptera; family Papilionidae; genus Meandrusa; species Meandrusa payeni. Next base: position 455,044 of record JAGSMX010000036.1, read on the forward strand.
GATCGGTATTTGTCGTCACAGGTCTTCCGCCGGCTGGCTTATCCATGGTGTCGTTTTCACCGGCTCTGAATCGTCGAAACCATTCCTCCGTGGTTCGAAGTGATAGAGTACCATCCCCCAAAACACCATTAATCTCACGGAACGTTTCTCTAGCGGATTTGCCTTTAACGAAGGAAAACTTTAAAATAGCGCGAATTTCGACGTTAGTGAACTTCTTGTTTACACGTCTATAACTGTTGAACGCAATATCCAAACTAATTATGCATAGCGTCGTTTTGTAGGTTATGTCAAGACCTTTCAAATTATGTATAGTATTGCTAGATACGAGCTCTGTAGCGCTTTGTACATAGCCGCGAAATTCAAAAGACAAAAAGGCGGAAGGGAGATATTTGACAACCTATATATTTAAAGAAAGCTAGCAATTTTTTTTTTCAGAAAACATTACTGACATTCTTGTTAACCATTCCAACTAAGCTTAAGCTTGTGCTAGGAAATGGTTCACGTCAGTAGTCGAATGGTGGATTCGAGCCCACGACCTTACGATTCGCAAACCGCACCCTAAACCTTTAGGATACTGATTTGCTCTTGCATAAGCATATAAGGCTAAGCGACCTAAGAGCTATGCCACCTCTCAATCCGGTGAAGCAGTCAAGGCCAGCTTCTCTGGCCAATCTGTGTAGTTCGTCATTAAAAAAAAAATCAAAACGATTCATAAAATACGTGTTTAGTGATGAATCAATAAAGTAGTCGATATTCACGTCAAAATCGAAATAGCGCGTAGAGTTAGGTCTTAATCCCTTCTCGTAGTCTGCGATTCAAGTGTCCATTATATACTCCACTTAGTAATGCTAACTATATGCTTAATAGCTATTTTATCAGAGCATGTAATGAATTCAATAACCCTTGTTAGAAATACAATAATGTCGACCTATTTCACGTCAGTGATGCCTCCATACGTAAGCTTTCTATAAGTATATTTAGTGAAGATTTGTCTGCGGGACTTTGATGCTGTTTTCCTATCCTGTGTTACCTAAGTTTGCGTATCTTTAGTGTTTTTTTCCCTAACTTGTGAAAACTTGTTATCTGCAAAACTAGTGATATATCTGTAAATTATATAAGAAGCATTTAATAGCTGTAAGTTTTCCTGTATTAAATAAATAAATAAACAGACAATAGTAGAACATAGAGAAGAAATAGATCACAAAGTTTGAAACAAAAAGACTGCAGTCACTTGTTAGCTGGCAACACATGGCACCCAGCGATCGTTATGCATAATAACTACTTCCAATGATATAGACATAGACATAGACATTTATTTATTGGCATCACAATACAAAAACACATCACAAACAGAATATAACACACATTAAAAAAGAATGACAAATAGACAAAACACAGTTAAAGTTACACGGACAAATAATACAAAACATATGATGCCAATATCGGACACCGTCTCAGCATATGCTGTCACAAGGATGCGACAGCGCTGATTTTCAGCGGTGCCCGGGACTACCTAAAGACGTGCGCGCGCAATACTACTTTTATATTGAATATTATTATACAGACAGTAAGGGTATAATAAATATGATACATAAATAACAGTTATGAGATAAAAATATATTTTATACAATAAAATAATAGATGAAAAAAAAAATATATATATAAATATTATTGAGTCAAAAATAAATAATATGATAATTAAATGTATAAAGTTTAAATTATATAATTAAATATTGAAAATATTGGAAACAACAAGCCACCGATGTCGCGGGGATATTATCTTTTTGTATCTTTAACATCAGGTGTTTTAATTTATTTTTAAATGCGTTTACAGATTTACTCTCTCTTATGGGCGGTGGTAAATTATTCCAACAGCAGATCGGAGTAGCGGAATTTGTAAAATGCAGTTTTTAGCTCTAATTAAACAGCTAGTATCTTCATTCCGCCATTTCAACTTTTCATACAGATATTTAGGCTGTTCCGTGTTTATGATTCCAAACAGAAGTGTTGCAAAATGCAAGTCTTTTCTGAGGACATTCTTAACTTGTTGGAATTGTTTAAGTAAGGGTGAACATGATGTCGAAAAGGTATTTTATAAATGATTATAAATGATGATATCTTAATGATTTACCTGAACCTTATTGTATCTTTAATACGAAATTAACAATTTAGTTGATCGTCACATTGACTTGGCATTATAAACAATAATTTAACTTTATTAGTTCGTAATCTGACTTCTAATTAATTTTGTATAAAGATTGTGAGGACGCGTAGTTGTGACGGTATTCGATAAAATAATTCCTTGTACAACGTAACGCTGTCTCAATAAAGCGAGTGTACTAGTTATTGGACTATTTCATTCTACAAAACCTTTTTTTTTTGTTGACGGGGAGGAAATCTTCAGAAAGATACCCCGCCTTCTGGGGGGAAGGCGGCGGTTATGTGGGGTTCTTACCCACTAAAACCTCCCCGGTGGCCCTTTCCTCGGTGCATGACGAGGGGTTCCGGGATCTCCAGTGGAACGCACCGGAGCCCCTCTGCGTCCCGGGGGGGGAGTTTACTCCCTCCCCCCCTGTGCCCTCGCAGCGCAAGGCGACACGGGCCAGTCGATGTCGCCTTCTTCCCGGGTCCACTTTGATGGACGACTCAGGCCCCCCACCACCCTTGTCGCCCAGTGAACCCGAGGCCCCTTTTAGTCGCCTTCTACGACAGGCAGGGGATACCGTAGTCTTATTCTTGAGAGCCCAGAACTACAGGGCTGTCATTCTACAAAACCTATTACACACTACTTGGTCAAGGCATGATTTACAAAAAAAAAACTACATGGTAGTCATCTAGGTCTTACTAAATAATCTATCTACAATAAATATGATCTATAAAAATTTACTTTACTTATTTCAAATAAGAACACTTACCGTTTCCACTGTTGGAAATGACAATCTGGCGAGCTAGAACAAAAAAATATATTATAAGTAAAATGGCGACCAACGAATTTCGATACGTTAGGAACGGTGACCCGTCACCAGGGACTAGGGATGTTCATGCCAAAAATAAATCGATATATTTTTCGATATAATATATCGTGAGGTTGTATCGATACTACACGATATATTGTACAAATATATCGATATTTTCGTATATCGAAATTTGTTTATAATTTAATTGGCGGTTAATATTAAATATTAGAAAAGATTTATAGTAATAGAGTACTCGGCGCGTAACTGAGAGGTTCTCGCTTCGTGTACCAGTCCCGACTATTAGATTTGATTCTGCTAGCAGTACTACATGCATAGATTATAAAATTTATACAACGGGCCCAAGTAGGAGTGTAACATACTACACTACACTCTTCTTGATGACAGCGAAAGTAAGGGTTTTATTTTATTCAAGTTGTCAACCACAAATAAAGGAAAAAATGGCATGCTTTTTTATTTCATTTCTGACGATATTTCGTATATCGGATGAAATATATCGATATTAGATGATTCGATAATATCGGATTGCAGCGATATATCGCGTCCATATATCGATATTTTATGTAATATCGATATATATCGTGCACTCCAACCAGGGACATTCGCTTGTCAGCCATCATGACGGTTAGATCTCTCCATACACGGCGATCGTGTCGTGTGCCATTTAGCTATATTACCTTCTATTGTTACTTACTTGTCATGTGTGTAGACAGCCGCCATTTTGTGTTAAAACTTGATAAATGTATAGTTGTGTTATTGTTTAATTATTTATTGTCATAAAAGTATCTTTTGTATTAAATTAAAGCTGTATTTTAAAAGCTTTTTTCCATTTTTGAACCTAACAATATATATGCTTTATTTGTTTGTTTTGTTTGTGTTTAATACATAACATAAAAGCAATATTTTGTGGTGTTTTTGTTACTTTATTATAGCAATATTATCTGTCATAGTAAGGTTATAATATTAATTATAGCAACACTCTCTCTTCTATCGCTCCATCCATTACGTCGGCACCATCTTTTACTAGTTCGAATTCAATAAATCGCAATTATCAATCATTTCTAGCTTTTAACGATACATAAGGCTTTCTGGTCCTTCGAAGTAATACAATTGGGTTATTCGTCCATTTATGGCGCACATACTTGGTGCATTTTTTTTTACAAAGAAAGCTAGCAATATTTCTTTTTTTTTCAAAACAATAATGTTAGTAATAATATTCTTGTTAACCATTCCAACTAAGCTTAAGCTTTTGTTAGGTTCACGTCAATAGCCGAATGGTGGATTCGAACCTACGACTTTAAGATTCGCAGACTGTACCCTAAAACTATTTGGTATATATTGATTTGTCAAAATTGGACCACACAAATGGGACCACACTGGAAGTAAAAGCTTTTAAATAAAAAAAGAATCATCAAAATCGGTTCACCCAGTCCAAAGTTCTTTATTCTACTAGACAACTATACAAAGATTGCAATGTCTTGAACGTGAGACAATTATTTATTCTAAATACAGCTTTACTACAGCATCGTCAGATTCCATATGTTCATTTGGATAAACGTCGTAGAGATAAAATTTGCTGTATTCCAGCAGTAATGTGGACCGCCAAAAGATTTAATTACTACCTGGGGCCATACCTTTATAATAAAGTTAACTTTTACGTGCCTTTTCATAGTTTATCTCAACATAAGTGTAAAAAAGTTACTTTACTCGTTTCTCCATAATTTCACCTACGAAGAGACTGAAAAATTTCTGCATAGCATAAAATAAGTTATCGTCACTCTTATGTACTCACTCGCACATACACTCTCACATGCACCCACGCACAATATTCTTTGCAAAAACACACGAATACTCAAAAGCTATATAACAAACTTTAGTCTATAAACTCGGACTTAGGTACAACATCTCCCTAATGCAGGCTATATATTAGTCTAGCAGGGAGATGTGTACCGAAGGACGAAAACTAAGTAAGAAAATGTTTGTAGAATTTCTTATATAATATGTATAATAACATTTGATAATATGTATCCAATATTTTAGTGTGTGTGCATGCCGGTAATTTAAAATGTAAGTGTGTCATTTCATTAAATATTTTCATTTCATTTCAAAGTTATGCGGTAGCTAACATAAAAAGAAAAAAAAACACACGACTTGAGAATCTCCTCGTTGATGTTGGTTGATAGAGGTGCATACTCACCAACTGGAACGACGACACGTCTCCATTCCCCGCTGTAGATGATCCCAAAAGAGCCAGTAACTGAGAACAGGATAAGTTATAATTTAATCTGTGGCTTTCATTTGCATAAAACTTTATTTTTAGATTACTTATACTGTACAATAAAGTAAATAAATTATTAAATATAAATAGGACAGATAGACAGGAGATATATAAACAAAACAGGACGATGGGGTTCAAATACAAATATTATAACAAATCTATTCATAAAATAACCTTTTTTATCGGGGAGGAAATCTTCAAAAGATACCCCGACTTCTGGGGGGGAAGGCGGCAGTTATGTGGGGTTTTTACCCACTTAAACCGGCCCTGTATCTCCAGAGGAACGCACCGGATAGCACTTCCCTCGAGTTTGGGCATTCGATAATGCGTGGTGGCCTGCGATCAGACTCAGGCTGGCGGAGACCGGCTGCCCGGTGGACCTGAGGCGCCTGATCGACAGCTATCTTAGCGACCGATCAGTGCGCGTAGGGTTCGCCGGTGCGGAATGTGTCAAGCGTACGACGAAGGGATGCGTGCAAGGGTCCATAGGGGACCTACTCTGTGGAACCTGCTGCTGAATCCCCTTCTTACCGCATTGTAAGAGAGGGTTTACTGTCAGGCTTTCGCTGATGATGTCGTCTTAATATTCTCGGGTGGTAACGCCCTGGAGGTGCAGAGGGAGGCTAATTCAATCCTCGAGTATGTTCGGGAGTGGGGGGTCAGAAATAAGCTAAACTTCGCACCCCACAAGACCCAAGCGATGGTGTTGACGAGGAAGCTGAAGTATCTCACAACTTCTGAGCATGGGTTTGGGGCAAACATTTGTCTTTCACTCATTAATTAGAAATCTGTCTGACAAGGCAACCTAGTGCGGATAGACTCTGCTGAACTACCGGTTTTGCTTGCTGTTAAGATAAATTAATTTCGCAAATACCTCAATGCCTGAGGACAAAAGTATTCAACCAGTGCGTCCTACGCCATGACCTACGGTGCAGAGACTTGGACTCTGACCGTTGGCCTGCTCCACAATCTGACAAGCACAACGAGCGATGGAAAGAGCTATGCCGAAACGAAGAAATTCGACGGAGAACAAAGGTAGTCGATATAGCTCTTAAAGTCAGCAAGTTGAAGTAGCAACTGTCGGGTCAGTGACGGCAGAGGGGGAGGAATGGCCGGGTCGGAGGAGCGTTGCGTGCCCCCCTCCAGATGGACCGAAGACCTTATAAGGATAGCCGAAAATGGCTGGATGCGGAAAGCGTAGGATCGTATGTGGTGGAAGGCATTGGGAAAGGCCTATTTCCAGCAGTGCCTAGGCACAGGCTGATGCTGAAGATATATTAATTATTGTTACTAACACTTACCAAACATCTTTCTAAAAATATATTCTTGAGAACCATTACTTGTGGCTTCGTTTGGCCGTACACTTCTCTATCGAGAAACAAGCCAACTCACCACGGTTATCAGAGCTGTCGTTAATTTTAATTTGATAAAAATAATTGAAACACAAACTTGTGAAGTCAACGTGATAAAATCACTACTTTATTTTAATAGTAGAACGTATGTTGAAGAGGATGATAAAACGAACGCATCCATTACTAAGTCACCCAAGAACTGACACTTTTTTGACAGCAAATATTTAAACAAACATGTCATATTTGAATTCATAAGATTCGATTATTAGAATAACGATTTAAATATAATACAGAAGATTGTCTTCTAAAAGAAAAAACATTAAAGACTTCTCATCAAGACATCAACACGAAAACATCTCGAATTAAAATGTTATAAGAGTGAAATGTGCAACAGTATATATAACATAAATAAATAATGTCAAGAAGAGTGTTTTAAAATAGCCCCTCCTCATCAAAACGCCAAGAGTCCAGCCAGAAACCACATCCAACAGGTTATGGGCCCAGCACGCTTCCACTGCGCAAATATCCCCTCTCCTTAAAACGTCAAGAAGCCAGATCCTCGTCTAACAGAAATCGCTATTTGTTTTTATATAGGGTAAACTGAGTACGGTTGAAACAAAGTGAATATCTTGTGAATAGTGCGCGATGAGGTAAGGGGCACAAGGGGAGTACGAAGCGGGCGACAGGTCGAAACATGAATTTTTTTTTTTTTACGAACTAACACAGTTGGCACAGAGAAGCTGGCCTTTACTGCTTCACCGGATTTGAGAGGTGGCACAGCTCTTAGATCGCTTAGCCTGAACCTCTATTAGGTGGTAACTCGACACAAGGGTCCCCCCGGTGAGGGGTAACCTCGGCTTGGACGGTTACCATTATTACGCGTTAGCAGTCCGATCCGAGGGCGCCCGAGAGGGCTGAACCACGACTCGGTCGGTAGCTATTTTATTAACAAAATCTATTGGGACAATCTAAGCTAAACTAACTTATATGCCACTTCGGGAAGCGTTAGCGCTGGGAGAAGAAGTGGCCGAAGAAACTCCAGCAACGCTCCTAATCTTATCGAGGGGATTTGTGTTTTAATAAAAATATTTGTGATAGTCAACTGTGTCATTACCATTCGAAACATGTTATTAGAAGATTAATAAGAGATGACAATTGATTATATTTTGTATTATTTGCATGTGTTTCAATTGACCACAGACACTATTTCAATTCCATTTGATGGAAATAGTGTCTGGGGACGGTTAAAACAGATTACTGATTTTTAATTTGATTTTGCTCAGAAATTACTATACAGTGATCTTAAATAACATTGCCCTATAGTAGACAGTTATAAGGTCTTTTATTTATTACAAAGGCGCGAATATAATACCAACCCACACTATACCTGGTATACACCCAGACGGAAAAAGAATCCCTTTCCAACCAGGGATACGGATCGGGGTCAGGTTCGGCATCCCAGGCCGTGCACGAGGCCCAAGGCCTCACGTACGGATCAGTGGTGGTCATCAGAACAGTGACTGAAAAACTGCAACTGCACAACAGCGTCCAACATGCTGTAGTGGCGATATCCCGACACACCGTCAGCTGTGTCTATTATACAGATGACTGTGACGACGCCACAGGAAGACTGATGACAAAGGCAATGGCCGCATCAAGGGAGAGGATAGTGGACTACAACCTGAAAATGGCCATGAGAAGCAGGGACACAGCGGTCGCGAAGAAGCTAATAGCAATGCAGCGTGACGCGTGAACCCAAAACGATCTCTGGCCACCTCCAAATTCAGGCATTATATATAAAAAGAAATAAAGGAAAATAGTAACTGTAGAAGTGGCACTTTTTAACAAATGCAGAGTAAACAATTGAAGTGTATTGGAAAGGAGCACGGACACAGGTCTGTGGTTGCGATCTAACAATAAAAAAAAGCCGTTAACATCCGGTCCTTTTGGTAATTATGGGAGTATACAATTCTATGTCTAGTAGATATATAAAAAGGTGATATACCGGATTATGAGGCTCCTTGATCCGACTGTTCATGTAACTGTAGTACTCCTGGAGTCTTCGAATTTCTCATCGGCGTAGCTGTGCCGTGGATCGATCTCCTTAGCGCTGGGTAAGTTGTACGGTTTCTGTGTTAAGAGAGTTATTTATACATATAAGGTTGTCAAATATCTCCCTTCCGCCTTTTTGTCTTTTGAATTTCGCGGCTATGTACAAAGCGCTACAGGCTCGTATCTAGCAATACTATACATAATTTGAAAGCTCTTGACATAACCTACAAAACGACGCTATGCATAATTAGTTTGGATATTGAGTTCAACAGTTATAGACGTGTAAACATGAAGTTCACTAACGCCGAAATTCGCGGCTTGGCCACTGTTTGGGACGATTCACCGGCCTTTGACCACGACCGTTTTCACTTGATATTTTCGTATGTGATCCATTTTTCGTCGCCAGTCACCATCCGCTTCAAGAATGGGTCGAGTTCGTTCCGTTTCAGCAGCATATCGCAGGCGTTGATTCGGTCCAGAAGGTTTTGCGTCAAATCATGCGGCACCCAAACATCGCTTTTTTGTATCCAGCCTTCTGCAGATGGTTTAAAATGGTTTGGTGACTAACTCCCCATCTCCTGGGCGATGTCACGAGATGCCACATGCCGGTCTAACTCGATGTAGTCCATGATTTGATCGGTATTTGTCGTCACAGGTCTTCCGCCGGCTGGCTTATCCATGGTGTCGTTTCACCGGCTCTGAATCGTCGAAACCATTCCTCCGTGGTTCGAAGTGATAGAGTACCATCCCCAAAACACCATTAATCTCACGGAACGTTTCTCTAGCGGATTTGCCTTTTAACGAAGGAAAACTTTAAAATAGCGCGAATTTCGACGTTAGTGAACTTCTTGTTTACACGTCTATAACTGTTGAACGCAATATCCAAACTAATTATGCATAGCGTCGTTTTGTAGGTTATGTCAAGACCTTTCAAATTATGTATAGTATTGCTAGATACGAGGCTCTGTAGCGCTTTGTACATAGCCGCGAAATTCAAAAGACAAAAAGGCGGAAGGGAGATATTTGACAACCTATATATTTAAAGAAAGCTAGCAATATTTCTTTTTTTTCAAAACAAGAATGTTAGTAATAATATTCTTTGTTAACCATTCCAACTAAGCTTAAGCTTTTGTTAGGTTCACGTCAATAGCCGAATGGTTGATTCGAACCTACGACCTTACGATTCGCAGACCCTAAAACTATTTGCCTATTGATTTGTTAGAACTGGACCACACAAATGGGACCACACTGGAAGTAAAAGCTTTTAAATAAAAAAAGAATCATCAAAATCGATTCACCCAGTCCAAAGTTCTTTATTCTACTAGACAACTATACAAGGATTGAAATGTCTTGAACGTGAGACAATTATTTATTCTAAATACAGTTTTACTACAGCATCGTCAGATTCCATATGTTCATTTGGATAAACGTCGTAGAGATAAAATTTGCTGTATTCCAGCAGTAATGTGGACCGCAATAAGATTTAATAACTACCTGGGGCCATACCTTTATAATAAAGTTAACTTTACGTGCCTTTTCATAGTTTATCCCAATATAATTTGGGTAAGTTTAGGTTCACACAAAAAATTAAAGCTTAAACATAGATTTTTTAGAAAGTATTATATATTAATTTACATTATTTCCAGAAATCATGGTATACCACCATTACATCAAATTTTGCTTACACTACGATTTTATGCGTTGGGGACAATGCTAAATTCAGTAGCTGATCTTGCTGCAGCCCTGTAGTTCTGGGCTCTCAAGAATAAGACTACGGTATCCCCCTGCCTGTCGTACAAGGCGACTAAAAGGGGCCTCGGGTTCACTGGGCGACAAGGGTGGGGGCCTTTGTCGTCCGCCAAGGTGGACCCGGGAAGAAGGTGACATCGGCTGGCCCGTGTCGCCTTGCACTGCGAGGGCACACACCCTACACCCTCCCCCGGGAAGTGCTCTCCTTGAGCACAGTGCAGAGGGGCTCCGGTGCGTTCCACTGGAGATCCCGGAGCCCCTCACTATGCACCGAGGAAGGGCCACCGGGGAGGTTTTAGTGGGTAAAAACCCCACATAACCGCCACCTTCACCCCAGAAGGCGGGGTATCTTTCTGAAGATTTCCTCCTCGTGAAAAAAAAATGATCTTGCTGGGGTATCGAGGTCGTTGGCATGTCGAATTGTAGCAGACATATCTGCTGTAATTGCCAGACTATATCCCAAATATATAGTTATGAAGGCAAATACTACGAGTATAGAAAGTTTTATAAAATTGCTCAATTTCCTAGAGTATTTGGTGCAATTGATTGCACACATGTAAGCATTCAGTCTCCTAGTAAGTAATAAGCCAACTAATAAATAATAGTAGATATACTTATGTTTTACTATGTGGAATATTAGTTTTTTAGTAATAACTACTAGTGCATAATGTTTTTTGTTGTTCAATATTTTTTTAAATACTTTGGGTTTAGGTTCAACAATAGGCGAGAAATTTAGAAATAGAAAGGGCTATTTTTCACTAAATGTTCAAGCAGTCTGTGATGCAAATCTCAGACTAATGAATGTTGTTGCCCGGTGGCCGGGTTCTGCTCATGACGCTACCATTTTTAATAATTCAATATTAAGAGGTAACAGTTATTTTATTAAGATAACCTTGTACTTATATCGTTTTATTATACTGTTTCATATATAATTCACAATTTTTATATTTAACAGCCCAGTTTGAAGATGGTATTTTTGGTAACTGCTGGTTACTTGGTGACAGTGCCTATCCAAACCGATCATATCTTCTCACACCTTTATTAAAACCGTCAACAAGTAAAGAAATACGGTACAATGAGGCACACATAAAGACTAGAAATACAATTGAAAGGTAAAAGCCAAGCTAATCAACTATAAGAAAACTAATTCCAAAGTTATATAACACACTTTATTAATAGGTTTTTTCTATGAATAAAATATTAATCTTTCATAGGACATTTGGAGCGTGGAAACGTCGCTTTCCAGTTATATCCTTGACAGTGCGTTTGTCAATATGCTCGCTTATACAAATGTTATCATAGCAAGATTGGCACCCAGACACACTAAAGGCACACATCCTCCCTGCCTATACCCGGCGGGGAGGGAGGCAGAGCTACTCACCCAGCAGCCACCGGGACCTAATGTTAAACGACTTTGTAGAAGGTTTATTGAGTCCTCCCCGCGATTTTAAAATGGGTAGCCTAAATGACTTTTTGGCGAATGGTCTCCGGGAGAAACACCTGGATATGTATAAAGTTCTTGTAGCGGAGGCTCACGAAGCCATGCGTCGACCCTCTTCAAAGGGCTCTAACCCCGACCCGTGGTCGTGGTGGTTATTGATGAAAGCTCGCCGTCGTGCTCAAATCTAAACATCCCCTCTCCGTGCGCCGGCTCAGCCTCCGACATGGAGGTCAAAACTTGATCGCCGAGGCGCCTCCGCGTCCGACTCCGAAACGGGCGGCTTTCTTTGCAGGTGCCATAAACGGAAAAATAAACGAAAGAAGCGTGCGTCAATCACCTGCACTAGTCCCGTCCGCAGCTAAGGCGCAAAGAGACGCCGATTCCGCAGCGTCGCAGACTCGGCCGCCCTCCCCTTTACCCACTACCTCGCGTAATATACCTGCGCCTTCTGATAGCGCATCTCAAACTACCGCCGCGACACGGGCTCCCGCCGCGCCCGTTCAGGACCTACCGCGTCGAACGCGAAGCCTCCTCCGGTGTATTTGACTGATAGATCGCAGTGGGCCCGCGTCAATCCGCAATGCCTCATTTTAAGCTGGTGCCAACATTAGCGGGCACCAAAATACGTATTCAGGCGGAGGATGCCGACACCTTCCGCAAACTTACTGCAATTGCCAGACTATATCCCAAATATATAGTTATGAAGGCAAATACTGTAGAAAAGTTTTATAATATTGCTCAATTTCCTAGAGTATTTGGTGCAATTGATTGTACACATTTACGCATTCAGTCTCCTAGTAAGTAATAAGGTAACTAATAAATAATAGTAGATATACTTATGTTTTACTATGTGGAATATTAGTTTTTTAGTCTAACTACTAGTGCAAAATGTTTTTTGTTGTTCAATATTTTTTTAAATATTTTGGGTTTAGGTTCAACAATAGGCGAGAAATTTAGAAATAGAAAGGGCTATTTTTCACTAAATGTTCAAGCAGTCTGTGATGCAAATCTCAGACTAATGAATGTTGTTGCCCGGCGGCCTGGTTCTGCTCATGACGAACAAACAACTCAAACTGAACAGTTATTTTATTAAGATAACCTTGTACTTATATCGTTTTATTATACTGTTTCATATATAATTCACAATTTTTATATTTAACAGCCCAGTTTGAAGATGGTATTTTTGGTAACTGCTGGTTACTTGGTGACAGTGCCTATCCAAACCGATCATATCTTCTCACACCTTTATTAAAACCATCAACAAGTAAAGAAATACGGTACAATGAGGCACACATAAAGACTAGAAATACAATTGAAAGATAGAGGCCAAGCTAATCAACTATAAGAAAACTAATTCCAAAGTTATATAACACACTTTATTAATAGGTTTTTTTTTCTATGAATAAAATATTAATCTTTCATAGGACATTTGGAGCGTGGAAACGTCGCTTTCCAGTTATATCCTTGACAGTGCGTTTGTCAATATATAACATACAAAATGTTATCATAGCAAGATTGGCACCCAGACACACTAAAGGCACACATCCTCCCTGCCTATACCCGGCGGGGAGGGAGGCAGAGCTACTCACCCAGCAGCCACCGGGACCTAATGTTAAACGACTTTGTAGAAGGTTTATTGAGTCCTCCCCGCGATTTTAAAATGGGTAGCCTAAATGACTTTTGGCGAATGGTCTCCGGGAGAAACACCTGGATATGTATAAAGTTCTTGTAGCGGAGGCTCACGAAGCCATGCGTCGACCCTCTTCAAAGGGCTCTAACCCCGACCCGTGGTCGTGGTGGTTATTGATGAAAGCTCGCCGTCGTGCTCAAATCTAAACATCCCTCTCCGTGCGCCGGCTCAGCCTCCGACATGGAGGTCAAAACTTGATCGCCGAGGCGCCTCCGCGTCCGACTCCGAAACGGGCGGCTTTCTTTGCAGGTGCCATAAACGGAAAAATAAACGAAAGAAGCGTGCGTCAATCACCTGCACTAGTCCCGTCCGCAGCTAAGGCGCAAAGAGACGCCGATTCCGCAGCGTCGCAGACTCGGCCGCCCTCCCCTTTACCCACTACCTCGCGTAATATACCTGCGCCTTTTGATAGCGCATCTCAAACAAACGCCGCGACCCGCGCTCCCGCCGCGCCCCGTTCACGACCTAGCGCGTCGAACGCGAAGCCTCCTCCGGTCTATTTGACTGATAGATCGCAGTGGGCCCGCGTCCAATCCGCAATGCCTCATTTTAAGTTGGTGCCAACATTAGCGGGCACCAAAATACGTATTCAGGCGGAGGATGCCGACACCTTCCGCAAACTTATTGGTCACATGCACCAGAAAGGTATTTACTTTACCTATGCGCTCCCGGAAGGCGCACTCTGCAGGCGGTCGTCAAAGGATCCCCGCAGAGATCTCAGAAGAAGAGGTCATAGCTGACCTCAAAGAGCAGAGCCTCCCGGTCATATCCGTGCACCGCATGCGTAGGCAGAGGACAAGACCCCCTAGATATGGTCCAAGTGACCCTAGCGCGCACCCCCGAGGGCAAGCGCATTTTCGACGTTAAGTCATTGTGTAGATTCACCCGCATCTCGGTTGAGCCACCACGAAAGACAGGCTTGCCCGGGCAATGCCACCGATGCCAACTATACGGCCATTCTGCGCGGAACTGTTTCGCACGCCCCAGATGCGTGAAGTACCTGAAAGACCACGGCACCCGCGACTGCCCTCGTCCAAGGACAAGGCCCTCCAAATAAAAGAACCGGCTTGCGTCTTATGTAATAAAGTCGGACACACGGCGAACTATCGAGGATGCCCGAATGCTCCAAAACGTAGACGGCCGGCCGTTGAAACCGCGTCCGCCCCAAAACGCCCGACATTGCCGCCACCGTCGGCCTTCCCATCGGCGTTAGTGAACTCCATGTTTACACGTCTATAACTGTTGAACGCAATATCCAAACTAATTATGCATAGCGTCGTTTTGTAGGTTATGTCAAGACCTTTCAAATTATGTATAGTATTGCTAGATACGAGCTCTGTAGCGCTTTGTACATAGCCGCGAAATTCAAAAGACAAAAGGCGGAAGGGAGATATTTGACAACCTATTATATAGTTATGAAGGCAAATACTATAGAAAAGTTTTATAAAATTGCTCAATTTCCTAGAGTATTTGGTGCAATTAATTGTATAATGGAATATTAATTTTTAGTGTAACTACTAATGCAAAATGTTTTTGTTGTTCAATATTTTTTTTAAATGTTTTGGGTTTAGGTTCAACAATAGGCGAGGAATTTAGAAATAGAAAGGGCTATTTTTCACTAAATGTTCAAGCAGTCTGTGATGCATATCTCAGACTAATGAATGTTGTTGCCCGGCGGCCTGGTTCTGCTCATGACGCTACCATTTTAATAATTCAATATTAAGAGGTAACAGTTATTTTATTAAGATAACATTGTACTTATATCGTTTTATTATACTGTTTCATATATAATTCACAATTTTAAATTTAACAGCCCAGTTGGAAGATGGTATTTTTGGTAACTGCTGGTTACTTGGTGACAGTGCTTATCCAAACCGATCATATCTTCTCACACCTTTATTAAAACCATCAACAAGTAAAGAAATACGGTACAATGAGGCACACATAAAGACTAGAAATACAATTGAAAGGTAAAGGCCAAGCTAATCAACTATAAGAAAAATTAACACAGTTAACGAATTCCAAAGTTATATAACACACTTTATTAATAGTTTTTTTTTATCTATGAATAAAATGTTAATCTTTCATAGGACATTTGGAGCGTGGAAACGTCGGTTTCCAGTTACATCTTTAACAATGCGTTTGTAAATATATAACATACAAAATGTTATTATTGCAACAACTGTTCTACACAATATCTGCAGAAAACATAATATTGAGGATGTAAGCCCTGAAGTGGAAGTCTCAGTGGAAAATGAAACACATCAGCCAGCAGAAAATATAAGTAGTGAAACAACAACAAATAGAAATGAATTAATTAATAATTATTTTAACGTTTTTTTAAATTCAAATAAAATCATATTTCTTAATAATTATTTCACTCTTCTTTCAATTTCTTTATTTCTAATTTCAATTTTTCATTTTCTAATTTCAATTTTTCCTTCTCCAATGTACTATTATCTAATTTTGTCTCCAGAACTTTTTTTTAAAATTACACTAAAGCCAGTGGAAGATCTCCTATGAAATGGACCGACCAGATAAGAGCGGCTATGGATGTACCGTTGCATCAATGTGCGAAAAAAGCAGCGTACAGGGAGGAGTGGCGGCGGCTTGTGAAGCGGGTCACTGATACCTAATACGTGATAACCACGACGAGTCTGTAAAGACTCAAGCGACGAAGAAGAAGAAAGCCAGTGCCTGTGTGTCTGAAGCCGACATAAAGAAATGGTTTCTTCAAATAAAGAATTACTTAATATGTGAAAACCTGTTAGAGGCAATTCATGATCCACAACGAGTTTTAACGCTGACGAGACAGGATTTCAGCTCTGTCCCTCTACTGGTCGCGTGCTTGCTGCTAAAGGTGTTAAAAATGTTTATGCTGTGGAACAAGGCAACTCAAAGGAAAATGTGACAGTTTTATTTACATTTTCTGCTGATGGTAAGACATGCCCTCCTTTAATAGTATATCCTTATAAACGACATCCCGAAAAAATTGCGAAATCAGTGCCATTGAAATGGGGTATTGGACGCAGTGATACGGGATGGATGACGGCAGATGTTTTTAACCTGTTCATCACCGAAATATTTGCCCCGTATCTTGCAGAAAATAACATTAAAAAATCAGTTATTTTATTTATAGATGGCCATAACAACAAAACAAAAACCATATCACATTACAGCTAAGTTTAACTTCTAAAGAGCTAGGAATTGAACTAATTGCTCGTTACCCCAATACTACCCGTATCACTCAGCCTGCAGACGTTTCTGTCTTCGGTCCTATTAAGAAAATGTACCGTAGAGCAGTTCGAAAATTTCAGTCAGAAAACGTTGGTGAGGTTGTTACGAAGATGAACATTGCTATTATTTTAAAAATAGTCGTAGATTTAAAAACTGAATTTGTAATAAATGGTTTCAGAGCATGTGGTTTGTGCCCCTTTGACGAAAACGCAATAGATTACTCAAAATGTCTAGCTACAGAAAAAAAAATGTAGAGTGCAAAGGGGAAAAGAAGCTAATGTCTCTAAAAGAATTTGAAAATATTGTAGGGACCGAAATGATAGACAAGATGAAAGTACTAAAATCTCAGGGTGCCATCCCGAATAATACGTCTCCTACACTATTTAAAATTTGGTCCATTTTTCAAAATGATCTCCCACAAACAGAAGCCACTAATATTGAAACCCAATCTGCAAATTACTATGACTCCGACAAAAACTCCTACAGATTTGTGTCAGCCTTTCACTTCTACAACGGTAATTACTTTAACAGAAACCACTCATCTTAATAAACCGATTAATGATGACCTAAATAATGCCCTAGAAAATAAGAAAAAGTTTATTCGAAAGACAGAAAAAATCCCATTCGTCATAACGTCTGAGAATTTTAGATCAGTTATTGAAAAAAAAATAACTAGAAAAGCAAGAAAAAGAGAATCAAAAATTGAAAGAAAAGAATAAAGGGATGAGAAAACTGCACGGGAAGAAAATGCTCTGAAGACAAAGAAAGGCAAAGGCTTAGGAAAGAAGTCAATAAAAGGAAACAAAAAAGAGGGAAACGAGACTGAAACTAGTAATGAGAAAACTGCAAACAATTTTAAGACTGAAAACCAAAACGACAGGTCTAAACCAAAGATATTATCACATTTTGAAGTGGTTACTTGTGATATGTGTCGACGTTTAGCTGTTAAAAATAAGTCCGTATTATGTAGTTCTTGTAAAAAGTTTTATCATCGTCATTGTATTCCTATTAAGCACCAGGAGCACATTCCAGATGACGATGGGCTTTCTGGCTTTATATGCCAGAATTGTTTTTTATTAAATGATGATTCCGAACTTTCCGAGGATGAAAATCATCATGAAGACATATTTTAGCTATTACAGATTTTATTATCTTTGTTAAGTTTTATTTTATGTTTGATTTATTTACGTGGCCAATAACTTTATGAGGTCATGGCCAGTAACTGCAATACTAAGGCCAATTACTGGAATATTGTATTTTATGTTTTTATCATACTTATTTTCCTAAGATGTTTAATAAATGTTTACGTTATACGTTTTAACAAATAAATACACTAATACAGAAACATATGGCACCATTTTTATTTTTATCTAGCTGGTATATTTACTGGCAATTGAAAATTTCGATTGAGTCGCTTAACTGGCCAATTACTATACCGTCTCCCCTATGTTCAATTTGCTACCAGTTTCAATATGTAGTATTTAAAAAGACAAAATCATGCATTTAAGTAGTTCCATGATAAAATTGTCTTTGATTTTTTTTAAAAAAACCGCAGTTACTTAGTTGCCAACCTAATATATTAAAGATAACAATTAAGGATTTAGAAGTATTCAAGGTAAGTTATTGAGCGATATATAAGTTGAGCCGTGGTAGCTCAGTGTCCGGGCGGTTGGCTCAAGTTGCATAGTACGCTAGCAACCCGAGTTCGATCCCCGGTGCCGGCACCAATAAATTTGTTGTTGCAATTTTATGTGCTGATTAACCACGCGCTCGGCGGTGAAGGAAAACATCGTGAGGAAACCTACATGTCTTAGAAAATTTTTCAAAGACATGTGAAGTCTGCCAATCCGCATTAGGGCCGCGTGGCGGACTATGCCCTTATACTCTCTTTACAGAGAAGGCCTCTGCCCAGCAGTGGGACATATATATTATATATATAAAGGCTGTAACTTTAACTTTAAGGTAAGTTATAGCGCCGCGAATGTATCCGTTTACTGATGCTTTTTTAATTGATTTTTACTACGGAAAATTGTATTTTACTTCACAAATCATATCTCTTGACAAAATGATTGTAATTAATAAAAAGCCACCCAAAAAAGTAAGCATTAGTAAACAAACCTCCAAATCGAAAAAGATAAAGGGAAAAGAGCAAATGAAACGTGAGTTAGGCCTTGAGAAAAATCGTAACAAAATATATAAAAGAAGAAATGTAGAAATTGAAGAAGAGCGTGAACCAAGGCTTCAAAAGCGTGACAAAGAATCTTCATCGCGAACTATCGAGAGAACTCCAGAACGTACCCAAAGACTTGATGCCAACCGTGTGTGTATATTTATGTCATTATGAACCATATTGAAGTACAATGGAGAATATTGAAGTATAATAAATCCCTAAATGCTAAGAATGATATTGTATTTGGTTATGTAATATTCTATATTTTATAGATGTTGTCTTCCCGAAGTGGCACTCAAAGTTAGTTTAGCTTTTGAATGTCTCTTAGATTATCCGTGAAATAGCAACCGACCGAGTCGTGGTTCGGCCCTCTCGGGCGCCCTCGGATCGGCATGCTTACGCGTAACATAGTAACCGTCCAAGCCGAGGTTACCCCTCACCGGGGGGACCCTTGTGTCGAGTTACTAGCAATAGAGGTTCAGGCTAAGCGACCTAAGAGCTATGCCACCTCTCAATCCGGTGAAGCAGTCAAGGCCAGCTTCTCTGGCCAATCTGTGTAGTTCGTCAATAAAAAAAATATAGATGTTGCGATAACTAATGCGTATTTGTTATACAAAACGAACACCCCAGTGCACAGCGTTATGAGCCAAAAATAATTTACAATTGCTCTTTCAATAGGGCTGGTGGATAATCAAACGTTTAGAAAAAGATCATTCCAAACAATGCCGAAACATATAACAAAAAAGACTTTATGGGGTACCAGAAGAAGTAAGACATCAAAGATTAGGTGATCACTGGCCTGCAGAAATAGACACCTATAGGTGTCGCTATTGCAGCACTAAAATAATAAGAGGTCTAAAATAGAATGTGAACAATGTAAAGTGGTACTATGTATTCACCATGTTCACCCATGTTTTAAATTATTTCACCAACTGCAAGAGGAAAATCCATGAACAGAATTTAATAGAGCTCATACTGGTGTTGGCAAGGATATTCCCACCATGTTTTTTTTTCTTCCACTAAATATAAATATTTCTTTAATAAAAGATAATAAAGTACCCACAATACACCCAAAAAACGAGTTTTTAATTTTCCGAGAAATAAAATTGCTTCTACAAGTTAAAGGGTTCAAGCAATGTTCTCGGAATAACTGATTTCAGGCCACCCACGAGTCCGCATCTGTCCACAACAGATTTCTCTTTACGAGGTTATTTAAAGAGTCGTGTCTCTAAGTGCCGCCAAGCTGGCACAGCCATCTTGCGCAAAATGTCACATCTGGCAGCAGTATGACGACAGGCGCGCGCACTATGGGTCTATTGCTATTATAATGCTTTTATCTAAAAAAAATTCTATCGGAACTTCTTTTTTACACAAATAATTTTTAATTTTAACTGTTTGTAGATTAATCTGATATCATTATTTCGTGAAAATAAATCATTTTAAGTACTATAAATCTGGTTTAAAGTTAGGGTAAATACATTTTTACTGGTTTTTGGGTTCAATATCGTATAAAAAAAAGGTAAACCAATATTTTAATGTATTTATTCCTATTCACATGACCTAATAGTGCAAAATTACAAAAATAATACAAAAACAAATATCTCCAAATACATTTTTTATACCCAAGCCAATAAAAAAGCACACCAGTTCACCGCCGAGTGACCCCGACTAACCCGCCTAATGTCGACTCGATTGTATAAGAATTTTTTACGAAATGGTGTCTGTATTATGGTTGATACACCTACACTTGACTATACTCTATTTGATTCTTATAAGTTAGACAAGGATGAATATAGTTTCTTATTTAATTTTAAGAGCTATTTAAATCGTTGTGTTATGCACCAGATATAAATCTAAAATGAACCAGAATCTAGCGGGGATCCGCTAGGCTGGCGTGCCACCAGTTTCTGGTTTGTCATATTAATGCGCAACTGGCAAGCCGCCAGTATCTGTAGTCTGTCTGTGGAAGGCGGTTAGTCGGCGTCACTTCTCCGTGGTGAACTAACGTCATCAAAGTGTGTTTTTTTATTGTTATAATTAAGTATTTCTGAAAAACTGCAGCTTACAACATGGATCGGTAAGTAATAAACAATTTTTCAATTAGTGATTGTATCATTATTAGCTTTTTTACACTAAATAATAATTTTATCAAACATCGTTGACCGTCCGCCATAACAGCGGATATCTATTTTCATTTATAATTAAATAAAATTGTATTAACTATTACTGTAATACTACACGTATCATTACTAACATTAAAATTAAATACACATAACATACCGGCGGCCAGAATCTGGCTTTGCGCCATTCAGCGTTATGAACGTATAGGCCCCCCTCTCGACCTCCGTCTCAATAGAGACCGAGAGGCTGGGAGGGCGTAGTAACGGATAGATTCGTCGCGGCTGACGCTTGAGGGATTAGCCACGACGCAAAAATAGTTATACCTAAAAAATCCGTGTTAAAACGGTACCCAAGACCAGGGGAGCAGTCGCCCCCTGCGCTGATAACCCGTGTAATGGGGTAACACCCCGAGGCCCGTACCTGCGAAGTTCACGGGAACTAAGCAGATGACACCACACACACACACATTCAGCGTTACCGTGTTCAAGGTCAGCGAAGTGGCACGTTTGTTGGTCGGTAGACTAGTATGGATATGGCTAAGGTAGATGTGTGTTTTTAGTTAACTCATAACTTTTTTGGTTCATGTTTTGCAATTTTTTTTAAATACGAGTATTCTTTTAATTTTTTTTATTTGGTGCTTTTGTATTGGATTAGTCCAATATCTCAAAGGCGTGGTGGGAGCAATGAGCATCAGGTGCAGGGAAGCGTACATGGTGGAGGTGTGCGTATACTGGGTAGAGGCGTTCGTTCACGCAGTGGACAACTGTTGGAAGGTAGTGGAAATGGTCGTGGCCGTAGTCGTGACCAAACCAGGCCAGTTGCAATAGACAAGTTAGTATTTATGTTTCTTTTCAATGCTTATTGGTTGCGTTTAAAAAAAAAGTATGTAAATATATCCACATTTGACGTCCTCATTTTTTAGATTAAACTTGGTTCATATTGATGAGTTACCGACTGGCCACCAACTGGAAGAGCCTCTTCACATAAGAAGAAAGCGCGCTAGGAGTCCGTAAGTAACTTATTTTTAGAGTATTATAATTTGTTGAATTTTATAACAATCACACAAATATTATTAATGTAAAAATTTGTATGTCTTTGTAAGAGTAGGTGTGTATAAGTGTCTTTGTTTGTTAATCCTTCACGCTCTAACATCTGAACGATCTTTTATGTTTAGTATGTAGATTCTTTAGGTCCTGGATTAACACATAGGCTACATTAAGTCATAATCACCACATCTCATAGGTAACAAAGTGCAGTTAATAATTATTTAAATGATAACATATATGAGATACCACGCCTTCTGGGGGGAAGGCGGCGGTTATGTGGGGTTCTTACCCACTAAAAACCTCCCCGGTGGCCCTTTCCTCGGTGCATGACGAGGGGCTCCGCTTGTCGCCCAGTGAACCCGAGGCCCCTTTTAGTCGCCTTCTACGACAGGCAGGGGATACAGTCTTGTTCTTGAGAGCCCAGAACTACAGGGCTGATATAGGAATAACTTTGCACAAGCTGTCACTTATAAACGAACAGTTTCCCTCATTATTTATCAAACTTCAACAAATTTAAATTGTTTCTAAATACTTGGTTTTAGGTACGCTAGTTCATCAAGTACGCCTTCTCGACTATGCGATGTGGCAGAGGCTAAGGGTTTAGGCCTTCAGGAGCCACATCTTGTACATGACGTACACGATGTACAGGATGCTATAGAGGATGATGTTAAAGAAATTAAACTCGAAACATCATTAGATATACCACCCTCTCCTGAAGTGTAAGTTGCTTACTTTCTAATACCATATTAGTACACACGTGCAACAATATAGTTATATAACTATTTCCAGGTTCGTCGAACGTGGTCCAGACGTAAGTTTTGCCAGTACGTCGCAAAACATGAGTCCACGCCGTCCCGTGCACCACCGGGGTCCTCGGGATAAAGAAAGTTTTTACACTTTTCTTTATAGTCTTGGTAAAGATCTATACATATTTGTCTACAATAAATTTTGTCTCTTCTGAGGAATATATCTACTTTTTTTTATCAGGAAGTGAATCGGAGGAAAGTGATGAGGAAGAGGTAATGGCTCCTGTAATCCCGAGAACCTACGTAAGCAGCATGGACACACCCACAGATCCTGATGACCGCGTGATGAATGACTATGATTTAAGCCCTGACGAAACGACTGATATGTCAGCTACATATCAGCCTCATAGCATTTTTGATTTTCACTGGACAGCGTTTCCGAAAGCTCAAATTCCGCCTGAATTGAGAAGGGAAACGTTTTCAAACATTAACTGTGGTCCAACATCTCTGTTTGACAATCCCCTAGACACTTTTACTGTTATATGGGATTTAGAATTTATGGAGTACATTGCTGCAGAGACAAATAGATATGCACAGGAGTTAGCGCAACACATGATGTTAAATGACAACCTCCGACCTCAAAGTCGCATCTGTGATTGGCGGGACACAAATCCCGATGAACTTTATGTTTATTTTGCTGTCGTTTTGGCAATGGGGGTTGTCATTAAAACTAAAATAGAAGAGTACTGGAGCGCTACTCCTGATATATTTTATACACCTGGTTTTAGTGCACACATGTCTTTAAGACGATTCCAGTTGTTGTCAAAATGTCTACATTTCAATAACAATGGAGTCATGAGTACACTAGAACTGGATGCTTCTGCAGCAAAATTATTTAAGATTCAGCCGGTAATATCACACCTGAATAGTAAATTCCAAAATATGTACAATTTGCATCAAAATATTGCTTTAGATGAGTCTCTCCTGCAGTGGAAGGGTTGGTTGGATATAAATCAATTCATTCCAAACAAGGCAGCTGCAGTAGGGATTAAAACATACGAAATTTGCGAGTCTACGACAGGTTATTTATGGAGATTCGAAGTGCATGCTCATAAAAAACCACCGTCTACAGAGACTGACAAAAGCCCCCTAGACGCATTTACACCCGCAATAGTGCTGAAACTTATAAATGGTCTTGAAAATAGGGGTCATACTCTATGGATGGACAATTTTTATAATTCACCAGCGCTTGCGCGTAAATTAAAATCTATAGGGTTTGACTGCGTTGGCACACTTCGAACCAACCGTCAGTTTGTGCCGGAAGCTCTAAGCAATTTAACCAAGGCGAATATGCAGCCTGGCCAGATTACTGGTTTAACATCGGGTGACATCGATCTCATGGTATGGCGAGATTCTAACCGCGTTGCGATGATCTCGACGTACCATGGCAATGCAGTTAATACTGTTCATGGGTCTACAAAACCCATCTTAATATTAGACTACAATATTATGATGAGTGGGGTAGATAAGAAGGACCAAATGCTGTCTATGTATCCGATTGAAAGAAAGAGAACCAGAATTTGGTACAAGAAGTTTTTCCGTAGGCTTTTAAATGTGTCTGTTCTAAATTGTTATATACTTGTAAAACATTTCACTTCTTCTTTTACTCACCGTTCTTTTCGTATAGCCCTTATTAAGTCTATTTTAGAAAAACACTCTCCTTCTTGTGTTGCGCCTCTGGTTGTAGATAAGCAAATTTACACAGTTCAGAAACATCATATAGCCGAATACCCGTTTCTGCCAGGAAGAAGTGGCCGGTTACGACGCAATTGTGCCGTGTGCTCAAAGCGGGTGCAAACATTTTGCGTAGGATGCAAAAAGACTTTTTGTTTGAGCCCTTGCTTTGTATCTGAGCATAAGTAGCAGTAGTTTTTTTTTAATTATAACTTTTAAATAAAACATATTTTTGAATTTGAATAACATATTAACATTTTAAATACTATCTATAACCACAATAAATTGATGTTACAATACACTTTAAAATTCAGGTGTGATATTACTCTGAAGTCTTATCCATACTAACCTTACTCGTAACCGCACTTTTTGCCTTGAAATTATTAGATTTTGTTGTTATTTTTTTTTAAGTTTTTGTATAGCACTGTGCCCTTTTATTATAATTTTAGCCGTTAACTTATTGTGTTATGTAAAATAAATAACGTATGTAAACAAAAAACAAAAAGAGTCGCTCAATAATGCTATTTCAAAGAGGACAAGTTTTAACCGTTATTTATACGTGGTTTGTTCCTAGGTTAGAAATATAAACCAAGACATTTCACAGAACTCTGTACTTTTTATTGTGTCATGTTCAAGAACCAAGCTTTAAGAATAGCTATCGTTTTAAGTAATTTGACCCAACATGTTTTCAGAAATCGATAATACACATGACCCTGTTTTTTGCCTAACACAGTCAATCCTAAGAACTGGGGCGTTTTTGTGATGGCTTGGGTATAAAAAATGTATTTGGAGATATTTGTTTTTGTATTATTTTTGTAATGTTGCACTATTAGGTCATGTAAATAGGAATAAATACATTAAAATATTGGTTTATATTTCTTTTTATACGATATTGAACCCAAAAACCAGTAAAAATGTGTTTACCCTAACTTTAAACCAGATTTATAGTACTTAAAATGATTTATTTTCACGAAATAATGATATCAGATTAATCTACAAACAGTAAAATTAAAAATTATTTGTGTAAAAAAGAAGTTCCGATAGATATTTTTTTTAGATAAAAGCATTTTAATAGCAATTGACCCATAGTGCGTGCGCCTGTCGTCATACTGATCTGACTGATCATGTCGACATACTGCTGCCAGATGTGACATTTCGCGCAAGATGGCTGTGCCAGCTTAGCGGACAAAATACACTACGTCATAATCATTTTTGTCAAACCGACCTGGGGCATACATTCAGAAAACATCGCCATAATATACAAACATGTAATAGAACCAATTATTGTCTACGCAGCTTCTATCTGGCAACTTCATTCCGCTCTCAAATATCGATGTGTTACCGACAAATTACTTTCAGTTCTGTAAGCACCGTCGCTAGCATCTCACTCGCTCAACTCTGTCCACTCCCCGCGAAAATAAAGGAACTGGCTGACAATGAACGCATAAGAATTAAGCAAATTTCCCAACATCTCCCCGAAAGTGAGATTCAATTTTGACTGCAAAGGGGCCGTCCATATATTATGTCATTCAAAATTTCGACCTCTAAGACACTAACACACATGAAAGTCCGCTCAGCGGACTTTACACAGACACGTTTTTGAAGGGGCATGTTACAAAATGGCTGTCAGTCGAAATATTATGGATAAGACTTGAATCAACATGAATGTAACATGAAAAAATACGAATGTACTGATAATTTTTTTTGTTGTAGTTATTTTATAGAATTTACTAAAGGCTTTTTCTAGATTATATTAATTTGCCAATTTTTGATTTCTTGTCCAATGTTTTCAAAAAAGGAGGAGGTTCAATTCTAAGCGAATGTATTTTTTTATTGGATTGATAGATTTGAGCATCTTTACTTGCATGAGATAATTTTGCACACACAGTTGGTTTATGTTGCTTTATTTTGCACAAAATAGTACTAACAACTACGATGGCGCCCGCGAGCGTGTACGCGTGCGTACTAGGGGTGGTCGCGGTGGCCGTTAACGTGGCGGCGCAAAACGAGTGCTTGGTGGCAGGCCTTCCGTTTCCGGACCGCAATAACTTTATAAAACTAATACCGAAAAAAATATTCATTTACCTATTAATTTTTTTGCTTGTTTATTTTAATATGTTTATAGATTTATTTCATTAATATTTATTTGATGCGTATTTCAGACTGTTTAATGCTTTGTTGGAAGACGTTAGTCGGCCAACCTTTGGAGAGGCCACTCCACCCTAAAAGAGTGAGGGTTCTACCTCCGACCCCTAACCTAAGGTGAGTATTCCGATTGCTTTAAATATTAAGGTTCTTAACAGCATATCATCATAGTAAACAAATATTTATCATGGTTTTCAGCTGAGCAGAAAGTCGTTGGTCGTCCGACCAACAGCCAACCGCATCAACATCTCGAGGGCCATCACCAACGGTCTCCATTTCAGATATGGAGATCTTTGACTTGATGCCATCATCTGGTTTGTAATTACTTATTTGTTCATTACCTATTTGAAAATAAAAAAAACTTTAAAATGTATAATTTCTATGTTTCTTTTTGTAGATATGTTGATTGTGGTGCAAGCAGCGGTGCAAACACACCAAGTACCAAGCGGCTTGCGTAAGTATTTGTCATATGCCCTGTAGTTCTGGGCTCTCAAGAATAAGACTACGGTATCCCCTGCCTGTCGTACAAGGCGACTAAGAGGGGCCTCGGGTTCACTGGGCGACAAGGGTGGGGGCCTGCGTCGTCCACCAAAGTGGACCCGGGAAGAAGGCGACATCGGCTGGCCCGTGTCGCCTTTCGCTGCGAGGGCACAGGGGAAGAGGGAGTAACCTCCCCCCGGGACGTGCTCTCCTTGAGCACAGTGCAGAGGGGCTCCGGTGCGTTCCACGTGAGATCCCGGAGCCCCTCGTCATGCACCGAGGAAAGGGCCACCGGGGAGGTTTTAGTGGGTAAGATCCCCACATAACCGCCGCCTTCCCCCCAGAAGGCGGGGTATCTTTGTGAAGATTTCCTCCCCGTTAACAAAAAAAAAAGTATTTGTCAAACAAATATTCATACTTAAATTTATGTTATTAAATTTATTTTTTTTCAGAAGTCTGAGCTTTGGTGAACCCACAGTTCGTATAGTAACCCACAGCTGTAAGTATATCTCGGTGTGCCATCCGTATTATAAAATAATTACTAATGTTGATTAAAATATTCTTTTTTATTTTGTAGAATCCCGCCATCCAGTGATTTGTCCCTCAGTGGCAGGCAGCAATGTCACGTTATGACATTGACCTTTTTTTCTACAATCGTAAAAGTTAAATACCTTTTTTTTTTGTTCACGCGGGGGAATTTTTTTATAGACCATTCTCCGGTGCCCTGGGTGGGCCCGGAGGGATGTGTGGGACTCGGCCTGGGCAGCCCCTACCCACTAAACCTTCCGCGAACGCCATCAGCCGTTATGAGCGGGGTGCCCCGGATCTGTCAGCGACAGGACACCCCAACGACCGGCCGGTCCCGGCAAAGACCGGACTTCAACCTCAAAGGGGACTTCTCCGGCACTCAGAGAAGTCCCGACGACGCCGAAGCATGCTGGGGCCAGGTACCCATCCTGGCCCCGCTTCGGATTACGGGGGCGAAAAGTTAAATACCTATTGCAATCGTAACCAGAACTTTAACTTTATCCTTTCAGGCAGCGAGGAAGAATCTGAGGACGACGACGAAATTTTTTCCCAGCCGTTGATGTCCCGTGCGGCAAGAATGTTCGTGGAAGATGAGGAAGTGGAAGAATGATTTGTCGACATTCCTTTACATTTGCCTCCTTAACCATCTACTAGTGCCGACCGAATTCCGACCTCACCGACGTCTGTTCCGCCAACTCCCATTGGGCCGACCAACAAATTGAATTTTGACTGGAGACCGCTTCCGATGTCTCAAATTGATCCTCATTTGAGGCGTGAACCGTTTTCTCAAATTAATAGTGGCCCTACGGTCTCTTTCACGAACCCATATGAAGCATTTATTGCCATATGGGATCATGAAATCATGGAAACCATGGTTAGAGAGACCAACATTTACGCTCAGCAGCGGGCAACGGTTACGCTCGAGGATGGGGTGATCAAACCCAGAAGCCGGATTACTCGTTGGTTTGACACATCTGTTAACGAACTGTATACGTATCTTGCTATCCTTCTGGCTATGGGAATGGTCGTTAAATCTCGTTTGGAAGAGTACTGGGGTACCACTAAGGACATTTTTGATACTCCCGGCTTTTCGGCATACATGACGTACGACAGATTTGTTCTACTACCAAAATGTCTCCATTTTAATAATAACAATAACTGCAACCCGGAATTCTTATCACGATCTGAAGCAAAACTATTTAAAATCAAACCTGTTACAGATCATTTGAACAGTAAATTTTCACAATTATAAAATCCATCTCAAAATATTACTCTCAATGAAAGCCTCACGATGTGGAAGGGTTGGCTCGACATCAACCAGTTCATACGCAATAAGGCAGCGACAGTTGGGCTCAAAACGTATGAAGTTTGCGAGTCCAAAACAGGTTATTTATGGCGTTTTGAAGTGTACGCAGTCCATGAGATCTTAGAGAATGATGATCCAGTCTCCGGAGTCATACCAACCCTTGTGCTCAGACTTCTGAAAGGTCTGGAGCATAAGGGCCATACAGTATGGATGGACAATTTTTATAACTCCCCTGCACTAGCGCGGGAGTTAAAGATCCGGGGATTCGACTGCGTAGGGACGCTCCGCACAAACCGCCAATTTGTACCATCTGAATTGGCAAATACTCGTATATCGAAAAAAGACATGACAGTCAGTCAAGTGGTAGGTAGCACCTCAGGTGATGTAGATATCATGGTGTGGAGAGATAAAAATCGCGTGGCTTTTATTTCTACATACCATGGCATCACAAGTACCAGATGTGGCGAGGCATTGAAGCCGACTGTCGTATTGGATTACAACGTGTGTATGGGCGGAGTCGACAAAAAAGACCAGCAACTCAGTATGTACCCTATAGAAAGGAAGCGGACCCGGGTTTGGTACAAAAAGCTGTTCAGAAGGCTCTTGAATGCTAGTGTCCTAAACGCACACATCTTACTTTCAAATCAATTATTCAGTCCGATTCGAACAGTGGTTGTGAGCGGACGTGTGCCGCTCCGATCCCTGTCTGAAAAGGACAGCTATTAGCGCCGTCCATTAAGGGCGCGACGCACGCACCTGTGAGCGCACCTGCGAGCACAGCTGCACGCCTCCATTGTACTTTACACTGAATTCGTAATTGCCGCATTCTAACGGCTTACGTTTTTCTGAGTATTAGTAGAACTTAATTATTTTATTGATTAGAGTCCTTTGTTCGTTCGGTGGATACCTAACGGTGTGAACGAAGCCGACGACAGGTGGTCCCGGTGCCTGACGCTTCCCCTCTGGAATCGCGAAATCGGAAGGGGTCGGCAAGGTTGGCCTTTGGTCTACTGCCATAGTCAACAATCGACTTACGTTTTGGCCTTTTAGTGCCCCGGGTAGTTTTAATTAGTCTTAAGGACACACCTGAGGTGCACAATAAGATTGGCACCAAGACACACTAAGGCACACATCCTCCCTGCCTATACCCGGCGGGGAGGGAGGCAGGGCTACTCACCCCGGCATCCCACCGGGACCCCTGTGGTAGGTAGGTAGATTTTGTGTTAAAGTCCTCCCTTCCGCGATTAGAATGGGCAAACATATTGAAAAGCTCCGGGTGAAATTCCCGGATATATACCCGGGCCATCTGCCCCCGACCCCGTTCCCTCACCGCGTGCAGACTCCGCTTCCGAAATGGAAATCGAAAAATCGGGCACGGAGAGCGATAACTCCATCGAAGGTGGCCTCTTCACAACGGTCACCAAGGGTAAGACGAAGAGGAAGAAGAGCCAGGCGGCCGCTTCCTCTCCGTCTGTGAGCCCCACACCGCCCACGAAGGCACACAAGAAACCAACGGACTTCGCCGCATCGCGGACCCCACCAGCCTCCCTATCCACTCCCCGTGAGAACGAGACAACGGACGCCGGAACGTCTCGCCCTTGCGCCGCAACACGTCCCGCTACCGCGTCCCAACCGCGAACCGCGCCTCCACCGTACCGACCGCTTCAAACGCGAAGCCCCCTCCGGTATATTTAACAGATAGATCGCAGTGGGCCCGCGTCCAATCAGCCATGCCCCATCGTAAGTTGGTACCGACACTAGCCGGCACCCGCATTAGGGTACAGGCGGAAAATGCCGCCTCATTCAGAGATCTCACATCGTTCATGCAACAATGTGACATCTATTTTTATACATATGCACTCCCGGAAGAGCGCACCCTGCGGGCGATCGTCAAGAGGATTCCGCAGAAGTTACGATTGAAGAGATTATTTCGGATCTCAAGGAACAGGGCCTCCCAGTCATCAGCGTCCATCGCATGCGTAGGCAGCGCAATAAAGCGCCCTGGATATGGTCCAAGTGACTCTAGCTCGCACCCCGAAGGAAAACGCATATTCGACATAAAAACATTGTGTAGGTTCACCCGCATAGTTGTCGAATCTCCGCGTAAAACAGGCTTGCCCAGGCAATGCCATAAGTGCCAACTTTATGGCCATTCCGCACGCAATTGCTTCGCGCGCCCCGGTGCTTTAAGTGAATTGCGGACCACGGCACTCGAGACTGTCCCCGTCCCAAGGACAGAGCCCTCCTGCGTCTTATGCAGGCAAATAGGCCACACGGCCAACTATAAAGGATGCCCTAAGGCACCTCAACGTAAATAGCCGGCCGATAAAACCGCGTCGGCCTCAAAACGCCCGACGGTGCCGCCACCGTCGGCGTTCTACCGTTGCGCCCGCGTATAAATTGCTCAAATTCACCGCGAACGGCACCACCGCCGCGTCGAAAACGGATGCAGGCGCACGTTTAGATGTTATACACCGATACCAGCACGTCCTTATCGCGTTAAAATGATTTGCAACGCTAGGATAAAGCCCCGTTCGCTAACCGTCGCGTTTTTTAATGCGAACGGGCTTAGGTAACAAAAAGACTAAGCCGCGAACTTCGTACGCGAATATCAGGTCGACGTTATGTTAGTGCAAGAGACTTTTCTCAGACCATCTATGCGCGATCCGAAGATCGCGAATTATAATATCGTTAGAAATGATAGAGCCGGTGCCAGAGGCGGCGGCACCCTCATTTACTATAGGAGGTCTTTGCACTGCGTTACGATTGACACGCCGCGACTAAAGCACCTTGAGGCCTCGGTCTGCCAGTTAGCCATGACAGGTCACGCCCCAATAACCATTGCTTCGGTATACCTTCCGTGTCACCGTAGCAAAGTAGTACTCAGATCTGACTTCGAAGCTCTCCTCTCTCTCGGAGACGCTACGATTCTAGCCGGTGATTTTAATAGCAAGCATCCTCGGTGGTTCTCCTATAAGACTAATCCGCGAGGGCTGGCCCTCGAATCTCTGGTCGATCCCCTCGACTTCGTGATCGTGGGACCACAAGAGCCCACCCATTTTCCGCATCAAGTGGAACATACACCGGATGTCTTAGACATTGCTATCCTCCGCCATATCACCCTTACAGTAAGTAACCCGTGCGTGATACACGAGCTTCACTCGGATCACCGCCCTGTAATTCTGCGGCTAGGGCCTTCAACGCAAACCGCTCCTCAGACCAAATCCATCATCGACCGGCACAAACTTGAGTCCCAATTGAAAAATGCCAGCTCCCCTCATCTAGAAGCGTTTCCTGAGAACGTAGATTCTCCTCTCAAGACCAATCTCGCAGCGCACGCGCTCTCGAGACACATTCAGACGGTCATCAAAGACTGCTCCAAGGAGGTACCCGTTGTGGACGACCACAAATGGGCCCTGCCTTCTGAAATTCGTGATCTCATGAGACGCAAGAACGCCGCCACTAGGGCTTACGACTTGTATCCTACCGAGCGTCACCGTAGGCGGCTACGTAAATTGCAGCGTGAAGTTAAATCACGCATAGCCGCTTATAGGATCGAACAGTGGAACAATACGTTAAGCGACATCCGCCCATCACATCTGGCATTTTGGAGATTACCAAAATCGCTTAAACGCGACCCCGATCCGGGGATGCCACACCTCAATCGTCCTAATCTCCCGCCAGCTTCACTGGACGAGGAGAACGCCGAGTGTCTGGCTGACAGTCTCGAGGCTCAGTGCTCCCCAAGCACCCTTCCCGTCGACCCCGCTCACCTCCTAAAGGTAGAGAGCGAGGTCAATCGTAGAGGAAAAACCAATCCGCGATCCCGTCCACCGATCACGTGCACCGAGGTTGAGGATATATTAAAAATTTGCGTCCCCGCAAAGCTCCCGGTATAGACGGCATACCCAACTTGGTAGCTAGACATTTCCCCGATAATATCGTACGCCTACTGGCCATAATATTTAACGCGGCCATGACTCACGGCATCTTTCCCAACGAGTAGAAGGAGGCCGACGTCGTAGGGTTCTTCAAACCTGGTAAACCGCGTACTGAACCCACTTCATATAGACCTATTAGTCTCCTCTCCGTTTTGGGAAGGTATATGAACGGCTTATCTTAGCTCGATTACGCGCCTTCATGGACTCGCGAGAGCTTCCCATACCCGAGCAGTTTGGCTTCCGTGCCAAACACTCATGTACTCAACAGGTGCTCCGCATCTCGGAGCACATTCACGCCAAATCCTAATTGGCATGCATACGGAAGCTATTTTTCTGGACGTGGCGAAGGCATTCGACAAAGTCTGGCACGCCAGGCTTGAATACAAACTATACAAGCTCAGGGTTCAAGGTATTTAGTGCGCACATTGCGCGATTTTCTTACTGGTCGAACCTTTAGATACCGCGTCGAGGGAGTGCGCTCCACCCTCCGTCCCGTTCGAGCCGGAGTACCACAAGGATCCGTGCTCGGTCCCGTCCTTTACACGCTCTACACTAACGATATTCCGCGCTCACGTAGAGCAGAACTAGCCCTTTTCGCCGACGATACCGATATTTATGCCTCGGGGCGTTCCCCCGAAGTAATTCTCAAAAAACTCCAGACCGCGGCCGATGCCCTGGGGAATTGGTTTAGGAAATGGAGAATAGAAATCAACCCGGCTAAGAGCGCAGCCATGTACTTCACGAGGCGTCTTCAGTCTCCACCTCGTTGCGTCCAACTTCTAGGCACCCCTATTCCATGGGTAACACAAACCAAATACTTAGGTGTCATATTAGATCACAAACTCAGCTTCGGCCCTCACGTAGATCAGGTTAGGAACCGGGCGGCCTACGTTATGGGTCGCCTATATCACCTCATTAATAAGAAAAGTAAAATATCCCTTCGTAATAAGGTGACACTTGTAAGTGCCGCCACTTATAAGCCTTCCTATACTAAATTCCGTCTCGTCGCCCGGAGGCCGAGACACGTTCTTGACGATCCGGACGACGCGATTACCATTGCACAGGCTAGATCTTTACAAATCTTCAAAGCGTCCATTCGCAACCGTCGGAGGTTGCGAAAAACCCTTGCGCGTTTCCACTATTTTATGGGCAGGCCCACCCCTTAGATGTTAGGAGCGTTGCTGGAGTTTATTCGACAACTTCTCCCAGCGTCAACGCTTCCCGAAGTGGCACTCAAAGTTAGTTTAGCTTTTGAATGTCCCTTAGATTATCCGTGAAATAGCAACCGACCGAGTCGTGGTTCGGTCCTCTCAGGCGCCCTCGGATCGGAATGCTTACGCGTATCATAGTAACCGTCCAAGCCGAGGTTACCCCCACAGCGGGGACCCTTGTGTCGAGTTACTATCGATAGAGGTTCAGGCTAAGCGACCTAAGAGCTCTGCCACCTCTCAATCCGGTGAAGCAGTCAAGGCCAGCTTCTCTGGCAAATGCAATAATATTGTATCATATTTACATGTATAATTTATTGTTAGTTATGTAGAGATATATATTTTTGTGCACCAAATTTTGCAATTTTTACTTTTGCGACTTTACATTGTCATATGTACAGAATTTCCTAAACATACCACAGTTTTCTAAAGACTAACTGCGGAGGACAAGTCGATCAAGTTATTAAAATTTTGTATTTACTAATAAAAATTACCCAAGCCGCGAAATAAAAACTAAGTAATTGGAAACACAACAATGCGAAAATGAATACTGCAAACAAAATATTGTTTGTATGTAAAAACATAATACCTGTTGCTATAATAATTATTTTTATGAACCTATTTCCTATCTAGCTGGAACAGAAAAAGCATCACAGTAACCACCAAAAACAACTACGGAGCACCTCAAAATAAATTCTAAAAACATTTTCCATAAGCACACAAAGAAAAAAAAAATATTGTTTATGTCATAACATCTGTTGCTATAATAATTATTTTTATGAACCTATTTCCTATCTAGCTGGAACAGAAAAAGCATCACAGTAACCACCAACAACAACTATGGAGCACCACAAAAGAGATTCCAAAAACATTTTGCCTAAGCACACAAATAGTAAAAAAAATATTGTTTATGTCATAATATCTGTTGCTATAATAATTATTTTTATGAACCTATTTCCTATCTAGCTGGAACAGAAAAAGCATCACAGTAACCACCAACAACAACTATGGAGCACCACAAAAGAGATTCCAAAAACATTTTGCCTAAGCACACAAATAGTAGAAAAAATATTGTTTATGTTATAATATCTGCTGCTATAATGATTATTTTTATGAACCTATTTCCTATCTAGCTGGAACAGAAAAAGCATCACAGTAACCACCAACAACAACTATGGAGCACCACAAAAGAGATTCCAAAACATTTTCTCTAAGGACACATATAGCGGACCAATCACAATATTTATACTACAAACAAGACAAATGGCACTTACAATTTTTTTAGATAGTTTTTTTTATCAACTACACACTTTGATCTTTATTTTGAATTATTAAAGATCCTTTTGTAAATTACAGAATTGTAGATAAAGACAATTTCTTCCCGCTATATGTTGCAAGCCACGGTAACTTAGTGTCCGAGTGGACTGCCTCAAGTTGAATACTCTAGGAACCCAAGTTTTATCTCTATTACCGGCACCAATGAATTTGATCGTTGTAATTTTATGAGCTGATTTACCACATGCTCCGAAACCTACACATGTTAGAATTTTCTACAGACTTGTTACAGAGAAGGCCAGTGCCTAGGTACCAGAGGGACATATGTCTAGGTTGTAAATTTTATAACATATGAGCTAACCGCAGCTCCCAGGACAATTTATTGGTACTACAGCACACTGCTTAGCTTGTAAGCCCCTGCAGAAGATATTTACAATTAGCTTAGGTTGGTAACGAGGAAAAAATTGTATTCCTTCTATACCTATACTTTTGTATACTACAAAATTATTTAGTCTAGTAACATTGATTACTCTTTTGGAACATTCGATTACAAAAATGACCATTATTTAAGGTATACATAAAATAAGACATATAATTTACCTTTTCCTGGTAAATTTAAGATGAGAGATGATTATTAGACTTAAAACCCTTCTAGAGAACAATATAGACAGAAATAATTAAGTTGCATTAAAACAAATTTCACCAGAGCTACACAACAACTTTAACAGACCCTAACCAGATGAACAATGTGTGGAATCGAGGGTAGACAACAAAAACTACCTAAATCCAAATTGTAAACTAAAACACTTGATAATACATGTATGTGATCCCTCTCCACAATGACCAAAGACCTCATAAAGATTTCACGTTAATTGACAACGATTAAATAAAACTTCTATACAACCATACGCCGACAACTTCAAAATAACAAACAACTTTCTAACCAAACGAAATGACATAGAACACACACTTTTAATTGTTCAAATGCTTACGTTTCTTAGATTCCACAGTCTATAGAATAGAAAACTGGAGTTTATCCCAAGACATTAGATTATTTATCGCACAGAACTATTACTACGAAAAATTCATCGACATCACTCAATAAGTAGCTTTAAAGCTAAAAGGTAATCTTAAAAACTTCTGTACATGACATGCCATAACATAAAGAGCTATAACGAAAAGGATTGCGTCGATTACGCGTCCATTTTTCTTTGCAAACAAAAGACCTTGTATGTGCATTGAACCAAAACTCACCAAATTTTTCTATGCCGTAAATGCCAAATACGTACATTAAGAAAAAAAAATCTCCACTAAAGTAACTTTTACCACAATATTGCAACCGAGTATTATTCAACGAAACAATACAAAAAGAAGCATGGCATTTTTTCGTGCTTATGCTTGTGCCGCATTCAGTGTTGCCAAGAACCTTTTCACTGAAGTGATAAGTTCCTGCAAAAAGGCGATCTTACCTGGAGATATTTTATTGCCTGTAATAATTATACCCATAAAAATTCTGAATTTATTAATTACATAATTTTATATAAATATAAAAATAGAGTTATAGATTATAAAAGTACAGAAACTAGCAGTTAGCAATTTTATGCAATCATTTAATATATTTTATTGCCTCTAATAAAGCTACCCATAATAATTCTGTATTTATTATTTAAAAATAGAGTTATACGTTAAAAAAAATTAGTTAATCCAAACAACACAACTGTAAAGCGCGGGAAACATCGGTGTTGACGGAAGTGTTTTATCAATTGATTTAGATTTTTTTGATAAATATATAAAATATCAGAAGTGTTACAGTTCGTGTAAATATAGTATATATGGTCTTAAATATTGGATTATATATTCTTTGGTAGTGTAGATAATCACACAAATAATGAAATTGGATGAGTTTCTTCGATTTTTTTTCCCGCCTAATGGATGAACCGCCAGATCCTGGTGGAGTGCAACAATCTTAACTATCGGCGAATATAATAAATCCGGTATGGAAACTATGGATACGAATGGATCTTTTTGCCCAGCAACAAGCCGTAAACGACGAGTGTCTCATGCAAAAAGTATTTTTAGTTTTCAATGTAGTCAATGGCAGTCTTAAACAAATTGGTTGCAACCATTTTTTCCTTTTATTCTCAAACTATATGGATGAAAACGCATTTGTCAACACTGAACAGCTTGCAAATGACTATATATAAATTACTAAAAGCTTTTATGTAACTAGAATGGGATAAGTTTGTGGTGTTCCTACAGAATGAACCCCAGTGGAAGTGCAGAAGAATATAACGGTACCTTTAGGTTGTGGAGTAATTTTGAAAGTACATAGGTTGTATTATAAAACTATTGTTGAAAGTAAACCAGAAAAGAAATGCTGTCAAACTGTTGTGCTAATCTTTGATGTACAAGTTCTTACCCAACCATACAATGTTTTAACTGCTGCGGTTTTGGCCATACAGAGAACCTATGTAAGATAAAAGCCTAGTTGTTTTAAATGTGGACAAGCTTACAATGGAGAATCATGCTCCACCAACGAAGAAGAGTTTCCTTGCTGTCTATGTTCTGATTTACTTTCTGCCACTAGTAAGTCATGTCCAGAATTTGAAAGACAAAAACAAATTAAACTAACAATGGAATATAGTCGCATTTCATATGTAGAAGCATCCAAAATGTACCCCCCTGTTTCCTCCTTATTCGGACATATTAATAACTCCAGTGCCTCAAACAACCCATCATAAAGTTAGCTATTTTATTCCAAACCTTGTAGTTCTTATAAACAAGACAGATATGATAAAGCTTCCCACCAGGCCTTAATTCAAGACTGTAGTAACCCTCAATTACAGAATAATACAGTTCCAATTTAAAAAAAGATTTTACACAACTTGCCCAACAAGTAAACTATATCTGTTTTTGTAAAATATTTAAATGAAAACAAATCATGGTCACCGGACATTGTCACCTTAATTATTAACATTCATCATTATCATAATGGAACAAGCTCTGCAGCTAAATTGTAGGAGCATAGCCAGCAAGAAGACTGAACTTGTTTATTTAGTAAATAAATTGATACCTTGATATCCTTAACAGAAACTTGGCTCAAACCTGGATCCTTTTTTAGGATTCCAGACTATTTATTAAACAGAAATGATAGAGCTGATTGGTATGGCACTCATACTCATCAAAAATCACATAGCTCATACTCCATTCATTCTTATTATAGTGATATATCTATTGTAGCTACAATTGTAAATAATATATGTTACGCATCAATTTATATACCTCAACCATTATTGAATGTATATAAAAATTGAGACACAATTTTTTCTCTTCTCCCTAAACCTTACATAATATTTGGTGACTTAATTTGAATCATCAAAGTTGGGAAAGTTGAAATATAAATGGTAATAGCAAAATAGATTCCCATAACCCATGTATTCCAAATACAGGACACCCTCCAGACTAGCTGAGCCTGGGACAGGCAATAGTGCAGATCTTCCTGTCTACACTCCAGACTTGACATTAAATCTTTCTATTTTAATATATTTTCTCTATAAATAATCTACCCCTCCCAAATCCAACATAAAAAGAAAATATAAAATAGATAATGATAACTGGGAATATTTTAAAAGGCTAACAGAGCAAAAAAATAAATGTGCAATGCAATAATATCACTACAAATGATTATTCTCACTACGAATGAAGAACATTAACAGAAGCACCCGATGGAATATTTTCAGTTGAAATAAATAGGAGAACCAATATACCATCACCACCATGGTGGGATAAAGAATGCAGAAAAAAACAACCAATCTGTGACAAATGAAAATTTTTCAAATTTATTAAATATAATTGAAAATCTATTAAAACACAAAAAATTCTGCCTTCCTTTATCTCCTAATACTAACCAATGGACAGAGCACCAGTTAAAGATACATCTATGTTAACAATACCTTACAATCTAGTAGATCATTCATGGATAATTTAGCACCCCCATATGTTAAAGAATTAATTATTACTGACAATGTGATATAGAACAACAATTTTCAATATTAAAATTACATGCTGTCCTCTGCTGCTACTATGCACTACTGCTGATATTTGCATTCTTGTCAAGGACTTGAATAAAATTTATCTCAAACCCCAAAACGAAATATTAGCTCGCCACTTCCTCGGAACACAAAAGCAAAGACAGGATGAAACAATTCTTGACTACTGCCGTGCTCTACATCTTCTTGCTCAAAGTTGCGATTACAAGACTGTCTCCGCGGATGAACATAAAATCCAGGCTATACGAAGTGCGTTTATTGCCGGCATTCACTCACTCAAAGTAAGGAAACGCCTCTTAGAAAATACCGCTGATGCTAAACGAAGCTTTTAATCAGGCTGTTGTCTTGGAAACGGCCGTAAAACAATATCGAAGTGTTTAAAATGCTATAATAGTATAGCGAAATGTTAACTATATGACGAAAGTGTTTTTTTAAAATAGCCTACTCAATCCCAGAGCCAAGTCAACTAAAAGAACCTTCAAACAATAACTCCTCAGTTAATCACATAAGTTTTGATAATGTAAATATTCCTGAAAAAAAACCGGAGTTAAATTCTTAGGTCTCATTTTAGATAAAAAAAAAATTATCACTGTGAGTATACTGTAAATAAATGTAAAAAACTACTAAATTTACTACGTTGTTTGACAGGAGTATGGTGGGGTGCCCATCAAACAAAAAGTGTTTAAAACTAATACAAAATGCGTTGATCAAAAGTGTGCTTGACTACGCCACATTTCTGTTGGAGCCTGGTTCCTCTGGAGGGTTCAAAAAAATTGATAAAATTCAAGCCAAAGCATTACGACTTGTTAAAGGTGCCATGAAGTCAAGCCCTATTAACGCCTTTCAAGTGAAGTGCCTAGAGGCTCCTCTATTCTTTTTAACATGATTCAATATAAAAATTACCCAACTAATCTGTTGCAAACACTTAATGTCAAAATAATCCAAACCAAATCTTTTCCGTCGCCTACACATCAATTCTATAAAAGATTGACCTCTGTTTGAATGTACATTTAGCGCTCTAATATTACAACAAAAAAATGTGGAAAATGAGCCAAAGAGGCCGTAACGAACGGAGACAAATTTCCATATCTAAATTATTGTCATGATTTAGCTTATTTTCCTGCGATTCATGAACTGTTACGTAATTTCCAACTGAAATTTATGACTGTGGAACACAGGTTGGAGATATAAATCATATTAATTTTCTTGCCCTCGACATGACCGTTCTTTTTTGTTAATAAACCCATTAAATTAAAAATTCCTCTCCCAATATCCGTATCCTGCATTCTTACTCAATTTAATCCTAATATTTATCTTTATATATATTATAGCTAATAATTTAAATACATCTATAGGTATATTTTTTCTACATATTGTTTTTGTAAGTAGTATTTAAATAAATACGTATGCAAGTGTGTATTGCCTTAAACACTCTCTTGATCCTTCTTTTCCAAATTGTTGGATCTCTCGTTGCTTTGCGATGAATCCTTTAAAACGTATCTACCAATTGTCATTGGCCTCAAATACGCGAAGTATAATTTTAGCGCAACTAGCCAACAATAATAATCAAATATATATACGCAGAGGGAGCCACGAGACACTAACGCACCCAATATAAGGTATATCTATGCCCAAAATTGTATACTCTGTGGAATAATTGTGTGTATGTGTAATATTCATTTATTCCAAAAACAAATATGTGTAATATTACTAAGATACGTGTAAAAATTAGATAGAAAGGTGGACAATGATTTCGGATGTTGAGAATATAAAACTTATCGAAATGGCGGCGGATCTTGTTTCAAATATTCTATCGTGCATCAGATAAGTATGGATCAAAATGGATTAGTGTCCCTTCGTCGTTTCGATTATTGTTGTTAACACCGCTAGTCTTCTCTCTGGTGATCTGGTCTTCGTATTTATAATTAGACAGGCTATTATCACTGCATGTGAACCTTTATGTAACTCTTCGCTTAACGTTGCTTATATGGTATAGTTCAGTCATTTCTTTAGTTCCTCGTTGTTCACAGTGTGATAACGTTTTTTCATGTCGTAGCCGTGGTGTTAAGGTTGGTAGACCTACTTTGGTGGATTCTATAATTGCGCCGCTTCAAAAGATTAAAAAAAATACTTCAAAGATCAACAATTACAGCGTAAGGAACATGAATCCGTACGGTTGAGTATAATAATTGATAGCAAACTTATCAAAAATGTGACTTGTTTCCAACTATTAAATATGGTTGGAAATAAAACATAATTACGTTAATTACTTCTTCGATATATGGTTATATATGCCCATAACATAAACAGTTATTACACTGTACATAAGAACTAAGTTAAAATAACTTAATTAACATCTAAGGGCTTGAACCATCTGATTGCCATGTCTTTTCCATTTTAACCCTCCACATTAATTATACTTGATATCGGGAATGTGCTCTTCTATTATCAATCCTTGAAGATTGAGCATGGTTCCCATGGTTGAAATCGGGATTTTTGTGTGTTTTGCTTGTCAATCATGGTTTGTATATGAATGAAACATTAATTGTAATATCAGTTGACTTATTAATGTTAATCTCCACAATGTTGTGTGTCTGAGGCACAATGCTTTATTACTGGGTCATGGAAGTATTTATTGTATAGGATTCTTCTGTCTCACATTGGTTTAAAAAATCAAAGGTTAGGTTTCTGGCAAATGTATATATTTTCAGAATTTGTTAAATGTTGGTAGACACTAAAGAGGTCTCTTCGAGCAAGCCCAATAATATTTGTTAAATTCTAATAAATTAAGAATTGGCAAAAAAAAAGATTACAATTATGTTTTTCTTGATTTTAGAAAGTATTTCTAAACTGGTTTAAATTGGATGTGTCGGACTTTGTTAATCTCAACCTCGTTCAAATAATATTTGTTAACCATACAAAATGTACAGTACATTTGATATGGTGGCAATTATAAGGAAGCCGTTATGCAACATATCACATTGTAAATCCTTATTATATGTAAAGCAGGAGAGTTTGACTATTTTTTTGCCTTCTGGGACAATAAATTATCAGAAATGTTTAAAAGGCAACAATAACTTGTGTTATTTATGAATATTCACTGAGTTTTAGCCCATTTATGAATAAGAATTAATCAGTATGGATGGTGAACTACATTATACTCTAATTTAGTTTCATGTGTATGTTGACAGTTACCGGCTTAGTGTTGCTATATCACACTCTTACCCATTTAAAACTAAAAAAATTTTTTTTAACATAAAAGTATACCATATGGTTCATGATGAAATCTAAGCTTTGCCCACACTTTAATATTTGGTTTAAATGCCTTTTCCATTACAGACCATCTGTGATAAGATCCATTCTGTGACCATATAAGTTGTTGTTGTTTTCTGCGGTCCTTTATTACCAATATTAATCACTATCTGAACTTTTCATTTCAATGAAACTAGGTTCATTTTAATAAAGAAAAGCAATTTCTCTCTGATACATTAACCGATTACTTCCCAAGCATCGAAAACATTGGAATTTTTTGATCAATTTTTTAAATTAAGTTCATAATACATTAAGAAAATAGAATATGACAAAAATATACCTTCATCCCTGTTTCAGCCTGTCCTATAGATATGAAAATGGGGACATGTAATCAGAAATAATACATGTTAACTGGTTGGTTGTATAAATCTATTTCTATTTTAATCTATGTTCTAATTGCATCTCTGTGTTTGGTCTGTAGCTTGTGTCGAACAGTTGCAAATAAACCTTTCTAACGCACAGTCGTTCTTTCAATCAGTTAAAAGCTTAAACATAGTGGTCATAATCGAAGAGGATCGCGGGCTGCACTATCCATCGAAGGAACATGCACAAATCAAAACATCTAAGATCTTTTTGTACCATGCCAGAGACTTTCTTTTAGGGTCATAATAACTTGAAAGCTGATCAGATACATCTATGCCCTTCTTGCGCTCGTTGTAATAGAGCACGGCTTTCGGCTTCAATTTTGGTTGATATCCCGAAGACATTTGCATAATAGCGTCATGGCATGTTGAAATCATTGCAACGTCGCGTTTGTCTCTCCATTTCATGACTGTTATATTGTCCTTCTGACGAGCAACTACTTCACCTTTTTTAGGGCCCATTATTTTCGATCTTATTGCCCATGGAAGTTCTTTTCTATTTACCCGTAGAGTGCCGCATAAGTCTGTCTTACGCTGCTGTAACTATTTTGCTAATCCTACGGTATTGTAATAGTTGTCACACACAATTATCCGTCCAGCTTCTAGAAGACCATCACATAACTGAACTACGACACTCCCTGGCTTATCCAAATCAGCAATCTCGGGGTCGCGACCTACGTAAATATCATAGTTCCAGACAAAACCCTCTTTTGTGCAGAGTTTATAGATTTTCAAGCCGTATTTGTGAGATTTTGATGGGTTGTATTGACGGTAAGATATCCTCCTTCTAAACGGCATCATCGACTCGTCAATGACAATACATTCATCAGGTGTTAGTAAGCTCTTCCAGTTGTTGATAACAAGGTCCAAAAGTGGTTTTATTTTGTACAGACGTTCGTTTCGATCCCTCGGAGCTTCATTATCAGTAAAGTGCCAGCAACGTAATATTGATGAGAAGCGATTATACGACATGTTTATGTTGTGAAATATTGGATGGTAGTAAATCGCGTCTAGTTTCCAATATGATTCAAACGTCGGAAATTTCACAATACCCATCAACATGTACAAGGCAATAAATTTTATCATTTCTTCGCGTGTAACGTCTGTCCACCGAGTCATGCGGCTATGAACTGAGATGTTGACGTTCTGTTTCAGTTGAGAAGCGTACAGATTTGTTTCAGTGACCATAAGATCTAACACCACATGAACCACATGTGTTTCATGAACGTGCAGAAGCAAAAATGTCTCCCTACGCTCATAAACCGTACGTGTTTCAGGTAAGTAAAGCCTACATCAGTTTAAAATATATATATATATATATATATATTACTAGGGCCTACCCTATGACTATAAAAACAAATAATTAAGAAAATCCTATTGGACTTGTCGGTCAATTTTGCATTTTCGTACTGGGACAGGAACGTGTTAAAAATAACTTCGAAGGACACTAGAAGAGAGCTATCATAATTCACAATCGACACTCATAGTGAATGTCGTAGTGTCATAGTGTATACCAGTGTAAAGGCGGACATGATGGACTACCTACACGAATTGACTACACAACCCACAACAACTACTGAACATGCTTCAACCGATTTATTCGAGTCAAAATCCTAATG
This sequence comes from Meandrusa payeni, assembly GCA_029286785.1. NCBI lineage: Eukaryota > Metazoa > Arthropoda > Insecta > Lepidoptera > Papilionidae > Meandrusa > Meandrusa payeni. Next base: position 499,860 of record JAGSMX010000036.1, read on the forward strand.
TCGAGTTATCCCGATGTTAAATTGCCATGAATAAACCTACCATCTTTTGGTGGAGCATATGAAGAGTGGCAATCATTCGAAGATACCTTCTCATCGCTAATTCATAACAACAAGGCGCTAAACGACGTGCAGAAACTTCATTACCTTAAATCGTGCGTTATCGGCGAAGCAAAGAACACAATTAAACACTTTCAAACTACGGAAAATAATTTTGCACCCACAGTGACAGAATTATCGTTCAGCATTCCCTGGATCATTTAGATGTACACAATATGTTGAAGAACATGTGGCACATAGAAGAAACTAGTCCACGAACTCTGACAGCTGAAGAAAAACTATGTGAAGAAATATACACATCTACTCAAGCCAGGACTCATAATGGACGTTATACAGGGTTACAGGAAAAGTCGTGCTAGATCCGTTAAGGGCGTGGAGTACCCATCATTTCTGACTCATTTCACTATGAAACACCCTACCCTAAACTTAACCCTTTTCGAGATATTCGACTTTTAATTTTTTTGTTTAATATTGCCGATTTTTATCCTAATATTTTTTTTTTTTTTATTTGTGTGTATTATGATTGTTATTATTACATTTTTACATATGTAATAAGATGCTTGTGAACATCAAACATTAATATTGTACATAGGTTACTTAAATAGGCCGTAGTAGACAAGTGAAAGTTAAGAAATTAAAAAAGATATTAGAAAGTTTATTTTTCTCTAATGGATATCTAAAAAAAAATTTATGGCAGTTGTTCGGCAGATATGTTTTAAAATATCTACGTTTCATCAGCTATCTAACGAGGTATAACAATCTAGGGTTTTTTTAAGTCATTGAAAAATCTTAATTTTATAGGCGACAGTGGAGAAGAAAAATAATACTTAGCCCTAAACAGTAAAATAAAACAATACTAGTATGTAAACATGAAATGTTATTTTTTCAATTACCTAGGTTTCCACACAACTTTTTCTTCTTCTACAGTTCATGTTCAACATGGCCGCCTCTGTTTCTTATGCATTGTCGCATCCTTCTACGGAGACCAGTCTTCACTACTCCAGTGGTCAAAGTTGTCCTCATTTTATTTGCTGCATCCACAATCCTTTCTTTTAGTTCTTCTACATACGAAACTGGATTTGGCTCGCTGTATACAAGACTTTTCATGCGCCCCCACACATGAAAATCCATGGGGGTTAGGTCCGGACTTCTTGCTGGCCATGGCAACGGCCCACCTCGTCCTATCCATTTGTTTGGATAATTTGTGTCCAGCCAGTCTCTGACACTTCTTCTGAAATGGGCAGGGCAGCCATCCTGTTGGAACCACATGTCCCTGAGCAAGTTGAGTGGCAGATCATCCAGCAAATCATTAAAGACTCCTCTCAAAAGTTTTCGTAGCTCTCCCCATTGAGATTGTCCGGGAGAAAGTAAGGTCAATCAAATGATTGGAGATAATGCCCATCCACACATTTACGCTGAATCTTCTTTGAGACCCTTTCACTCTTTTCTTATTGGGATTCCTTAGTTCTTTACGGGCCCAATAATGTGCGTTGTGATAGTTGGTTATACCATCTTTATCAAATTTCGATTCATCTGTCCACAAGATATTTCTTAGAAAATCTGGGTCTTCTACGTCAGCATTTAGCATAAATCTGCAGAAATCCAATCTTCTCGCGGGGTCTCCTTCTTCAATAGCGTGTACCGGCGTGTAATGGTACGGGTATAGGCCAGCAGTATGTACTGTAAACCACACCCTCCATTGCGAAAGTCCCAGATCACGGGCAACAATATTAGTGGAAGTTGTAGGATCCGCTCGAAAGCGTTGCACTATCTCATTGTCCTGTTCTTCGTCGTCATTAATTCGTGGTCTTCCCATGTCTGTATTTCGTCTCAAAACGGAGCCAGTTTCTCGAAGTCTTCGATAAACTCTGTCAAAAACAGCCACATCCGGCACTCGACGATCGGGGTAGCGAATTATGTATTCGTTGCGAGCTTGCGCAGACACACAATCGCAGTATCCGTAACAAATAAGCATATCAGCATATTCCTCAGGTGTGTAGGCCGACATCTTCAACACTTCCGTATTACAAGTACAAATCAGAGTCCAGTTCACAAGCACAGTAGTCACAAATTAGAAGAAACAGTCCAGTATTACAGCCAAGTCGAGAAAAAGAGCAAAACGATATCACATCTACTATGTACGAAGCACAAAAGCAGACTGATAATCAAAACAATCAATAAGTGTCAACCCCAAAGAACTAAAAACCGCCATTTTGCCGAAAAAAATAATACGGTACCTACGTCATAACTTAAAGAACAATAGGCTCGGGACCGTTACCTGGGACTGGGATTAATACCTGAAGCGACCCAAATACTTTTTCTCTTGAAATGTAATACAAATCCTAGATTGTTATACCTCGTTAGATAGCTGATGAAACGTAGATATTTTAAAACATATCTGCCGAACAACTGCCATAAATTTTTTAGATATCCATTAGAGAAAATAAACTTTCTAATATCTTTTTAATTTCTTACTTTTCACTTGTCTACTACGGCCTATTAAAGTAACCTATGTACAATGTTAGTGTTTAATGTTCACAAGCATCTTATTACACATGTAAAAATGTAATAATAACAATCATAAGACACACAAATAAAAATAAAAATAAAAAATATTAGGATAAAAATCGGCAATTTTAAATAAAAAATTAAAAGTCGAATATCTCGAAAAGGGTTAAGTTTAGGTAGGGTGTTTCATAGTGAAATGAGTCAGAAATGATGGGTACTCCACGCCCTTAACGGATCTAGCACGACTTTTCCTGTAACCCTGTATAGTGAAACTACCCCTCAAAGATGCACACCCGGTTGAATTAATGGAAGAAACAAGAGGTATTGCACTGAAGTGGTTTTGTCAACTTGAGAGAAGGTTAGATCGTAATGCAAAACTGAAGCAAGAATTTTGCAAGGTAATGGACGAGTACTTGAAGCTTAATCATATGGAAGACGTACCAGAACATGAAATATCGAACCCTGTAATTTATCTTCCACATCATGCAATTTTGCGAGAAGACAAGGAGACGACCAAGGTGAGAGTTGTGTTCGATGCATCTTGGGAGGGAAGTAAGGGCAAATCATTAAACGATGAACTTTTGGTTGGACCACAATTGCAAGATGATTTACGAAACCTTATAATGAAATGGCGCATGATGCCAGTTTGCTTTACAGCAGATGTCAAAATGATGTCCAGACAAATATTGGTGCAAAGAGGAGACGCAGACTCGCAACGAATATTATGGAGAAAACACTCTAGCGAAACAAAGACTACCGAATTCTACATGTAACTTTTGGTACAGCAGCAGCACCGCACCTCGCAGTGAGAACACTGAGGCAAATTGCAAAAGATAAGGGAAAGGAAATTCCAGAGGCAGCTAGAGCAATAAAAGAACAATTTTACGTCGACCATTGTATGAGTGGTGGCTTGACAGTAAGAAAAGCCATAGAACTGAACAGTAACATAAGCAAGGTCCTTGAAAGAGGAGGATTTTCCCTCCAGAAGTGGGCTTCAAATCGTCCTGAAGTCCTTGCTGAAATTGAACCGTGATGTGTTGTTTGTGCTCACGTTCCAATTTCTGTGGCATTGGTTTTTACGTTGCCAATCTTTTGACATATTACATTGATTTCTCGTTCGTCTATAGCAATTGTAGTGGTAACTGTACCTGAAGACTTTACTTTTGAACGTCTGAGTCCAGTCAACAACAAGAAAACGTGGTGGTTATATCCTCTTTGCAGTCAGCGTCAGCCCGTCGTCGACATCGCACTGCACATCAAAGTCTTGCACGCATAACTCTGCCGCCATAAGATTTACATCAGCACCTGAGTCTACCAACGCGTTATACGTGTGTATTTTCTTCTTTTATTGACAAACTGCATAACCTCTTTTGACGTTGACATTTCGTTGACGACTTCGCAAACATGGCCGCCAACGCGAAATTGAGGCGGACCCTCTGCAGACTGCTTTACCGACGTAGGCGCACTACGGTTGAAACCTTACCTCACATTTTTGCCACCGTTAACCCTCTACTGCATGAATTATGAAGGAAACGAAAAAAATATTTGATAGTTGTTGAGCCTTTATTTACTGATAAGATATGCTACAGAAATAAAATTTGAAAAAAAACGGTTACAGGAACTGAAAAAATTAAGACCATATATGGGTTCATATGCATTCAAACAAATTATAATCATAATTACTAGTGGCATATATGGGTTTCTATGCAATAAAGAAATAATTTGAGCTTGAAGTATCTCGTACAATAGTTTCAGTATTTATAATGAAAATCGGATAAACAGTTCCGTTTATCGTTGTAACATAAGAAAACCATACATTTTTACATTTTGTGTAAGTTTTTGACCGCAACAACTACATTTTGTCGGTGTTTCATCCATTCCGGCATATGGTCTATTTTGTCCGTTCTTACAGAGTTCAACGGCAGTTCTTGGTGTCTGGCAGGAACTTTCCTTACTTTACTTGGACGATTGGGTGTTCCTGGATTAGATGAAGCAGGACTACCGTGGCCAGTAAAACTTACAGGCGTTCCGTCTCTGCTTTGAGTGCAGGGACGTCCTCTTTTTCGAACACTTACTGCTTTACCTGATTTGCGTAAGTGTTCTGAAACTGCTTGCTTAAAATCAAATAAAGGCATGTAAATGTTTGGATTATTTCGGCGCCAAAGAATCCAAGCATTTACAATACACATATCCACCATGTGGAAAAATATTCTTTTGTACCATTTTTTGGATCTCAAGTGAATTCTATATAGACCCAGCATGGAGTCTAACAAATCAACTCCCCCCATGTGTTGGTTATATACCTCAACTGCTTGAGGGCAAGTAATGTTTTTATACTGCTTTTCTTTTCTAAAATATCTTCGTTTTGTAGTGGTTGGTTCAGCACCTACGTAAGTTGAAAGCATATGCACCGGTTTATTATCAAACCAAGTAACTGCACTTACATTGACTCCATCAATACTAGCAACCTTTTCAATGAAAATCCACGTTCCTTTTTTCAATTCCTTCTCCGGTGGCATATTTATATTTGGAACTCTGTTTAGGCGCACTGTACCTAGAGGCAATAATCCGATCTGTGTAAGATACACCTGAAGTTTAGGGCTATTGAACCAATTGTCAAAAGATCTTATGATTAGAATGTCTTGGTACTGTTTCGGTGAGACGAGTCACTACATTGCCACTAACACCTAGATCTGGTGCACCTTCAGGTCGTGTATTACTTTGGTCACCGGCAAAATGTCAAAATCGTAACTGAAACCTGAAACTCCACTAAGAACTTGGTTCTTATACCCCCATTATGAGGCTTTGCCGGGTTATATTGCTTTAGATCATGCCGATTTTTAGTAGGGATTATCTGTTCATCAACTGCAAGATACTCCTCTTTAGGTACTAGTAAAAGTTGCTGCCTAATGCTATCTAGAAGTGGGCGCACTTTGAACAACTTGTCATGTCCTGGACTACCATGCGGAATGTAATTATTGTTGTCATTGAAGTGTAAATTTTTTATTGTTTCAAATCTATTACATGTCATAGTTTCGTAAATTTGTGATTGTCCTACAGATTTGTTCCAGTAATGTCGTGACGCAGGTAATTTCACTATGGACATGAAAATTACCATGCCAATAAACTGTTCTATTTCCTGTTTACTTATGTTAGCGGGTTTGTTTATGTTGTCTTGTACAGATTTTAAATTAGATTGATTGGTAATAGTTTCTAGCAAATCATCAGAAAATAAAAACAAAAATAATCTGCCGGTGTTTCAAGTTTTCAATAAATTCCGGTAATTGTGCTATTCAGTAAATTTAAAATTGTTTACATCATAAGCCTCTTTTTTTGTTTCCCATTTTATTACGGTAGGCTTATTTTTATTGCCTTACCTTTCTTTTGTGTGGTTGGTGCAGGGCTAGTTTCTTCATCAGAAGAATCGCTATCAGTTTCAGGAATAACAACAGATCTTCTGTGACGTTGGTATTGTCTAGGAGGAACATATTCACTGTCGGAATCGGAAGCTAAGGCATCATCACTTATCATACCATCTCCAGGTAGGGGTTAACATGTTTCGAAGAGCCATAAAAGCGAGCAGGATCCATTCTGCAACCTAGAAAAAGCCATGCTATGCCCATCACCAAAAATAATAATTAAAATAAAAATTAAATATAGTGCATACGAAACCATATGTGGTCCACAGAAAAAGTCAAAGTTTGGTAAGAATGCATGCGAAACCATATATGGTTTCAAAGAAAAAGTCCTTCAGTATGATAGAAATATGCCAAAAGCTATAAAATCTAACACATTCTTGAAATAGAATAATAATAGCACCATATAAAATTTTTTATCAAGCAAAACTTACCTTTATCATGTAGATAAACTTTTTGAAAAATGAGTTTGCAAACACTTTGTTGAACTTCGCACCTGCGCTGATACAAGTGAGGTTATAACGGAATTGACGTTTGACCATAGACAATAAAATATTATTTTCGTATTACCAACATATTAATCTTAAGGTAGCCGATGCGTTTAGTTATTGTATTAGCATCATTACGAATAAAAAACTAAAGTTGCCGAACCATATATGGGTTTCTATGCGGTAGAGGGTTAATGTTCATGCTTTTACAGGGCACTGATATGGATTATGGCCAAAATTATCACATTTAAAACACTTTATGCCTTTCGTACTTCGTATAGATATATGATTATATCAGATATATGATTTCTATCGCCGCAGTTATAACAACGCCGTATTGATGATGTTTCATTACTTTTTCTCTTTAGAGACATCTCCGTCTTCTTATTATGGTTCTTTATTTTTCGTAAATAGCCAGTTTTTATTTTAAATTAACGTAATTTGTTATTCCAAACAACATCATCCTGTTTACCTGTGAGTCCTCAATCCCGTCGAAAATGTATTCTATCGCTACATAGTCGGGAAACTTCGCTCTTTTGCCTCTTTGCCGAATTGGTCTAGTGACAACACCAGGTAGGCGACGGATAGGTATTTATTAAGGTATACCTAAGTAGATTACATAAAATGTGTGGCCTAGTTCCCTTATGTTTCGCCGTAGTGCGTTGTTAAATATAAAAGTCTTCTGTGAATATTTCGTAGATTTTGTCGTGGTCATCTACAAAGTGCCAAGTAAATTGGGATAAGCACCGTCATAGCTGTGAGAAAGCCTATTCCTAGCAGAGTTTTATTGTTCTTGCATACGGGTAGAAGCTAGTATGAAACACTCTTTCGTTTATTTCTACATTCACTTGAACTGTAAGAACTGTGCGTTTCTTTGTTATACCGTCAGCTAGCGTTTAGTTCAACCTGTTCTTATATTAACTTGTTTTAATAGGCTGCAATAAAGCGTATAAGATGCGACATTTGTTTTGGCGCACGTGTCTATGAATAGGTACCGTTTAATACCGCCAATAATAGCAGGTACGACTGGTCGAGGCTTAGCTTCAATATGAGCGCTGAGAGCGCGAAATCCAACTTCTTTAATGGGTTTGACATCTTGCCAGAATAGTTGGGGCAGTTAGTACGCACAACTTCTAGTGCGCCGCAGTCGTAACATGAGAATCTGTGCTGTGATGGTTTGTGCCTGAATGGATATAGGATGAGCAGACTCCTCTTTTCCTACTCGCTTTCGACATTTGTCAAACGTGTGGCCTGTGGTCTTATAGAAGTCACATCGTACTTTAGATTTCGGCTTTGCGGTACGAGGAAACATGTTAATAATTTTAGATTCCCTTTCCATAAGTACCTGTTCTATACCATGTTTAATTGATCGTACGTGGTAAAAGAAATGCGTGACGCCTTATCCTTTATCTCAAGACGAAGCAAATGGTATATCATATCAACCTGTTGTGTTTCTAGGTGTTTGGGCTCGCGAAGTAACGAGAATAACATCCTCTTCTTAGTTATAAAATCTTTCAGTCACTTCCTGTTTAACAGTAGTCAGCTCCTGGTAAATAATGTGTGGAAGCCTCATGGGCGCAAACTTGTTTCTGAGCTGAGCTTCAAAATCCGGGACAGTTTTTGTTTCATTCTTGACTCCGTGCCACCAGATTCCAGCGTCTTTGTGCAGCATATTTCTATGACCATATTTCTGCACATTTTTCTGAGGTTCATTGTTTGAGTCTTCGAAAATTCTGCCTCGTTCCATAGCTGGGGTATCTGGAATTTGCACACCCATGGTAATTGATATTAACATACTATCATTGGTTTGCATCTACTTATTAGGAGGACCGGAAAGTAATGTCGTTTTTGATATTAACTTCAAAGGAATAAATTTTTAAAAGTTTTTCTTTTTAATCAATGAAATAATCGCCCTCGTTATCAATAACCTTTGGCCATCTAGTTGGCAAATTTTCAATCCCGGATCTATAAAAATCAATTGTTTTTTGATTAAAATACTCCGAGATGGCATTTTGGATATATCGGAATAAATGGAAATCCGAGAGTATTATATCGGGCGAATATGGTGGGTGAGGCAGTACCTTCCACCTGAATTCATTTATTTTTTCTAGTGTTCACCTTGCACGGTGCGGTCTGGCATTGTCGTGTTGCAGAACTACGCCCTTCCTGTTGACAATCGCAGGATACTTCTCAATTAAAGATTCGTTCACCCGATCCAGTTGTTAATAAAAGTCTGCATTAACAGTTTTTCCAGGTGATCCAGGCACTTCAAAGTGAACAATTCCGCGAACACTCCACCAAACACACAGAAGCAAATTTTTGGGATGTAAACCGGGCTTCGCAGTACTTCGTGGTAATTCATTTGCAGAAAGCCACTGCTTTTTGCGTTTTGGATTATCATATAGGACCCATTTTTTGTCTCCAGTGATCAAACGATCAAAAAACGGTTCTGTATGGTGCTGTTGAACGTATTGCACGTTGCATGTGATAGATCGGTTGGCTTTGTTCTCTTCGGACAGATTATGGGGGACCCAAATACCTGGTATGCTTCTTTTTCCAATCTGGTGTAAATGTTCCTGGATGGTCGACCAAGGTTGGTTAAAGGCGTTTGACAGTTCCTCGATTGTTTGACATCAATCAAAAAAGCGTCTTTAGCATTTACGAACGTCTAATGCACTTGGATAAACATCGCAAATGTTTTTGGTCGCAGCTGTTGCGTTACTACCCTTGCGAAATTCAAAAAGCATACAATGCCGAATATGCTCTTCTGGTATTTAGTTGGCCATTTTACCCCAAATTGCAGAAAAAAAGTTAAATATTGAATTATTTGGAAGTAAACAAGTCACAATAACCTTAAAAAGACTTTTCACACCTTCGAAATACACTGTGAGCTGATAAAAGATAAGCAAATGTCGACATGCGCAGAAACGACATTACTTTCCGGTCACCCTGTTATTTCCAAAGCTCGCGATGCTGTTATCCGTCCATATCTTAGTTCATGCCAAAGACTTATTAATAGATAATCGTGGCGAAATAAATTTAGCAATGTCCAACTGCTCGGAAGCGAGAACGATAGCGGCGCGCCCGTCGACTTAGTGATGGACATTTTTTTGATTGAATACATTTAATATATATCCAAATAATTTTAATCTGTACGTTGTAAAAACCTAATTTTATCTAATCTTTTACCCTTTAAGGACCGCACTTAGTCCCTCGAAAGCCGTGGGAGTATCCGAGTTAGGTGTCGTGGGCGCCGACGGTGGCGCTGGAGCGGATGGAGGTACCGCCGGGCGGGCGGGCGCGGACGCGTTAGCCGCGGGGGTGCCGCTCGCGGAGAAGTTGAGCGGTGTTAACCACGCGGGGCGCAGCGGTGGGAAGGCCGACGGTGGCGGCAATGTCGGGCGTTTTGGGGCGGACGCGGTTTCTACGGCCGGCCGTCTACGTTTTGGAGCATTCGGGCATCCTCGATAGTTAGCCGTGTGTCCGACTTTATTACATAAGACGCACGCCGGTTCTTCGGTTTGGAGGGCCTTGTCCTTTGGACGAGGGCAGTCGCGGGTGCCGTGGTCTTTCAGGCACTTCACGCATCTGGGGCGTGCGAAACAGTTCCGCGCAGATTGGCCGTATAGTTGGCATCGGTGGCATTGCCCGGGCAAGCCTGTCTTTCGTGGTGGCTCAACCGAGATGCGGGTGAATCTACACAATGACTTAATGTCGAAAATGCGCTTGCCCTCGGGGGTGCGCGCTAGGGTCACTTGGACCATATCTAGAGGGGTCTTGTCCCTCTGCCTACGCATGCGGTGCACGGTTATGACCGGGAGGCCCTGTTCTTTGAGGTCAGCTATGACCTCTTCTTCTGAGATCTCCGCGGGAATCCTTTTGACGACCGCCAAGTTTTCGACCTCCATGTCGGAGGCTGAGCCGGCGCACGATGAGGGGACGTTTAGATTTGAGCACGACGGCGAGCTTTCATCAATAACCATCACGACCACGGGGTCAGGGTTAGAGCCCCTTGAAGAGGGTCGACGCATGGCTTCGTGAGCCTCCGCTACAAGAACTTTATACATCTCCGGGTGTTTCTCCCGGAGACCATTCGCCAAAACGTCATTAAGGCTGCCCATTTTAAAATCGCGGGGGGAGGACTCAATAAAATAAAGCCTAACACAGGGGTCCCGGTGGGATGCCGGGGTGAGTAGCCCTGCCTCCCTCCCCTCCGGGTATAGGCAGGGAGGATGTGTGCCTTAGTGTGTCTGGGTGCCAATCTTGCAATGATAACATTTTGTATGTTATATATTGACAAACGCACTGTCAAGGATATAACTGGAAAGCGACGTTTCCACGCTCCAAATGTCCTATGAAAGATTAATATTTTATTCATAGAAAAAAAAACCTATTAATAAAGTGTGTTATATAACTTTGGAATTTGTTAACTGTGTTAGTTTTTCTTATAGTTGATTAGCTTGGTCTTTACCTTTCAATTGTATTTCTAGTCTTTATGTGTGCCTCATTGTACCGTATTTCTTTACTTGTTGATGGTTTTAATAAAGGTGTGAGAAGATATGATCGGTTTGGATAGGCACTGTCACCAAGTAACCAGCAGTTACCAAAAATACCATCTTCAAACTGGGCTGTTAAATATAAAAATTGTGAGAGATATATAAGAAACAGTATAATAAAACGTTATAAGGACAAGGTTATCTTAATAAAATAACTGTTACCTCTTAATATTGAATTATGAGCAGAACCAGGCCACCGGGCAACAACATTCATTAGTCTGAGATTTGCATCACAGACTGCTTGAACATTTAGTGAAAAATAGCCCTTTCTATTTCTAAATTCCTCGCCTATTGTTGAACCTTAATCTATTCCTTGTTGAGTCATTTCCTGCGCCACTTGCGAAAACAGTCTCTTTGATGGCACTGATGTGCTGCCCACCATTATTGTATATTTAAAAGCAATTTTATGCAAGATTGGAAACTATATTTTATAATCTTTCCAAATTTCTATAGGATTGCCTCCCAACAAGACTTGTTAGATAAACTGAAAGTTCATCCGACAAGCTAATTTCAGATTTATTACTCTTCCAATTGCGATGTACCAGTTTGTAATGATCACTCCATAATGAAAACTTTTATCAAACTTATCCGAGTCTGACTAGATTTCTTCAATTTGACGCAAATGAATCTTCATTAAATCTTTGATTTTCGATACAGCATTGCTACAAGCTAGTAAAATGGGGATCTAAAATGTTTGCTGTAGCAAGAGGAGTTACATGTTCAATGGAACCCATTCTTTTCGTAATTTCTTGCAGAGCCAGTTTTTGCACTTCTCGTGCCACAGGTTCTTCTGCGACACTTGCTGAAGTAATTATGGAAAATATGCTGCGGACTAAAGGTATAACTTTGTGATGTCGTGAGTTAGGATGAGGGCGGAGGCATTGGTGTTTTTAAAAATTACACACAAACCGCCTTATTACAAAACGTAGACTAACGCAAGTACCAGGTCTTATCAACGTTCTAAGCCAATTACTAAATTTATTCTTATTACAAAACGAGTTTTAACGCTAGTTACGAGACTATATACGAGGGTGAATCAAAAATTCTTGGAATCAATATTAAAAATGCAAAGATTTAAATAATAATATTTTATTTTTCTACATAATCTCCCTCCAGTGCAATGCATTTAGAATAACGCGTTTCTAACTTCCTTATTCCTTGTGAAAAAATTATTTTCTTGACTCTCGAAAAAGTCCTCTACGGCAGCTTTTCGAATTTCCTCTTTAATTTTGGAAATAAGTGAAAATCACTTGGGGCTAAGTCCGGTGGGTGGTCAAGGAGATTGAAGCCAGCACAGCGGATTGCGTTGAGCGCAACTTCCGATCGATGAGCAGGAGCGTTATCTTGAAGGAACAACACGCCCAACGACAGTTTTCCACGACGTTTTTCTTTAATCGGATTAAATTTGCATAATGGGGTCCAGTAATCGTCTGGCCTTTTGGCATGTAATCAATAAAAAGGATTCCTTCACTATCCCAGAACACAGAGGCCATAACTTTGCCAGCGGTAGGAGCAACTCGAAATTTCTTGATGGATGGAGAGGATGGCCGTTTCCAAGACATGCTTTGTCTTTTAGTTTCAAGATCAAAATGGTGGACCCACGTTTCATCCATGGTGACAAGACGACGGCAAAAATTATCCGAATCACGCTGGAACATTTCGAGATTACGCTTGGAAATTTCCAAACGTCGCTTTTTGTTTTCGTCGGTTAACATTCGTGGCACCCATCTTGCAGACACTTTTTTGAACCCCAGTGAATCAATTAAAATGGATTGAACGCTACCAAAAGATATCTTTAGGATCTCAGCTATATGTTTTATAGTCATTCTTAAAACCAGATTCTCAACCTTTTTGACATTTTCTTCTGTAACGGAGGTTGAAGGCCGCCCAGAACGCGGGTCATCTTTACAGCTTGATCTACCTCTTTTAAATTCAGCCACCCAGTACGCAACCGTAGAATAGGGTACAGCATCACCCCCTAATGTCTGCTGAATGTCCAAAAAAATTTCCTTCGTAGACTTTTTTTCAAACTGAGATATTTTATCACCGCACGTAACTCACTTTTATCCATAATTTTGACTTTTAGCAACTCGTTGCACAAAAATTTATTACATGCGAACGAACTGACAAAAACAAGTGACAGTCTGCATAAATATAGTGTGATAGACACTCTTTAATTTGAATATCGAACTTGATCCAAAAGGTTTCATATATATGCACTTCTAAGAACTTTTGATTCACCCTCGTATTGTACAAAAACCACTTAAGGAGACAGAATATTCTTTTGAAATGTTTGACTTTATTTATTTATTTGATAAAGGAAAACTTACAGCTATTCAATGCTCTTATATAATTTACAAATATATCACTAGATTAGCAGGTAACAAGTTTTCACAAATAAGTTAGGGGAAAAAAAAACACTAAAGATACGCAAACTTAGGTAACACAATATTGGAAAAGAGTATCAAGGTCCCGCAGAGAAAATTTCACTAAATGTACTTATAAAAAGCTTACGTACTGAGGCATCACTGACGTGAAATAGGTCGACATTATTGAATTTCTTACAAAGGTTGTTGAATTCATTACATGCTCTGATAAAATAGCTATTAAGCATATAGTTTGCATTACTAGGTGGAGTATATAATGGACACTTGAATCGCAGACTACGAGAAGGGATAGAGAAGTGTAGCTTGTTAAGTAGTTCAGGACAATCCATGCGACTTTGAGCAATATTTGATAACAATACGATATCCGCTATGCACCGACGAGTGTGTAATGGAAGAAGGTGATGTCTAGAACATGCTTGATCATAGCTGTCCTTACTTAATCTGAATTTGGAGCGCATATGCCGAATATGATATGAATTCAGTAAGTTTCTTTTTTTGGAAACCCTGTGAAAAGTCTTTTAACAAATGAACAAGTATTTTTCCTTGTACAATGGTCTAATAAAATTTAAAATTAAAAAATGTACTTATATCAGAAATTTAGTAGTTGACCATCTAAAAACCATATTTTGCACCAGTAGATGACCATTCAGATGCTACAATTTTAATTAACCCTTAAATGGACGATTTTTTTTTATGTTTTAAAAAAATATATTTGTGTAATAGACATTTATTACTGTCTAGGAAAAAAGAGTAAAAAAATCTAGACATGAATTTACTATAGTTTTTTTGCAATAATGTGAGTGTTGTTTATAAACCACATTGCGCATTCATTGAAGTTTTGCAAGTATGGGTAAAATAAGAGTGGATATTGTTTTTGAAATGTATTTATTTATTCTTCATTATGATATTTATAAAACAATTGCTTTTTTTCGTATCACATAAAGACACACGACATTTTTGGCACATTTTGAATGTAAAGGCATTTTGGGAATTTGCACCTCTGCTGCTTATCCAGCCAAACTGCCCAATGACATGTCTGATCCAATCTGACGTTTTTCAAAGGAATTGCTTGAGCTGGTCCTCGGAACTTCTTCATTACAAGTTCTCTTTGTATTGTGCTCCCACTAGGTCGACCACGTTTAGCGCCATTTGCAGGTAGACCTAATTTGCAGAGGGTTTCAGCAAGTTCTAGTCTGAATGTACCCAAATTGAGAAGTTGATCATTTCCTTTTATATTATTTACCTTCTTGAACATAACCCATGAATTTATAACTGCGAGGTCCAGGAAATGATAAAATAAGCGCATGGTCCACTTGCGGCTCTTCATTGTGATGTGATAACGACCTATAATAAATCTAATAAGTCCACGCCTCCCATGTGGGCATTGTACTCCTTGATGACTTTGGGGCATGGAATAGCAACTCTCTCTTTCTTCGATTTATCAAAGCGTGTGACTGTGGTTGCTGATTCTGCTCCTACGTAAGTGGAAAGAAGGTTAACGGGCTTGTTATCTTTCCACACAACAGCACTTACGTCAATATCATCCACAGTCGCCACGTTTTCCTCATAGAATCCTCTGGGTACGTTCTTTTTCATTATAGTGTTTTTTTCAGGCAATTTGCAGTTTCTCAATCGGTTTACTCTTACTGTTCCCAGTGAGAAAATTCCTTCCTTAGCTAAATAGGTGACGAGAGGCACAGAAGTGTAGAAGTTATCAAAGTATATAATGTGATTCACATTGCGTGGTACCATTCTAGCTAACCTGACGACTGTATTGCCAGACTCTCCCAAATCTGGCTCACCAGGTAAGATGTTATTTTTGGAGCCCCCTCCACTGTAAACCTCAAATCTATGAGCATATCCTTGTAGACTGCAGATGAGATATAATTTGAACCCCCACTTGTGGGGTTTATTGAGCATGTATTGTTTTATGTAATGGCTCATTTTGGTTGCACACATCTGCTCGTCTATGGAAAGCCTTTGGTCTAAGGGAACCTTCCCAAACTGGCAGTTGAGCGTTTTCTCAAGAGGTCTTATTTTGAATAGCCTGTCATAGTCTGGATGATCTTTGGGCAAGCATAGCGTATCGTCGGCAAAATGGAGAGTGGATCGTATTTTTTCAAATTTTTTTAACGGCATCGTATTTTTTATGTGATCATAACCAAATTTTCCACTCCAGTAAGCCCTGGTGTTTGGAAATTTTATAACAAAACTTGTAAATCAGAATGCCTAGGAATTTATTTAGGATATTTTCATTTATAATTTCAGGATTGGAGATTTGTTTCTGGGCTGCGTATAAGTTACTTTGTTCTACAATTAGCTTTTTAGATCTGATGTAAAATAAAATGAAAAAAATCATACGGCGTGTTACAAGACATCAATGCTTCCGTTATCTGAGTTTCTCCCCTAAAAATAAGGCTATCTTCAGCAGTAACAAGATTCCGTTTTCGCCAAACCAGAGGTCGTTTAGAAATCCCTTGTGATCTACTCTGGGGTGCTGCTTCTTCGGCTTCAAAATAGGAGGGTCTGGCATATTTTCATCGTTGTCATTTACGAGAGGAGGATCAGCATCCACTTCATCAGACTGGCCATTCTCACCTTCATCACTATTTTCAAGGTCTCGAAGAACATCTCGAGCTGTTTGATGATAGTGACCTTCATCCTCTACTTCAGAGTCTGACATGTCTAAGCCATCTTCTGAATCTTCAAGAGTTTCTAAATACTTTGTGATTTCGCTTTCTAGTAATCGCGCCATGCTGAAAAGCAAAATAAAATCCTTCACCAAACATGCATTTATTTAGCAGGCAATGCGCATTGTAGTTTTCCTACAACATACCAGATTTCGCCTAATTCGACAGTAGCATCAAGTGATTTTCAATGTTTTACAACATGAACATGTAATTGAAGATATAATCAAGCAAATAAAAATATGTTTTATACTTACATTATATTTTATCAAAGTCCGAACACAGCTACAAAACTTAGTTTCGCGCCACTAGAAAAGTTTTCTTCAAAGTGACATTTGACATTAACTTATTATCAATGCATAAAAATATTGGATAGTGCCAACATTAAAAAAAGTACAAAATTCGTTCAGAAATAAGAACTAGTTGTCAAAATTAACAAAAAATTAAAAGAAGGTCAATTTTATCTGTGATGTTTAGTATGTTGTTTAAAAACAACATTGTCCATTTAAGGGTTAAGTTATTTTTTAAATAAGAAGCAAAATAAGATGAAAAAAAAACGTTTTATTTGAAATATGGGCATTAAGCTTCAAAAATTATATCAAGGAATGTATCTCTGGAACATCAAATACATTTCTCGTAGAACTGGTCTTCTTCGGAGTCTCTATATGAGCAACTACTGCATCCCACGGATAGTCGAACACATCATTATGTTCAGGCCATTTCCACAAACGACCATTTGATTTCATAGATGAGAATTTTCATATTGTCGTACTTAAATATGACAAATTCACCATCTACTTTTTGCGGGGCTTTTAAACCCACAATTGCAGATTCTCTTTCATGCTCATTTTCTGACTCAATTACACTTTCTCCTGAAGAGACCACAGCATCTGAGTCTGAACTGGAAAGTCCGTGTTTGTTTGTTTACTTGGTTGTAGCAGCTTTCCAGGTAATCTAAGAGGTTCTCCGTATACGTCCTTCTTCCTTCCGTACAGGTCTTCGAACGTCTTCGTTCTAGTTTATATATTGGCGTGGCAGACTATAGCTGCTTTCAGCTGCCTGTCGAACCTTTCCACCATTCCGTTACACGCTTTACAAATGGACGCTGCGCTGGCTTGTGTTGAAATCCTGCCATTCTTCAGAAAGCTTATGTTGAAATCTTGCCATCTTCAGAAAGGTCTTTGAAAAGCTCTGTCCGGTATGACTTCGTTCGGGCAGCGTGCTATCCAGCCGGTAATCAATGCTTTGGCTACTGTCTCTCCTGTGATATTGTAATCTACTGTATCGATCTACGGCTATCCTTTCTTATTCCATACATACGGCTGCGAACCTAATTTAGTGGTTGCGTTTCGACCTGGATGGCTAAGGGAGTGCGTGCAGGCTATCAAAAACTTGTTGTCTTAGTACTTTGGTAATAAACGGCCTGAGTACGGTACGGTATGACTGTCGCAATTATCGCAGTACAGCTGAGTGTCTGTTCCCGGTAACGCAACTGGACGAAGTCGAAGTGATGACTGGTCATTTTCCAAATACTGCTTTAGTTCTGGGTCTTCCTTTAGAGATTTTGCTAATGTCTCCGAATCCACAGGAAGGCTTATATCTTCCACTCTGGACAAAGCATCGGCCACGACATTGCCTTTGCCTGACAAGTGCTGAATATCAGTGATAAATTGTGATATAAGATCCAGATGTCGAAATTGTCTTAGCTAGCACTTATCTTTTCGTGTAAGGTAATGGCACCTATAGATGACACATTAAGGTTTTTTTTCTACATCTTGCACCGTGGAAACCACAAATTACAGAATTTTTCATGACTGTTAGTGCCCAAACAGGCTTTGAGTATTTGTCTATCAGCTAGAAAGTTTTCAGCGCCCTACGTTTCCAAAGTTGTAATGGAACTAATTTTTTTTAATCACTCAATTGGCCCTTATAGATGACATTCAAATTTCGTTCGGTTCCTAAAGATGACAAGGACGGCGCTTAAAGATGACATAAGTTTCTGTGTAAATTAAAAAGCCAAATTAGCAAAAATAATGACACATTTATTTTAATTATAATAAAGATATTAAAGATTTGCAACTTGGGGTACATCATAAATCTCCCTAGTTGAACTAAATTTGGTGGGCGTTTTTATTTTACCCACAACATCGTCCCAAGCATAAAATAATCGATCTTCCCTTTGGGGCCATTTCCACAGTCGCCCATGACGCACCATGGCAGTCACAACAACTCCATCTTCTTTGACTATGATTATCCTTCCAGGAAAAATCTTATTATCATATCTTACAGCAACATACTCCCCAACCTCTTTTCTTGGGGCTTGCAGCTCATTATCGGAGGATCCTGAGCTTTTTCATCCCATTCACCTCCAGACGACGATTTCAAACTCTCAGCTTCGTCATTTGATGAAGTATCTGAATCTTTACTTTCTTTAGATTTGCTAGAATAGGTAAAGAGACGCCTCGCGGCTTTTTGCACTTCTCGTCCTCTTTTCTTGCCTCTTTTAAGCCTAGCCGCCAATCGTTTTGTTTCTCCTCATCTTTCTGTTTCTTCAGATCTAACTTTTTCTGGTGATACTCCTGCCACTGAGGGATGAAATCACCGAAGGGATTTTCCTTCGACCTTCTCTTTTTCGCTAACGTGCTTTCCTTTGGCCAGAAAAGGCATCTTTTAAAAGGCGACGGGATATAAGATGATGTAGAAGGAATAGGAGTTTCTACAGAAGCTTCTAAAGGAACAGAAACTTCTAAAGAACCCGAAGCCTCTAAAGGAGCAGAAACTTCCAAAGGAGCAGAAATTTCCATTCCGCCTACAACAGGATCTAAAGGAGCAGAAACTTCCAAAGGGACAGGAATTTCCATTCCGTATTCAACAGGATTTAAAGGAGCAGACGCTTCCAAAGGAACAGGAATTTCCATTCTGTCTTCAACAGGATCTAAAGGAGCAGAAACTTCCAAAGGAGCAGGAATTTCCATTCCGTCTTCAACAGGATTCTCTGCATTTGCTAAAGGGGCTTCAAAATAGTCACAGTATTTTTCTAATCCTGTTGTCACCTTCTTCCATAGCTCGTACAGGGAATGGTCGGTAACTGGGATGGAATCTTTGTCCCCACTAAAGAAGCAATTTTTCTGCCCCGATTACTGTCTTCAGCCACGGAATACAATAAGGACAGCACAAATTAGTTACAGTATTGGGTTCAGTTGGCTTCGGTGGCGCAGCAGGCCCAACAGTTACTTCTAAAGGGTTCCAGGGCACTAACCCACATTTTTGAACCCATTTGTCAAAATTTCTGGCCGATACACATCTAATAAAGTTGATTAAGTAAGGCGCAAAATTACTTTTGACACTTCACCACCGCTTAATCGATGTTGTAAAGCTTTCTCCTTCCACGAAGCTTTCAGCGTATGAAATACGGAGACATCCATCGGTTGCAGCAAATGGGTGGCGTTGGGGTATAAGGCCACTAAAACGATGCCATTTTGGCTGCAAAGCTGACTAACCTCCATGGATAGATGGGAGACATGGCCATCGACAAAAAATAGAACTGGCCGCACTATCTTTTCTTTTTCCAGCCATGGAATGAACTGGTTTGCAATGTACTCATAAAAAATTGCGCAGGTCATCCATCCCTGCTCACTTTTCCTATAGCCCATGATGTGGGCACATTTATGGCGATATGGAGCGGAATACGTGTATAACGGAAGACTACCAAGGGTGGTGCAAGATCTCCATTAGCATTGCCCGTAAAGAGAACTGTAATGCACTCTTTCTCGTCATTACCAACCGCTTGATAAATATTTTTACAACCGCGTTCAGCCATAACTTTTCCGGCTTTTGGTTGCAAGAAAAATGCTGTCTCATCAGCGTTAAATACACGTTTGGGGTCATCCAAGACGCTCGCCAATCCGTTTCCCTCTAAATACGTATAAACGTCATTCTTCCAGCCGTCTAATTGTTCGTTTGTTATTGAGCTCCTGCTCTTTGTTAAATTTTGAGCAACGCGATTAGAAATCCGAGGGTGTCTACTCATAAAACTGCCATACCACTTTTTGGATGGAACCTTATCACGGAAAATGTCCTTTCCTAATTGAGCGGCTAATCTTTGCATGCTTATTAAAAAGGTTCCTTTTGAAACGGGAAATCCTTTTCTCGCTAATTCAAGGACCCATTCCTCAATTTTCCGTTCCTCATCGGCCGTAAAAGCCGTGTGGGCTCCCATTTTTCTTGATATTGGGTTGATCCCTTTGACCTTGCTCCGAAGTGTAGAGCGGGGTATTTTGTACTTCTTAGCAGCCGCGTACACAGGCACCCCACGCATCACGTCATCCAGGGCTTTTGTCATAACTTCCTCATCATACTGCAGAATTTTTGTGGGAGGCATCGTCTTCATTCACCTAAAAAAATAAAAAAATACTCTGGGATATGCATAACCTAAAGATGACACGCTAAGAACCTAAGGATGACATAGCTGTCAGCTTAAGGTTCCTGGACAACTATTGCACCGAAATAAAAATCCCACATATTCTTTTTATTTTTTAACTTCTATAGCACTGAAGCATCAATCGCGGCTAAAAAACTTAAAGATGACAATACGATCATCTTTAGGAAACTGCGCCTTATAAGGAACCTAAACATGACACCGCCTTTGCAACCCAACCCATGACCAAAATGACAGTGCAAAGCGTTTTGTTGTGAAATTGAGTCTAACAAGACAAAACTTATTAAGGTATAAGTATCTTTGCGATAAATATCGAGATTAAAAAAAACTTAAATAGTAAATACACTTACCTTAACCAAATCATTAGAATTGAAGCGAAAAACAGCAAATGATGCAACCACAAACATAAACAAGACCGTATTATGGAAACCAAAATGGCGTTTGATTGTTTTGTTATGTTGTCTCCTGGGCGAAGAATCAGTGTTGCCAATGCAATAAATAAAATTCCCGCTACTTTTTTAAAACTCTTGTTTTTTGAAAGGTTATGAGACACTGTCATCTTTAGGTGGTATGTCATCTATAGGTGCCATTACCCTACTGAAAGCGAAGCAGATGGGCTTATGATCAGTAAATATTGTAAAATGCCTTGCTTCTTCGCATCTCTCTGTCATATGGAGAGTATTTTCTTTGCGATTGGCTTAGTTTTCGTGAGAAAAATCGTAAGGGTTGCCAACTTATATTCTTGTAATTCTGAAGTACAGAAGAAGTCAGAAGTAGTGTGGAAGCTGAGACATAATTATAGTTTTGCTACTTTTAGAACGCGTGACTTTTGCTCGCAAATACTTCCCGCCAATTCCGCTGTTAACTATTCTGTTCTGTGCCTTCCACTATCCTATCTTATTCACACTCACTATACTATCCTGTGCTTTGCTTGCTACGTTTACGCTATATAATTTGTTAGTAAAATTAATAAATGGTGAACATTAAGTGTGCGTGTTCGTAATTACTTCCACGAAGACAACCACAAAACCGACGGCAGTCAGTGTGTTGTTGCGTACGGCGAAAATTCCGCATCTAAGTGAATCTAGTTGGACCACTAGGGAATACGCATGCGAACCGAGGCGCTTCGTACATGCGAACAACTTCTGGTCCGTATAATTTGTATATGTGTATACACTGTATTTGTATGTGTGTAAACATTTCTGCTGCTATTTATTGTTTGTATTACTTTATTTTTATTTAATAGATATTTAATATCGATTACGACAATTGTAATCGATATTAAATAGGACATTTGATTTGTCTAATGGCAACACAATCGCTGTCACCGGCCCCACCGGCCGTATATTAAATTTGATCGCTTTCTCGTAAAGCTCTGTCGCGAAAAGATCACATTTGTTATCTAGAGTGTTGTTTAATTATGGTAATAAATCCTGATCCAGCTTGTTCAGTTATGTACTTTAATAACTATGCATCGATATAATATGGGTATAGTCTTCTTAAGAGTTTCGTGGATACCCACGCAATATATTTCTTCTTGCTGAAGAGAAATATGAACGATAATCGTTTATGATAAGAGGATCGTTTCAACACTTATACGTACTGATATGGTAACTATCGAGTTACGGTCAGGGAGAAGAAAACGTAGCAGCGATAAACATGTGCCACGAGTTGAAAAATACAAAAAATGCCGTGCCAACCATCGAGATTCTTCAGAAGAGAGTATCCGCAGTGTAAGCAGCTGCACCGTGAGCGGCGTCGAGGCCGTGAGCACCTCAATATTTGAGAAGAGCGAGGCACCCCTCCCCGTGAGTGTTTGGGCAGTATTGTTGACGGGGTGAAATGTTCAACAAGATACCACGCCTTCCCCCCAGAAGTTATGTGGGGTTCTTTAAACCCTCTATGTTCGGTGGGTTCATATGTCCGATGAATACGGGAACTAGCGGACCTGGACACCACAGCTGTCACTTGTCTTCTTCCCCACATCCTCTCCAAATAGTGACAAACCCATCCCAAGAGTCCTTACCTCTCCCAACATCCTTTCCTCGTTCCCATAGTCGCCAACCCGCCTGCCCAGCATGCCCATGATCAAACACCATATAACACGGACCGCAGCACCCGGTAGGCTTGCTATCCCTGGCCAAGGTGGCGGCTACGAACTTATAAGGATAGCCGGAAGTGGCTGGATGCGGAAAGCGGAGGATCGTATATGGTGGAAGGCATTGGGGAAGACCTATTTCCAGCATAGCATAGACACAGGCTGATGATGATGATCCGAAGAATATTATGAAGTTAGCAGATTTTAGAACTGAGCTTGCTGATACTTTATGTAGATATCAAAGTGATTCGAAAAAAAAAGGGGAAGACCCAGTGCAAACAGTCAACAAGACAATACAATACCTTCTAAAAGACCCCGGACAGGTGTACAAGTATTACCCTCAACCGACGTGCGTTGCGATTCTATTGGCCATGAAAAAATATTTATGGATTCTAGAAATAAGTGTAAATATAATAATTGTAGGAAACTTTCCTCTTGGTTCTGTAAAAAGTGTAAAGTGTCGTTATGCGATAATAAAAACAACCAATGTTTCGCATTATTTCATGCATAGATATATCTGATGTCATTATGGCCTTAATGCCTGAAGTATCAAAATTGATACCTGTTTCTTTTTCTAAATAAATATGTAAAATAATGATTTTGATTTTTTTAGCTATTTTTCTTTCATCCAGATCCTTAAGCAAAACAGTAATATTAAAAAAAAACTTTCGTTAATCAGGCTATTAAGGGTTAAAAGATTTTTGGGGCGGAGCGCCACCGGACCGACGATTAGATTAGGCATTGTGATTTGACGGCCCAGGACCGGGTCGTCAAAGCTTTATCTATAATTAACATAGTACGTATTCCATGTTACGTAATAGGTAGCTGGACTAATAAGCACGTATCTTTGCATATTTTCACAGACGCGTCACAGGCGGCTAATGGTGCTTTTTTAACGCGCGCTAGTTCTGGAAAATGCAATCAATTATTTCCCTAATTAAAGAATGCGATTCTTTGTTTAATTATGTGGCAGTAAATAACGCTCTAACATGATTTTGAATTAATAATCTATCGTTGTCGTATCTGTTCATTGGAAGCTCCCATGCAACTAAATAGTTATCAGAAGTGAAATCTAGTGAATTAATGACTAATAGTGGAACTTTGTTGTAGTATAAGTATCTGTGGCACTGGAAGCTGTCAGTGGGATACATGCCTTTCTTTCCAGTAATACATACTTCCTCTAGTTCAAGGAATTTGCTCACGTTTGGCGCGAAAGAAGGATCCGCTAAAAAGTGGTGTATCGTTGAGCCCCTCAAGGGGTGAGCCCCGAATGGTGGACAGGCCTTGACAAAGAACTTGTAGGGAGTCAAAAGGTGCGTGTGGGGCCACACCGGCGAGACCACGCGTACCACCGTAAATGTGGGGAGCCGTTTCGGCCCATATAACCGCGAGGTTGGTGGGTCCATGGGAGGTGGTGGGTAGGATTTCCAATAATAAGTTCATTATTTGCAAAATACTACATGGCGCAGTCGCGTTTGGAAGAACATCTACATTAATAACTTTTTCCAAAAATCAAATGTCAGTAGACGCGTCAAAGCAAGAAGAAAGGATGTCTGACAGAATAAATTTAGATAACGTGGATGAGATTTATTCACAATGGAAGCGGTTTCAGATGTCTTTTAAGATTTTCGTGTCGGCATCAGGATTGAGCAGAATAAATGAAACTATGAAAGGTTCAATTTTTTGAATTGCATTTTTTTATATGAAAAGTGGCAAACGAGCATACGGCTCACCTGATCTTAAGTGATCACCGTCGCCCATGAACATCCACAGCACCAGAGGAGCTGTAGGTGCGTGCCGACCTTTGAGATAGGAATAGGCTAGTTTCTTGAAGGTCCTAAATCGTAAACGTTCGGAAACACCGCTGGCGACAGTTGATTTCACAAGTTGATAGTGTAATAAGCTGTCAGTGGGACACATGTCAGCAGAAGAGACCACATATAAAATATAGCTGCGATTATAATAAAATTTTCTTTCCAATAATAAGTTCATTATTTACAAAATACTACATAGTGAACTTTTAAATAGTGAAATGTTTGTATGTCATTAAGCGCCGTGGAATTATGAACGAGAGAAAGATAAGTATCTCGGTAATTAATCTAGATGTCGTAAGATCCTGAAAACTCGAGCATAGGGATCGCCGGGTCTCTAACAGCCTAGAAGCTACTTATATTACATGTTGTAACTTGACAAAATCTTCTAGCACCTAATCAATACGTGTTCAGAGACAAGACGATTACACGTATTGACTATCAACAGAATCTTGTTTTAATTTAAGTCAAATCCCAGATATTTACATGGTCAGCTTCGAGACTAATTCGGAAGTGTTATTTACCAGTATATAAATAATAATTTCATCGAAATCTACGGATTTGACGAAGATCTTTAAGAAGACATAAGTTCGTCCGAAGGGCAAGTGAAGGACATCAGAGAACAAAGAAACGAACGAACATACTCAACACCGCACAGTGTTTAATGGAAGTTTATTAGTGCTTATATTGTTATTAATTAGTGCTGTGTTGCTTAGTGTACTTTAAGATTATTTTTATAATTATCCAGATTCTGCCTATTCCCATATACCATGACCGAGGGGAGGGAATTAATTAAAAAGCAAGCAAGTTATAAAGGTCGCTTAGCTTAGATTGCCCCAATAGATTTTGTTAATAAAATAGCTGCCGACCGAGTCGTGGTTCGGCCCTCTCGAGCGCCCTCGGATCGGACTGCTAACGCGTTTTAATGGTAACCGTCCAAGCCGAGGTTACCCCTCACCGGGGGGACCCTTGTGTCGAGTTACCACCTAATAGAGGTTCAGGCTAAGTTATCTAAGAGCTGTGCCACCTCTCAACCAACTGCGATAGTTCGTTCAAAAAAAAGGGTCGTTAGTAATTACATCAGCGATTTAAAGGAGCCTTTATTTCCGTCCCAGGTTAAGGTTAAGACCCGTTAGTAAAATTGACATTTTATATAGTCACTACGATGAAGTTCAACTACGTTTAGAGTGTTTAGCGGAGAATATTCATTGCCAGATCAGAGAACTTCGAGTCGACTTATCTTGAAATAATAGCTGAGGAACAAGAGTTAATTTGGCTTCATGAGAATAGTGAGTCTAAACGCGAGTGCGCATCAAGTTGCAGCAGTCCGCTGCGCAACAATAACATAGTCAAACTGCCTACTATACAGTTACCTAAGTTTAGCGGCTCCTATGATAATTGGCTTGAGTTTCGAGACACTTTTTGTAGCTTAATACACTCGAATGACGGTATAGACAATATAAATACGTTTCATTATCTCCGCGCATCGCTCGAAGGGACAGCGGTGGTTATTCAATCTATTGAATTTTCTGCCGATAATTACTTAGTTGCTTGGAATTTATTATGAGACCGATTTGATAATAAAAGGCTACTGATACAAAATCATGTTGCCGCACTATTTAATGTCGAGACCATTACAAAAGAATCGTCTTCTATATTAAAGCGTATCATAGATACGATAAATAAAAACATTAGGGCCGTTGAGTCATTAGGAGAACCCGTAAGTCATTGGGATACGTTATTAATATACATTCTGTTATATCTTCCCTTTGTATGGCGATAGTGCGGGATAGATACATATTCCACTTATCCAGCATTTGTTGCAGACGGCTCAGTATAATATTAATAGTAAAGTAGCAGTTCACTCTCAGACTCCATTTGAGGCACTCGTTTTACTATAATACTAAATCCTTGTGCAAAATCAATTACTAAATCATTGTACTAAATCAATTAATTAATGTTATTGTGTAATTTCAATTCCAAATTTAAATATAAATTCTAGCAATTAAATCAGTGTTTTTAAAAGCCAATCCAGTGACGTCGTATAACATTTGGTGGCAGCTAAAGGGATTGAAATAATCCTCGGTACGCCTCGTATCCACAATAGTGAAAAGACTCGTGGAAGAAACATAAATCGAACTCTGTGTTATTGTGAAAACTTTACTAGTTCATCACTGTGTCGCCGCCGTGTCGCCCGACTGTTTTGGTCGCCGGACAACCAGCACAGCAATATTCTACTACCAACACTGCATCCTACTTCACCCAGTGACTTGAATCGCCAGATCTCTACAATGCTCCCGCTGCTCCTGTGAGTTGAAATATTCTAATTTTACCATATATTAAGAAGACCACTACAAACAAGAAGAAAGAAACTTTCAATTAATTAAGCCAACAACAGAAGCAAATTTTTATTAATCCATATCCTAAAGTTTAAGTCTACTCCTACAATCATTTAGCGACAGCAAATCAACCGCTCACCGCCCACGCTTCAATTACTAGGAACCGATAACACCGTCTCGCACCGTATCACCGCACCTTTATAAGACTATTTTAATTATTGAGTTTTAACCTTGGCATAGCTATTTACTAAATCAAAACAGTACATGACAAAAGTTAAGGAGGACAGAAACGCAGAATTACAAATAAAATGTCGGAAGTAGATCTGAATGTTCTAATCAAGTTCATTGGGACCTTCGATGGTTCCAGAGACACATTAATCCCATTTCTAAACAATTGCCGAAATGCCATTAATTTAGCAACAGCCTCACAACAAGACATACTTTTAAATTTATTTTGAGCAGATTAACAGGAAAGCGGAATCAGTGTGTGCCATAAAAGATTTTACAAAATGGTCACAACTCGAAGATTTCTTAAAATACAATTCGGCGACAGAAAGCACTACGCTCATCTGCTAGCCGATTTACAAGGTTGTAAGCAACACCCCACGAAAATGTGAACCAATATTCCCTACGAATAGAATCCTGTCTGTCAAATTTATTAACTGAAATAAACATTACCATACCAACAAAAAAAGATGAACTATCCGGCCGAGTAGCCACAATGCAAGACTTAGCACTGAACAGATTTATGATGGGACTCGATCCTAGATTAGCCACAATAGTAAGATGTCGCGATCCATCCACTCTAAATGAGGCAATAAACTTTGCCGCAGCCGAAGAAAAGATCTTAAACATTACATATAAAAGGGACACATTTTCCACATTCTCCCGACCACAAAGTCACATGACCCCTACAAAGCTATAAACCAACCCTCTAATCCTCAAGCCCTGTGTGTAGATATTGCAAGCACATAGGACACACTATCGAAAATTGCCGCAAGAGACAATACAATAACAATCTGCGCAATTCCAATTATAGAAATGTAACTAATCCTCCAAAAAATTATAATAACAACAATGCTTACCGACCCATTCACAACATCACTCATGATAACACAAACCCCACATATGGGTTCAACCAAGGAAGTCGCGACACTACCGACAATTACAATTTAAACGAATAAAATTTCCTGATAGGTATCGCACAGGAAATTCGAATGCAAAAGCCGATACAAAACCTACTAAATCTACTAAATCCACTGAATCCACAAAACCTACTAAATCTACTAAATCCACTGAATCCACTGAATCCACTGAATCCACTGAATCTACTAAATCCACTGAATCCACTGAATCCACTGAATCTACCAAATCTACTAAATCCACTGAATCCACTGAACCTACTAAACCTACTAAGTCTACCAAGTCTACCAAATCTACTAAATCCACTGAATCCACTGAACCTACCAAGTCTACCAAATCTACTAAATCTACCAAGTCTACTAAATCCACTGAATCCACTGAACCTACCAAGTCTACTAAATCTACTAAATCTACTAAATCCACTGAATCCACTGAACCTACCAAGTCTACTAAATCCACTGAATCCACTGAATCCACTGAACCTACTAGTTCTACTAATTCTACTAAATCAAATGAAAATACTAATTCTACTAATTCTACTACTTTGCCTAAAGACAATGCAAACTCAACTGCTAAATCATGTCCTACGTGTTCAGCTCGAGACAGAAAGAAACATATTAAAACTTATAATATTATAACAAATCCAATAAAAAAATACTTACCTTTCGTGGAAGTCCAAACATCCGTCTCTTCCAAACCCTTGAGACTTCTTGTAGACAGTGGCGCATCAATCAGTCTGTTAAAAGTAGACGCCGTTGAAACAATGCCCAAAGTAGTGAAACATAAAATAAGTTTCAGTGGCATTGGAACACCAGAGAACGTGATGCACTCTCTCGGACATATATCGATGGATTTTGATTTATTGAATCATCATTTTACGTCATTCCCAGTATTAACTTTCTTTATGATGGCATAATTGGTAATGATTTTCTTTCCAAATACAATTGTAAAATTGACTATTCAAAAACGTACTCCAAGTCGACGAAGTAGTACTTAATATCAAATTTACTGAACCCTTATTTACAATACCCCCTCGGACTGAAACAGTAATCGAATGCACTGTATCCAACCCTGATATCAATGAAGGGCTCATTCTTGATCAGAATCCAATAGAATCTCTCCTAGTGGCAAATTGCATTGTCAAAGTAAAACCGAACTCAAGAGTCAACATTTCAGTCGTGAACACCTCTGATTCTCCAATACACATTGATTCTAAGTTAAAATTTGAAATCACACCCTTGAATAAAATTAATATGTGTGAAGTCATACACACAATATATTCCAACGACCATGATAATACCTTGAATCGGACTGAAGAAGTCTTGAATCTTTTACGAGTTTCTCATCTGAATTCTGAAGAAACTAATGCATTATATGACCTCTGTTCTACTTATTCTGACATTTTCATCTTCCCAATGATAAACTGACTAACACTAATGCCTTACAACACGAAATCACTACGCCTTCTTCCGTGCCAATCAACACAAAATCCTATAGATTCCTGAAATACATAAACAGGAGGTACAGTCACAGATAAACAAAATGCTTGACGATGGAATCATCAAACCATCAACATCTCCATGGTCATCTCCTATATGGATTGTGCCAAAAAAGACCGATGCATCCGGTCAGCGAAAATGGCGCATAGTCATTGACTACCGCAAGCTGAACGATATTACCATTGGTGACTCCTATCCAATCCCTAACATTTCTGAAATTTTAGATCAGCTTGGAAAATGCAAATACTTTAGTACTTTAGATTTAGCTTCCGGTTTTCATCAAATCAAAATCTCAGAACAGGACGCTCCCAAAACAGCGTTTACAGTCCCACAAGGCCACTTCGAATTCAATAGAATGCCATTTGGCCTTAAAAATGCCCCAGCTACCTTTCAGAGACTAATGAACTCTGCCCTCTCAGGCCTACAAGGCATTCAATGTTTTGTGTATCTCGATGATATCGTTATATATTCCTATGACTTGGATATTCACATGAAAAACTTATCCAACGTCTTCGACAGACTCAGAACTTTTAATCTTAAATTACAACCAGATAAGTGCGAATTTCTCCGTAAGGAAGTATCTTATCTCGGTCATATCATAACAGATCAAGGTGTGAAACCGAATCCAGATAAAACCGATGCCGTCGAAAATTTTCCAATTCCTAAATGTCCAAAGACATCAAATCCTTTCTAGGTCTAGTGTCGTATTACCGACGCTTCATTCCAAATCTATCAAAATTGCTAAACCACTAACCCATCTCCTAAAAAGGACGTTCCCTTCAATTGGAATAACGACCAACAACTCGCATTTGAATCCTTAAAAGACAAACTAGTCTCAGCACCGATCCTCGCATATCCTGATTTCACGCAACCTTTCCTACTAACTTGCGACGCTTCAAACTATGCAATATCCGCTATACTATCCCAGGGCCCTGTAGGAAATGACCGCCCTATTGCTTATGCATCAAGAACACTAAATAAAGCTGAATGTAACTATAGCGTTACCGAAAGGAATGTTTAGCCATTATATTTGGAACAAAACTTTCAGACCATATTTATATGGCCAAAATTCAGCATAGTTACTGACCACCGGCCCTTAAAATGGCTATTCAATTGTAAGGAGCCCGGTTCCAAATTAGTTAGATGGAGATTGAAACTCGAAGAGTTTGACTATGAAGTCGTTTATAAAAGGGCAAAATAAATAGCAATGCTGACACTTTGTCACGATATCCAGTCAATCCAATTATTCAAGATGATCCTCAACCTTCTACATCAGGTTTATCTAATGATAACCCTCTCCAAGACGAAATCGTCCCTTTGGACAGTAACGATGATTTAATAAACCTTGAAGATTTGGGTATTAGTCCTCTCAATGAACCAAATATAGATTTCAGTCCACTGTATCCTCCGACTCCACTGAATCCTCCGGCTTCTCTTGACTCTCTTCCTCCGCCGAATCCTGTCCCGTCTCTGAAACCGTCTCCGCCTTTAAATACTTCATCCCAAACACCGAGACATATTGACGAAGTGCCTTCCAACTCTAGTAAAGAATACTCTGATTTCCTAAAATCTTTTACAAACCAAAATGAGACATACAATACATACATAAAAGAACATAACGAAAGCCTTCTTAAAAGCAAAGCAAAAACCATTCTTGTTCCTGTCTCTATTGACTATGACGAATCGAATCCCTACATTGAGGACATCATATCAGCATCAGATGAGTCCATTAATGATGGTGAACGTGAACTTCATTCTTTCAAAAAACATACTATAAAAGGGAAAATTTACTATCTGCTTTTGACAAAAGTATACTACTTCGACACGTGCACCTATCCTGATATTTTTAAAACACTTAAATCAGTCAGAGATGATATCCTACTTGCAGGCGATATTAATGAAATTGCTATATCTGATTTCAGAAATCCGTTTGAACAAAATTCTTTCATTAAAATATACGGCATGCTCATGTACTTATTCAACAACACTAATATAACTATCAACATTCATCACAACACAATTATATACCCTGTTCCAACTGAAGTAGCAAAGATACTAAAAGAAAATCACGACATTCCTATTGCCGGACATGTAGGTTCAAACAGAATGTATGACAGGATTAAAGAACGATACTATTGGAAAAATATGCGTTCGAAATAGAGGAATACGTAAAAACTGCAAAATATGTCAGTCAAACAAAGCTCTTCGTCAAATTAATAGAGCTCCCATGCAGATTACTACCACTTCAACTCGCCTTTGACAGAATAAGTCTCGATATCGTTGGCCCTCTGCCTGAAGCTGGACTACAAAATTGAAATATATACTTACTCTTCAGGATGACCTCACGAAATTTTCCATTGCATACCCTATTTCAAATGCTACAGCAGAAGATTCCTGTGAATGCTTAGTTCACTTCATAACTCTCTTTGGTATTCCAAAATCGATACTTACAGACCAAGGGACAAATTTCACTGCCGAATTATTCAAAAGACTTGCGAATTCTTAAAAATAAAACAAATTTGGTCCTCTCCTTACCACCCCAAACTCAGGGCGCTCTTGAAGAAGCCACTCAACCTTAAAGGAATACTTAAAATCCTACGTGAATGAGAACCAATCTAATTGGCACAAATTCGTCTATATACTCCTATGCTCACCTATAACAGTACTGTCCACACTACTACACGTTTTACCCCTATGAACTAGTTTTTGGACATAAGCCTTTCATCCCCGATTCAATCTTTGAACTACGTTCTGACATCACTTATCCTGAATACATCAAAATGCTTCACCATCGCCTTAAAATATCTAGGGAGAAAGCATTGCAAAATATCAAGGTTCAAAAGAAAGATCTAAGACTTATTACGATAAACATAGCCGCCCTGTACAATATAATGCCGGTGACTACGTTTATTTAAAAATCATCTAAGGCTTCGAAAAGCTCTCTCTCCTATATGGAAGGGTCCCTATAAAATTATAAGAGTAAATACAAATAATACCCTGACTCTCCTTATTAATCGACGTCATGTTAACCATCACTTCGACCAAGTTAAACCTGCAAATGTAAATGACTTAAATATTTGCATGTTATGAAATAAATAATAAAATCATTATATTCCTATATCCTAGCTACTAACTTACTAATTCCTATATACAATATTTTATATACTAAATCCAATTCTTTACATACAAATCAAATTAGACTAGTAATTATGATTTACAGAATTATCGTCGTTCATTGTAACGCCGTCTTAACAACTGATGACAACCATTTTGTGGAGTACATCACCGAAAGTCCTGGTATACTATTCGACTCTGTTGGCACTTTAAAGATGATTAATGACCAATTCCATATCGTTATTCCGATAGATGTGTCTCCATATAAAAGCTATATTCAGAACATCAATGACGTCTTTAACACTATCCGATTTCAATGTCGCGAAAATAAAGAAATAGATTATTCTAAGTGTCAAAACATGTTAGAACCACTAGATTCAGTATACAAAGATATTTCACGCGATTTTGATTCTATTTCACACATAGTATCTAATAGTGTATCTAAACGATCAGCATGGTTTGCCGGCGTAGGTGTTGTTTTTAAACATATATTTGGCACCATGGATGAAGATGATGCAAGTAATTATAATAAAGCCATTCAGAATCTGTATAACAATGAGAAAATTATTGCTAACTCTGTACGAAAAAATATAATTGTATCTCAAATAGCTATATCTAATATTAATCAATCCTTACATGAAATAGATATTAATGAAGCTAAACTAAACGATGCTATTCACAAAATGTCTAATGAAATTAATATTGTATCTCAAATAAGCAAGATTAATAATGTTGTTGGTATTTTACACTCCAACCTCTTAGCTCTTTCTTTTAAAATAGAAGATATACTAAATTCCATGTTGTTTGTGAAATCCAATGTACTACATCCGTCTATTTTGACTCCTAATCAATTATATAAGGATATTGTCAGTAATCTTAAGCTAATTCCTAAGTATAGAGATTTTCCAGTAAGCCTAGAACTTAATAATATTCATATTTTACTAAATGTCGCTAATTTAGTGTGCTATTATGTTGACGATAAGTTAGTTTTCGTAATTAAGTTACCTTTAGTCAGTGTTCTAGAATATAATTTGTATAAAACCATACCTCCCAATGTCACATGTTACTGACTCTCCTAATTCGTTTGTGATGATCTTACCTTCTGACGAGTACATAGCTGTGAGTAAAGACAAATCTTCATTCACGTATCTGAAAGTTTGGACTCCTGTAAAAACATCATAACTACCCAAACCTACCTGTGTGAAACAACTGATGTTTATATAATGCCTGGAAACCCATCCTGTGAAATTGAAATTATTACAAAGTCTGTAACAACCTTACCTCAAAGTTGTCAATATAAAGTAATTCACGGTGACATAGATATATGGCATAAGCTACATAATGAGAAATTTATATTTGTCAATCTAAATCTTCAAACTCTCGATTGAATGCAATAACAATGATGTAACCGAACTTGTTATATCCGGTACAGGTGTACTTAATATTCCATTTAAGTGTATTGGTTATCATAAGAACTTTAAGCTAGAAAGGAAAGTCTCACCTAAGATTAATGTGCCTAGTGTTGTATCCACTTTTAATATTCTTAATGATAGTTGTTGTAATTTAAGACAAATTAGAAAACAAATCTGCCAATTTCTAAAATACAGAATGTTAATCTAGATAATCAAAAATATAAACATAGCCTCGGATAAAATTATTAAGGACTTAGATCTTGTACGATATCCAAGTGATTGGAATAATCATATTAGTTTTCCTATTTTAAGTGTATTAACTTGTATTCTATGTATAAGCATTTTAATTTTCTATGTTTGTAAAAGAATGGGTACCTCAAAGGATTATGCAATACTAATAAATTAACTATTAACAAAGAGGAAAATTCTGAAACAGAAACCGAAATAACACAACCTCGTTTGCGTATAGGTTAAACCATATTGAAAACTTATCTTTTTTCTTTCCAATAAGTTTCCTCTTAAAGGGGGGGTTGTTATATCTTCCCCTTTGTATGGCGATAGTGCGGGATAGATACATATTCCACTTATCCAGCATTTGTTGCAGACGGCTCAGTATAATATTAATAGTAAAGTAGCAGTTCACTCTCAGACTCCATTTGAGGCACTCGTTTTTACTATAATACTAAATCCTTGTGCAAAATCAATTACTAAATCATTGTACTAAATCAATTAATTAATGTTATTGTGTAATTTCAATTCCAAATTTAAATATAAATTCTAGCAATTAAATCAGTGTTTTTTTAAAAAGCCAATCCAGTGACGTCGTATAACATTTGGTGGCAGCTAAAGGGATTGAAATAATCCTCGGTACGCCTCGTATCCACAATAGTGAAAGACTCGTGGAAGAAACATAAATCGAACTCTGTGTTATTGTGAAAACTTTACTAGTTCATCACTGTGTCGCCGCCGTGTCGCCCGACTGTTTTGGTCGCCGGACAACCAGCACAGCAATATTCTACTACCAACACTGCATCCTACTTCACCCAGTGACTTCGAATCGCCAGATCTCTACAATGCTCCGCTGCTCCTGTGAGTTGAAATATTCTAATTTTACCATATATTAAGAAGACCACTACAAACAAGAAGAAAGAAACTTTCAATTAATTAAGCCAACAACAGAAGCAAATTTTTATTAATCCATATCCTAAAGTTTAAGTCTACTCCTACAATCATTTAGCGACAGCAAATCAACCGCTCACCGCCCACGCTTCAATTACTAGGAACCGATAACACCGTCTCGCACCGTATCACCGCACCTTTATAAGACTATTTTAATTATTGAGTTTTAACCTTGGCATAGCTATTTACTAAATCAAAACAGTACATGACAAAAGTTAAGGAGGACAGAAACGCAGAATTACAAATAAAAATGTCGGAAGTAGATCTGAATGTTCTAATCAAGTTCATTGGGACCTTCGATGGTTCCAGAGACACATTAATCCCATTTCTAAACAATTGCCGAAATGCCATTAATTTAGCAACAGCCTCACAACAAGACATACTTTTTAAATTTATTTTGAGCAGATTAACAGGGAAAGCGGAATCAGTGTGTGCCATAAAGATTTTACAAAATGGTCACAACTCGAAGATTTCTAGAAAATACAATCTGGCGACAGAAAGCACTACGCTCATCTGCTAGCCGATTTACAAGGTTGTGTAAGCAACACTTCTAATGAAAATGTGAACCAATATTCCTACGAATAGAATCCTGTCTGTCAAATTTATTAACTGAAATAAACATTACCATACCAACAAAAAAAGATGAACTATCCGGCCGAGTAGCCACAATGCAAGACTTAGCACTGAACAGATTTATGATGGGACTCGATCCTAGATTAGCCACAATAGTAAGATGTCGCGATCCATCCACTCTAAATGAGGCAATAAACTTGCCGCAGCCGAAGAAAAGATCTTAAACATTACATATAAAGGGACACATTTTCCACATTCTCCCGACCACAAAGTCACATGACCCTACAAAGCTATAAACCAACCTCTAATCCTCAAGCCCCTGTGTGTAGATGTGCAAGCACATAGGACACACTATCGAAAATTGCCGCAAGAGACAATACAATAACAATCTGCGCAATTCCAATTATAGAAATGTAACTAATCCTCCAAAAATTATAATAACAACAATGCTTACCGACCCATTCACAACATCACTCATGATAACACAAACCCCACATATGGGTTCAACCAAGGAAGTCGCGACACTACCGACAATTACAATTTAAACGAATAAAATTTCCTGATAGGTATCGCACAGGAAATTCAGATACAAAAGCCGATACAAAACCTACTAAATCCACTGAATCCACTGAATCCACAAAACCTACTAAATCTACTAAATCCACTGAATCCACTGAATCCACTGAATCCACTGAATCTACTAAATCCACTGAATCCACTGAATCCACTGAATCTACCAAATCTACTAAATCCACTGAATCCACTGAACCTACTAAACCTACTAAGTCTACCAAGTCTACCAAATCTACTAAATCCACTGAATCCACTGGATCCACTGAACCTACCAAGTCTACCAAATCTACTAAATCTACTAAATCTACTAAATCCACTGAATCCACTGAACCTACCAAGTCTACTAAATCCACTGAATCCACTGAATCCACTGAACCTACCAAGTCTACTAAATCCACTGGAATCCACTGAACCTACTAGTTCTACTAATTCTACTAAATCAAATGAAAATACTAATTCTACTAATTCTACTACTTTGCCTAAAGACAATGCAAACTCAACTGCTAAATCATGTCCTACGTGTTCAGCTCCTGAGACAGAAAGAAACATATTAAAACTTATAATATTATAACAAATCCAATAAAAATACTTACCTTTCGTGGAAGTCCAAACATCCGTCTCTTCCAAACCCTTGAGACTTCTTGTAGACAGTGGCGCATCAATCAGTCTGTTAAAAGTAGACGCCGTTGAAACAATGCCCAAAGTAGTGAAACATAAAATAAGTTTCAGTGGCATTGGAACACCAGAGAACGTGATGCACTCTCTCGGACATATATCGATGGATTTTGATTTATTGAATCATCATTTTTACGTCATTCCCAGTATTAACTTTCTTTATGATGGCATAATTGGTAATGATTTTCTTTCCAAATACAATTGTAAAATTGACTATTCAAAAACGTACTCCAAGTCGACGAAGTAGTACTTAATATCAAATTTACTGAACCCTTATTTACAATACCCCTCGGACTGAAACAGTAATCAGATGCACTGTATCCAACCCTGATATCAATGAAGGGCTCATTCTTGATCAGAATCCAATAGAATCTCTCCTAGTGGCAAATTGCATTGTCAAAGTAAAACCGAACTCAAGAGTCAACATTTCAGTCGTGAACACCTCTGATTCTCCAATACACATTGATTCTAAGTTAAAATTTGAAATCACACCCTTGAATAAAATTAATATGTGTGAAGTCATACACACAATATATTCCAACGACCATGATAATACCTTGAATCGGACTGAAGAAGTCTTGAATCTTTTACGAGTTTCTCATCTGAATTCTGAAGAAACTAATGCATTATATGACCTCTGTTCTACTTATTCTGACATTTTTCATCTTCCCAATGATAAACTGACTAACACTAATGCCTTACAACACGAAATCACTACGCCTTCTTCCGTGCCAATCAACACAAAATCCTATAGATTCCCTGAAATACATAAACAGGAGGTACAGTCACAGATAAACAAAATGCTTGACGATGGAATCATCAAACCATCAACATCTCCATGGTCATCTCCTATATGGATTGTGCCAAAAAAGACCGATGCATCCGGTCAGCGAAAATGGCGCATAGTCATTGACTACCGCAAGCTGAACGATATTACCATTGGTGACTCCTATCCAATCCCTAACATTTCTGAAATTTTAGATCAGCTTGGAAAATGCAAATACTTTAGTACTTTAGATTTAGCTTCCGGTTTTCATCAAATCAAAATCTCAGAACAGGACGCTCCCAAAACAGCGTTTACAGTCCCACAAGGCCACTTCGAATTCAATAGAATGCCATTTGGCCTTAAAATGCCCCAGCTACCTTTCAGAGACTAATGAACTCTGCCCTCTCAGGCCTACAAGGCATTCAATGTTTTGTGTATCTCGATGATATCGTTATATATTCCTATGACTTGGATATTCACATGAAAAACTTATCCAACGTCTTCGACAGACTCAGAACTTTTAATCTTAAATTACAACCAGATAAGTGCGAATTTCTCCGTAAGGAAGTATCTTATCTCGGTCATATCATAACAGATCAAGGTGTGAAACCGAATCCAGATAAAACCGATGCCGTCGAAAATTTTCCAATTCCTAAATGTCCAAAGACATCAAATCCTTTCTAGGTCTAGTGTCGTATTACCGACGCTTCATTCCAAATCTATCAAAATTGCTAAACCACTAACCCATCTCCTAAAAAGGACGTTCCTTCAATTGGAATAACGACCAACAACTCGCATTTGAATCCTTAAAGACAAACTAGTCTCAGCACCGATCCTCGCATATCCTGATTTCACGCAACCTTCCTACTAACTTGCGACGCTTCCAAACTATGCAATATCCGCTATACTATCCCAGGGCCCTGTAGGAAATGACCGCCCTATTGCTTATGCATCAAGAACACTAAATAAAGCTGAATGTAACTATAGCGTTACCGAAAAGGAATGTTTAGCCATTATATTTGGAACAAAACTTTCAGACCATATTTATATGGCCAAAATTCAGCATAGTTACTGACCACCGGCCCTTAAAATGGCTATTCAATTGTAAGGAGCCCGGTTCCAAATTAGTTAGATGGAGATTGAAACTCGAAGAGTTTGACTATGAAGTCGTTTATAAAAGGGCAAAATAAATAGCAATGCTGACACTTTGTCACGATATCCAGTCAATCCAATTATTCAAGATGATCCTCAACCTTCTACATCAGGTTTATCTAATGATAACCCTCTCCAAGACAGAAATCGTCCTTTGGACAGTAACGATGATTTAATAAACCTTGAAGATTTGGGTATTAGTCCTCTCAATGAACCAAATATAGATTTCAGTCCACTGTATCCTCCGACTCCACTGAATCCTCCGGCTTCTCTTGACTCTCTTCCTCCGCCGAATCCTGTCCCGTCTCTGAAACCGTCTCCGCCTTTAAATACTTCATCCCAAACACCGAGACATATTGACGAAGTGCCTTCCAACTCTAGTAAAGAATACTCTGATTTCCTAAAATCTTTTACAAACCAAAATGAGACATACAATACATACATAAAAGAACATAACGAAAGCCTTCTTAAAAGCAAAGCAAAAACCATTCTTGTTCCTGTCTCTATTGACTATGACGAATCGAATCCCTACATTGAGGACATCATATCAGCATCAGATGAGTCCATTAATGATGGTGAACGTGAACTTCATTCTTTCAAAAAACATACTATAAAAGGGAAAATTTACTATCTGCTTTTGACAAAAGTATACTACTTCGACACGTGCACCTATCCTGATATTTTTAAAACACTTAAATCAGTCAGAGATGATATCCTACTTGCAGGCGATATTAATGAAATTGCTATATCTGATTTCAGAAATCCGTTTGAACAAAATTCTTTCATTAAAATATACGGCATGCTCATGTACTTATTCAACAACACTAATATAACTATCAACATTCATCACAACACAATTATATACCCTGTTCCAACTGAAGTAGCAAAGATACTAAAGAAAATCACGACATTCCTATTGCCGGACATGTAGGTTCAAACAGAATGTATGACAGGATTAAAGAACGATACTATTGGAAAAATATGCGTTCGAAATAGAGGAATACGTAAAACTGCAAAATATGTCAGTCAAAC
Source organism: Meandrusa payeni (assembly GCA_029286785.1). Taxonomy (NCBI): domain Eukaryota; kingdom Metazoa; phylum Arthropoda; class Insecta; order Lepidoptera; family Papilionidae; genus Meandrusa; species Meandrusa payeni. The sequence continues at coordinate 539,763 of JAGSMX010000036.1, forward strand.
AAAGCTCTTCGTCAAATTAATAGAGGCTCCCATGCAGATTACTACCACTTCAACTCGCCCCTTTGACAGAATAAGTCTCGATATCGTTGGCCCTCTGCCTGAAGCTGGACTACAAAATTGAAATATATACTTACTCTTCAGGATGACCTCACGAAATTTTCCATTGCATACCCTATTTCAAATGCTACAGCAGAAGATTCCTGTGAATGCTTAGTTCACTTCATAACTCTCTTTGGTATTCCAAAATCGATACTTACAGACCAAGGGACAAATTTCACTGCCGAATTATTCAAAAGACTTGCAGATTCTTAAAATAAAACAAATTTGGTCCTCTCCTTACCACCCCAAACTCAGGGCGCTCTTGAAGAAGCCACTCAACCTTAAAGGAATACTTAAAATCCTACGTGAATGAGAACCAATCTAATTGGCACAAATTCGTCTATACTCCTATGCTCACCTATAACAGTACTGTCCACACTACTACACGTTTTACCCCTATGAACTAGTTTTTGGACATAAGCCTTTCATCCCCGATTCAATCTTTGAACTACGTTCTGACATCACTTATCCTGAATACATCAAATGCTTCACCATCGCCTTAAAATATCTAGGAGAAAGCATTGCAAAATATCCAAGGTTCAAAAGAAAGATCTAAGACTTATTACGATAAACATAGCCGCCCTGTACAATATAATGCCGGTGACTACGTTTATTTAAAAATCATCTAAGGCTTCGAAAAGCTCTCTCTCCTATATGGAAGGGTCCCTATAAAATTATAAGAGTAAATACAAATAATACCCTGACTCTCCTTATTAATCGACGTCATGTTAACCATCACTTCGACCAAGTTAAACCTGCAAATGTAAATGACTTAAATATTTGCATGTTATGAAATAAATAATAAAATCATTATATTCCTATATCCTAGCTACTAACTTACTAATTCCTATATACAATATTTTATATACTAAATCCAATTCTTTACATACAAATCAAATTAGACTAGTAATTATGATTTACAGAATTATCGTCGTTCATTGTAACGCCGTCTTAACAACTGATGACAACCATTTTGTGGAGTACATCACCGAAAGTCCTGGTATACTATTCGACTCTGTTGGCACTTTAAAGATGATTAATGACCAATTCCATATCGTTATTCCGATAGATGTGTCTCCATATAAAAGCTATATTCAGAACATCAATGACGTCTTTAACACTATCCGATTTCAATGTCGCGAAAATAAAGAAATAGATTATTCTAAGTGTCAAAACATGTTAGAACCACTAGATTCAGTATACAAAGATATTTCACGCGATTTTGATTCTATTTCACACATAGTATCTAATAGTGTATCTAAACGATCAGCATGGTTTGCCGGCGTAGGTGTTGTTTTTAAACATATATTTGGCACCATGGATGAAGATGATGCAAGTAATTATAATAAAGCCATTCAGAATCTGTATAACAATGAGAAAATTATTGCTAACTCTGTACGAAAAAATATAATTGTATCTCAAATAGCTATATCTAATATTAATCAATCCTTACATGAAATAGATATTAATGAAGCTAAACTAAACGATGCTATTCACAAAATGTCTAATGAAATTAATATTGTATCTCAAATAAGCAAGATTAATAATGTTGTTGGTATTTTACACTCCAACCTCTTAGCTCTTTCTTTTAAAATAGAAGATATACTAAATTCCATGTTGTTTGTGAAATCCAATGTACTACATCCGTCTATTTTGACTCCTAATCAATTATATAAGGATATTGTCAGTAATCTTAAGCTAATTCCTAAGTATAGAGATTTTCCAGTAAGCCTAGAACTTAATAATATTCATATTTTACTAAATGTCGCTAATTTAGTGTGCTATTATGTTGACGATAAGTTAGTTTTCGTAATTAAGTTACCTTTAGTCAGTGTTCTAGAATATAATTTGTATAAAACCATACCTCTCCCAATGTCACATGTTACTGACTCTCCTAATTCGTTTGTGATGATCTTACCTTCTGACGAGTACATAGCTGTGAGTAAAGACAAATCTTCATTCACGTATCTGAAAAGTTTGGACTCCTGTAAAACATCATAACTACCCAAACCTACCTGTGTGAAACAACTGATGTTTATATAATACCTGGAAACCCATCCTGTGAAATTGAAATTATTACAAAGTCTGTAACAACCTTACCTCAAAGTTGTCAATATAAAGTAATTCACGGTGACATAGATATATGGCATAAGCTACATAATGAGAAATTTATATTTGTCCAATCTAAATCTTCCAAACTCTCGATTGAATGCAATAACAATGATGTAACCGAACTTGTTATATCCGGTACAGGTGTACTTAATATTCCATTTAAGTGTATTGGTTATCATAAGAACTTTAAGCTAGAAAGGAAAGTCTCACCTAAGATTAATGTGCCTAGTGTTGTATCCACTTTTAATATTCTTAATGATAGTTGTTGTAATTTAAGACAAATTAGAAAACAAATCTTGCCAATTTCTAAAATACAGAATGTTAATCTAGATAATCAAAAAATATAAACATAGCCTCGGATAAAATTATTAAGGATTTAGATCTTGTACGATATCCAAGTGATTGGAATAATCATATTAGTTTTCCTATTTTAAGTGTATTAACTTGTATTCTATGTATAAGTATTTTAATTTTCTATGTTTGTAAAAAGAATGGGTACCTCAAAGGATTATGCAGTACTAATAAATTAACTATTAACAAAGAGGAAAATTCTGAAACAGAAACCGAAATAACACAACCTCGTTTGCGTATAGGTTAAACCATATTGAAAACTTATCTTTTTTTTTCCTTTCCAATAAGTTTCCTCTTAAAGGGGGGGTTGTTATATCTTCCCCTTTGTATGGCGATAGTGCGGGATAGATACATATTCCACTTATCCAGCATTTGTTGCAGACGGCTCAGTATAATATTAATAGTAAAGTAGCAGTTCACTCTCAGACTCCATTTGAGGCACTCGTTTTTTACTATAATACTAAATCCTTGTGCAAAATCAATTACTAAATCATTGTACTAAATCAATTAATTAATGTTATTGTGTAATTTCAATTCCAAATTTAAATATAAATTCTAGCAATTAAATCAGTGTTTTTAAAAGCCAATCCAGTGACGTCGTATAACAATTCGAAAACTTATCGCGAGTGGGAGGAATACAAGGTTAGGTTGGACTGCAATTATAGATGGGATTTTACCCGGGAAAAAACCCGGGGAAAGTTACCAAATGGGATAATATTCGGGTTTTTTCATATTTAGCATAAGTTTCTTCTATGTAATGTGTAGATACATGTATATATCAAATAGTACGTACTATTTATGTACTATTACTACTAGTTAGAGCTAATCTTACTTTATTTATTTTCATCTAATATATAAAATTCTCGTGTCACGGTGTTCGAACTTGAACTCCTCCGAAACGGCTCGACCGATTTTTGTGATCCTTAGCGTGATTGTCGGCCAGGGTGGAGAATCGGCCAACATCTATTTTTCATCCCCCTAAATGTTAAGGGTAGTCCACCCCTAAATTTTTGTTTTTATTTTTTAGGCAAAATTTTTGTTTTTATTTTTTAGGCAAAATTTTTTGTTTTTATTTTTTTATGACACAGCATACAAAAATACATACAACCCTAAATTTTCACCCCTCTGAGATCAACCCTTATTTTTTATTTGTTAATTAAAAACTTTAATTTTTTGGCAAAATTGCAATCCTGATAGAACACCAGCTGGAGAGCATGTACGTAGATTCAACGCACCTGTTGTTGACGACGTTGCTGGAATTATTGTTGGCGACCGTACAGCTGCGCGACAAATCGTGATTCGAAGAAGAAATAATGATCTTCAGTTCATCAGTGATACCCATCGTTCATATGACGCTCTCCAATATCCACTAATTTTCTGGAAGGGACAAGATGGATATTGCGTAAACATTAAACAACGAGATCCCGTAACAGGTAATTCTTTCATTATTAAGAACCCAACTATTTTATTATTAAAGAATAAATCTTCAATTAATTTAAATATATATTATTACAGGAGCTGAAACAAATAAGAACGCGTTAGCTCGAAGGATTTTATTCATATCGTTTGATGATTAGACGTGGCCGAGATAATATCATTTTACGATGTCGTGAGCTTTGCCAACAATTTATGGTCGACATGTATGCGAAGATAGAGAGTGAACGACTACGATACTTGCGATATAATCAACAGAAGCTGCGTGCAGAAGAATATATTCACTTGCGAGATGCTATTGCGAACAACGCTGACACTGCCGAAATTGGTAACTCCGTTATCTTACCATCATCGTACGTAGGTAGTCCACGTCACATGCAAGAATACATTCAGTATGCTATGACTTTCGTGCGTGAATATGGACGACCGTGTCTTTTCATTACTTTTACATGTAATCCAAAATGGCAGGAAATTACATCATTGCTATTGCCAGGACAAAATGCAATACATCGTCATGACATTACAGCACGTGTGTTTAAACAAAAATTAAAGTCTTTAATCAGCTTCATTACCAAATTGCATGTATTTGGCCCCACACGTAGTTGGATGTATTCAGTTGAGTGGCAAAAGCGTGAATTACCTCATGCACACATTTTAATATGGTTCGTCGACAAAATACGCGCTGAAGACATCGATAGTTTGATTTCTGCAGAGATTCCAGATCCGTCTACTGATCAATTACTGTTTGATATCGTTACTACAAACATGATTCATGGTCCATGCGGAAATCTGAATCGTTCATCACCTTGCATGGTAGATGGAAAATGTACAAAGCGTTTTCCTAAAGATTTCACTAACGATACGGTCACACATGTTGACGGATATCCAATATATCGTCGAAGAAGTACCGAAAATGGCGGACAATCTTTCATTAAAACTATGCAGACAACAACAACTATGTAACAACGCAGACATTGACAATCGTTGGGTGGTACCATATTCTCCTCTGCTGAGCAAAACATTTAATGCTCATATTAATGTTGAGTCATGCAGTTCGGTGAAGAGTATCAAATATATTTGCAAGTATGTGAATAAAGGAAGTGATATGGCTGTATTTCGGATTGAAAATAATAATGTTCATTCTCCTCCGTTGAATCAAAATGATGAAATTACGAATTACCAAATTGGCCGGTATATCAGTAGTTCCAATGAAGCTGTCTGGCGTATTTTTCACGAACGATACAGCGCTTGATCGTGCTATAAATCCACCGAAAACTACGCTCACCGAATTTTGTGAACTGTGCGATCGTGCGGATGCTTTTCGTGCCTTCGCACTAACACTGCTCTATTCTGAAGTTCCGCGGTATTTTACATGGGCTCAATCGAAAAAATGGATACCCCGCAAGCAAGGGATACCAGTTGATGTGTGCCCCGGTTTATTCAAATGTTGTGGGATAATCACAAAGATTCAATGACTGATGATATATTGTATCGACATCGTACAAGGTGCAATGATCTAACAATATCATTCAGTGAAGCAATGTAAAATGAAGCATTGATTGCTATCGAGGATCTTTGCATTGCTATTGCGAATTTACCAATCAGTCATTTCGGTATGAGCTCACCGAATCGAAGTGCATCTGATTTACTCAACACAGATATAAATCGTGAACTACAGTACGATACTGTACAAATGGCGAGCATTGTTAGCCGCAATGTTCTACTTAATTTCTACTTAATGATGAACAAAAAATTATCTACGACCGCATCATGCTGGCAGTTTCGGCAGGACAAGGAGGATTCTTTTTTTTAGATGCACCAGGTGGGACTGGCAAAACATTTCTTATTTCGCTACTTCTTGCCGAGATATGATCAAAAAATGGCATCGCATTGACCGTTGCATCTTCTGGCATTGCAGCAACTTTATTAGATGGAGGCAGAACAGCTCATTCAGCATTTAAGCTGCCGTTAAACATTCAAAAGAATCCAGATGCAATGTGCAACATAAAAAAAACAATCGTCTATGGCCACAGTGCTGAAACAATGTAAAATTATTATCTGGGATGAATGCACTATGGCACACAAACATTCGCTTGAGGCATTGCATAGGACATTAAAGGATATAAAAAACAACGATAAACTATTTGGCGGCACTTTGTTACTCCTTTCAGGTGATTTCAGACAAACACTTTCCGTTATTCCGCGTTCAACCTACGCTGATGAAATCAACGCGTGCTTAAAATCATCGCGACTATGGCGTAATGTTGAAAAAGTACAACTGACGGTGAACATGCGCGTTCAAATGCTTCAGGATCCATCCGCCAAAACTTTCTCTAAACAACTGTTAGATATTGGCGATGGGAAAGTTGCTGTACATGAAAATACTGGATGCATAAAATTACAGACGGACTTCTGCACAATCATCGACTCGCAAAATAGTCTCATCGATCACATATTTCCCGACGTACACACACAATATGCAAATCATAAGTGGCTGGCAGAAAGAGCGATCTTGGCAGCTAAAAATGTGGACGTCAATGGGTTAAATTTAAAGATACAACAGCTGTTGCCTGGGACTTGGTGTCATATAAATCTATCGATGCAGTTTGCGATACCAACGAAACTGTGAATTATCCAATTGAGTTCTTAAATTCATTGGATTTGCCAGGTAAGCATCATTTACAATTGAAGGTTGGATCTCCGATTATTCTACTTCGAAACGTAAACCCACCACGGCTATGTAATTAAAAAATTAATGAAAAACGTTATTGAAGCCATCATCTTGAATGGCAAGTTTCAAGGCGAAAATGTGTTGCCACGAATCCCTATGATTCCTACAGATGTGCCAATTGAATTCAAACGCACTCAATTCCCAATTAGATTGGCATTCGCTATGACAATCAATAAGTCACAAGGACGAACATTGTCTGTATGTGGCTTAGATTTGGAAACAACGTGCTTCTCCCACGGACAAATATATGTGGGATGTTCACGCGTGGGAAAACCATCCAGTTTGTTTGTGTTGGCTAAAGACGGACTAACCAAAAATATTCTCTCTCTCTCTATTCTATTTATCTCTCTATCTATCTCTACTCTATTGCGCTAAGAGATTTTTTTTTCAACTGCCATAATTGATAGTAAAAATATAAATATTTATTTTTGATGTTTAGATAGCTATCAAAGACTGTTATTTAAAATATATTCGTTACTCTAATAAAGATTTATTTATTAACCTAAATAAAACATACTTTTATTCTTTATAATGCATTCGATTATAAATACTTCCCCGCACACTTATAGTAGATAATTATTTTTATTTAACTATAAAAATGTTTCCTAGAAATAACATACATGGCAAAACAACGTTTGCGGGTCAGCTAGTTTCATTATAATATTATCAGGTATATGAAAAAGTTTGAGCTTCAACTTTTATTTTAATATATTATCTTCAATCCTTTATTTAAGACTCTTGAGCTATCAAGGCTCTACTTGACTTAAAGGCGAAGTAGCTATGACTGGGACAGTGAGTTTCTGCCTTAGAGCTAATTTCTCACAACACTAGTTATTGTATTGTTTCGTAAAATTTATAGTAAAGCTGCAGATGAGAATGATATGACCACCTTTTGATCAAAACTTTCAACAATAAATAAAAAATAACTTGAATCGACACTCTCCTATTAGGAGCCAATTTAGGAGCCCTCAACTTCTCTCTCTCTCAGAAAAAATATCAAACGAAATAGTCAAGTAATCTAAAGAGATATTGGATTGGAACATTTCATCCAAGAAAAATCTTACATAATGCTGAGGCCAATATTTACAAGAAAGAAAAAATCTAAATGCAATGGAAGTCTCAACTCTCTCGAACTTGTAACTGTGTCCTTCTCATGTCTGCCACCAAACTGATATTAAAAATCCTGGCAGATACATGAATATTAGACCTTGGACAACTACAGAAGTCTGTCTCCCTCAGTATGTCCGGAGTGTTACTGCAAGCTAAATTGTCATCCAATTTGATTGATTAATTTGCCTATACCATTTGAAAACAACATCATATGGTATTGTTAATATGGAATTGAGACAGTTCTCAATTCTTTGGTATTCAATTTCCTTATAATATTTAAAACAATTTACTTTGACTTATTCAATTTCTGAATTAATCTTGCAAAAGGAGAGGAAGATAAGGAGATGTATAATTTGTAGAAGATTTGACTATCCAACTAAAGCTACAAGAATCTTAATTTTACAAGTAAATTACAATCAGGGAAGTTAAACTCCACAAAGTATTCTATCTGCTCATGTCATAACCAGGGCAATAACATACACAAAGAAACAAATACAAGAGCTAAGCGTCAATAGCCTAATGGTTTAGGGCTCGGTCTGCGAATCATAAGGTCGTAGGTTCGAATCCACCATTTGGCTATTGACGAGAACCTACTCCTAGAACGAGTTAAAGCTTAGTTGGAATGGTTGACAAGTTAGTAATATTTATCAATTCAGCTTTTCTATTTTTAAATTCAAAAAACATTCCACAACTTCACATTGAAGTGTGTCACCAACGAGCCATCAAACAAACCATATCGGCAGGACATCACCGTAACGACTTTTAGTAATATGACACAAGTAACCCATTTTGCAACACACAAATAAACAGACGAAACGACAATACACCCCAAAGATTAAGGTCTAATATTAAGATCCATCCATGCACGTAATTTATAGATATAGCACGTATTTTATCAATACAATATATACATCCTTTCTAGGCCAGAAAACATGAACGAAAAAACAATTTAAGAAAAACCACAAGACTTATTATGTCGAAAGGCAAAGCTCATAGAGCTAACCCACTTCATATTTTACCTAACTAATCGGAAAATACTGTAATTTGAGAAATATGCAAATGATTTCATCTTCTTATTTAATAAATATGCTACTATAACCTTAAACTAAGGAAAGGCAATTTATACAACAATGTCAATTTGTATAACCACATGTTGACAAAATCCATCATCCTTTTCGCTTCATTTATTAGAATCTGCGTATCGTGAAGTCAAAAATCGAGCAAATCCACTCCTAATAATTATATAAATTGCACTATAATTAAAACAGAATTAATTATATACGTACAATTGTAGACTTACAAAACCACACAAAATCCTGTAATCCTGTATTTGTCTCTGTGTCAATTTCAAAGAGTAAATCGGGCTCGTTTATTTTACTAGATGGCAATCATTGACATATTATGACATAAATGTAAGATGTAGTGTGTTCGCTTTACTTTTATGTATTTTAGGTAATTTTTAATTTTTAGGGTTATAGAGATATTTGATATCAAATGCTATTTTTAGATGGCGCCCTTGATTAAATAGGGTGTCACATTTAAGGTTTACTTTCATTAAATCTATTAAATTTCAATTCTAAAAACTTATTAAAGAACAATATCCTGTATTTACCTACGTCATTTTCAATGAGTAAATCGGACTCGTTTATTTTAGTAGATGGCAATCATTGACATATTATGACATAAATGTAAGATGTAGTGTGTTCGCTTTACTTTTATGTATTTTAGGTAATATTTAATTTTTGGGGTTATAAAGATATTTAATATCAAATGGCATTTTTAGATGGCGCTTTTGAGTAATTAGGTTTTCACATTGATGGTTTATTATTTCCTTTTAAACTGTTATATTTCAATTCTAAAAAGACATTAAAGAACCCAATATTTTTGTAAATATATCCTATTTTGTAAACACTCGTAATTTTATTACGCTTTAAAGCTTGAATTCTGGAATCATAATTATAATAATAGTAATTTGGGATGAGTAATAATCCCGTTGTTGTATTATTAGTTGTATGATTCGAGTATATAATTATAGTAAATAATCTATACACCAAAAGCGGATCACAAAAAAAAAGGAGAATTGAAAAAATGGCGCGGGGACTCATGGAGGGGATCATCTAACTTACATTTTCATTTTTATCTTAGACGTAATAAATGTATGTGTTTTAAAAAAGACTTGGCTTAAAGGTCTTGTTACCAAGCCATAAAATATTCATCATCATCACAACAAAAAAATAGTCGACATCTGTCAAACAGCAAGTTTCAAACTCAATTAGCGAATTTAATAGGCCACACCAGTAAGTTTTATAACATGGCAACTCCAAACGTAATAATTTAATATTTTTTTGTGACGAACTTCAAAGCTGGCCAAAGAAGCTGGCAGGGGTCGGAAAGTCTCATAGAAGCCCGTACTTTTGGATTTAACAGCGACATCTCTGACTAATTCACTGGAACTAGCATCTATTTATTTGATGCCAAAATAGATGTCACTGGCGCTGCGTACAAGATTGCCTTTTGCGAATGGCTGATATTTGTCGTTGTTTGAACAAGTTTCTACTTTTGAAAATATTCTTTCCGTGGTAAGTACGTCGAGTAATTTCTCCTCCCATTTCTGCTCGTAAGTAGCCAAGTACTTTTACGATAGTATTTATCGTTTGTTTAGTAGTATAATCGTGTGTAGTGATTACTAGAGCGCAGGGATGTTCATGCAAAAATATATCGATATATTTATCAAATAAAAGATGATTTATCAAAATCAGTTTCATCCAGTCGAAAGCACAAAGAAAAATACTTTCTATTTATTATTAGTTTAAGGTACGATCTACGAATCGTAAGGACGTGGGTTCGAATCCACCATTCGACTATTGATGCGAACCATCTCCTAGCACAAGCTTAAGCTTAGAATGAGAAGAATGTTAGTAATATTACTGAAAAAAAAGAAATATTGCTAGCTTTAGCTAGCTTTTAGCTTTCTCAAAAAAGAACCTCCTTTGAAGTCGGTTAAAATATTGTAACCACTTTATTTATCATAATACATTTTAAGATGCCGCTACATTTATAAAGTGTAGACGGAGGTATCGTAGCCAGCGGCAGCCACCTGTCTGTCTATCCAGGCTCGTAGACCCGCTACATTGGCGTACACCCCAGGGGTGTCTTTCTCCCCACACCCTATGCCCCAGGAGACAATACCGCTTTGTACGTAACGCTCGTTTTGAGACTGAAAAAGAAATAAGACGGTAGTTATTTTTGCAGCAAATAATTCTAGCGCTGAGCGAAAAGTGGAAGGAATAGCCGAGCATGTGTACAGTCGCGCACACAATTATTCATTTCTCCAATCTCACTCCGTTTCTACAGATTATAAATAAAGTGTTTTTGTCTGTACTGTTTTATGTCTTTTTTATCCGTGAAATAGCAACCGACCGAGTCGTGGTTCCGCCCTCTCGGATCGGAATGCTTACGCGTAACATAGTAACCGTCAAAGCCGAGGTTACCCCTCACCGGGGATCCTTGTGTCGAGTTACTAGCAATAGAGTTCAGGCTAAGCGACCTAAGAGCTATGCCACCTCTCAATCCGGTGAAGCAGTCAAGGCCGGCTTCTCTGAACAATCTGTGTAGTTCGTCATAAAAGAATGACAAGTTCATACATACTATAACACGTAAAACTTTTACCCCAACCCCAATGTTAAAATTATCTTTTCCTTGAATATGCTCCTTCAACTTTAGCTATTTCTTAAATTAAATATTTACTGCTTTTGTAATAGCATTGTTTCGTGTATGTTACTTGCATTGCCCCAAAATATTATATGAATTTGAAAATGGCGAACTACACCGATTGGCCAGAGAAGCTGGCCTTGACTGCTTCACCGAATTGAGAGGTGGCACTGCTCTTAGGTCGCTTAGCCTGAACCTCTATCGCTAGTAACTCGACACAAGGGTCCCCGGTGGTATGTTTTATGTCTATGCTAGTTCATTTAAGCTAGTTATTACTATATAGAGCCGTGGTAGCTCAGTGTCCGGGCGGTTGGCTCTTGTTGCATAGTACGCTAGCAACCCGAGTTCGATCCCCGGTGCCGGCACCAATAAATTTGCTGTTGCAATTTCATGTGCTGATTAACCACACGCTCGGCGGTGAAGGAAAACATCGTGAGGAAACCTACATGTCTTAGAAAATTTTTCTAAGGCATGTGAAGTCTACCAATCCGCACTAGGGCCGCGTGGTGGACTATGCCCTTATACTCTCTTTACAGAGAAGGCCTGTGCCCAGCAGTGGGACATATATATAAAGGCTGTAACTTTAACTTTAACTTTTTACTATATAATATAACTATCGTACCCAGCCCGCTTCGTCGGGGTCTTCTTTATTTTATTTAAACAATAAACTTACATAATTAAATATTGAATTTAACGCTCACAATATATTAAATTATTAATTTCTCTTCTGTACTCTTCTCGAGCGGGTGAAGATACCTGCACCCATGTGTGCATTCTTATCATTTATACAAAAACATATCGGGCTCAAGTTAATGTCAGAAATGAAAGTACGACGTATGGCTTGTTTAAAAAACTGCCACATTATGAGTTTACAAATATATAACAAAATACCGAGGGTAATGAGAGAACTACCATTGCAGCGATTTCAGAAGACGTTCATACAGTGGCTAATTCATAACAGTTTTATTCTCTTATAGAAGAAAAGTGACATTAGTGCGTGAAGTGATTTTTAAGTGTTAAATTTGTAAAAGAGATTATTTAAATTGTTGATTAGATCCGATGTATTATATTTGCATGCCGGTTAGGCGAAATATGCTAGTGCCTAACTAAAACTATTCATCATGTCAGTTACAATATTTCCCGCAAATAAACGTTTATTATTATTATTGACAGTTCAAAAGAGGAGTGCTCCAATCGTCACCAAACTTTACAGGATTACTCGTCAAGTCAATCTGAAGATTCCCTAAAACATACAACTGACATTTTATAATATATAGTTTTTGTTATTTTTTAAATATTTCCAGTTTGTTTTCTTTTATGTGTGTTTTAAGGCTTTTTGGAGAGTGTGGTGAAGAACTACATGATCTAATTCCCCCATCCCCGTTCCACCATCGCACTTCTAGACGAACTGCGGGATTCCATCCTTTTGTTGTGAACATCCCTCAAACTCGAACGAAGCGATTTGCTTCGTCTTTCATTCTTCGTACAGCAAAGGACTGGAATAGTTTGCCCGTGTCTGTCTTTCCTTCCAATTACAATGTGGGTATTTTCAAGAGTAGAGTGAATAGGCATTTACTAAGCTAGTGCGCCTTACCATCCAGGACTGCATTTCCACTTAACATCAGGTGGGATCGTAGTCAAGCACTTGTTTAGAAATAATAAAAAAAAAATTACAACTGTAACTGAGGTAACAAGTGTCATTGTATTTTTTAAATCTTTTGTATTTTTTTTAATCTGTAATAGTGTTTACTTTGTTGGTGTGACTTATAAATAAGTCAATGTAAATGTGGAGACTGACGAATGTCTAACGGTCCGAAGGTAGAATGGGGATGGGGGAATTAACTCGTGCAATTCCTCGTGCACACTCTCCAAAATGTAATCTGTAAAACATCGAAATTAATGAAATATCGATATATATCGTGAACTTCTTTCTTCTATTCAATAGTATCATACCGGAACTGGGCATACGAGTGGCGAGCCTCCATCCCCTATGCAGGTATCCTTGCCGTCCTCCCCACCAGCACATATGAAACTGGAGTGCAGCTTGAAGTGATAGCCCAGACGCGTGCGACGCAGCTGCTTCTGGCATATCTGCTGCTCCACCAACGGCAGTTCCACCTGATGAATTGAATAATACACATTTAATCACACGAAAATATACTATAAATATAGTATTAAAAAAGCACTCTGACCTTGACCCTTCTACAAATAGCAATCAAATTACAGTTAGTAATTCCCCTTAGATGTTAGGAGCGTTGCTGGAGTTTCTTCGGCCACTTCTTCTCCCAGCGCCAACGCTTCCCGAAGTGGCACTCAAAGTTAGTTTAGCTTTTGAATGTCTCTTAGATTATCCGTGAAATAGCAACCGACCGAGTCGTGGTTCGGCCCTCTCGGGCGCCCTCGGATCGGAATGCTTACGCGTAACATAGTAACCGTCCAAGCCGAGGTTACCCCTCACCGAGGGGACCCTTGTGTCGAGTTACTAGCAATAGAGGTTCAGGCTAAGCGACCTACGAGCTATGCCACCTCTCAATCCGGTGAAGCAGACAAGGCCAGCTTCTCTGGCCAATCTGTGTAGTTCGTCATTAAAAAAACAAAGTTAGTAATAGGAGAGACACTACGGAGTATGCAAGCCTGTATCAACACAAATCTTCTTTGAAAAAACTTCTATACCTTTAGCATAAATAAATTGTATAATAAGGTAAATAAATCTATATATATATAAAGAGAATGTGTGTGTTTGATCTGTATAAGCCCCGAAACGCCTGGACCGATCTCAATGAAACTTTCAGGGAATCTTCGGATTGAGCTGACGAGTAATCCTGTTAAAGTTTGGTGACGATAGCACGATTTTTGAATTGTCAAATACAGCTTTTATTTACTATGATGATATTCTATTGTTTTATAATATAAATTTGTATTGACACATGCGTTGTGTATATTTATGTTATTATGAACCAAGCTATCAATTTTTTTTCACAAAATATTAGTAACATTCTTGTTAACCATTCCAACTAAGTTGCAAGGAGATGGTTCATGTCAATAGTCGAATGGTGGATTCGAACCCACGACCTTACGATTCGCAGACCGTGCCCTAAACCATTAGGCTATTGGCGGAAGCGCTTGGTTTGACGTAAACTAAATTAAACGTGTGTGTGAATTTCCTCTAAAAAGACTTAGTAAAGCTACCATCCAGGGGTCAAAGTTTGGTGACGATAGCACGATTTTTGAACTGTCAAATACAGCTTTTATTTACTATGATGATATTCTATTGTTTAATAACACAAATTTGTATTGACACATGCGTTGTGTATATTTATGTCATTATGAACCATATTGAAGTACAATGAAGTATATTGAAGTGTAATGAAGTAATGACGTTAAGTTCTAAATATTATCCAAGTTTACGTAAGTAATTTATTTCAGTTAGCTAGCGTCTTTATCTTCCGAGATATTCAAACTAATTAGGAGAAAAACAAACCTTTTTTAATATCACTTGATACTTTTCTTTGGCTTCAAATTGAGTCTTCCCCCAGCCGGATGCCAAGCAAGTAGTGCCGGGGAGTGGTACCTGGGCTGCATTTGGCAGACAGGCCAGTCCCACATTGGGCGCCAAATCCATTGGCTGACTAAGAAACAGTAACGCGACGTCGTTACGCAAATTTTCTGTAATTACACAAGACGTGAAATAAGTATATTTACGAGCAAACACAACAAAGACGGACTTCAAATCGAATCAAACGTTTTAGCGTTTACGCTATAACGCGCGGACGCCCCCTTTGTATTTCCGAATTATCGTAGGAATATTACGAAATATTAATCAGAGATTGACCAAATTATCATCAAACTACTCTTGAAGAGTATCAAGAAACTACTCCTTTCTAATAAAAATGATGTCGAAATCGGTTGCCGTGATATTGAGTAATTCGTTACGAGATTACTCAGTTACTAGCTATAGCAGCCCTGTAGTACTGGGCTCTCAAGAATAAGACTACGGTATCCCCTGCCTGTCGTACAAGGCGACTAAAAGGGGCCTCGGGTTCACTGGGCGACAAGGGTGAGGTCTTTGTCATCCACCGAGGTGGACCCGGGAAGAAGGGACACCGGGGAGGTTTTAGTGGGTAAAAATCCCAATTATTTCCTCCCCGTTAACAACGATAAAAAAAAGTTACTAGGTATAGAGGTTTAGGCTAAGCGACCTAAGAGCTCTAGCCACTTCTCAATCCGGTGAAGAAGTCACTGCCAGCTACTCCACTAAAACCTCCCCGGTGGCCCTTTCCTCGGTGCATGACGAGGGGCTCCGGGGTCTCCAGTGGAACGCACCGGAGCCCCCCTGCACTGTGCTCGTGGAGAGCACGTCCCGGGGGGGAGAGGTTACTCCCTCCCCCCCTGTGCCCTCGCAGCGCAAGGCGACACGGGCCAGCCGATGTCGCCTTCTTCCCGGGTCCACTTTGGTGGACAACTCAGGCCCCCACCCTTGTCGCCCAGTGAACCCGAGGCCCCTTTTAGTCGCCTTGTACGACAGGCAGGGGATACCGTAGTCTTATTCTTGAGAGCCCAGAACTACAGGGCTCACTGCCAGCTACTCTGGCCGACATGATCCTCAAACAAAAAATAGATCAAAAGTCCTAGGGTTACTCTTGTTAAAGTCGCGATGCACGACGATGCTGGCTACGTCACGGTCCTGGTGAGGGTAAGGCTCCTTATTGGTCTGCGTGTCCCACTCGCCGGCGCGCGCGTGCAGTCTGCTGGAGTTGATGATCGAGTGGGCCGCAGTCAGCACCACGCTCGGATGGATGAGGGAACCGCCGCCCACATAAACGTGGCGTCTGCTAGCACCACCAATAGGCAGCTGGCTTCTGTTGGAGAATATATTTTACAATACCGACACTCACGCCAGTCATCCAAAGGGGTAAGTTGTAATGGACTACCGCGGCATTGTACGTTGTTTCTAGGTTTATTATAATAATAATAATAAATAATCTTTATTGGTCACCAAAGAAAATGATTCAAAAATGAAACGTGAAGTCCCTGACCCCTGAGCTAGGTACTATTGGACCTGTGTTTCAGGAGTCAGTGTCTTCTCCCATAAGCAACCAAAATGCTTGGATTTCTAAAAAGAAACACAAAGGACTTTAAAAGCACTACAGTAATTATCACTCTATATAACGCCTTAGTACGTTCACACCTTGAATTCGCCAGTGCCTCTTGGAATCCAGTATATAGTTCACATTCTCAGCGAATAGAAAATGTCCAACGTGCATTTACACGACATCTTGCGTTCGTCTCGCGTAACACATATCGCAGATATCCTTATAGTGACAGATTAAATTATTTTCATATGCATACTTTGTGTAATCGCCGCAAAATGTTAGATGGCGAAATAAAAAGTACACTGGTACTCGAAAACATTCACATTAGAGTGCCATTCAAATATCCAAGGAGTCGTCGTTATAGGATTTTTGATGTGCCGCAATCTAAAACCAACCTACTGTCACACTCGCCCTTGCCAAGGATTTCCGCTACATATAACACTAAGTCCACGTCGGTTGACATTTTTCTAATTCACGCAAGTTGATCCACACCTTAGTGTTAAAAATTGTGCAGTGATTTTGGCTAATTTAATTAATTTAGTAGTTATATTTCTATTACTTTATCATTTAATAAAATATTTTTGTAAGTATTAATAATAAAATCGTTACGTTTCTTTATAGCGAATGTTGTGTACACCTGTAATTGGCATACACAACAGGACTTAGTTTGTAAACTTGATTATTACAACAATGTATGCTTGTGTAATGCTGTTGGTGTATCTTAGTAAATAAATAAATAAATTTAAAAATACAATATGAGCATAACAATATTTTAAAAAATGTGTGTATGTGTGTGTGTAAATGTGTTTTTTGTGTATGTCCCTCAGCTTTATATGATACTAAATTAGGAGGCTTTCAGACTAAATATAATTTAACTCTAGTAAATACAGTTTATTATAAATGTAACTTTAAGTTCCTCTTAAAGTGCGTCTCCAACAAGCCAAAGTTGGCAGTAAATCCACCATATCTCTCTCTGTCTCTTGCGAGTCGAAACAGAAGGGCGGCACTCGCATTTTTTTTTGACGAACTAACACAGTTGGCACAGAGAAGCTGGCCTTTACTGCTTCACCGGATTGAGAGGTGGGACAGTTCTTAGATCGCTTATCCTGAACCTCTAATGGCACTCGCAATTCAGGTCCACTCTCTCATGTTCCGCAGTCATGATTTCTTTCTACGACCAACACTTCTAAATTTACCATACAGTGACTTAATTAAACTCTACCATTCTTATCATCATTTTCTTCCCATATTCATGCTTCTTAACTTTAAGGAGCTATGACATAACTAATCCTATATTGCAAAAAACCTATCAATAAAGATTCTCCCATACGATTATTAGTTCCCTACCAATGTTTATTAAAAAGCTTAATAGCCTAATGGTTTAGGATGAAGTTTGCGAATCGTAAGGTAGGTTGGAATCCACCATTCGACTATTGACGTGAACCATCTCCTAGCACAAGCTTAAGCTAAGTTGGATTGGTTAACAAGAAAAGGAAATATTGCTAGCTTTCTTTGAAAAAAAAAAAAAATATACACTACATGTCTATACCAATAAAGCACTTTTGTTTCATGACAACTTTTCAGTAGAGGTTAAGTAGTCGTAAGTTACTTCAGTAAAGTTTAAGCTTTATATATCAGAAAGATACCCGCCTTCTGTGGGAAGGCGGCGGTTATGGGATTCTTACCCACTAAAACATCCCCGGTGGCCCTTTCCTCGGTGCATCACGAGGGGCTCCGGGATCTCCATTTGAATGCACCGGAGTCCCTCTGCACTGTGCTCAAGGAGAGTACGTCCCGGAGGGAGGTTACTCCCTCCCTCCTGTCCCCTCGCAGTGCAAAGCGACACGGGCCAGCCTATATCGCCTTCTTCCCGGGTGTACCTTGGTGGACGATTCAGGCTCCCACTCTTGTCGACCAGTGAACCCGAGGCCCCTTTTAGTCGCCTTCTACGACAGGCAGGGGATACCGTAGTCTTATTCTTGAGAGCCCACAACTACAGGGCTGATATACGTTTTTACATGTTTCAACTTGCATAGGTGCTGTGAAAGATGTGTTAGAGTTATTTAAACTTTTTTTGTTGGTGACTGGGCAAAATCTTTAACAAGATACCCAGAAGGCAGGATTATGTGAGGATCTAACACACTGGAACACCCCCGGTGGCTCTTGTTCGGTGCGTGCCGAGGCTCCGGGATCTCCATTTGAACGCACCGGAGTCCCTCTGCACTGTGCTCTGGAGCACGTCAAGGTTACTTCGATTTTCGTGCGACACGGGACCACTAGTGTCGCCTTCATCCCGGGTCCATAGCGGACAAAGGTCTCCATTTTATCACCCGTCAATCAACGACAGGCTGGGGATACCATAGACTTATTCTAAAACAGCATAAAGCTAAGCTTTTAGCTACATCAGCCATTCTATGCCAACAAAATTAATAGTCATAAACAAATTAATAATCGTAACAACAGTATTATAGCATTATTAGACCACATACGCCAACACGGCGACCATCCATGGGAACTCTGCGAACTTGGCCTCGCCGTCCACGTCACCAATGGTGATCATTCCCACGCCATTTGGGTTTCGCCAGCCGCATCCCGCCCGCTGGAACACATTGTACAACTTTCCTTCCGCACTAGTATATCTACGATTAACACTAAGACAAAACAAAACTTAGATATGAATCTTTACGCATATATAATGGGCACGTTCACTCCTACGAACATCCCTTTACCAGCTCAATCGCATGCTCTTTCCTCGGAAAACTAGCGGGTAACTTAACTCCGTGTGGACAACGGAAGACATCTGCACAAACATCTGTGCGGGTTCGCTCACAGCACGCACGTCCAGACGTGCGCGGCAGATTCACAATTCTCTTTTAGTTAGAATAGTTCTTCTCCTCGACCTCTGTCTCAACTAAGATCGAGTGGTCAGGAGGGCGTAGTAGATAGATTCGTGGCTGACGCTTGAGGGATTAGCCTCGACGTAAAATAGTTATTTCTAAAAAATCCGTCCTAAACGGTACTCTAGAACAGGGGAGCAGTCTCCCCCTACGTTGATTACCCGGGTAATGGAGTCAATACCCCAAGGCCCGTAACCTGCGAGGTTCCCTGATCCTAGTAGACGTCCGACGTGACTCCGACGAACGCACGAACATCTGTTCTAGGAGACTTATGTTAATTGAAAATAAATAATAGTTAATCCTTTCCCAATAAAAAAAGCTAAATAATTCCTTATTATATAAGCTATCTGCCAGTGAAATTCCCATCAAAACTACAAAATATAATATATAGACGATTGGTTCAGGATAAGAACAAAATGTCCGGGAATACTTGATTTGATTGCTCCTAACAGTATGTTGTAGATACGGGTTGGCCAGAGAAGCTGGCTTTTACTGCTTCACCGGATTGAGAGGTCGCATAGCTCTATAGCAAGAAACTAGACAGAGTGAGAGATAACCTCGGCTTGGACAGTTACTATGTTACTCGTGAGTATTCAGACCCGAGAGCGCACGCGTGGGCCGAACCACGGCTTGGTCGGTCGGGAGAATTTAAGCTAAGCTAACTTGAAAGCACATAGCGGACCTGCCCAAGTCAGGCGTAAATAACTTCAAAAATGGTGTCTTACCTGTACGCCAGAAGTGGAGACGGGTTGGGTGACATCTTGAACGTCAGATGGAAGACAGCATAGGTCGAGGTATGAGGTACAAGGTCCGTCGCGGATTCTGTGAAAATAAATTGAACATTAAACACCGTACTGACATAATAAATGTCAGAGTTATGATTTATAGTAGAGGAATCGTTAAAGTTTTTCACGTACAAAAACTATAAATCAGAAGAAAAAATGAAATAAAATTAAAGTTACAGCCTTTATATATATAATATATATGTCCCACTGCTGGGCACAGGCCTTCTCTGTAAAGAGAGTATAAGGGCATAGTCCACCACGCACACCTAGTGCGGATTGGTAGACTTCATGCCTTAGAAAATTTTTCTAAGACATGTAGGTTTCCTCACGATGTTTTCCTTCACCGCCGAGCGCGTGGTTAATCAGCACATAAAATTGCAACAGCAAATTTATTGGTGCCGGCACCGGGGATCGAACTCGGGTTGCTAGCGTACTATGCAACAAGAGGCAACCGCCTGGACACTGAGCTACCACGGCTCTACAAATAAAATTATTTTATAATAATTGTTTGATGTTGAATTTCTGGACTTATTTCGAAAAAAGCTAATACCATGATAACAGAAAAAATGGTCCACTTTTGCGTAATGCTTATAGGGGTTTAAAATCGCAAATAGTCCTAACACCTCCTAATGGTATATGTCGAATTACCATAAGTTAAAGTTACAGCCTTTATATATGTCGCACTGCTGGGCACAGGTCTTTTCTGTAAAGAGAGTATAAGGGCATAGTCCGCCATGAGGCCCTAGAATGTGGATTGGCAGAGTTCACATGTCGTAGAATTTTTTTTTAAGATATGTAGGTTTCCTCGCGATGTTTTTCTTCACCGAGCGCGTGGTAAATCAGCACATAAAATTGCAACAACAAATTTATTGGTGCCGGCACCGGGCATCAACTGGGATTGCTAGCGTACTAGCGCCAACCGCCCGGACATTGAGCTGCCATGCCTCTTACCGATCTTACGAATTACCAATATTCCTACATAATACCCTATAATAAATCCTCGTTTAAAAGTATTAGCTATTAGTCTAGATCAAAGATGACGTCTTGGTATTTAACTAATGGTGTCTGCTTACCTGATATCGATGATAGTGCTGCCATCTGTGTTTATAATGTTGTTCTCGTTGCAGAGGTAGAACTTCACGCACTCCCCTTGCTGGTTCTCTGTTGTGACGCATTTCTCTATCTCTGTGCGAAGAATGACAATGTTGTTGACGTTTTATTGACTAACTTACACTTATATGTCAGAAAACTTGGCTCAAACAGTTTCAACGGAATGCGAGGTGGGATAGCTCTTAACTTAGCTAAATAAACGACGCACTTTGGCATTTTAAAGAAACATAGTAACTGACGACGACCAAGACGAGGTCATCCACCAGGGGGACCCTTGTGTCGCGTTAATAGTTATAGAGGCTCAGGCTAAGCGACCTAAGAGCTATACGAAGTCGAGTGATTCTGTAAAGTTTGGTGACCATCGAAGCACGTCTCTTTTTGAACTGTCAAATACAGCTTTTATTTACTATGATGATATTCTATTGTTTTATAACACAAATTTGTCTTGACACATGCGTTGTGTATATTTATGTCATTATGAACCATATTGAAGTACAATGGAGTATATTGAAGTATAATAAATCCTAAATGATAAGAATGATATTGTATTTACTGATATGTACATGGGTGTAGGTAATGATCTTCACCCGCTCGAGAAGAGAATGAATACGGAGAGAAATGAATAATTTAATATATTGTGAGAGTTAAATTAAATATTTAATGATGTAAGTTTATTGTTTAAACAAAATACTCCGTACGCTAGTAATATTTAATTTTTTTTTAAAGAAAGCTAGCAATATTTCTTTTTTTTTTCAGAAATATTCTTAACAATCTTGTTAACCATTCCAACTAAGCTTAAGCTTGTGCTAGGACATGGTTCACGGCAATAGCCGAATGGTGGATTCGAACCCACGACCTTACGATTCGCAGGCCCTAAACCATTACGCTATTGACGAAATCGGTAAGACACATTACAACAAAAATAATAAGATATCATTTTTGTTGTAATATGTCTTACCGATTTCTTTATTTATTTTCATATGTTATATCGCTTATTATTACCTGCGTTGGGAGATGTATCGATTGTTGTAGACCCCTTTGCCAACTGTTCCATAATCGAGTCCAAATCACCACCATCATCGTCAGCTATGCAGCGCGTCACCAACACCACGGTGACTGTTAACACCACGTACATCTGTAAAGGTTCAGGCCATTTTACCAACGCTTCCTGAAGTGGCAATCGAAGTTAGTTTAACTTTTTAACTGCAGAAAACCTCATGCGGCGCAAATATAGTAACCTCGATACAGGTTTCATATTTGAGCCGTTTGTAGGACCTTTAAATTGTGAGTCCTAGCAAACCAATCTTTTAAAGTGTTAGCTAAGAAGTTGGTCGACACATCTGGTAACTAGAGGGCCATATGCCATACAACGTGGCAATGCTATCAGCCTTCTGGGCACTCTGTCAAGCGATGACGGTTTGGCACAGTTATGTTTTTGTAAATTTTTGTAATATCTATTAAATTGTAAATATTTCTTTATTAGTTAGTATATGGTATGTTTATAATAAATAGTTATAAAATAAAAAATAAAAAAATTCAACTTTTAAATGTTGGTATTGTTGGTTGGTATACTTGTCTATGATGCACAATTTTTTTCAGTTAGCTGGCGTCTTTATCTTCCGAGATATTCAAAATTTTTTAACCGACCCTTTATTTTTGCTCACGAAGGGACAATGAAAATTGGGGGGAAAGGCGGTACGAAGTTCCCCGGGTTAGTTTATAATAGTTGAATTTTAGTTGCTCGGTTGTGGAAATACAGTGACAATACTAGTATTCAATGTATTTATAACTCGAGCTGTGATAGCTTGTTAGACGAGGTCATACGTCAAAGTTCATCACACTATATCGCATCGTAACAGATACAATTAAGTCATAAGGGAAATCCCTAAAGATAATGTAAAATGGACAAACCAATTACCTATAACTTTTTCCCGCGGATTCACCCACGCTAATTTGTTTTTTAATAAACATTACAACATATGAACTGAGATGGAACTAAGGCTCCATCTATTTTCCCTTTTTTTTTTAACGAGGAGGAAATCTTCCGAAAGATACCCCGCTTTCTGGAGGGATGGCGGCGGTTATGTAGGGTTTTTACCCACTAAAACCTCCCCGGTGGCCCTTCCTCGGTGCATGGTGAGGGGATACGGGATCTCCAGTGGAACGCACCGGAGCCCCTCTGCACTGTGCTCATCCCGGGGAGGGAGGTTACTACCTCCCATGTCGCCTTCTTCCCGGATCCACCTTGGCGGACAACAAAGACCCCCACCCTTGTCGCCCAGTGAACCCGAAGCCCCTTTGAGTCGCCTTATACGACAGGCAGGGGGATACCGTACTCTTATTCTTGAGAGCCCAGAACACACCTAAACGAGAAATAGTTTTAAATTAGCTTTTTTCCTTTCCATATCCACCTATATCTATGTAGTTATATATGTATCTATGTATTGTTATTTATAAAGATTATAGTTATGTTATTGATTAAAAAATTCAAAGTTGTTATTTTTTTTTTACGCGGGGGAATCCTTTTTACGGATCATTGTCCGGAACCCTGGTTGGGCTCGGAGGATGTGTGGGAATCGGTCTGGGCGACCTTTTCCTGCCGCGAATGACATCAGCCGTTATAAGTGGAGTGCCCCGGATGTGTCAGCGACAGGGCACCCCAACGACCGGCCGGTCAAGACCGGACTTCTTCCTCTAAAGCGGACTTCTCCGGCAATTAGAAGTCCCGATGATGCCGAAGCATTAGTGAGTTCCGCTTCGGATTACGGGGGTAGTGAGAGGAGGCGTTGGTATCGCTTCCTGCGCACCCCGACTCATATTCATTATGTTATATCTAGTCTGGCCTTTTTTTTTTTTTGTTCACGCGGGGGAATCTTTTTATAGACCATCCTCCGGTACCCTGGGTGGGCCCGAAGGGATGTGTGGGACTCGGCCTGGGCAGCCCCTACCCACTAAACCTTTCGCGAATGCCATCAGCCGTTATGAGCGGGGTGCCCCGGATCTGTCAGCGACAGGGCACCCCAACGACCGGCCGGTCCCGGCAAAGACCGGACTTCATCCTCAAAGGGGACTTCTCCGGCAATTAGAAGTCCCGATGATGCCGAAGCATTAGTGAGTTCCGCTTCGGATTACGGGAGCAGTGAGAGGAGGCGTTGGTATCGCTTCCTGCGCACCCCGACTCATATTCATTATGTTATATCTAGTCTGGCCATAAATACTGTCAGTCAAGCCTTAAGACTTCAAACGACACGGCATTGAGTCTCTTAAAAATCTTTGGCGAAATAACTTAAATTACAGTAGCGAAATTTAACAACAGCGCGTAAATCCGATAGATTCGTGGCCAAACAGAGACATTTCGGATAGAATGTTTATTTTTATTTTTAGCATAGACTAATTAATATGTAGGTATAGATTTTAATAAGATTACTTATAATTTGATTAACAGAACTTATGACCGACTTCACATGTCTAAGAGACAATTTTTCTAAGAGACGTAGGTTTCCTCACGATGTTTTCCTTCACCGCCGAACGCGTGGTAAATCAGGACATACAATTGCAACAACAAATTTATTGGTGCCGGCACCGAGGATCGAACTCGGGTTGCTAGCGTACCATCTTTTTTTTTGTTGACGGGGAGGAAATCTTCAGAAAGATACCCCGCCTTCTGGGGGGAAGGCGGCGGTTATGTGGGGTTCTTACCCACTAAAACCTCCCCGGTGGCCCTTTCCTCGGTGCATGACGAGGGGCTCCGGGATCTCCAGTGGAACGCACCGGAGCCCCTCTGCACTGTGCTCAAGGAGAGCACGTCCCGGGGGGGGAGGGAGTAACCTCCAGTGCCCTCGCAGCGCAAGGCGACACGGGCTAGCCGATGTCGCCTTCTTCCCGGGTCCACTTTGGTGGACGACTCAGGCCCCCACCCTTGTCGCCCAGTGAACCCAGCGTACCATCTTGAGCCAACCTCCCGGACACTGGGCCACCACGGTTCTAAATTGTAAGTATGTAGGCAATACTCTCATGTACTCACTCGCACATACACTCTCACATGCACCCGCGCCCACTATTCTTTGCAAAAATACACGACTACCACATAAGCTATATAACAAACTTTAGTTTATTAACTCGGAGTTAGGTACAACATCTCCCTAATACAGGCTATGTATTAGTCTAGCAGGGAGATGTGTACCGAAGTAGGAAAATGTTTATGGAATATGATATGTAATATGTATCTAATATTTTTGTGTATGTGCATGTCTGTAAAATATGTGTGTGTGTAAAAAGTAAAAATAAATATTTCAAAATATTTCAACATTGCAATGGTAACTAGCAGATTACCGAAGCTAGCAAAAAATCGACAACTATAGTGTCATTGAACGGTTATTTTGTAACAATTGGTTAACCAGACTCTTGATCCTTATCATGTAACTTACCTGCATATTTCCGGTTGAAAAACTACGAAGTTTCCTATATAAAATACTTAGTAATACACTTGGAAACTTATTTTTAACACTTTAGTAAGCTATATCGCACGCAATAATATTTCATTGTACACTACGCGCCACATAGCTTCGAACTGAGCTCTGATATGACGTGTTTCAAAATGTCATTAAAGTTGAAACTGGGGAGATAACTAAACGACCGCATTAAGACAATGACTGATAAATTATTAACTGTAATAATTGAGAGACTTGACGAACTACACAGCCAGAACAGCTGGCCTTGACTTAGGTCGCTTAGCCTGAACCTCTATTAGCTAGTAACTCGACACAAGGGTACCGCCGGTGAGAGGTAACCTCAGCTTACGGTTACTATGTTACGTGTAAGCATTATGATCCGAGGGCGCCCGAGAGGGCCGAAACACGACTCGGTCGGTAGCTATTTTATTAACAAAATCTATTAGGACAATCTAAGCTAAACTAACTTATATGCCACTTCGGCAAGCGTTAGCGCTGGGAGAAGAAGTGGCCGAAGAAACTCCAGCAACGGGTGGGGTTTTCCCATAAAATACTTGTATCGCGCAAGGATATTTCGCAACCTCCGACGGTCGCGAATGGACGCTTTGTAGATTTGTAAAGATCTAGCCTGTGCAACGGTGATCACGTCGTCCGGGTCGTCGAGAACATATCTCGGCCTCCGGGCGACGTGTCTGAATTTACAAGTGGGTAATGTCTTGTAAGTGGCGGCACTCACAAGAAGTTTATTTGAATTTTTGGTGGCAGTCTCGAAAAACCGTCGAGATGCCTGCTTAAAGAACTGGGCTATTGTCGGTAGCCCTGTGTCGACGTGGAGTGCGCGATTGGGTACGAACCATGCACCCGTGGCTCGAAGCAGAAAACGATTTTTAATAACCTGAAGTCGGTGGATATGACGGGGGGAGGCATGCGCGAAGACCGGGCTCGCGTACGTCATAACGGGACGTATTACTGCTTTATAGAGTGTCACCTTATTACGAAGGGACATTTTGCTCTTTTTATTGATTAAGTGATATAGGCGGCCCATTACGTGGGCAGCCCGGTTCCTGACTTGAGTTACGTGAGGTCCGAAGCTGAGTGTCGGATCTAAGAGCACACTGAGGTATTTAGTTTTGGTAACCCAGGGAATGGGACTACCAAGAAGTTGGATATTGGGGAGAGACGGGAGGCCACGCCTAGATCGTCTCGAAAAGTACATGGCTGCGCTCTTAGCCAGGTTAATTTCGATCCTCCATTTCCGAAACCAATCCCCTAAGGCATTGGCCGCGGTCTGGAGTTTCTTGGGAATGATTTCGGGGGAACGCCCCAAAGCATATATGCCAGTATCGTCGGCGAAAGGGCTAGCTCCACTCTACGTGAGCGCGGGATGTCGTTAGTGTAGAGCGTGTATAGGACTGGACCGAGCACGGAGCCTTGCGGTACTCCGGCGGGAACGGGACGGGGAGTGGCGCGCACTGCCTCGACGCGGTACGTGAAGGTTCGACCCGTAAGGAAGTCTCGTACTGTGCGTACGAGATAGTCTGGCACCTCGAGCTCGTACAGCTTGTATACGAGGCCGGCGTGCCAGACTTTGTCGAATGCCTGAAACCTACATTTCATTCAGATTTGTTTAACATGGCAACAACTAGTTTGGCATCTTACGAGGTCAAAACAGTGTTAAAGCCTACAAACAATTAAAAAAATCTAAACGCAATGTCGAGAAATAACTATTTAAAACAATATTTAAATAAAATGGTTACTATCCGAGTACTACTGGGTGTAGAACCATCACCCCTCCGTCAACCAAAAAAAATCACTTTTATATTCTACCTTCTCCTCTCCTCACTCCCTGCGCTCTCCACCTCTTCCCTCCACCGCGTTATTCACTCCAATCCTTCCGTTACAATTTTTTTACTGGGGTCTTTCTCCGGGTACTAGGTTATCATGACATTCTGGGACATCCTGTATATATTGATACTTCTGGAATCACCCGAAGGTGATTGACCAATAATCATGGCCGCGTTGGTTTTAAATTTAATAAAACACAAATTGTTTAAAATAGATTAAATTTATTAAGCCAAATTCTCCTCTCACTAATTAGTAGGTGAAGGTTTTGGGGTCCAGCTTCTCCTCCTTCATCTTCTCCTCCACCCAGCTATATAGGTACGGCGTGTTCACGTACACGCCGGGCACGTTCTTCTTCCCGCACCCAACTCCTGATGAGACCATGCCGAAGACCGCGTACCGGCTACCTTTGCTTACGTCCTGGAAAAAAGCCGCCAGCTTTACTCGTAAGGGCAGTCATTTATTATATGTTAACTGACTCCAAATAAGGTGGATCCTTCAATTTGTGTTTGTTGTTTCACTTGCTAGTTTGCGTATGGTGGTGAGCTCACCACTGCTGTAATATGAGACTAACGGTAGCCTTCTTCGGTGGATGGTCTCCACTGGAACGCACCAGAGCCCCTCTGCACTGTGTCCCATTACCCACGCACGTGACTACCGGTGTCGCCTTCCGGCTCCACGGTAACGGGCGACAGCCTTATTCTACGACTCCAGGACTTCGGGGCTGATAGTGTGAACTTTTTTTTTGGGAAATCTTCAACACTCCCCGCCTTCTTTGGGGAGACGGGATTATGTGGGATTCTTACCCACTAAAACCCCCCTGCGGCCCTTCCTCGTACATGGTGAGGGGCTCCGAGATCCCTGTGCTTTTCGGAGAGCACCTCCCGGGTGGAGAGGTGGGTCCCGATGTCGATGTCGCCTTTATCCCGGGTCCACTTTGGCGGACGACAAAGGTCCCCACCCTTTTAGCCTTCTACAACAGGTAGGGGATACCGTAGTCTCATTCTACGAGCCCAGAACTACAGGGCTGCAGATGATGATAGTGAGAACTTACACCAATTTTGCAAACGAGAGAAGAGCCCCCGTCGCCTTTACAAGTGTCGACGCCGGCCAGGCCTCCAGCACACATCAGGCTGGGGTGCAGCAGGAACCTGGAGCCCAGCCTGGTGTTGCGCAACGAATGCTCGCACTCATCGGAGTCGATCAGCGGCAGTTGTATCTGTTTGGGAATGAGACAATCTGAAGGTTATAGTGCAAGCTGGACCTCGAAAGTCGGGTCGTCTACGAAGTTCGAGAAAGGTAATCAATGCAGAGGGCAACTGTTATTTATTCCCGCGTTTATTACAAATTGATTAAAAAAAAATTGGAAATACCAAATTAAATGTGGTAATGCTTACTGGTTAATCGTAGTCAATAGATGGCGCCTGTGTCGCATTACATTGCGATATCAGTTAGTCATGTTTAGAGCACCAAGCCATGTAAATTATTTACATTAGTACACAACAGATGGCGTCATGCCATCTGTTGCATAAGTTGCCTTCCGATGTTAGGAGTCGGAAGGCGGCATTGTAAAGGCCCCGGACATTGGTATCTTCCCCCTACCCCCTCGATAGGATTAGGAGCGTTGCTGGAGTTTCTTCGGCGACTTCTTCTCCCAGATCCTACGCTTCCCGAAGTGGCATGTAAGTTAGTTTAGCTTAGAATGTCCCAATAGATTTTTGTTAATAAAATAGCTACCGACCGAGTCGTGGTTCTGTCTCGGGCGCCGTCGGATCGGACTGCTAACGCGTAAAAATAGTAACCGTCAAAGTCGAGGTTACCCCTCACCGAGGGGACCCTTGTGTCGAGTTACTACTTAATAGAGGTTCAGGCTAGGCGACCTAAGAGCTATGCCACCTCTCAATCCGGTGAAGCAGTAAAGGCCAGCTTCTCTGGCCAACTGTGTTAGTTCGTCCAACAAAAAAAAATTGGTGTCGTCACTAAAATTCCAATAGCACAGCAAGAACATAAGAACAAATAGTACAAGTCAGTCCAGCGGTTGTCGTTCCTTTAAAGGTCTCGTCTAAATCAGTCTTCTGCCACTGAAACACTTACCTTCTTGAGGATAGAAGCGTAGTTCCCTGTCGACTCCTTGCCCCAGCCCATGGTGTAGCACTGTGTGCCGGGCTCTGGGAGCGTCTTACCCATGCACGCGATGCCCATGTGTGCCGCCTTGTTGAACGTGAAGGCGTCTTTCAGTACCAGAAGCGCTATATTGTAGTACACTTGCACTGGAAATTGTAAATTATTTAAAAGACACAATAATATGTAACGGAAAGATTGGTGAGGAGCGGATGTGGAATAACGCGGTGGAGGAGAGGAGGGTAGAATATGTATAAGATGTGTAGATGTGTATAAATTCCATATAAAAGTAGTATTGCGCGCGCACGTCTTTAGGTAGTCCCGGGCACCGCTGAAAATCAGCGGTGTCGCATCCTTGCGACAGCATATGCTGAGACGGTTTCCGATATTGGCATCATATGTTTTGTATTATTTGTCCGTGTAACTTTAACTGTGTTTTGTCTATTTTTCATTCGTTTTTTAATGTGTGTTATATTCTGTCTGTGATAGGTTTTTGTATTGTGATGCCAATAAATAAATGTCTATGTCTAGAATATAAAAGCGATGGTTTCGGTTGGCGGAGGTTCTCTTCGTTGTTGAGATGGTGAATGCTAACGCGACCCCATCTCGCCCATCAGGGGAGGTTTTAGTCCCTTAGGCCGAGCCCGACATATCTCGTCGAGTATGAATAAACCCATTTCCTCCCATGTTAAGTAAAAAAAAGTTCTCTTCGTTCAGCCTTGTAGTTCTGGGCTCTCAAGAATAAGACTACGGTATCCCCTCGGGTTCACTGGGCGACAAGGGTAGGGGCCTGCGTCGTCCACCAAAGTGGACCCGGGAAGAAGGCGACATCGGCACAGTGCAGAGGGGCTCCGGTGCGTTCCACGTTGAGATCCCGGAGCCACTCGTCATGCACCGAGGAAAGGGCCACCGGGGAGGTTTCAGTGGGTGAGAACCCCACATAACCGCCGCCTTCCCCCCAGAAGGCGGGGTATCTTTCTGAAGATTTCCTCCCCGTCAACAAAAAAAAAGGTTCTCTTCGTTGTTGAGACGGTGAATGCTAACGCGACCCCATTTCGCCCATCATGGCGGAGGATGGCTCACCATGGGAGGTTTTAGCCCCTTAGGCCGAGCCCGACATAACTCGTCGAGTGTAAATAAACCCATTTCTGTAAATAGACTGCTAATCTACGAGATATCTATTATCAACAGACTTCAAACAGTACTAGTATTTTGGAGAGTGGAGAGAACTACATGATCTAATTCCCCCATCCCCGTTCCACCATCGGGATCCAAGATGCATCAATCCTTTTGTTGTGAACATCCCTCAAACCCGAACGAAGCAAACTTCGTCTTTCATTGCTCATACAGTAGGAAGGAAATTTTGGTGGCAGTAGGAAGAAAATTTTGGTGGCAGTGGGAAGAAAATTTTCGTGGTAGTAGGAAGGAAATTTTGGTGGCAGTGGGAAGGAAATTTTGGATGGCAGTGGGAAGGTAATTTTCGTGGTAGTAGGAAGGAAATTTTGGTGGCAGTAGGAAGAAAATTTTGGTGGCAGTGGGAAGAAAATTTTCGTGGTAGTAGAAAGGAAATTTTGGTGGCAGTAGGAAGGAAATTTTGGTGGCAGTAGGAAGGAAATTTTGGTGGCAGTGGGAAGGTAATTTTCGTTGTAGTAGGAAGGAAATTTTAGTGGCAGTAGGAAGGAAATTTTGGTGGCAGTAGGAAGGAAATTTTGGTGGCAGCATGAAGGAAATTTTATATGTATATATTTATGTTTATATATATAAAATATATTTTTATGTTTATCTTATTTTACTGTTTTTTTTATTTTCTAAGCTTGCACCCGTGACTTTGTCTCTACACAACCCTAAGGTAGACTGGCAGAGAATGCCTTCTGGTATTAAGTCTGCCTTTTTGTACTCTGTAGCAAAAAATATTAAATAAAATAAATTGTTTTAGTATCATTCAACCAGTTTTCATTCTGAACTCACCTCTAAAGAAGTCCTCGTGCGTGATAATCTTTTGTACCTGACGGTCTTGCGATGGATATGTCTCATCGTCATTCGAAATGTCCCATTCACCGGCACGACACTTGATCTGCAAATTTATCTTTATTATAATCCTACTAATATCATAAACGTGCATGAGATTTCCTCACGAATAGAGTTAGAGAGAGAGTTATTTTTCTGTTGGACGAACTAACACAGTTGGCCAGAGAAGCTGACCTTTCCGGATTGAGAGGTGGCATAGCTCTTAGATCACTTAGCCTGAACCCCTATCAGGTAGTAACTCGTACAAATGTAACTAGCGTTCATTCGCGACCGTCGGAGGTTGCGAAAAATCCTTGCGCTATATAAGTATTTTATGGGAAAAGGGGGTGGCCCTTGATAAGATTAGGAGCGTTGCTGGAGTTTCTTCGATCACTTCTTCTCCCAGCGCTAACGCTTCCCGAAGTGGCATATAAGTTAGTTTAGCTTAGATTGTCCCAATAGATTTTGTTAATAAAATAGCTACCGACCGAGTCGTGGTTCGGCCCTCTCGGGCGCCCTCGGATCCGACTGCTAACGCGTAATAATGGCAACCGTCCAAGCCGAGGTTACCCCTCACCAGTGGGACCCTTGTGTCGAGTTACCACCTAATAGAGGTTCAGGCTAAGCGATCTAAGAGCTGTGCCACCTCTCAAATCCAGTGGAGCAGTAAAGGCCAGCCTCTCTGGCCAGTTGGACTTGTTGTGTCTAGTACTAGTTCTTTAAAAAACAGGTAGTAACACGATTTTATTGGCAAATAACTATTGGGACAATCTAAGCTAAACTAACATATGCCACTTCGGGAAACGTTGGCGCTGGAAGAAGAAGTGGCCGAAGAAACTCCAGCAACGCTCCTAACATCTAAGGGGTGGGACCTGACCATAAAATATCGGTAAAGGGTTTTTTTTGTATTGTCTAGCTAGTTACATCGTTTTCGTAGAAGCCGTCCACTTTATGCGCCGCGGTGAGTACCACTTTAGGGTGTATTATGGAACCCCCTCCTAGGTAATCGTCCTGGGACCACGTCTTCTCTGGAGCATTAGACCTGAAATGATGATATACGTATACTTGACGTAAGAAGTATATTTCCTCACGATCCCAACTTATGTTAAGTGGAAATGCAGTCCTGGTTGTTAAGCGCACTAGCTTAGTCAATGCCTATTCAATCTACTCTTGAAAACACGTACTAGGTCCGGTCAATCTAGACCAAAAATTTACTGTCAAATTTCATAATATAATAAGCTGAAAATCATTAAAATCGGTCAAAACATAATTATAAATAATTCTGGTGTATGAAAAAAAATTACTCGAGGTCAAAAAAAAATGTTTTTTTTTTCGAAATTTTCAGCAAAACGGTAAGTTTTATCATAAAAGAATCTCAGACAAAAATTGTAGACCATAAAATCCCCATGAAGACAAATATTGTCTCATGGTGGAGAAGATACAAAATAAATTTTGTAGATTTCTATATTAGAAGCAGTACGGCGTATCCTTGCTTCCCACTGATGTACCGAGCCTATTTGTACTGGGCATGGTCGGGTACAGCAGGCTACAGGTGAGGAGAGACGTCACACTGGTTAAAATATGTGTGGATGGTGCTGCGGGGCTGGGTTCATCACCCAGAAGTGCTGGCCGCGCTACAGTTGCGGACGCCTGACAATTACGTGTGCATGCGCCGTCGTCCACCATTGTTCCTACCTGCCTGTCTCAGGACTAACTTGTCCAGGAACTCTCCGCTGTGGCGCGCGGTTGGGTTTGGTAATACCATCTCACTGCACATTGATATATTCTGTTGCACTGAGTCTGTGTTTATCGAAGCTGCCTACAAATACGTAGAAGGTGTTTCACTCTATTATATTTATATATTATTGTCAATACATCAAGCAGCTTTTGTTTTAATTTTAATAATATATATTTAACTAAGTTTTATAACATCATATTGGTATTATCTGTGACGGTGTTATAATTTTTTTGATTTAAATAAATAAATATATATAAACGAGAAAGTGTGTGTGTTTGATCCGTATAGGCTCGAAACGGCTGGACCGATTCAATGAAAGTTTCAGGAATCTTCTGATTCATCTGGCGAGTGATCCTGTAAAGTTTGATGACGATCGGAGCCTCCTCTTTTGAACTGTCAAATACAGCTTTTGTTTACTATGATGATATACTATTGTTTTATAACACAAATTTGTATTGACACATGTGTTTAATGTATGTTGTGTCATAAACCAAGCTATCAATTTTTTTCACAAAATATTAGTAACATTCTTGTTAACCATTCCAACTAAGTTGCAAGGAGATGGTTCATGTCAATAGTCGAATGGTGGATTCGAACCCACGACCTTACGATTCGCATACCGTGCCCTAAACCATTAGGCTATTGGCGGAAGCGCTTGGTTTGACGTAAACTAAATTAAACGTGTGTGTGAATTTCATCTAAAAAGACTTACTTCAGTAAAGCCACCATCAGGGAACTCCCGTACATTGCGGTGCCGACCAGCTCCTGTATTCTCATCCGTCGCCCCAGGGTTGCTCCAGCCGCACTGGGGAGGATCCTCGTTCTTGTCTGACTCGTCTTTCTCTGTTCTAAATTGGGCTCCTGTTGTAAACAGCAGATGTGGCAGTAGTCCGCACAAGAGAAAGATCTAGGAAGGATAAATTCGCTTTAAGTCTTCTAAAATATATAGTTATCTCTACAATACACTATTACTCTATATATATATATATATATATATATATATATATATATATATATATATATATATATATATATATATATATATATATATATATATATATATATATATATATATATATATATATATATATATATATATATATATATATAGTTTGTGGTCAATTCCCAGTTCTTCAGCTACGTCGTAACTACTGATATGCCGATCTTGCTTCACTTTATAAAAAATGCCATCCATTTTATCCGTAATAGGGTGACCAGAGCGACGTGCATCTTTGACATCAAAATTTTCGGTTTGAAAACTCTTAAAACAAATTTGTGCCACTCTCACAGACACTGCACTAGGTCCGTTTAAAGTTACAGCCTTTATATAAATGATATATATGTCCCACTGCTGGGCGCAGGCTTTCTCTGTAAAGAGAGTATTATAAGGGCACAGTCCACCACGCGGCCCTAGTGCGAATTGGCAGACTTCACATGCCTTAGAAATGTTTTCTAAGACATGTAGGTTTCACGATGTTTTCCTTCACCGCCGACCGCGTGGTTAATCAGCACATCAAATTGCAACAACAAATTTATTGGTGCCGGCACCGGGAATCGAACTCGGGTTGCTAGGCGTACTATGCAACTTGAGCCAATCCTGTAATACATAGTTCACCGATTTCTTTATTTATTTTATATGTTATATCGCTTATTATTACCTGCGTTGGGAGATGTATCGATTGTTGTAGACCCCTTTGCCAACTGTTCCATAATCGAGTCCAAATCACCACCATCATCGTCAGCTATGCAGCGCGTCACCAACACCACGGTGACTGTTAACACCACGTACATCTGTAAAGGTTTAGGCCATTTTACCAACAGTGGCAATCGAAGTTAGTTTAACTTTTTAACTGCAGAAAACCTCATGCGGCGCAAATATAGTAACCTCGATACAGGTTTCATATTTGAGCCGTTTGGGGTAGAAACTTTGGGTCCGTGGGGTGCACACCACCTTTTTAATGTGATAGCTAAGAAGTTGGTCGACACATCTGGTGACTAGAGGGCTGGCTTGTACCTTGCACAGAGGCTAAGCATTGCCATACAACGTGGCAATGCTACCAGCCTTCTGGGCACTCTGTCAAGCGATGACGGTTTGGCACAGTTATATTTTTTGTAAATATTTTGTAATATCTATTAAATTGTAAATATTTCTTTATTAGTTAGTATATGTTATGTTTATAATAAATAGTTATAAAATAAAAAGTTTAACTTTTAAATGTTGGTATAATTGTCTATGATGCACAATTTTTTTCAGTTAGCTGGCGTCTTTATCTTGCGAGATATTCAAAATTTCTTAACCGACCCTTTATTTTTGCTCACGAAGGGACAATGAAAATTGGGGGGAAAAGGCGGTACGAAGTTCCCCGGGTTAGTTTATAATATTAGTTGAATTTAAGTTGCTCGGTTGTGGAAATACAGTGACAATACTAGTATTCAATGTATTTATAACTCGAGCTGTGATAGCTTGTTAGACGAGGTCATACGTCAAAGTTCATCACACTATATCGCATCGTAACAGATACAATTAAGTCATAAGGGAAATCCCTGAAGATAATGTAAAATGGACAAACCAATTACCTATAACTTTTTCCCGCGGATTCACCCACGCTAATTTGTTTTTTAATAAACATTACAACATATGAACTGAGATGGAACTAAGGCTCCATCTATTTTCCCTTTTTTTTTAACGAGGAGGAAATCTTCCGAAAGATACCCCGCTTTCTGGAGGGATGGCGGCGGTTATGTAGGGTTTTTACCCACTAAAACCTCCCCGGTGGCCCTTCCTCGATGCATGGTGAGGGGATACGGGATCTCCAGTGGAACGCACCGGAGCCCCTCTGCACTGTGCTCAAGGAGAGCACATCCCGGGGTGGGAGGTTACTCCCTCCCATGTCGCCTTCTTCCCGGATCCACCTTGGCGGACGACAAAGAACCTTGTCGTCCAGTGAACCCGAGGCCCCTTTTAGTCGCCTTCTACGACAGGCAGGGGATACCGTAGTCTTATTCTTGAGAGCCCAGAACACACCTAAACGAGAAATAGTTTTAAATTAGCTTTTTTCCTTTCCCTATCCACCTATATCTATGTAGTTATATATGTATCTATGTATTGTTATTTATAAAGATTATAGTTATGTTATTGATTAAAAAATTCAAAGTTGTTATTTTTTTTTTACGCGGGGGAATCCTTTTTACGGATCATTGTCCGGAACCCTGGTTGGGCTCGGAGGAATCGGTCTGGGCGACCTTTTCCTGCCGCGAATGCCATCAGCCGTTATAAGTGGAGTGCCCCGGATGTGTCAGCGACAGGGCACCCCAACGACCGGCCGGTCAAGACCGGACTTCTTCCTCTAAAGCGGACTTCTCCGGCAATTAGAAGTCCCGATGATGCCGAAGCATTAGTGAGTTCCGCTTCGGATTACGGGGGTAGTGAGAGGAGGCGTTGGTATCGCTTCCTGCGCACCCCGACTCATATTCATTATGTTATATCTAGTCTGGCCTTTTTTTTTTTTTGTTCACGCGGGGTAATCTTTTTATAGACCATCCTCCGGTACCCTGGGTGGGCCCGGAGGGATGTGGCCTGGGCAGCCCCTATCCACTAAACCTTCCACGAATGCCATCAGCCGTTATGAGCGGGGTGCCCCGGATCTGTCAGCGGCAGGACACCCCAACGACCGGCCGGTCAAGACCGGACTTCTTCCTCTAAAGCGGACTTCTCCGGCACTCAGAAGTCCCGACGACGCCGAGCTGGCTGCTGGGCCAGTATTCATCCTGGCCCCGCTTCTTCGATTATGGGGTACAGGAGGCGTTCGTAACGTCTCCTATCTAGTCTGGCCATAAATACTGTCAGTCAATCCTTAAGACTTCAAACGACACGGCATTGAGTCTCTTAAAAAATCTTTGGCGAAATAACTTAAATTACAGTAGCGAAATTTAACAACAGCGCGTAAATCCGATAGATTCGTGGCCAAACAGAGACATTTCGGATAGAATGTTTATTTTTTATTTTTTGCGTAGACTAATTAATATGTAGGTATAGATTTTAATAAGATTACTTATAATTTGATTAACAGAACTTATGGCCCACTTCACATGTCTTAGAAAATTTTTCTAAGACATGTAGGTTTCCTCACGATGTTTTCCTTCACCGCCGAACGCGTGGTAAATCAGGACATTGAAACAACAAATTTATTGGTGCCGGCACCGGGGATCGAACTCGGGTTGCTAGCGTACCATCTTTTTTTTTTTTTGTTGACGGGGAGGAAATCTTCAGAAAGATACCCCGCCTTCTGGGGGGAAGGCGGCGGTTATGTGGGGTTCTTACCCACTAAAACCTCCCCGGTGGCCCTTTCCTCGGTGCATGACGAGGGGCTCCGGGATCTCCAGTGGAACGCACCGGAGCCCCTCTGCACTGTGCTCAAGGAGAGCACGTCCCGGGGGGGGAGGGAGTAACCTCCAGTGCCCTCGCAGCGCAAGGCGACACGGGCTAGCCGATGTCGCCTTCTTCCCGGGTCCACTTTGGTGGACGACTCAGGCCCCCACCCTTGTCGCCCAGTGAACCCAGCGTACCATCTTGAGCCAACCTCCCGGACACTGGGCCACCACGGTTCTAAATTGTAAGTATGTAGGCAATACTCTCATGTACTCACTCGCACATACACTCTCACATGCACCCGCGCCCACTATTCTTTGCAAAAATACACGACTACCACATAAGCTATATAACAAACTCTGTCTATAACTGAATTAGGTAACATCTCCCTAATACAGGCTATGTATTAGTCTAGCAGGATGTGTACTCAAGTAGGAAAATGTTTATGGAATATGATATGTAATATGTATCTAATATTTTTGTGTATGTGCATGTCTGTAAAATATGTGTGTGTGTAAAAAGTAAAAATAAATATTTCAAAATATTTCAACATTGCAATGGTAACTAGCAGATTACCGAAGCTAGCAAAAAATCGACAACTATAGTGTCATTGAACGGTTATTTTGTAACAATTGGTTAACCAGACTCTTGATCCTTATCATGTAACTTACCTGCATATTTCCGGTTGAAAAACTACGAAGTTTCCTATATAAAATACTTAGTAATACACTTGGAAACTTATTTTTAACACTTTAGTAAGCTATATCGCACGCAATAATATTTCATTGTACACTACGCGCCACATAGCTTCGAACTGAGCTCTGATATGACGTGTTTCAAAATGTCATTAAAGTTGAAACTGGGGAGATAACTAAACGACCGCATTAAGACAATGACTGATAAATTATTAACTGTAATAATTGAGAGACTTGACGAACTACACAGCCAGAACAGCTGGCCTTGACTTAGGTCGCTTAGCCTGAACCTCTATTAGCTAGTAACTCGACACAAAGGGTACCGCCGGTGAGAGGTGGTAACTCCCCTAGCTTACGGTTACTATGTTACGTGTAAGCATTATGATCCGAGGG
The DNA here is from genome assembly GCA_029286785.1 of Meandrusa payeni. Classification (NCBI taxonomy): domain Eukaryota; kingdom Metazoa; phylum Arthropoda; class Insecta; order Lepidoptera; family Papilionidae; genus Meandrusa; species Meandrusa payeni. Next base: position 578,812 of record JAGSMX010000036.1, read on the forward strand.
CGCCCGAGAGGGCCGAAACACGACTCGGTCGGTAGCTATTTTATTAACAAAATCTATTAGGACAATCTAAGCTAAACTAACTTATATGCCACTTCGGCAAGCGTTAGCGCTGGGAGAAGAAGTGGCCGAAGAAACTCCAGCAACGGGTGGGGTTTTCCATAAAATACTTGTATCGCGCAAGGATATTTCGCAACCTCCGACGGTCGCGAATGGACGCTTTGTAGATTTGTAAAGATCTATTTGGTGCACGAGGATCACAAGTCGTCCGGGTCGTCGAGAACATATCTCGGCCTCCGGGCGACGTGTCTGAATTTACAAGTGGGTAATGTCTTGTAAGTGGCGGCACTCACAAGAAGTTTATTTGAATTTTTGGTGGCAGTCTCGAAAAACCGTCGAGATGCCTGCTTAAAAGAATCAGCTATTGTCGGTAGCCCTGTGTCGACGTGGAGTGCGCGATTGGGTACGAACCATGCACCCGTGGCTCGAAGCAGAAAACGATTTTTAATAACCTGAAGTCGGTGGATATGACGGGGGGAGGCATGCGCGAAGACCGGGCTCGCGTACGTCATAACGGGACGTATTACTGCTTTATAGAGTGTCACCTTATTACGAAGGGACATTTTGCTCTTTTTATTGATTAAGTGATATAGGCGGCCCATTACGTGGGCAGCCCGGTTCCTGACTCGAGTTACGTGAGGTCCGAAGCTGAGTGTCGGATCTAGGAGCACACTGAGGTATTTAGTTTTGGTAACCCAGGGAATGGGACTACCAAGAAGTTGGATATTGGGGAGAGACGGGAGGCCACGCCTAGATCGTCTCGAAAAGTACATGGCTGCGCTCTTAGCCAGGTTAATTTCGATCCTCCATTTCCGAAACCAATCCCCTAAGGCATTGGCCGCGGTCTGGAGTTTCTTGGGAATGATTTCGGGGGAACGCCCCAAAGCATATATGCCAGTATCGTCGGCGAAAAGGGCTAGCTCCACTCTACGTGAGCGCGGGATGTCGTTAGTGTAGAGCGTGTATAGGACTGGACCGAGCACGGAGCCTTGCGGTACTCCGGCGCGAACGGGACGGGGAGTGGAGCGCACTCCCTCGACGCGGTACGTGAAGGTTCGACCCGTAAGGAAGTCCCGTACTGTGCGTACGAGATAGTCCGGCACCTCGAGCTCGTACAGCTTGTATACGAGGCCGGCGTGGCAGACTTTGTCGAATGCCAGAAACTTACATTTAATTCCGATTTGTTTAACTTGACAACTAGTTTGGCATCTTACGAGGTCAAAACAGAGTTAAAGCCTACAAACAATTAAAAAATCTAAATACAATGTCGAGAAATAGCTATTTAAAACAATTTTTAACTAAAATGGTTACTATTCGAGTACTACTGGGTGTAGAACTATCACCCCTCCGTCAACCAAAAAAATCACTTTTATATTCTACCGTCTCCTCTCCTCACCCCCTGCGCTCTCCACCTCTTCCCTCCACCGCGTTATTCACTCCAATCCTTCCGTTACAATTTTTTTACTGGGGTCTTTCTCCGGGTACTAGGTTATCGTGACATTCTGGGACATCCTGTATATATTGATACTTCTGGAATCACCCGAAGGTGATTGACCAATAATCATGGCCGCGTTGGTTTTAAATGTAATAAAACACAAATTGTTTAAAATAGATTAAATTTATTAAGCCAAATTCTCCTCTCACTAATTAGTAGGTGAAGGTTTTGGGGTCAACTTCTCCTCCTTCATTTTTCTCCTCCACCCAGCTATATAGGTACGGCGTGTTCACGTACACGCCGGGCACGTTCTTTTTCCCGCACCCAACTCCTGATGAGACCATGCCGAAGACCGCGTACCGGCTACCTTTGCTTACGTCCTGGAAAAAAGCCGCCAGCTTTACTCGTAAGGGCAGTCATTTATTAAATGTTAACTGACTCCAAATAAGGTGGAGATCCTTCAATTTGTGTTTGTGCGCCCATTTATGAAACAAAATTTTGATTTTGTTTCACTTGCTAGTTTGCGTATGGTGGTGAGCTCACCACTGCTGTAATATGAGACTAACGGTAGCCTTCTTCGGTGGATGGTCTCCACTGGAACGCACCAGAGCCCCTCTGCACTGTGTCCCATTACCCACGCACGTGACTACCGGTGTCGCCTTCCGGCTCCACGGTAACGGGCGACAGCCTTATTCTACGAGTCCAGGACTTCGGGGCTGATAGTGTGAACTTTTTTTTTGTTGGGAAATCTTCAACACTCTCCGCCTTCTGTGGGGAGGCGGGATTATGTGGGATTCTTACCCACTAAAACCCCCCTGCGGCCCTTCCTCGTACATGGTGAGGGGCTCCGAGATCTCTGTGCTTTTCGGAGAGGTGGGTCCCTCCCCCCTGTGCCCTCGCAGTGCAAGGCGACACGGGACAGCCGATGTCGCCTTTATCCCGGGTCCACTTTGGCGGACGACAAAGGTCCCCACCCTTTTAGCCTTCTACAACAGGTAGGGGATACCGTAGTCTCATTCTACGAGCCCAGAACTACAGGGCTGCAGATGATGATAGTGAGAACTTACACCAATGTTGCAAACGAGAGAAGAGCCCCCGTCGCCTTTACAAGTGTCGACGCCGGCCAGGCCTCCAGCACACATCAGGCTGGGGTGCAGCAGGTACCTGGAGCCCAGCCTGGTGTTGCGCAACGAATGCTCGCACTCATCGGAGTCGATCAGCGGCAGTTGTATCTGTTGGGGAATGAGACAATTGGAAGGTTATAGTGCAAGCTGGATCTCGAAAGTCGGGTCGTCTACGAGGTTCGAGGAAGGTAATCAATGCAGAGGGCAACTGTTATTTATTCCCGCGTTTATTACAAATTGATTAAAAAAAAATTGGAAATACCAAATTAAATGTGGTAATGTTTACTGGTTAATCGTCGTCAATAGATGGCGCCTGTGTCGCATTACATTGCGATATCAGTTAGTCATGTTTAGAGCACCAGGCCATGTAAATTATTTACATTAGTACACAACAGATGGCGTCATGCCATCTGTTGCATAAGTTGCCTTCCGATGTTAGGAGTCGGAAGGCGGCATTGTAAGGGCCCCGGACATTGCTATCTTCCCCCTACCCCCTCGAGAGGATAGTAGGACGTTGCTGGAGTTTCTTCGGCGACTTCTTCTCCCAGACCCTACGCTCCCCGAAGTGGCATATAAGTTAGTTTAGCTTAGAATGTCCCAATAGATTTTTGTTAATAAAATAGCTACCGACCGAGTCGTGGTTCTGTCTCGGGCGCCCTCGGATCGGACTGCTAACGCGTAAAAATAGTAACCGTCAAAGTCGAGGTTACCCCTCACCGAGGGGACCCTTGTGTCGAGTTACTACTTAATAGAGGTTCAGGCTAGGCGACCTAAGAGCTATGCCACCTCTCAATCCGGTGAAGCAGTAAAGGCCAGCTTCTCTGGCCAACTGTGTTAGTTCGTCCAACAAAAAAAAATTTGGTGTCGTCACTAAAATTCCAATAGCACAGCAAGAACATAAGAACAAATAGTACAAGTCAGTCCAGCGGTTGTCGTTCCTTTAAAGGTCTCGTCTAAATCAGTCTTCTGCCACTGAAACACTTACCTTCTTGAGGATAGAAGCGTAGTTCCCTGTCGACTCCTTGCCCCAGCCCATGGTGTAGCACTGTGTGCCGGGCTCTGGGAGCGTCTTACCCATGCACGCGATGCCCATGTGTGCCGCCTTGTTGAACGTGAAGGCGTCTTTCAGTACCAGAAGCGCTATATTGTAGTACACTTGCACTGGAAATTGTAAATTATTTAAAAGACACAATAATATGTAACGGAAAGATTGGTGAGGAGCGGATGTGGAATAACGCGGTGGAGGGGAGAGGAGGGGGTAGAATATGTATAAGATGTGTCGATGTGTATAAATTCCATATAGAAGTAGCATTGCGGGCGCACGTCTTTAGGTAGTCCCGGGCACCGCTGAAAATCAGCGCTGTCGCATCCTTGCGACAGCATATGCTGAGACGGTTTCCGATATTGGCATCATATGTTTTGTATTATTTGTCCGTGTAACTTTAACTGTGTTTTGTCTATTTTTCATTATTTTTTAATGTGTGTTATATTCTGTCTGTGATAGGTTTTTGTATTGTGATGCCAATAAATAAATGTCTATGTCTAGAATATAAAAGCGATGGTTTCGGTTGGCGGAGGTTCTCTTCGTTGTTGAGATGGTGAATGCTAACGCGACCCCATCTCGCCCATTAGGGGAGGTTTTAGTCCCTTAGGCCGAGCCCGACATATCTCGTCGAGTATGAATAAACCCATTTCCTCCCGTGTTAAGTAAAAAAAGGTTCTCTTTGTTCAGCCCTGTAGTTCTGGGCTCTCAAGAATAAGACTACGGTATCCCCTCGGGATCACTGGGCGACAATGGTGGGGGCCTGCGTCGTCCATCAAAGTGGACCCGGGAAGAAGGCGACATCGGCACAGTGCAGAGGGGCTCCGGTGCGTTCCACGTTGAGATCCCGGAGCCACTCGTCATGCACCGAGGAAAGGGCCACCGGGGAGGTTTTAGTGGGTAAGAACCCCACATAACCGCCGCCTTCCCCTTAGAAGGCGGGGTATCTTTCTGAAGATTTCCTCCCCGTCAACAAAAAAAAAAGGTTCTTTTCGTTGTTGAGATGGTGAATGCTAACGCGACCCCATCTCGCCCATCATGGCGGAGGATGGCTCACCATGGGAGGTTTTAGTCCCTTAGGCCGAGCCCGACATATCTCGTCAGTATGAATAAACCCATTTCTGTAAATAGACTGCGAATCTACGAGATATCTATTATCAACAGGCTTCAAACAGTACTAGTATTTTGGAGAGTGGAGAGAACTACATGATCTAATTCCCCCATCCCCGTTCCACCATCGGGATCCAAGACGCATCAATCCTTTTGTTGTGAACATCCCTCAAACCCGAACGAAGCAAACTTCGTCTTTCATTGTTCATACAGCTAAAGTCTGGAATAGTTTGAAATTTTGGTGGCAGTAAGAAGGAAATTTTGGTGGCTGTAGGAAGGAAATTTTGGTGGCAGTAGGAAGGAAATTTTGGTGGCAGTAGGAAGGAAATTTTGGTGGCAGTAGAAAGGAAATTTTCGTGGCAGTAGGACGGAAATTTTGGTGGCAGTAGGAAGAAAATTTTCGTGGCAGTGGGAAGAAAATTTTCGTGGTAGTAGGAAGGAAATTTTGGTGGCAGTAGGAAGGAAATTTTGGTGGCAGTGGGAAGGTAATTTTCGTGGTAGTAGGAAGGAAATTTTAGTGGTAGTAGGAAGGAAATTTTGGTGGCAGTAGGAAGGAAATTTTGGTGGCAGCATGAAGGAAATTTTATATGTATATATTTATGTTTATATATATAAAATATATTTTTATGTTTATCTTATTTTACTGTTTTTTTTATTTTCTAAGCTTGCACCCGTGACTTTGTCTCTACACAACCCTAAGGTAGACTGGCAGAGAATGCCTTCTGGTATTAAGTCTGCCTTTTTGTACTCTGTAGCAAAAAATATTAAATAAAATAAATTGTTTTAGTATCATTCAACCAGTTTTCATTCTGAACTCACCTCTAAAGAAGTCCTCGTGCATGATAATCTTTTGTACCTGACGGTCTTGCGATGGATATGTCTCATCGTCATTCGAAATGTCCCATTCACCGGCACGACACTTGATCTGCAAATTTCTTTACTCTATATATATAATCCTACTAATATCATAAACGTGCATGAGATTTCCTCACGAATAGAGTTAGAGAGAGAGTTATTTTTTTGTTGGACGAACTAACACAGTTGGCCAGAGAAGCTGACCTTTCCGGATTGAGAGGTGGCATAGCTCTTAGGTCGCTTAGCCTGAACCTCTATCAGGTAGTAACTCGTACAAATGTAACTAGCGTTCATTCGCGACCGTCGGAGGTTGCGAAAAATCCTTGCGCTATATAAGTATTTTATGGGAAAACCCCACCCCGTTGATAAGATTAGGAGCGTTGCTGGAGTTTCTTCGGCCACTTCTTCTCCCAGCGCTAACGCTTCCCGAAGTGGCATATAAGTTAGTTTAGCTTAGAATGTCCCAATAGTTATTTGCCAATAAAATCGTGTTACAAAAGTCGTGTTACTACCTGATTTTTTTAAAGAACTAGTACTAGACACAACAACTCCATCTGGCCAGAGAGGCTGGCCTTTACTGCTTCACCGGATTGGGAGGTGGCATAGCTCTTCTCGACACAAGGATCCCCCCGGTGAGGGGTAACCTCGGCTTGGACGGTTATTATTTTTGACGAACTAACACAGTTGGCACAGAGAAGCTAGCGTTTACTGCTTCACCGGATTTGAGAGGTGGCACAGCTCTTAGATCGCTTAGCCTGAACCTCTATTAGGTGGTAACTCGACACAAGGGTCCCACTGGTGAGGGGTAACCTCGGCTTGGACGGTTGCCATTATTACGCGTTAGCAGTCGGATCCGAGGGCGCCCGAGAGGGCCGAACCACGACTCGGTCGGTAGCTATTTTATTAACAAAATCTATTGGGACAATCTAAGCTAAACTAACTTATATGCCACTTCGGGAAGCGTTAGCGCTGGGAGAAGAAGTGGCCGAAGAAACTCCAGCAACGCTCCTAACATCTAAGGGGTGGGAACTGACCATAAAATATCGGTAAAGGGTTTTTTTTGTATTGTCTAGCTAGTTACATCGTTTTCGTAGAAGGCGTCCACTTTATGCGCCGCGGTGAGTACCACTTTAGGGTGTATTATGGAACCCCCTCCTAGGTAATCGTCCTGGGACCACGTCTTCTCCGGAGCATTAGACCTGAAATGATAGATATACGTATACTTGACGTAAGAAGTATATTTCCTCACGATCCCAACTTATTTTAAGTGGAAATGCAGTCCTGAATGTTAAGCGAACTAGCTTAGTCAATGCCTATTCAATCTACTCTTGAAAACACGTAATAGGTCCGGTCAATCTAGACCAAAAATTTACTGTGAAATTTCATAATATAATAAGCTGAAAATCATTAAAATTGGTCAAAACATAATTATAAATAATTCTCAAAAAAATTACTCGTGGTCAAAAAAAAAAGTTATTTTTTTCGAAATTTTCAGCAAAACTGTAAGTTTTATCATAATAGAATTTCAGACAAAGATTGTAGACCATTAAATCTATATATAAAAACGAGAAAGTGTGTGTGTTTGATCCGTATAGGCTCCGAAACGGCTGGACCGATTCCAATGAAAGTTTCAGGGAATCTTCTGATTCATCTGGCGAGTGATCCTGTAAAGTTTGATGACGATCGGAGCACTCCTGTTTTTGAACTATCAAATACAGCTTTTATTTACTATGATGATATTGTATTGTTTTATAACACAAATTTGTTTTGACACATGCGTTGTGTATATTTATGTCATTATGAACCAAGCTATCATTTTTTTTTCACAAAATATTAGTAACATTCTTGTTAACCAGTCCAACTTAGTTGCAAGGATATGGTTCATGTCAATAGTCGAATGGTGGATTCGAACCCACGACCTTACGATTCGCATACCGTGCCCTAAACCATTAGGCTATTGACGGAAGCGCTTGGTTTGACGTAAAATAAATTAAACGTGTGTGTGAATTTCATCTAAAAAGACTTACTTCAGTAAAGCCACCATCCAGGGGAACTCCCCGTACATTGCGGTGCCGACCAGCTCCTGTATTCTCACATCCGTCGCCCCAGGGTTGCTCCAGCCGCACTGGGGAGGATCCTCGTTCTTGTCTGACTCGTCTTTCTCTGTTCTAAATTGGAGCTCCTGTTGTAAACAGCAGATGTGGCAGTAGTCCGCACAAGAGAAAGATCTAGGAAGGATAAATTCGCTTTAAGTCTTCTAAAATATATAGTTATCTCTACAATACACTATTACTCTATATATATATATAGTTTTGTGGTCAATTCCCAGTTCTTCAGCTACGTCGTAACTAATGATATGCCGATCTTGCTTCACTTTATAAAAATGCCATCCATTTTATCCGTAATAGGGTGACCAGAGCGACGTGCATCTTTGACATCAAAATTTTCTATTTGAAAACTCTTAAAACAAATTTGTGCCACTCTCACAGACACTGCACTAGGTCCGTTTAAAGTTACAGCCTTTATATAAATGATATATATGTCCCACTGCTGGGCGCAGGCCTTCTCTGTAAAGAGAGTATAAGGGCATAGTCCACCACGCGGCCCTAGTGCGGATTGGCAGACTTCACATGTCTTAGAAAATTTTTCTAAGACATGTAGGTTTCCTCACGATGTTTTCCTTCACCGCCGACCGCGTGGTTAATCAGCACATCAAATTGCAACAACAAATTTATTGGTGCCGGCACCGGGAATCGAACTCGGGTTGCTAGGCGTACTATGCAACTTTTTTTTTTTTTTTTTTTTTTTTTTTTTTTTTTTTTTTTTTTTTTTTTTTTTTTTTTTTTTTTTTTTTTTTTTTTTTTTTTTTTTTTTTTTTTTTTTTTTTTTTTTTTTTTTTTTTTTTTTTTTTTTTTTTTTTTTTTTTTTTTTTTTTTTTTTTTTTTTTTTTTTTTTTTTTTTTTTTTTTTTTTTTTTTTTTTTTTTTTTTTTTTTTTTTTTTTTTTTTTTTTTTTTTTTTTTTTTTTTTTTTTTTTTTTTTTTTTTTTTTTTTTTTTTTTTTTTTTTTTTTTTTTTTTTTTTTTTTTTTTTTTTTTTTTTTTTTTTTTTTTTTTTTTTTTTTTTTTTTTTTTTTTTTTTTTTTTTTTTTTTTTTTTTTTTTTTTTTTTTTTTTTTTTTTTTTTTTTTTTTTTTTTTTTTTTTTTTTTTTTTTTTTTTTAATAATATATATTTAACTAAGTTTTTATAACATCATATTGGTATTATCTGTGACGGTGTTATAATTTTTTGATTTAAATAAATAAATATATATAAACGAGAAAGTGTGTGGGTTTGATCCGTATAGGCTCCGAAACGGCTGGACCGATTCCATTGAAAGTTTCAGGGAATCTTCTGATTCATCTGGCGAGTGATCCTGTAAAGTTTGATGACGATCGAGCACTTTGAAACTGTCAAATGTTTTGTTTACTATGATGATATTGTATTGTTTTATAACACAAATTTGTATTGACACATGCGTTGTGTATATTTGTGTCATAAACCAAGCTATCAATTTTTTTCACAAAATATTAGTAACATTCTTGTTAACCATTCCAACTAAGTTGCAAGGAGATGGTTCATGTCAATAGTCGAATGGTGGATTCGAACCCACGACCTTACGATTCGCATACCGTGCCCTAAACCATTAGGCTATTGACGGAAGCGCTTGGTTTGACGTAAACTAAATTAAACGTGTGTGTGAATTTCATCTAAAAAGACTTACTTCAGTAAAGCCACCATCCAGGGGAACTCCCCGTACATTGCGGTGCCGACCAGCTCCTGTATTCTCACATCCGTCGCCCCAGGGTTGCTCCAGCCGCACTGGGGAGGATCCTCGTTCTTGTCTGACTCGTCTTTCTCTGTTCTAAATTGGAGCTCCTGTTGTAAACAGCAGATGTGGCGGTAGTCCGCACAAGAGAAAGATCTAGGAAGGATAAATTCGCTTTAAGTCTTCTAAAATATATAGTTATCTCTACAATACACTATTACTCTATATATATATAGTTTTGTGGTCAATTCCCAGTTCTTCAGCTACGTCGTAACTACTGATATGCCGATCTTGCTTCACTTTATAAAAAATGCCATCCATTTTATCCGTAATAGGGTGACCAGAGCGACGTGCATCTTTGACATCAAAATTTTCTATTTGAAAACTCTTAAAACAAATTTGTGCCACTCTCACAGACACTGCACTAGGTCCGTTTAAAGTTACAGCCTTTATATAAATGATATATATGTCCCACTGCTGGGCGCAGGCTTTCTCTGTAAAGAGAGTATTATAAGGGCACAGTCCACCACGCGGCCCTAGTGCGAATTGGCAGACTTCACATGCCTTAGAAATTTTTTCTAAGACATGTAGGTTTCCTCACGATGTTTTCCTTCACCGCCGACCGCGTGGTTAATCAGCACATCAAATTGCAACAACAAATTTATTGGTGCCGGCACCGGGAATCGAACTCGGGTTGCTAGCGTACTATGCAACTTGAGCCAATCGCCCGGACACTGAGCTACCACGGCTCAATTACACTAGGTCCGTAAACATCGCAAATTTTTTCGCGGCTTGCGTTGCATTTTTACCTTTTTTGTAGTTAATTTTTAAAATGTATCGAATTTCTTCATTAGATTCACTCATCTTCATAGGACAAATGAAAAGGAGAAACAAATGAAAATCACATATTTTCCTAATTTAAATTTAGAATTATGTTCTTTAAAATGTAAACTTTAAATGAGACCAAAACCAGCCAGACACAAATAGTACAGCCAAAGAGATTTTATTACTAGTCCATACATACTATAATACGAAAAGACTTTTCCCCCAACCTATCACTATATCTATATATGAATAAATTATTTCATTCTTGCTTTATTAAATCTTTTGTTTCGTCCTCTATACCAAAAATAAATAAATAAAAAAAAGATACCGTTCTATTTTTCTTAAATGTATCGAATTTCTTTATTAGATTCATTCATCTTGACAGTACGAAAAACAAATAAAAAATCACACATTTTCCTTATTTGAATTTGGAATTATGTTCTCTAAAATGTAAACTTTAAATGAGACGAAAACCAGCCAGACACAAATGGTATAGCCAAAAAGATTTTATTACAAGTTCACCACAGTTAGGAGCGTTGCTGGAGTTTCTTCGCCCACTTCTTCTCCCAGCACCAACGCTTCCCAAAGTGGCACTCAAAGTTAGTTTAGCTTTTGAATGTCTCAGATTATCCGTGAAATAGCAACCGACCGAGTCGTGGTTCGGCCCTCTCGGATCGGAATGCTTACGCGTAACATAGTAACCGTCCAAGCCGTGGTTACCCCTCACCGGGGGGACCCTTGTGTCGAGATACTAGCGATAGAAGTTCAGGCTAAGCGACCTAAGAGCTATGTCACCTCTCAATCCGGTGAAGAAGTCAAGGCCGGCTTCTCTGGCCAATCTGTGTAGTTCGTCATAAAAAAACATCGGCTGGCCCGTGACGCCTTCTTCCAATTCGGTTCACCCAGTTGAAAGTTATGAGGTAACAGACATACAAAAACAATATGAAGATAAATTGAAGTCGGCTGAAAAAATGGTATTACCTCAGGTCGATAGAGGCCCCAAGGTCTATGGAGTTGGTCTCAAAGTTGCATAGGTAGTTGGGGACACAGATGCCACTCTTGCCATCTTCCATGATACATTTGGGTCCTGCAACCAACACATGGGTTCACGGTTCGTTTAAAGTTACAGCCTCTATCAGTGATTCTCAACCACTGTGCCGCAACCATCCCTTAGATGTTCGGAGCGTTGCTGGAGTTTCTTCTTCCACTTCTCCCAGTTAGTTTAGCTTAGATAATCCGTGAAATAGCAACCGACCGAGTCTTGGTTCGGCCCTCTCTAATCGGAATGCCCTCACCGGGGAGACCCTTGTGTCGCGTTACTAGCTAATAGAGGTTCAGGCTAAGCGACCTAAGAGCTATGCCACCTCTCAATCCGGTGAAGCAGTCAAGGCCAGCTTGTCTGGCCAATCTGTGTAGTGTGTCATTAAAATCTATAATACTGTGGAAATAAAATACAGCGTCCGTGTGTTTGAACGGACCGATATTTTAGACATTTCATTTGTCGGTTATTGTTTTTTATTGTACTGTAAGTACACTTGATATGCTACTAAGCTTCTCGAAAAGCGAAAGCTGTCTCGCTGACTGCCCCGTTAGGGTTCAACGTGAGAGCTTATGTTAAAATTCTACGCACCCATAATTTCTTCTTTTGCATCCTCGTCTCCAGTCGCTGCCAATAACAATGTGCTTTTCAGAAGCAAAGTTACCACCACGAAGATTGTGTGGTCGTAGATATATCTATATTAAAATAGGGACAATATGAATTATTTAATGGTTTGTTCACACAGCGAGCGCAGCGCTGGCGGGTAAGTGAGAGTTGTAATGTACTAGTTAATATTGAACACGCCACACTGAGCTGCCGCGGCGTCCCGCGGTAATATAAATTGATTGCAGCGGGACGGGGTAAGAGACTCTCGACCTCCGTCTCAATCGAGACCGAGAGGTTGGGAGGGCGTAGTAGATAGATTCGTCGCGGCTGACGCTTGAGGGATTAGCCACGACGCAAAAATAGTTATACCTAAAAAAATCCGTGCTAAAACGGTACCCAAGACCAGGGGAGCAGTCGCCCCCTGCGCTGATAACCCGGGTAATGGGGTAACACCCCGAGGCCCGTACCTGCGAGGTTCCCGGGAACCTAGCAGATGACCACACACACACACACGGGGTAAGAGTGAGTCCAATAGAGGTGCAAGTCGCCACGCACGCCTAGTTCATTGACCCGCACTTTACATGTCTTGAGAAATTTTGCTCACAATTTTCCTTTAGCACTAAATCAGTTAAAATTGCTTAACAAAAACTCAGGGATCGAACTCGGATTGCTGGCGTACTTTGCAATTTGAGACTACTGTCACCACACTAAGCTACCACGGCTCTATATTTACAATAAATTCGTTTTCATTTTATAACTTGTAATATGTAAGATTTTAGATCACTTAACTAGATTTATATATATATATTTGTAAAATTATAACGGTATATACGTACGCCATTTTGTGTGGTTAACGAATTCGTGTGGTGTAAAATATATACGGACACTATGTAGGGAGATGCGCGTCACACTGACTGGAATAACAAATATGAGGAAAATTACAAACAAGTTCGCAGTATGTTAAGCGACCTTCACACTCACTGATCTGATTCGTGCGTGGTTTTTATACGCAAAAATATTTCCTTAAAAAATATAAAGGACCACGTTTCACTTCACAAGTCACTTCTTTTACGAGGCCGTGTTAATTCTCAAAAGTCTTTATTATATTTGAAAAAAATAATTTTTGTGCTCCAAATTTTTTTTGGAAATTCTACCAAAAGTAAATTGTTTTTTTTAATGGAATTTTTTGATTATTTCAAAACTTCTGACACAAATTTCTGTCCATCCAAAAGAAATCTGAAAGAGATTGCTCTTAGAAATAAGAACGCCCATCGCGCCTTTTTTTTGCGAACTAAGCTCGTTAAGAGGCTATTTGGTGACGCAGCTGAAACCAATCTGCTCATTCTTGAGCACAGGCATAAGGTAGCTAGCCTTTCGGTTTTCTACGGATTGCATTTTTGAGAGTGTGCTCAGGAACTACATGATCTAATCCCTTCATCCCCTTTCCACCATCGGACTTCTAGACGCACTGCGGGATTTCATTCTTTTGTTGTGAACATCCCTCAAACCCGAACGAAGCGATTTGCTTCGTCTTTAATTCTTCGTCATTCAAAGAATTGGAATAGTATACCTGCGTCTGTCTTTCCTTCCGATTACAATGTGGGTATTTTCAAGAGTAGAGTGAATAGGCATTTACTAGTCTAGTGCGCCTTACCATCCAGGACTGCATTTCCACTTAACATCAGGTGAGATCGTAGTCAAGCACTTGCTTAGAAATAATAAAAAAAACGAATTTGAGAGGTCGCTAAGCTTGAAACTGTATTGGGAGCAATACTTGGACGCCTCAGGTCCAAGTGCAGGTCGAGGTTGCGTACGAACCACGGTGGCTCTCTGGCCTCCCGTGGCTTGTCGCACAGGATTTGACCTTGCGTAAACATAGAGCTCGTTTAGTTAGAATGGGGTGAATGACCGATTGTTAGTGTCACTTAGTTATGGAGGGAACGTTTTACTCTATACGTTAAGTAAGGGGCACCATTGGGACTTTTAGTGAGCAACTTCGCCTTCTCCCAATAATGATTATGTGTGAAGATGAAGTGTTGAAGATTTCCTTCCGTCATGCAATGCACGTGGAGTGAAGCTGTCATGCTGAGCCAACCCCTTTTCGGCACAATTTCTATTTTGTTCTTTTTTTTCTGTTTACTTTTGTTTATGTTGTTTTTTGTCTTGTTTTACCTGTTGTTTCTGTGTTCTTGTGCCGAATAAATGTTTTTTCTATTTCTGTTTCGGGATTGTCAATAGTTAAAAGAAAGTTTTCATTAGTCGTATACAATAATGTCGTATCATATTGATATTTACATTATATACGTGTGAATTGTCGTGTAATGTGTTCATTCATTCAAAGGCTGTTGACAACGCACTTCTAATTCCTCTGATCTTGTTAGTCCTCGTGAGCTGTGCTGATCGATTAACATCAGGCGAGATGAATACCCGTATGCTCCTTCTCCAAAAAAAATGGCAGTCATAGGGACTGCCGATAGAAGTGAAAACGTTCGTAATATTCCAACGATAATTCGGAAACACAAAGAGGGCGTCCACACGTAATATCGTCTGATTTGAAATCGGTGTTTGTTTTTACTCGTAAATCTGTTTCATACCAAAAAGTATTCGACGTGGCTTTAAGAAGGATTCACTACAAAACATATCGTTGCGTCTGAATGTCGCTTAATATAATTTAAATTATGGAATTTCTGCTTTGCGAACATGGCCGGTAAAGGCAGGTAGTAAAACGTTTCTACAACCAAGAAGGATTCTTTGAACTAAACCGCGAGTATAACGCTGCCAAATTAGAGAGCTCATAATTATCCTTTATAACAAAAAAAAATGCAATTGGTAATACTTAATTCAATGACAGATTTAACGGTGCTATGTATATAGAATGTATTTGTGAAGTTATTTTACGAGGAATACAAGTTGACCTTCCTCATTCTTGCTCGATGTTGTTTATCAGCTCGGTCAGGAAATCCTATTTAGTCTTCCTCGAACTAGGAGTGCACGATAGATATCTGTTATAATTTGTAGGTCTCGTAGAATAAAATAGTCCAACAACTAATACACTCGCTTTATTGAGACAGCGTAACGTTGTACAAAGAATTATTTTTATAGTCAAACGTCACAACTGCGCGTCCTCACCATCTTTATACAAAATTAATTAGAAGTCAGATTAGGAACTAATAAGGTTAAACTATTGTTTACAATGCCAAGTTCATGTGACGATCAACTAAATTATTAATTATGAATTAAAGATACAATAAGGTTCAGGTAAATTATTAAGATATCATTGGAAGTAGTTATTATGTATAACAATCGCTGGGTGTCAGGTGTTGCCAGCTAACATATCGATATTACATAAAATATGGACGCGATATATCGCTTCAATACGATATTATCGAATCATCGAATATCGATATATTTCAACCGATAACCAAATATCGTACGCATGTTATTACACGACTCACAGCCAATATCGACATGTTAGAAATAACGATATATCTATACAATAAATGGTATTGTATCGATACAACATTATGAAATCATTATGAATAACCCTTGCATTAACCCAATCCTCAAAAAACCATTTACCTCACAGTGTTGCTTCAGAATTATGTCAAAGAAGCGGCATTAATAAAAGCAACAGTGCCACCGAGGTCCTCGAAAGGAGTCTTTTATTAAAAAAAAACTCAAGAATATTATAATTATATATTTGTTTTCAATATATCTAGTCTAATCAAAACGAAGTGCAGTCAATAATTACGGTGTTGTATAAATTTTATAATCTATGCATGTAATCTTTACTGCTAGCACAATCAAAACAGTCTTGTATACGAAGCGAGAACCTCTCGGTTCGTCTCGGTAGTACTCTATTAGTAGAATTGGGTTTTAAAACAGTAGAATATCATCATAGTAAATAAAAGCTGTATTTGACAGTTCAAAAAGAGAAGTGCTCCGATCGTCACTAAACTTTACAGGATTACCCGCCAGGTCAATCTGAAGATTCTCTGAAAGTTTCATTGAGATCGGTAAAGCCGTTTCAGAGCCTATATGGAACAAACACACACTTTCTTTTATATATATATATATATATATATATATATATATATATATATATATATATATATATATATATATATATATATATATATATATATATATATATATATATATATATATATATATATATATATATATATATATATATATATATATATATATATATATATATATATATATATATATATATATATATATATATATATATATATATATATATATATATATATATATATATATATATATATATATATATATATATATATATATATATATATATATATATATATATATATATATATATATATATATATATATATATATATATATATATATATATATATATATATATATATATATATATATATATATATATATATATATATATATATATATATATATATATATATATATATATATATATATATATATATATATATATATATATATATATATATATATATATATATATATATATATATATATATATATATATATATATATATATATATATATATATATATATATATATATATATATATATATATATATATATATATATATATATATATATATATATATATATATATATATATATATATATATATATATATATATATATATATATATATATATATATATATATATATATATATATATATATATATATATATATATATATATATATATATATATATATATATATATATATATATATATATATATATATATATATATATATATATATATATATATATATATATATATATATATATATATATATATATATATATATATATATATATATATATATATATATATATATATATATATATATATATATATATATATATATATATATATATATATATATATATATATATATATATATATATATATATATATATATATATATATATATATATATATATATATATATATATATATATATATATATATATATATATATATATATATATATATATATATATATATATATATATATATATATATATATATATATATATATATATATATATATATATATATATATATATAGCTCTTCGAAATCGTATCTGTACTCCTGTTCTTGCTCGTAAGCGGTCTCGTCATGCTGGTCGACGGTGTGGTCTTCGATCGTTTGCTGAAGCTCGGAGAGACTTTATCGCTGTATTCAGGCTCAGGAGCGAGCATCGATGTCTCGTCAGACATCGACGCCCTCGATGTTACATATTTTCTATTCTAGTGAGTAACCCTCTTTGGGTACTCCGCTGTTTTACTTTTTCCATTCGTGATCGTGGGTTTTAAAACAGTAGAATATTATCGTAGTAAATAAAAGCTGTATTTGACAGTTCAAAAAGAGACGTGCTCCGATCGTCACTAAACTTTACAGGATTACTCGCTAGGTCAATCTGAAGATTCTCTGAAAGTTTCATTGAGATCGGTAAAGCCGTTTCGGAGCCTATATGGAACAAACACACACTTTCTTTTATATATATAGGTAGATTAGCCAAGCATTTTAGAAATTTCAAGTATATTTAGGAGTACAACTGACATTTCAAATATGTTGGATAAAATATTATTAGTCTATCTGACATCCGTGTATCCTTTTTTTTTTTTTGTTAACGAGGAGGAAATCTTCAGAAAGATACCCGCCAGACAGCACTTCCCGGGGGAGGTTACTCCCTCACCCCCTGTCCAACTTTAACTTCAAAAAAGAGGTCAACTATCGACTGAGCGAACCGGTTTTATTTGATAGCTCCACATTTTAAAGCTTTGTTTGATTCGAAGCAGTTTTTTTGTTGTAAATTGTTAGCTGGCAACACATGGCACCCGGCAAATGTTATGTATAATAACTACTTCCAATGATATCTTAGTGATTTACCTGAACCTTATTGTATCTTTAGTTCATAATTAATAATTTAGTTGATCGTCACATTAACTTCGCATTGTAAACAATAGTTTAACCTTATTAGTTCCTAATCTCACTTTTAATTAATTTTGCATAAAGATTGTGAAACATTATGCTGTCTCAATAAAGCGAGTGTAGGTATTGGACTATTTCATTCCACAATACCTACAAGTCATTACACGCTAGAACTTCGTAATACTTTGATAAGAAAATGAAAGAGTTAAGAAAAAAAATGTCTTTATTGTTTAACGTTTTGGATTTGAAATCGGTTAATTTTATTTATTTTGAGTTATGAAGGGAGGGGAAGGAATGAAGGGTTGAGTAATGGAGTACTGGTTATAAGGATTGGGAAATACCGGTCTAGATGGTGTAGACTTCTGGCTTGTAACCCTTCAGGGTGACCTGCTCGTCGATCCAGTCGCGCAGGTTGGAGACGTCCACGTACACGCCAGGGGTGCCGTCCTCCCCACACCCAATTCCCCACGCGACAATACCACTCTGCATGTACCGGTCCGTTTCATACTAAACACGAAAAATAATAAATTATTAAACAAGCGATTCTTGTACAAGAATCGTTCTTATAAAGAACTGACAGACATGTGTCTGTCGGTGCAAATAGGATATTGGAACCTCGAACGATTATTTAATATAAGAATAAACTATATCTTAGTATAGAGGTAATCATGAATTAAGCGTCAATAGCCTAACGGTCTAGGGTACGGTCTTCGAATCGTTAGGTCGTCGGTTCGAATCCACCATTCGACTAATGACGTGAACCATCTCCTATTTCCATAAAAAAAACTGACTTTGTCTATGACTTCACTTATGTCATACTACACTCAGCCCTGTAGTTCTGGGCTCGTAGAATAAGACTATGGTATCTCCTGCCTGTCGTAGGCGACTAAAAGGGGCCAGGGGTTCACTGGACGACAAGGGCGGTGGTCAAAGGGGGTGCAATGTGAATCTCGGAAACGGTTTATACGATTTTTATGAAATTTAGTATGCAGGATGTCTCGGAGCGATAAATCGATCTAATTAGGATTTTTTTCTAGAAAATGTTGTTTTATCAGGGTACCGTATACCTTAAAATTAGATCAGTAGATGGCGTTGTTTAGCAACAGAAGACAATGATTGATTTGACGTTAGAACAAGGAAAATTTATTGTTTATGTTAATTACAAGCGTACCTAGCCCGCTTCGCCGGGCTAGATTTTGCATTATTTTATTTAAACAATAAACTTACATCATTATATATTTAACTCTCACAATATATTAAATTATTCATTTCTCTCCGTATTCATTCTCTTCTCGAGCGGGTGAAGATCATTACCTACACCCATGTACATATCAGTAAATACAATATCATTCTTATCATTTATACAAAAACATATCGGGCTCAAGTTAATGTCAGAAATAAAAGTACAACGTATGGCTTGTTTGACAGTTCAAAAAGAGGAGTGCTCCGATCGTCACCAAACAGGATTACTCGCCAGCTCAATCTGAAGATTCTCTGAAAGTTTCATTGAAATCGGTCCAGCCGTTTCGGAGCCTATTTGGAACAAACACACACTTCTTTTATATATATAGGTAGATTAGCCAAACATTTTAGAAATGTCAAGCATATTTAGGAGTACAACTGACAATCTATCTGACATCAATGTATCCTGCTGGCTCTCTTTAAGTTCAAAAAAAGAGGTCAACTATCGACTGAGCGGACCGTTTTTATTTGATAGCTCAACATTTTAAATTTTTGTTCGTAGTAGTTTTTTTGTTCTAAATTATTAGCTGGCAACACATGGCACCCGGCAAATGTTATATATAATAACTACTTCCAATGATATCTTAGTGATCTACCTGAACCATATTGTATCTTTGATTCATAATTAATAATTTAGTTGAGCGTCACATTAACTTGTCATTGTAAAACAATAATTTAACTTTATTAGTTCGTAATCTGACTTTTAATTAATTTTGCATAAAGATTGTGAAACATTACGCTGTCTCAATAAAGCGAGTGTAGGTATTGGACTATTTCATTCCACAATACCTACGAGTCATTACACGCTGGAACTTCGTAATACTTTGATAAGAAAATGAAAGAGTTAAGAAAAAAAATGTCTTTATTGTTTAACGTTTTGGATTTGAAATCGGTTAATTTTATTTAATTTGAGTTATGAAGGGAGGGGAAGGAATGAAGGGTTGAGTAATGGAGTACTGGTTATAAGGATTGGGAAATACCGGTCTAGATGGTGTAGACTTCTGGCTTGTAACCCTTCAGGGTGACCTGCTCGTCGATCCAGTCGCGCAGGTTGGAGACGTCCACGTACACGCCAGGGGTGCCGTCCTCCCCACACCCAATTCCCCACGCGACAATACCACTCTGCATGTACCGGTCCGTTTCATACTGAACACGAAAAATAATAAATTATTAAACGAGCCATTCTTGTACAAGAATCGTTCTTATAAATAACTGACAGACATATGTCTGTCAGTGCAAACAGGATATTGGAACCTCGAACGATTATTTGATACAAGAATAAATTATATCTATATAGTATAGAGGTAATCATGAATTAAGCGTCAATAGCCTAATGGTCTAGGGTACGGTCTTCGAATCGTTGGGTCGTAGGTTCGAATCCACCATTCGACTATTGACGTGAACCATCTCCTATTTCCAAAAAAAAAACTGACTTTGTCTATGACTTCACTTATGTCATACTACACTCAGCCCTGTAGTTCTGGGCTCGTAGAATAAGACCACGGTATTACCTGCTTGTCGTAGGCGACTAAAAGGGGCCTGGGGTTCACTGGACGACAAGGGCGGTGGTCAAAGCAGGGGCAGTTTGAATCTCGGAAACGGTCTATACGATTTTTATGAAATTTAGTATGCAGGATGTTTCGGAGCGATAAATCGATCTAGTTAGGATTTTTTCTAGAAAATGTTGTTTTATCAGCGTACCGTATACCTTATAATTAGATCAGTAGATGGCGTTGCTTAGTATCAGAAGTCAACGATTGATTTGACGTTAGAACAAGGAAAATTTATTGTTTATGTTAATTACTAGCGTACCTAGCCCGCTTCGTTGGGCTAGATTTTGATTTATTTCATTTAAACAATAAACTTACATCATTATATATTTAACTCTCACAATATATTAAATTATTCATTTCTCTCCGTATTCATTCTATTCTCGAGCTGGTGTAGATCATTACCTACACCCATGTACATATCAGTAAATACAATATCATTCTTATCATTTATACAAAAACATATCGGGCTCAAGTTAATGTCAGATATAAAAATACAACGTATGGCTTGTTTGACAGTTCAAAAAGAGGAGTGCTCCCATCACCAAACTTTACAGGATTACTCGTCAGGTCAATCTGAAGATTCCCTGAAAGTTTCATTGAAATTGGTCCAGCTGTTTTGGAGCCTATATGGAACATACCCACACACTTTCTCTTTTATATATATAGATAAAATATGTTTGTCATATTGTCTCGACCTTATTGGGTCGTAACAGACAATGGCAGAATATTTCAACATAAGAAATAGATTTTTGAATTGATAAATTTTGAAAGGAGTAACTCGGTTCGGAATCTAGAGTTAGACAAACAAGACATGATTTACCAGAAATACCGAGCAACACTCATTCGGCTCGGTCATCCAGGTGCTTATTATAATTTGTGTGATTTGACAAGGAAGCTACCTCGATGGGACAGGAGAGTGGTGCTCCGCCGTCACCCTTGCAGGTGTCCTTGCCAGGCTCCCCACCAGCGCACATGAACGAGGTGTGCAGCTCGAAGAAGTTGCCCAGCCGTGTGTTACGCAGCTTCGTCAGGCACGTGTTGCGGTCCACTACTGGCACCTCCACCTGCGTCATGTCAACACATAGAGATACATTCTATAAGCCTAATGATTTAAGATACGGAAATTTTTTTTAAAACTTTAAAAAAAATCAAAATCGGTTCACCTAGTCGAAAGTAATGAGGACACATGCAGATAATTTAAGTGTCTGAAGTCGTACCTTCTTCAGGATGACCTGGTAGCGACCGTCTTTGCCGAACTTGTCCTTGCCCCAGCCGGTGGCGATGCAGCGTGTGCCACCTGGCACCCGTTCCCTGGGCGGTGGAAGACATACCACGCCAACGTTGGGCGTCAAATCCATGGGCGATGCCAGGTGGAGTATCGCTATATCGTAGAACAAATTACCTGTGAACAACAAGCAAGATAATAGAAGTCTTTTTATAGTAATAATCTATACATATAAATAAAATTGGATTGTCTGTTTTTATTGCCCCATCCCGTGAGAGAAACCAATGAAAGGCGTAAATATGCGGAATTGGGAGAGCCGTGGAGACCTCGGGGCATTGGGGTGCAGTCCCGTCAGCTGTTCAAGGAGATTTCCGCCTCATCGACGCCTCAGGGGATCCAATGGCGCTTGTGAGATAATTGTAGTATAGTTGCTCCTTTGACTATCGAATGATTCATTTCCGATGTTTAGATTATAGGTATGTTACCAGTTGCCAGTTACTCTCTGTTTATAACAGTTTCATTTCATTCGACACATATAGTATATATGTGTTAAAATACCAATAATTAGTTATTTATGTATGTGCTATTACAACCAAAGAGTATTAAATATGTAAAACATTGTGAGAAGTCGTGTTGTTGACTCCACATAGTATAACAGCAACGGTACAGTCCGAAGAGTCTCTTAGAGTTGTTCCTCGGTGGCGTCGTTTAAGTGTTGTTAGTGTTATTCGTTGGTAGCGCCTCGGTATATAAGTTAAGTACTGCTGTTATTTACCTTGTCTTATATATTGTACATGTACTATGAGTAAGGTGATATACCTATATTTATGGTGATGTTTTTATTATGTTATTTATTTACTAAAATATATCTGATGTATGTGTTACAATGAATATGAAAGTATCAAAGTTAAATAAAACGACAATACTGACAATAAGTATATTATTAACTGCTTCTGATTCTAACACGCTCATCTTAGGACAAAGGTTGAGCCATGAGAACTACACAGATTGGCCAGAGACTGGCCTTGACTGCTTCATCGGATTGAGAGGTGGCATAGCTCTTAAGTCGCTTAGCCTGAAACTCTATTGCTAGTAACTCGACACAAAAGTCCCCTGGTGAGGGTAACCTCGGCTTAGACGGTTACTATGTTACGCGTAAGCATTCCGATCCGAGGCCGAGAGGGCCGAACCACGACTCAGTCGGTGGCTATTTCACGGATG
Source organism: Meandrusa payeni (assembly GCA_029286785.1). Lineage (NCBI taxonomy): Eukaryota > Metazoa > Arthropoda > Insecta > Lepidoptera > Papilionidae > Meandrusa > Meandrusa payeni. The sequence continues at coordinate 601,925 of JAGSMX010000036.1, forward strand.
ATTTAAGGGACATTCAGAAGCTAACTAACTTTGAGTGCCACTTCGGGAAGCGTTGGCGCTGGGAGAAGAAGTGGCCGAAGAAACTCCAGCAACGCTCCTATAATCTAAGGGTAGGGCCTGCCCATAAAATAGCGGTAACGCGCAAGGATTACTCGCAACCTCCGACGGTCGCGAATGGACGCTTTGTGGATTTGTAGAGATCTAGCCTGTGCAATGGTAATCGCGTCGTCCGGATCGTCAGAACGTGTCTCGGCCTCCGGGCGACGCGACGGTATTTATTAATACGAAGGAATGTCCCAGCCTCTTGGGCACCTACCCCGTGAGCATTGCGATTTAAGTGTAGGTATTTTACATTATCTAGTTTTTATTTAGTAGTTTTAAACCTATTATTAATATATATTATTTATAATATATTAATATTAATTATAATATAGCCTAATAGTTTAGGGTACGACCAGCTAATCGTAAGGTCATGGGTTCGAATCCACCATTGGACTATTGCCGCGAACTATGTCCTAGCACAAGCTTAAGCTTAGTTGGAATGGTTAACAAGATTTTTAGTAATATTTCTGAAAAAAAGGAAATATTGCTAGCTTTCTTTAAAAAATAATATTTAATGTACCTTTCTTTTAACACTATAATAACCATCTATATACGGTAAATATACCAGAATAACATTTTTACAATTTCTGTCCGTCTGTACCCGGTTATATCTGGAACGACTGGACTGGATTTTGACGGGACTTTCACTGACAGTTAGCTGATGTAAAAAGGAGTAACTTACTTTTAATTTAACCGACTTCAAAAAATTATCGATCAATATCACGCCAAACTATTTCGATCGTTCATTTTTTTAGTGGAAAGTGAGGAGAAGAGTAGAAAGAGAGTAGAAGAGTAAAGAATAGTTTGATGAAAGTGTGGTTAAGTTCTGATTAATTCTATTTCGTATCAATCCTACGATAATCCGCGTAATTTTAATGTTTCATTCGGTTTTTGTTCTCACTCGTAAATACAGGGTTATTAGGAGACAGCTTCCGAAAACGAAGACAGACGATAGTACTACACCCGTACGTAATACACACCTTTGATGATGGGACTTGAAAAAAAATCGATCCTGATTTTAAAAAATTATATTTTTTAAAATGTTTTACTAGATGATTTACGCTCCATAATGTTAGTATAGCGAAATGAAACGATAATTTCGTAAAAAATACATTACAAGAAAAAACAGCAATGAAATACAAAGTCAAGCAGCTGATGCTTGGGTCAACGAACTGTTAGACGGCCGTCGGTAAATGTTTAAAAAAAACCTACTTGATGGCACACACCCCCACCCTCTCGATAGGATTAGGGCGTTGCTGGAGTTTCTTCGGCCACTTCTTCTCCCAGCGCTAACGCTTCCCGAAGTGGCATATAAGTTAGTTTAGCTTAGATTGTCCCAGTAGATTTTGTTAATAAAATAGCTACCGACCGAGTCGTGGTTCAGCCCTCTCAGGCGCCCTCGGATCGGACTGCTAACGCGTAATAATGGTAACCGTCAAGCCGAGGTTACCCCTCACCGGGGACCCTTGTGTCGAGTTACCACCTAATAGAGGTTCAGGCTAAGCGATCTAAGAGCTGTGCCACCTCTCAAATCCGGTGAAGCAGTAAAGGCCAGCTTCTCTGTGCCAACTGTGATAGTTCGTCAAAAAAAAATGGCACACACCGCTTTATTTTGTAATAAGAAAACTGTGACTCCTGAATCCCTGAATTTGAAACTGAATACAATGTAAAAACTGTACAAGTGAGCAGAAGTGTTGACTTGCAATGGAATAAAACAGCGTCGTTTAGAAAGGTGCTGAGAGGACTTTGTGTCTATACTATTAAGGGTTATAATAGAACGCCAGGGCGCGGAGGAGCGGCAATAATTCTTTTGTGGCGCGGTATCAGCTGTCTTTGACTTTGTGTTACATTGCTGTTTTCTTTAATCATTTTTTTTTTAAATCAGAATCGATTTTTTCGTTTAGTACTATCGTCTGTCTTCGTTTTTGGAAGCGATCTCCTAATACCCTGTATAGTTGTATGTATGGCTTATGTTTATGTCTAGAGATATATCTATCTCTGCACCGTAGTTGATAACTTTTTTATATGAAAAGTGGCAAACGAGCATACGGCTCACCTGATCTTAAGTGATCACCGTCGCCCATGAAGATCAACAGCACCAGAGGAGCTGTAGGTGCGTTACCGACCTTTGAGATAGGAATAGGCTCGTTTCTCGAATGTCCCTAAATCGTAAAAGTTCGGAAACACCGCTGGCGACAGTTGATTCCACAAGTTGACAATGCGTGGGAGAAAATTACGCGAAAAACGTACAGTCGTTGAACGCCAACCATCAAGATGGTGGCGGTGGAATTTGGAATTCTGCCGAGATGTGCGGTAATGGAAATCGGTAGCTGGGATGATTCCGAACAATTTCTCAGAACACTCCCCATAAATGCGATACAGGATGCAAAGGCCGTACTTGCGCCTTGTAAAGTTGAGTATGCCAAGTGTTTTGGAGGCCAATTTGGCTTTGCCTTCCAAGTGACCACGAAACTGAACGACACTCGATATATCGACGCCAAGGATTCCAATGGTGGAGGATGCGACCAAGGGAGTGCCCTCCAACTGAGGGGAGACGATAAAGGGAGGACGCAGTGGTTGAAGACTTAAGTGTTTTCATTTTTATTATATTTAGAATATTAATAATAATTAGTATTATATTATTTAGTAACACGTACCCGCATTGAAGTCTTTGTGGACCACGACCTCGATGACGTCACGGTCTTGGTACGGGTAGATCTCTTTGGTGGTTTGCGTGTCCCACTCCCCAGCCCTGGCCTTGAGTGCTTTCGCCCCCTTGACGTAGTGGGCGGCTGTGAGCACCACGCTCGGATGGATCAGAGAGCCGCCGCCGACGTACACGTTAAGCTTCTGACCGTCCGGCTCGTTGTTGTTCACCGGCTCGATTCTGGGATCAATGTAGTCCGTACTTCACATTGCATTAAATTGTAAATTAACTGCGTTTTAAGGGTGATTATTTTTAAAATTAATTTTTAAACATGACTTCAAAAAAGATGCAATTTTTTGTGACGAACTACACAGATTAGCTAGAGAAGCTGTGTCTAAAGTCGCTAAAACTCCCTAGAGACAGCTTGCGTTGTACGCTATTCACCAAGCTTTTGAGGTTCCATGGGTGGTGGCTTCATCACCATACACCACTATTTATTAGCGGTTTTGTTATAACCGAAAAAGTGGTAATTCATTGGGAATCCAAGGATTCGAATCAGCTACCATCAGACCGTAAGTAGAGCTTGTTAGCCACCAGGTAATTACTGCTGCAGCCATAGTCCTGACCTTATAGAATAAGGCTATGGTATCCCCTGCCTGTCGTAAAAAGGGACCCGGGAAGAAGACGACACTAGTGGTCCCGTATCGCCTTAGCCCTGCGAAGGTGCTGTGGGAGTAACCTCCTCCGGGACGTGCTTCAGAGCACAGTGCACAGGGCTTCGGCGTTCTACTGGAGATCCCGGAGCCCCTCGCCATACACCAAAGAGGGCCACCGTGATGACTTAATGAGTAAGAATACATAACCCCGCCTTACCCCCAGAAGACGGGCGTCAATAGCCTAATGGTTTAGAGTACGGTCTGTGATTCGTAAGGTCGTGGGTTCGAATCCATCATTCGACTATTAACGTGAATCATCTCCTAGCACAAGCATAAGCTTAGTTGTAATGGTTAACAATAATGTTAGTAATATAACAAAAAAAGAAATATTGCTCCTTTTCTTTTTTAAAACAAAACTCTTGTTGAAGATTCCTAATTTGTTTCTTTAAAAAATATATTACTGCTACCATTATTTAAATTAACATAGGGTAAAGGCTACAGTCGTTGGCCCCGAGGCAGTCATTGGCAACTATCACTAAAACGCAAATAATAAGGGACTGAATAAGCGAATCGACCAAAAGAAATCTTTAAAAAATTGCGCTATTTATTATGGTTATGTTGGCAATGCTGTTCACGAATCCCCGCAACTGTCATGGCGCAGATTGAAATTTTGTCAACGTGTGTTTTTAAATGCAAAAATTAGCAATTGGGTAAGCATATGCATAAATTAATTCTTAAAAGTCACTTATTGCTATGATCACTACCATTTCCGGTTCTAAGAAATTAATTAACACTTAGAAATGATCGGTGATTTAATGTATTTGTGAATGTTATAGTTTACACTAATTTGGCTGCGGCCAATAACTATGTAGACATAGACATTTATTTATTGGCATCACAATACAAAAACACATCACAGACTGAATATAACACACTTTAAAAAAGAATGAAAAAAGACAAAACACAGTTAAAGTTACACGGACAAATAATACAAAACATATGATGCCAATATCGGACACCGTCTCAGCATATGCTGTCACAAGGATGCGACAGCGCTGATTTTCAGCGGTGCCCGGGACTATCTAAAGACGTGCGCGCGCAATACTACTTTTATATGGAATATTATTATACAGACAGTAAGAGTATAATAAATATGATACATAAATAAAACAGTTATGAGATTAAAATATATTTTATACAATAAAATAATAGATGAAAAAAAAATATATATAAATATTATTGAGTCAAAAATAAACTAAAATAACTAATATGATAATTAAATGTATAAAGTTTAAATTATGTAATTAAATATTGAAAATATTGGATACAACAAGCCACCGATGTCGCGGGGATATTATCTTTTTGTATCTTTAACATCAGGTGTTTTAATTTATTTTTAAATGCGTTTACATGCGGCGGTTTTTAAATGCGGCAAATTATTCCAACACTTGGTGGCCAAGTATCTGAAATTGCCCCGGAACGCAGCAGATCGGTGTAGCGGAATTTGTAAAATGCAGTTTTTAGCTCTAATTAAACAGCTAGTATCTTCATTTTTTTTTTTTTTTTTTTTTTTTTTTTTGGACGAACTATCACAGTTGGCACAGAAGCTGGCCTTTACTGCCTCACCGGATTTGAGAGGTGGCATAGCTCTTAGATCGCTTAGCCTGAACCTCTATTAGGTGGTAACTCGACACAAGGGTCCCCGGTGAGGGGTAACCTCGGCGGACGGTTACCATTATTACGCGTTAGCAGTCCGATCCGAGGGCGCCCGAGAGGAATGAACCACGACTCGGTCGGTAGCTATTTTATTAACGAAATCTACTGGGACAATCTAAGCTAAACTAACTTATATGCCACTTCGGGAAGCGTTAGCGCTGGGAGAAGAAGTGGCCGAAGAAACTCCAGCAACGCTCCTAATCCTATCAAGGGGTGAGGTTTTCCCATAAAATACTTATATCGCGCAAGGATTATTCGCAACCTCCGACGGTCGCGGATGGACGCTTTGTAGATTTGTAAAGATCTAGCCTGTGCAGCAGTGATCACGTCGTCCGGATCGTCGAGAACGTGTCTCGGCCTCCGGACGGCGTGTCTGAAATTACAAGTGGGGGTAGTCTTGTAAGTGGCGGCACTCACAAGAAGTTTATTTGAATGTTTGGTGGCAGTCTCGAAAAACCGTCGAGATGCCTGCTTAAAGAATTGGGCTATCGTAGGTAGCCCTGTATCGGCGTGTAATTCGCGATTGCGTACGAACCACGGCGCACCCGTGGCTCGTCGCAGAAAACGATTTTGAATTACCTGAAGACGGTGGATATGAAGGGGAGGCATGCGCGAAGACCGGGCTCGCGTACGTCATAACAGGACGTATTACTGCTTTATAGAGTGTCACCTTATTACGAAGGGACATTTTGCTCTTTTATTGATAAGGTGATATAGGCGGCCCATTACGTGGGCAGCCCGGTTCCTAACACGAGTTACGTGAGGTCCGAAGTCGAGTCTCGGATCGAGAAGTACACCGAGGTATTTAGTTTCGGTAACCCAGGAATGGGACTACCGAGAAGTTGGATATTGAGGGAGAGACGGAGGGCTACGCCTGGCTAGTCTCGAAAAGTACATGGCTGCGCTCTTAGCCGGGTTGATTTCAATCCTCCATTTCCGGAACCAATCCCCTAAGGCATTGGCTGCGGTCTGGAGTTTCTTGAGAATGATTTCGGGGGTACGCCCCGAAGCATATATGCCAGTATCATCGGCGAAAGGGCTAGCTCCGCTCTACGTGAGCGCGGGATGTCGTTGGTGTAGAGCGTATATAGGACTGGACCTAGCACGGAGCCTTGCGGTACTCCGGCGCGAACGGGACGGGGGGTGGAGCGCACTCCCTCGACGCGGTACGTGAAGGTTCGACCCGTAAGGAAGTCTCGTACTGTGCGTACGAGATAGTCCGGCACCTCGAGCTCGTACAGCTTGTAAACGAGCCCGGCGTGCCAGACTTTGTCGAATGCCTTCGCCACGTCAGGAAGATGGCTCCCGTGTGCATGCCTATGATGGACTTGGCATGTATGTGCTCCGTGATGCGGAGCACCTGTTGGAGTGCACGAGTGTTTGGCACGGAAGCCAAATTGCTCGGGGATAGGAAGCTCTCGCGAAACCATGAAGGCGCGTAATCGAGCTAAGATGAGCCGTTCGTACACCTTCCCCAGAACGGAGAGGAGACTAATTGGCCTATATGAAGAGGATCGGTGCGCACTTTGCCGGGCTTGAAGAACCCTATCACTACGGCTTCCTTCCACTCGTTGGGAAAGATGCCCTGTGAAATGGCGGCGTTGAATATTATAACTAAAAGGCGTATAATATTCTCTGGAAAGCGTCTGGCAACCAGATTAGGTATGCCGTCTAGACCGGGGGCTTTGCGGGGACGCAAATTTTTAACACATCCTCAACCTCGGTACACGTAATCGGTGGAACGGGATCGCGGATTGGTTCATTCGCCCTCCGCTCGACCAAGCCCTCCACCCTAAGGAGGTGAGCGGGGTCGACCGGAAGGGCGCTGGGGGAGCACTGAGACTCGAGACTGTCAGCCAGACACTCGGCCTTCTCCTCGTCCAGTGAAGCTGGCGGGAGATTGGGACGGGTGAGAGGAGGCATCCATGGTCGGGATCACGTTTGAGTGATTTTGGTAAATTCCAAAATGCCAAATGGGAAGGACGAATTTCGCTTAACGTACTGTTCCACCGCTCGTTCCTATAGGCAGCTATGCGTGTTTTCACCTCACGCTGTAATTTATGTAGCTGCCAACGGTGACGCACGGTAGGGTACAGATCGTAAGCCCTAGTGGCTGCGTTCTTGCGTCTCATGAGATCACGGATTTCAGAAGGCAGGACCCATCGCTGATCGTCAACGACGGGTACCTCCTGGGAGCAGTCAGTAATGACTGTCTGAATGTGTCTCGTGAGCGCGTGCGCTGCGAGATTAGTCTTGAGTGGAGAATCTACGTTCTCTGGAAACGCTTCTAAGTGGGGAGCTGGCATCTTTCAATTGGGACTCAAGTTTGTGCCAGTCGATGACGGTTTTGTTTGAGGGGCGGTTTGGGCAGAGGGCCCTAGCCGCAGAATTACAGGGCGGTGATCCGAGTGAAGCTCGTGTATCACGTACGGGTTAGTCACTGTGAGAGTGATATGACGGAGAATAGCAATGTCTAAGACATCCGGTGTGTGATCCACATTATGTGGGAAGTGAGTGGGCTCATATGGTCCCACGATCTCGAAGTCGAGTATCGACCAGAGATTCGAGGGCCAGCCCGCGCGGATTGGTCATACGGGAGAACCACCGAGGATGCTTGCTATTGAAATCGCCGGCTAGGATCGTAGCATCTCCGAGAGAGGAGAGCTTCGAAGTCCGACCTAAGAATTTCTTTGCTGCGGTGACAAGGAAGATACACCGAAGCAATAGTGATAGGGGCGTGGCCTGTCATGGCTAACTGGCAGACCGAGGCCTCGAGGTGCGCTAAACGCGGCGTGGCGATCGGGACGCAATGCAAGGACCTCCTATAGTAAATGAGAGTGCCACCACCTTGGGCGCCGGCTCTATCATTCCTAACGATGTTATAATTCGCAATCTTCGGATCGCGAACGGAGGGTTTGAGAAACGTCTCCTGCACTAACATTACGTCGACTTGATGTTCGCGGACGAAGTTCGCTACTTCGTCTTTTGTTCCCTAAGCCCGTTCGCATTGAAAAACGCGACGGTCAACGAACAGGGTATCTTCATTCCGCCATTTCAACTTTTCGTACAGATATTTAGGCTGTTCCGTGTTTATGATTCCAAACAGAAGTGTTGCAAAATGCAAGTCTTTTCTGAGGGACATTCTTAACTTGTTGGAATTGTTTAAGTAAGGGTGAACATGATGTCGAGAAGGTATTTTATAAATGAAGCGAGCACACGCATTCTGAACTCTTTGTATCGTCCTGCTGGTTTTGGACAATAACCTTGGACCATAAACAGTGTCCGACCAAGACATTTTTTTTTTAAGTTCTTACTGACAATGTCATGAGACAATGATATATTTTTTTTAATTCATCAAAATGCTCATAGTATCCATGTTCTGCAAACCTAATTTGACCCAGATTGCCCTTCAATTTGCCCAGAAATGCAATACTTGCTGCTAGTAGCTGCTTAAGGGGGCCAACGACTATAGCCTTTACCCTAACATTAACATAAGAATATTTATTTTTGACAAAAAATTAACTAGAACCATCATTGTACAGGTTAATTAAATGAGTATACTTACTTCAAAACGGCTACGGTCCAGGGAAACTCGCCGAATTTGGATTCACCATCTTTGTCGCCGGTGATCTTGAATCCAACACCGTCAGGGTTTCGCCAGCCGCAACCTTTGCGCTGGTGGAGATTTCAGGCAAATGTGAATTAATAGACTCCTTTAATGAAGAACTTCACATATTGGCCAGAGAAGCTGGCCTTGAATGCTTCACCGGATTGACAGGTGACGTAGCTCTTATGTCGCTTAGCCGGAACCTTTTTTTTGTTAACGAGGAGGAAATCTTCAGAAAGATACCCCGCCTTCTGGGGGGAAGGCGGCGGTTATGTGGGGTTTTTACCCACTAAAACCTCCCCGGTGGCCCTTCCTCGGTGCATGGTGAGGGGCTCCGGGATCTCCAGTGGAACGCACCGGAGCCCCTCTGCACTGTGCTCATAGAGAGCACTTCCCGGGGGAGGTTACTCCCTCCCCCCCTGTGCCCTCGCAGTGCAAGGCGACACGGGCCAGCCGATGTCGCCTTCTTCCCGGGTCCACCTTGGCGGACGACAAAGGCCCTCACCCTTGTCGCCCAATGAACCCGAGGCCCCTTTTAGTCGCCTTCTACGACAGGCAGGGGATACCGTAGTCTAATTCTTGAGAGCCCAGAACTACAGGGTTGCAGCCTGAACCCTATATCTAATAACTCGACACAAGGTTCTTCCTGGTGAGGGGTAACCTCAGCTTGGACGGTTACTATGTTACGCGTAAGCATTCCGATCCGAGCACGCCCGAGAGGGCGGAACCACGACTCGGTCGGTTGCTATTTCACGGATAATCTAAGGGACATTCAAAAGCTAAACTAACTTTGAGTGCCACTTCGGGACAAGGACCCGATATCGAGATTTTTTTGGTGACCCGATTTTTGGTGATTTTTGTATATAAAAGCTGGTACTTCCCGTGTGGTCCCATTTAAAAATAGCATACGCTGAGACGGTGTCCGATATTGGCATCATATGTTGTGTATTATTTGTCCGTGTAACTTTAACTGTGTTTTGTCTATTTTTCATTCTTTTTTTAATGTGTGTTATATTCTGTCTGTGATGTGTTTTTGTATTGTGATGCCAATAAATAAATGTCTATGTCTAAATCTGGTACAATTCTGACAATCCATGAGAAAACCATAACAGCCTTACAAATAAACGTGGTATAAAGATAAACTTAGGAATAAATTAAGAATAAGCAAAATTTGTACTAATTTACCAAGAATACGTTATACCTTTTTTTTTTTTCTTTTTTTGTTGACGGGAGAAATCTTCAGAAAGATACCCCGCCTTCTGGGGAAGGCGGCGGTTATGTGGGGTTCTTACCCACTAAAACCTCCCAGTGGCCCTTCCTCGGTGCATGGTGAGGGGCTCCGGGATCTCCAGTGGAACGCACCGGAGCCCCTCTGCACTGTGCTCATAGAGAGCACTTCCCGGGGAGGTTACTCCCTCCCCTGTGCCCTCGCAGTGCAAGGCGACACGGGCCAGCCGATGTCGCCTTCTTCCCGGAGTCCACCTTGGCGGACGACAAAGGCCCTCACCCTTGTCGCCCAATGAACCCGAGGCCCCTTTTAGTCGCCTTCTACGACAGGCAGGGGATACCGTAGTCTAATTCTTGAGAGCCCAGAACTACAGGGTTGCAGCCTGAACCCTATATCTAATAACTCGACACAAGGGTCCCCCTGGTGAGGAGTAACCTCGGCTTGGACGGTTACTATGTTACGCGTAAGCATTCCGATCCGAGGGCGCCCGAAGGAGCCGAACCACGACTCGGTCGGTTGCTATTTCACGGATAATCTAAGAGACATTCAAAAGCTATACTAACTTTGAGTGCCACTTCGGGACAAGGACCCGATATCGAGATTTTGTTGTTGACCCGATTTTTGGTGATTTTTGTATATAAAAGCTGGTACTTCCCGTGTGGTCCCATTTAAAAATAGCATACGCTGAGACGGTGTCCGATATTGGCATCATATGTTGTGTATTATTTGACCGTGTAACTTTAACTGTGTTTTGTCTATTTTTCATTCTTTTTTTAATGTGTGTTATATTCTGTCTGTGATGTGTTTTTGTATTGTGATGCCAATAAATAAATGTCTATGTCTGGTACAATTCTGACAATCCATGAGAAAACCATAACAGCCTTACAAATAAACGTGGTATAAAGATAAACTTAGGAATTAATTAAGAATAAGCAAAATTTGTACTAATATACCAAGAATACGTTATACCTTTTTTTTTCTTTTTTTTTTTGTTGACGGGAGAAATCTTCAGAAAGATACCCCGCCTTCTGGGGAAGGCGGCGGTTATGTGGGGTTCTTACCCACTAAAACCTCCCCGGTGGCCCTTCCTCGGTGCATGACGAGGGGCTCCGGGATCTCCAGTGGAACGCACCGGAGCCCCTCTGCACTGTGCTCATAGAGAGCACTTCCCGGGGAGGTTACTCCCTCCCCTGTGCCCTCGCAGTGCAAGGCGACACGGGCCAGCCGATGTCGCCTTCTTCCCGGAGTCCACCTTGGCGGTCGACAAAGGCCCTCACCCTTGCCGCCCAGTGAACCCGAGGCCCCTTTTAGTCGCCTTCTACGACAGGCAGGGAATACCGTAGTCTTATTCTTGAGAGCCCAGAACTACAGGGCTGCGGGCCTAATTTAATCGGGCTTAATTTATTCCTGGTTTAACTAAACTTAGTTTAAGGGTGGAATAAATATGTTATAGCTCATTTTTATTTGTAAGACTGTAAAAGTTTTAAATTTGCATCAACTATATGCGCCACTAATGGAGGAAAAACTGAATTTCACGCCAACGGATTTCTATGGTTCATTTTTTATTGGAATGAATTTACTTTAAGAGTAGTTTGATGGAAGATTAGGTCCTGATTGAGTTTGATTTCGTAATATTCCTACGATAATTCGGAAATACAAAGAGGGCGTCCGCGCGTTTAACGTTTGATACACTTTGAAGTGGGTTATTGTTCGTAAATATTCTTGTTATCTGTATAATAAAATAAATATAATATATTTATTTAGTGAATCAATGACGTAGTCGATATTCATGTCAAAAAAAAGCACGTGGTGATAAATTTTATTGGTTTGCGGTGGACAATTTTTGTGAGAAATGTTGAAAGAGGACAACGGCGTAGTCACTCGGTTAAGGCTAGGAATTACTCGTTGGAAGTGCAAGTTGAATCTAGAGTTAGAAGAGCCATACAACGATCAAATAAATACCGAGCAATGCTCGGTCTTACAGCTACTATATCATAAAATGAGTTCCAAGAACATATAATTTACAATACCGTCTATTCATACTAACGCGTATAAGGAAAACTTATCGAAGAATTGGATTTGAAATCAACTCACGAGGTCAGGTCTGAGGTCGGGTATAATAACAGCAGTTTCAAGGTCCCTTAACCGGTTGCCCAATAAATTAAAAGCTTTTTATGCAAATTTCGGTATCTCATTTGGATTCTTTAATTCCTTTATCAATTTTAACGATATTATTATAAATATTATATTTACGTTTATAAAAATCAACGTCAAATCAAATCATTGATTGATTTAACATTAAAGGAAATATGTGTCGATATTTATTTTAATAGAGAGGCCATTTGGGAACCACACGGTAAACATCTGAATCGGTTCATCCAGTCCGAAGTTATGAAATAAAAAACATAAAAAGTACACTCGAATTGAGACCCTGCTTTTTTGAAGACGGTTAAAAAGTACACCACCTAAGATGCGCCGGCTTTCAGCAAAAGAATCATCAAAATCGGTTCAAGTTCAAAGTTAAGAGATGCAGATGAATTGAGAACCATCTCCTTTTTCGAAGTCGGTTGAAAACTAGCAAACGTGTCTGTGACGTCAATGAACGTTCATTTTTTGACACAATCGAATCTAAGACCCCGAGTTACCGATCACAAAACCATAATGTGGTATCGTTTAGGGATGTTCATGCCAAAAATATATCGATATATTTTTCGATATAATATATCGTGAGATTGTATCGATACTACGCGATATAATCTACAAATATATCGATATTTTTCATATATCGAAATTTGTTTACAATTAATTAACGCTTAATGTTAAATATTAGAAAAGCTTAACGCGTAAGTGAGAGGTTCTCGCTTCGTATACCAGTCCAGACTATTTGATTTGATTCTACTATCAGTACAGACTACATGCATAGATTATAAAATTTATACAACGAGTCCTGTCATCGTGAAGAGTAGGAGTGTAGTAACATACTACACTACACTCTTCGTGATGACAGCGCAAGTAAGGGTTTTATTTTATTCAAGTTGTCAACCACAAATAAAAGAAAGATTTCTTACGATATTTCGTATATCGAATGAAATGTATCGATATTAGATACATCGGTTTAAAGCGATATATCGCGTCCATATGTCGATATTCTATGTAATATCGATATCTATCGTGCACTCCTAGTATCGTTTGACCTTACAGTGGACTGGTTACAATGACTCACTGGCAAGACCAAAGCATTATATTGCGTATTTTCCTGTTAGCGAGTTTACGAAGTATTTTACGTATTTTACAATACGAAATGTTTTGTTTTAAATCGTTCTTAATGATCATATTTCCAAGTTCATTTTTTTACCAGTAAAAAGAGAAATCAACTTCAAATCAAATGGTTAATTAAACATCAGCCCACGCAAGAGTCGTGATAGCTTAAGTTGCAAAGTACATCCATACACACAGTCAGCTGTGACACAGATGAGTGACAAGACTAATGACAAGGGCAATGGCCCCATCAAAGGAGAAAATTATAGGCTACAACCTAAAAATGGCCATGAGAAACAGGGACGCAGCGGTCGCGGAGAAATTTATAGCAATGCAACGGGGCGTCTACGACGCGTGAACCAGACCATTCTCCAACACCACCTTCAATAATCAGGCATTATAAATAAAAAAAAATATGCAGTAACTGTAGAGGTTGAACTCTTATTAAAAAAAAATAAAAAAAAACACCAAAGTAACCAATTCAAGAACATTGCAAAAATAGGTTAATACGAGCAGAGGAGTTAAGCATTATTCTGTAACGATTTATCTGTAGCTGTACGGCCAGCGAAGTTCCTGGGTTTTTTATGGGCAGGCCTCACCCCTTAGATGTTAGGAGCGTTGCTGGAGTTTCTTCGGCCACTTCTTCTCCCAGCGCCAACGCCTCTCGAAGTGGCACTCAAAGTTAGTTTAGCTTTTAAAATGTCCCTTAGATTATCCGTGAAATAGCAACCGACCGAATCGTGGTTCGGCCCTCTCGGGCGCCCTCGGATCGGAATGCTTACGCGTAACATTGTAACCGTCCAAGCCGAGGTTACCCCCCACCGGGGGGACCCTTGTGATACTAGCGATAGAGGTTCAGGTTCAGCGACCTAAGAGCTGTGCCACCTCTCAATCCGGTGAAGCAGTCAAGGCCAGCTTCTCTGGTCAACCTGTGTAGTTCGTCATTAAAAAAAACTATGTTTTTTAATATATTTCCAACATTCATATGCAAAGTACCAGGGGTGCATAATTCTGTAGAGGAGAAGAAGTTCCTTTCTTTATATGTGCAGAGTACCAGGGGAGTATAAATCTAAAGAGATTCGTCTGCGGATGTACGGCAAGCGGAGTTTACTCCTTTGTTGGATATTTACCAGGATATCATAATTATAAAGTGATTAAACCAGTTGTACGGCGCACGGAGTTACTCGTTTGTTGGAAATTTACCACTTCATGTACAAAGTACCAGGAGAACATAATTCTAAAGAGATTCGCCTGTGGTTGTACGGCGAGCGGAGTTTACTCGTCTGTTGGATATTTGCCATGTGATTGATGTACGAAGTACTAGGATATCATAATTATAAAGTGATTAACTAGTTATACGGCGAACGGAAGACTGCTTTGTTGGAAATTTACCACATAGTTCACGTATAAAGTACCAGGATAGCATAATTATAAAGAGATTGCCCAGTGTCTGTCAGCGAGCGGAGGAGTTGTTTATTATGTTGGAATTGATATAGTTCATGTGCGAAGTACCAGCAGAACATAATTCTTAAGAAATTCGCCTGTGGTTGTACGGCGAGCGGAGTTTACTCGTCTGTTGGATATTTGCCATGTGATTGATGTACGAAGTACTAGGATATCATAATTATAAAGTGATTAAATAGTTGTACGGCGAATGGAAGACGCTTTGTTGGAAATTTACCACATAGTTCACGTATAAAGTACCAGGATAGCATAATTATAAAGAGATTGCCCAGTGTCTGTCAGCGAGCGGAGGAGTTGTTTTTTATGTTGGAATTGATGTAGTTCATGTGCGAAGTACCAGCAGAACATAACTCTAAAGAAATTCACCTGTGTTTGTACGGCGAGCGGAGTTTACTCGTCTGTTGGATATTTGCCATGTGATTGATGTACGAAGTACTAGGATATCATAATTATAAAGTGATTAACTAGTTGTACGGCGAACGGAAGACTGCTTTGTTGGAAATTTACCACATAGTTCACGTATAAAGTACCAGGATAGCATAATTATAAAGAGATTGCCCAGTGTCTGTCAGCGAGCGGAGGAGTTGTTTATTATGTTGGAATTGATATAGTTCATGTGCGAAGTACCAGCAGAACATAATTCTAAAGAAATTCACCTGTGGCTGTACTGGGGGCGGAGGAGTTATTGGGTTGTTGTCGTCCCTCTTGTCTGAAGTGAGACAGCAGGTGTCCATGTATGAGGCGCACGCTCCGTCGCGTACACTGAAATAAAAAAAACACATTAGAAAAAAAACTTTAACCGACTAAAAAAAAATTAATGACAATTCACAACATCCATCCAAGTTCATCCATTGTACAATGAATTGTTATCAACAACTTTTGTTCTGTGATTTGTTTCTTGTTAGGGATGTTCATGCAATAAATATATCGACAAATTTTCGATATTATATATCATAATGTTCTATCGATACTATACCATATATTGTATGAATAGGTACATATTTGCAATATATCGATATCGTAATTTGTTTATATTTAAGTACCCAAAAAAACAGCACTATAGATTATAAAATTTACACAACTAGTACTGCCATCGCGGAGAGAAAGGTAACATACATACGATATTATTACGGTTATTGGATGAAAAATATCGATATTTTTGTATTTTTATTTATTTTTCAAGTTAAGTTTATATAAATATTTCCTATATTAAATAAATCCCTAACTGTTAAAAATGATACTGTATTTTCTGATATGTACATAGGTGTAGGTAATGAACTTTACCTTCTCGAGCAGAGAATAGAAGAGAATGAATACGGAGAGAAATGAATAATTTAATATATTGTGAGAGTTAAATTAAATATTTAATGATGTAAGTTTATTGTTTAAATAAAATAAAGCAAAATCTAGCCTGGCGAAACGGGCTGGGTACGCTAGTAAGTTGTATCTAAGGCTAATAAGTCAATACATGATCTTGTTGAATATTAAAAATATATAATTTCCTCACCGTATATCGATGATGCCGATCCCGTCTGTAATGATAGAGTTGTTGGCGTTGCACAGATAATATTTAACGCACTCTCCCACTCTGCCGTCGTCCATCTTGCAGCTGGTGTCGGTCGCTAGACAAACATATATATTGATTAAAAAAAAATGGTTACTATATAGACATAGACATTTATTTATTGGCATCACAATACAAAAACACATCACAGAATATAACACACATTAAAAAACGAATGAAAAATAGACAAAACATAGTTAAAGTTACACAGACAAATAATACAAAACATATGATGCCAATATCGGACACCGTCTCAGCATATGCTGTCGCAAGGATGCGACAGCGCTGATTTTCAGCGGTGCCCGGGACTACCTAAAGACGTGCGCGCGCAATACTACTTTTATATGGAATTTATACAGACAATAAGAGTATAATAAATATGATACATAAATAAAACAGTTATGAGATTAAAATATATTTTATACAATAAAATAATAGATGAAAAAATTTCATAAATAAATATATTATTGAGTCAAAAATAAACTAAAATAAATAATATGATAATTAAACCGTATAAAGTTTATATTATATAATGAAATATTGAAAATATTGGAAACAACAAGCCACCGATATCGCGGGGATATTATCTTTTTGTAACTTTAACATCAGGTGTTTTAATTTATTTTAAAATTATATCAAATCTTTACAAATCTAACAAGCGTCCATTCGCGACCTTGACGCGAACAATCCTTGCGCGAATTAAGTATTTTATGGGAAAACCCCACCCCTTTGATAAGATTAGGAGCGTTGCTGGAGTTTCTTCGGCCACTTCTTCTCCCAGCGCTAACGCTTCCCGATGTTGCATATAAGTTAGTTTAGCTTAGATTGTCCCAATAGTCTTTTGCCAATAAAATAGCCACCGACCGAGTCGTGGTTCGGCCCTCTCTAAAGCTTACGCGTAAAATAATAACCGTCCAAGTCGAGGTTACCCCTCACCGGGGGACCCTTGTGTCGAGTTACTACCTAATAGAGGTTCAGGCTAAGTGACCTAAGAGCTATGCCACCTCTCAATCCGGTGAAGCAGTAAAAGCCAGGTTCTCTTGCCAACTGTGTTGGTTCGTTCAAAAAAAATGCACTCCAACTTGCTTACTTTAAGAGGTATGTCGACTACGTTTGTTCTCCGTGGAATGTCTTAGTTTCTGATTCTATTACCTTAGAGAAATACCGAGCATTGCTCTTTCCATCGCTCGTTGTGCGACTTAACTCACGTTAACTTAAACTTGCTTAAAAGAGCTTCTTCTTCAGTCATTGTGCTATTATTGTGAATATTTGGATATAAGTACAAGTCTGAATGACCGAGCATTGCTCGGTATTTTTTTTGGTCAATGATTGTATGGCTCGTCTAACTCTAGATTCCACTCGCTTTTCGATTCCGTTAGTGATTCCTATCCTTAACCGAGTGCACCATCTTTTTGTTCCGTTGTCTCTTTCAATCCGATAAGATATATCACTCTTATTGTATGTCTTTTTTGTGACGTGAATATCAACTACTTTATTGATTGATCACTAAGCATAACTAACTATATGACACACGTACGTCTATATATATAAAAGAGAAAGTGTGTGGGTATGTTCCATATAGGCTCTGAAACGGCTGGACCGATTTCAATGAAACTTTCAGGGAATCTTCAGATTGACCTGGTGAGTAATCCTTTGGTAAGAGTTTGGTGGCGATCGGAGCACTTCACTTTTTGAACTATCAAACAAGCCATACGTCGTACTTTTATTTCTGACATTAACTTGAGCCCGATATGATTTTGTATAAATGATAAGAATGATATTTGTATTTACTGATATTTACATGTGTGTAGGTAATGATCTTCACCCGCTCGAGAAGAGAATGAATACGGAGAGAAATGAATAATTGTAATATATTGTGAGAGGTAAATTAAATATTTAATGATGTAAGTTTATTGTTTCAACTC
Source organism: Meandrusa payeni (assembly GCA_029286785.1). Lineage (NCBI taxonomy): Eukaryota > Metazoa > Arthropoda > Insecta > Lepidoptera > Papilionidae > Meandrusa > Meandrusa payeni. The sequence continues at coordinate 620,092 of JAGSMX010000036.1, forward strand.
TGTAGTTCTGGGCTCTCAAGAATAAGACTACGGTATCCCCTGCCTGTCGTAGAAGGCGACTAAAAGGGGCCTCGGGTTCATTGGTCGACAAGGGTCGGGGCCTTTGTCGTCCGCCAAGGTGGACCCGGGAAGAAGGCGACATCGGCTGGCCCGTGTCGCCTTGGACTGCGAGGGCACAGGGGGGGAGGGAGTAACCTCCCCCGGGAAGTGCTCTCTATGAGCACAGTGCATAGGGGCTCCGGGGCGTTCCACTGGAGATCCCGGAGCCCACATAACCGCCGCCTTCCCCCCAGAAGGCGGGGTATCTTTCTGAAGATTTCCTCCTCGTTAACAAAAAAAAAAAAAGTTTATTGTTTAAATAAAATAATTCAAAATCTAGCCCGGCGAAGCAGGCTAGGTACACTAGTATTTTATAAATAATTAACGTCAAACCAAGCATTATCACTCCCTTTACGACCTAATAATAGTGTACACGGGAGTCCCCGAAACCTCCTGCATGCTAATTTTCAGTAAAATCGGAGGAGCTGTTTCCGAGATTCACCTAATAGAGGTTCAGGCTAAGCGATCTAACAGCTATGCCACCTCTCAATCCGGTGAAGCAGTGAAGGCCAGCTCCTCTGTGCCAACTGTGTTAGTTCGTCAAAAAACCGAGATTCACGTTATGAATCTTTACAAAAATTGCTTGTTAAAATATATTACAAATTAACTTACACTGTGCGGCGACTCCAGGCACCAAAGTGGAGGGTTGGGCAGGGCTGGGCGTGCTGAGCTTGTTAGGGTCTCCGAAGATCTGTTTGATGACCGAGTCCAGGTCGCCCGAACCGCTAGCCTGGGCCCGGCATAGCGCCACAAGGCCCACGAATACCAGCCACCGCATCATCTACATATATGTAAAAATATTACAAACCAAAAACCGACTTCAAATCGAATACGAATATTGCAGAATAGAAATAATCAATCTTTTATTGATTTTGTTGATGGCGTTTCGATTGGCGGCCAATGTCGAAATGGGTATGTTAAACTGTTGCAACCCTGTAGTTCTGGGCTCTCAAGAATAAGACTACGGTATCTCCTGCGAACGACGAAGGCGACTAAAAGGGGCCTCGGGTTCATTGGGCGACAAGGGTGGGGGCCTTTGTCGTCCGCCAAGGTGGACCCGGGAAGAAGGCGACATCGGCTGGCCCGTGTCGCCTTGCACTGCGAGGGCACAGGGGGGGAGGGAGTAACCTCCCCCGGGAAGTGCTCTCTATGAGCACAGTGCAGAGGGGCTCCGGTGCGTTCCACTGGAGATCCCGGAGCCCCTCACCATGCACCGAGGAAGGGCCACCGGGGAGGTTTTAGTGGGTTAAAACCCCACATAACCGCCGCCTTCCCCCCAGAAGGCGGGGTATCTTTCTGAAGATTTCCTCCTCGTTAACAAAAAAAAAAATGTTAAACTGTTAAAAAGAGTGGGCTTCGTAGACGGACAAAGTTCGAAACCAACAAAGACGTAGAGTGGTTTATTTTAATACTTTCAAAGCAAGTGCTTGACTACGATCTCACCTCTCAGAGAAGCTGGCCTTGACTGCTTCACCGAATTGACAGGTGGCATAGCTCTTAGGTCGCTTAGCCTGAACCTCTATCGCTAGTAACTCGACACAAGGGTCCTCCCGGTGAGGGGTAACATCGGCTTGGACGGTTACTATGTTACGTAAGCATTCCGATCAGAAGGCAGCCGACAAGGCCGAACCACGACACGGTCGGTTGCTATTTCACGGATAATCTAAGGGACATTCAAAAACTGGGGAGACTGCTACCACGGCTCTATGAGCATGTGTCCGGGTCCGGTCTACTTCCGCAATCTGGTCTCCTCGGAGGGCAACTTCCTCAAGTTCAGGGAATTTGCACACGCCTGGCATAAACGAAGGACCCGTTAAAAAGTCGTCTGGCGCCGTCGAGCGAGCTCTTATGTTGCGTGCCGTAGAGCCCCTTAAGGGGTTGAGCTCTGAATGGCGGAGAAAGGCCCTGATAAAGAACTTGTAGGGAGTCAAGAAGGTGCGTGTGAGGCCACACGGCCAGACCACGCGTACCCTCCCGCGTTTCGGCCCATATAGCCGCGAGGTTGGTGGGGCCACGAGAGGTGGTGGGTAGACTCTATGAGCATGGCATTTATTATAAAAAATTAAAGTTTCTTTCAAGTTTTTAATTTACGTATATTTAGAATACATCTTTATGTTAATTTTATTACAAAGATACTGGCTCTTCAAGTTACTAGATGTGGTCAACGCGACCTTTAGACAACGTGCAACAACCGAGCGCACATATCAAAACCAGTTCTCTGCGATGGGACACATAGTTGATTTGTGTAACTTTTGTTCAAACAAGTATATTTACGAGTAAAAACGAAATTGATTTTAATAAATAAATGCGAAGCTCTCTTTTGTCAACGGACTTCAAAAAGGGAGGAGGTTCTCAATTCGTCTGTGATGATTCTTTTTCCATTCGAAAGCTGATACTTTCTATGTGGTCACATTAAATTCTGATAATGGCATCCCTGAGAATATCATATGTCTTAAATTTTAGAAAAATATCGTCGAATCGAGAACTTCTCATCTCTTTCTCGTCCATTTTGAAGCCGGGTAAAAAAACTTATTACAAATTACTATTTAGTGGTGTCAGACCGGTCGAACGACACGATCGACGTCCTGTGAATTATTTTATTTACGTTTCTTTAAGCACACTGCGTCTAGAAAATCGGCTGGGTGATTTTATTAGTATTTCTACTAACTAATAATATTTTTGGCACCGGCAGTAGTGCGGTGTAGGTAATGATGTTCACCAACTCGAGAAGTGAATAATTTAATATATTGTGAGAGGTTAATTAGATATTTAAGCACAGGCTAGATCTTTACAAATCTACAAAGCGTCCATCCGCGACCGTCGGAGGTTGCGAATAATCCTTGCGCGATACAAGTATTTTATGGGAAAACCCCACCCCCTCGATAAGATTAGGAGCGTTGCTCGAGTTTCTTCGGCCACTTCTCCTCCCAGCGCTAACGCTTCCCGAAGTGGCATATAAGTTAGTTTAGCTTAGATTGTCCCAATAGATTTTTGTTAATAAAATAGCTACCGACCGAGTCGTGGTTCGGCCCTCTCGGGCGCCCTCGGATCGGACTGCTAACGCGTAATAATGGTAACCGTCCAAGCCGAGGTTACCTCTCACCGGGGGGACCCTAGTGTCGAGTTACCATCTAATAGAGGTTCAGGCTAAGCGATCTAAGAGCTGTGCCACCTCTCAAATCCGGTGAAGCAGTAAAGGCCAGCTTCTCTGTGCCAACTGTTCGTCAAAAAAAAAATTAATGATGTAAGTTTATTGTTTAAATAAAATAAAGCAAAATCTAGCATGGCGAGGTCCGGGTACGCTAGTGTCTAAATAGAACGACAAGAAACCGACTAGTTTGGAAATTAGTCTTCCTCTTTTAAGACGGTTGAAAATAAATTAACTTCCATAATGTATTAATTATGATAACACCAAGTTGATCTATCGTCGAGGTCAGAAGTCAATGACGTAATTGGTGGTATTTAACAATAAATTATTATTAAAAAAAAAATATAAAACACACTTTTATAGTTGATCAACTAGAAAAGTGTGTTTATTAACTAAAATGTGACAAGTAAATTTACGAGCAAAAAAAGGAACCGATTTCAAATTGCATCAATAAAATTATTTCCCGAAGTATCTACACTGATTCTGGGAATTTGACTTTGACAGCTTCACCGGATTGAGCGGTGGCATAGCTCTTAGGTAGGCAGCCTTGTAGTTCTGGGCTCTCAAGAATAAGACTACGGTATCCCCTGTCTGTCGTAGAAGGCGACTAAAAGGGGCCTCGGGTTCACTGGGCGACAAAGGTGAGGGCCTTGTCGGCCGCCAAAGTGGTCCCGGGAAGAAGGCGACATCGGCTAGCCCGTGTCGCTCTCCTTGAGCACAGTGCAGAGGGGATTCCGGAGCCCCTCGTCATGCATCGGGGAGGTTTTAGTGGGTAGAAACCCCACATAACCGCCGCCTTCCCCTCAGAAAGCGGGGTATCTTTTTGAAGATTTCCTCCCCGTTAACAAAAAAAGGTTCCATATTTGAAACTTTGGATCCGTGGGTTCCTAGTACACAGCACCTTAATGTGATATCTAAGAAGTTGGTCGACACATCTGGTGACCAGAGGGCTGGCTTATACCTTGCACAGAGGCTAAGCATTGCCATACAACGTGGCAATGCTACCAGCCTTCTGGGCACGCTGCCAAGCGACGACGGTTTGGCACAGGCACTTTTGAACCGACTTCAAAAAGGAGGATGTTCTTAATTTGACTGTATGTTTTTTTTATGTTTGTTACCGTATTATATTTCGACGTGATGAAGCGATTTTGATGATTCTTTTTTAATATTCGATAGTTGGTGCTCCGCGCGTGTTCCCAGTTATCTTGGCCAATGGCATTAATGAGAAAACCATATAAGCGAATAACTAAATACAACCGATTTCGATGATTCATTATTTCACTTCTCAAGTTCGAACCTGCACTTTACAATACACAGCGCAGACATGACAGGGTTTGCACCATTGTGGCCCACAGAACTGATTTCGCTAGACATCAATTTTACATCCTATTTTTTTTTTTTTTTTTGACGAACTATCACAGTTGGCACAGAGAAGCTGGCCTTGACTACTTCATCGGATTAAGAGGTATAGCATAGCTCTTAGGTCGCTTAGCCTGAACCTCTATCGCTAGTAACTCGACACCATAAAGGTCACTAATGTTAAATGATTGTGCGTGACATTCGTGAACTATGCTTTATACTATGCGTGGTTTAAAAGAAATCGTTATCAAAACGTTTTTATGATGAACAACACAGATTCGCCAGAGAAGCTGGCCTTGACTACTTCATCGGATTAAGAGGTATAGCATAGCTCTTAGGTCGCTTAGCCTGAAACTTTTTTTTTTGTTGACGGGGAGGAAATCTTTACAAAGATACCCTGCCTTCTGGGGGGAAGGCGGCGGTTATGTGGAGTTCTTACCCACTAAAACCTCCCCGATGGCCCTTTCCTCGGTGCGTGACGGGCTCCGGGCTCTCACGTGGAACGCACCGGAGCCCCTCTGCACTGAGCTCAAAGAGAGCACGTCCTGGGGAGGTTACTCCCTCCCCTATGCCCTCGTAGCGCAAGGCGACACGGGCCAGCCGATGTCGCCTTCTTCCCAGGTCCACTTTGGTGGACGACGCGAGCCCCACCCTTGTTGCCCAGTGAACCCGAGGCCCCTTATAGTCGCCTTGTACGACAGGCAGGGGATACCGTAGTCTTATTCTTGAGAGCCCAGAACTACAGGGCCGAGGGGTAACCTCGGCTTTGATGGTTACTATGTTACGCGTAAGCATTCCGATCAGAGGGCTGGCTTATACCTTGCACAGAGGCTAAGCATTGCCATACAACGTGGCAATGCTACCAGCCTTCGGGGCACGCTGCCAAGCGACGACGGTTTGGCACAGGCACTTTTGAACCGACTTCAAAAAGGAGGTTGTTCTCAATTTGACTGTATGTTTTTTTTATGTTTGTTACCGTATTATATTTCGACGTGATGAAGCGATTCTGATGATTCTTTTTTAATATTCGATAGCTGGTGCTCCGCGCGTGTTCCCAGTTATCTTGGCCAATGGCATTAATGAGAAAACCATATAAGCGAATAACTAAATACAACCGATTTCGATGATTCATTATTTCACTTCTCAAGTTCGAACCTGCACTTTACAATACACAGCGCGATTTTGTTGATGGCGTTTCGATTGGCGGCCAATGTCGAAATGGGTATGTTAAACTGTTGCAACCCTGTAGTTCTGGGCTCTCAAGAATAAGACTACGGTATCTCCTGCGAACGACGAAGGCGACTAAAAGGGGCCTCAGGTTCATTGGGCGACAAGGGTGGGGCCTTTGTCGTCCGCCAAGGTGGACCCGGGAAGAAGGCGACATCGGCTGGCCCGTGTCGCCTTGCACTGCGAGGGCACAGGGGAGGGAGTAACTCTCCCCGGGAAGTGCTCTCTATGAGCACACACAGTGCATAGCTCCGGGCGTTCCATTGAGATCCTGAGCCCCTCACCATGCACCGAGGAAGGGCCACCGGGGAGGTTTTAGTGGGTTAAAACCCCACATAACCGCCGCCTTCCCCAGAAGGCGGGGTATCTTCTGAAGATTTCCTCCTCGTTAACAAAAAAAATGTTAAACTGTTGAAAAGAGTGGGCTTCGTAGACGGAGAAAGTTCGAACCCAACAAAGACGTAGAGTGGTTTATTTTAATACTTTCAAAGCAAGTGCTTGACTACGATCTCACCTCTCAGAGAAGCTGGCCTTGACTGCTTCACCGAATTGACAGGTGGCATAGCTCTTAGGTCGCTTAGCCTGAACCTCTATCGCTAGTAACTCGACACAAGGGTCCTCCCGGTGAAGTGGCTTATCAGCGGACGGTTACTATGTTACGTAAGCATTCCGATCAGAAGGCAGCCGACAAGGCCGAACCACGACACGGTCGGTTGCTATTTCACGGATAATCTAAGGGATATTCAAAAACTGGGGAGACTGCTACCACGGCTCTATGAGCATGTGTCCGGGTCCGGTCTACTTCCGCGATCTGGTCTCCTCGGAGGGCAACTTCCTCAAGTTCAGGGAATTTGCACACGCCTGGCATAAACGAAGGACCCGTTAAAAAGTCGTCTGGCGCCGTCGAGCGAGCTCTTATGTTGCGTGCCGTAGAGGCCTTAAAGTTGAGCTCTGAATGGCGGAGAAAGGCCCTGATAAAGAACTTGTAGGGAGTCAAGAAGGTGCGTGTGGGGCCACACGGCCAGACCACGCGTACCCTCCCGCGTTTCGGCCCATATAGCCGCGAGGTTGGTGGGGCCATGAGAGGTGGTGGGTAGACTCTATGAGCATGGCATTTATTATAAAAAATTAAAGTTTCTTTCGAGTTTTTAATTTACGTATATTTAGAATACATCTTCATGTTAATTTTATTACAAAGATACTGGCTCTTCAAGTTACTAGATGTGGTCAACACGACCTTTAGACAACGTGCAACAACCGAGCGCACATATCAAAACCAGTTCTCTGCGATGGGACTCATAGTTGATTTGTGTAACTTTTGTTCAAACAAGTATATTTACGAGTAAAAACGAAATTGATTTTAATAAATAAATGCGAAGCTCTCTTTTGTCAACGGACTTCAAAAAGGGAGGAGGTTCTCAATTCGTCTGTGATGATTCTTTTTTCATTCGAAAGCTGATACTTTCTATGTGGTCACATTAAATTCCGATAATGGCATCCCTGAGAATATCATGTCTTAAATTTTAGAAAAATATCGTCAAATCGAGAACTTCTCATCTCTTTCTCGTCCATTTTGAAGCCGCGTAAAAAAACTTATTACAAATTACTATTTAGTGGTGTCAGACCGGTCGAACGACACGATCGACGTCCTGTGAATTCTTTTATTTACGTTTCTTTAAGCACACTGCGTCTAGAAAACCGGCTGGGTGATTTTATTAGTATTTCCACTAACTAATAATATTTTTGGCACCAGCAGTAGTGCGGTGTAGGTAACGATCTTCACCCACTCGAGAAGTGAATAATTTAATATATTGTGAGAGGTTAATTAGATATTTAAGCACAGGCTAGATCTTTACAAATCTACAAAGCGTCCATTCGCGACCGTCGGAGGTTGCGAATAATCGCTACGCGCTACAAGTACTTTATGGGAAAACCCCACCCCTCGATAAGATTAGGGCGTTGCTCGAGTTTCTTCGGCCACTTCTCCTCCCAGCGCTAACGCTTCCCGAAGTGACATATAAGTTAGTTTAGCTTAGATTGTCCCAATAGATTTTTGTTAATAAAATAGCTACCGACCGAGTCGTGGTTCGGCCCTCTCGGGCGCCCTCGGTTCGGACTGCTAACGCGTAATAATGGTAACTGTCCAAGCGGAGGTTACCTCAACGGGAGGACCTATGTGTCGAGTTACCATCTAATAGAGGTTCAGGCTAAGCGATCTAAGAGCTGTGCCACCTCTCAAATCCGGTGAAGCAGTAAAGGCCAGCTTCTCTGTGCCAACTGTTCGTCAAAAAAGAATTAATGATGTAAGTTTATTGTTTAAATAAAATAAAGCAAAATCTAGCATGGCGAGGTCCGGGTACGCTAGTGTCTAAATAGAACGACAAGAAACCGACTAGTTTGGAAATTAGTCTTCCTCTTTTAAGACGGTTGAAAATAAATTAACTTCCATAATGTATTAATTATGATAACACCAAGTTGATCTATCGTCGAGGTCAGAAGTCAATGACGTAATTGGTGGTATTTAACAATAAATTATTATTAAAAAAAAAATATAAAACACACTTTTATAGTTGATCAACTAGAAAAGTGTGTTTATCATAAATGTGATAAAGTAGAGATTTACGAGCAATAAAAGGAACCGATTTCAAATTGCATCAATAAAATTATTTCCCGAAGTATCTACACTGATTCTGGGAATTTGACTTTGACAGCTTCACCGGATTGAGCGGTGGCATAGCTGTTGGGTAGGTAGCCTTGTAGTTCTGGGCTCTCAAGAATAAGACTACGGTATCCCCTGCCTGTCGTAGAAGGCGACTAAAAGGGGCCTCGGGTTCACTGGGCGACAAGGGTGAGGGTTGGCCGCCAAAGTGGACCCGGGAAGAAGGCGACATCGGCTAGCTCGTGTTGCTCTCCTTGAGCACAGTGCAGAGGGGCTCCGGTGCGTTCCACTGGAGATTCCGGAGCCCCTCGTCATGCATCGGGGAGGTTTTAGTGGGTAAAAACCCCACATAACCGCCGCCTTCCCACCAGAAGGCGAGGTATCTTTTTGAAGATTTCCTCATTAACAAAAAAAAGGTTCCATATTTGAAACTTTGGGTCCGTGGGTTCCTAGTACACAGCACCTTCTTAATGTGATATCTAAGAAGTTGGTCGACATATCTGGTGACCAGAGGGCTGGCTTATACCTTGCACAGAGGCTAAGCATTGCCATACAACGTGGCAATGCTATCAGCCTTCTGGGCACGGTGCCAAGCGACGACGATTTGCTTTGAACGCGCAGACCGACTTCAAAAGGAGGATGTTCTCAATTTGACTGTATGTTTTTTTTATGTTTGTTACCGTATTATATTTCGACGTGATGAAGCGATTCTGATGATTCTTTTTTAATATTCGATAGCTGGTGCTCCGCGCGTGTTCCCAGTTATCTTGGCCAATGGCATTAATGAGAAAACCATATAAGCGAATAACTAAATACAACCGATTTCGATGATTCATTATTTCACTTCTCAAGTTCGAACGTGCACTTTACAATACACAGCGCAGACATGACAGGGTTTGCACCATTGTGGCCCACAGAACTGATTTCGCTAGACATCAATTTTACATCCTAAGTGCCTTTTTGTACAATAAAGTAAATAAATTATTACATATATACCCATTACCACTAAAAGAATGTAAGACACATATTACTGAATGGCTCCAAACCCTCTCGTATGAATTTACAGAAGATCTTTTAAAACCATAATAAACAGTCAGAGTAACTCACTCCCTTCATACTCGTCCCTACACATGCAGTCACTCTTCAACACACGCAACCTTTTACACACAAACACACTCACACACACGAAACGATTAAACTAAATTACATTATAAGTTGTTAATTTTACTAAATTTTTATTTAACTGTTTGGAGATGGGCGTCAATAGCTGCGACACAGTTTCTACTACTGCGGCTATTATCGCACTGGTTTGTACATGAATTTTTGGTTTGAAATAAAATCATATTATTATTATTACTATTTGTCCGTTTTTTTCTTTAACTGTATTTTTTTATCTTTTTTGTCTTTTTGATGTGTTTATTTTGTGCCAATAAAGAATAAAGAATATGTCTATTTATTGGAAATCATCTGTTAGCTGGCAACACATGACACCCAGCGATTGTTATGCATAATAACTACTTCCAATGATATCTTAGTGACTTACCTGAACCTAATTGTATCTTTAATTCATAATTAATAATTTAGTTGATCGTCACATGAACTTGGCATTGTAAACAATAACTTTATTAGTTCCTAATCTGACTTCTAATTAATTTTGTATAAAGATGGCGAGGACGCGCAGTTGTGACGTTTTGACTCGATATAAATAATTCTTTGTACAACGTTACGCTGTCTCAATAAAGCGAGTGTATTAGTTGTTGGACTATTTTATTTAAACAATAAACTTACAGCATTAAATATTTAACTAAACTCGCATAATTTAATAAGTTATTAATTTCTCTCCCAAACGATATTAAAAATACAAGTAGAAACGCGATACATAAAAGGTCACTAATGTTAAATGATTGTGCGTGACATTCGTGAACTATGCTTTTATACTACGCGAGGTTTAAAAAGAAATCGTTATCAAAAACTTTTTTTTTATGATGAACAACACAGATTCGCCAGAGAAGCTGGCCTTGACTACTTCATCGGATTGAGAGGTAGCATAGCTCTTAGGTCGCTTAGCCTGAACCTTTTTTTTTTGTTGACGGGGAGGAAATCTTCACAAAGATACCCCGCCTTCTGGGGGGAAGGCGGCGGTTATGTGGGGTTCTTACCCACTAAAACCTCCCCGATGGCCCTTTACTCGGTGCGTGACGGGCTCCGGGCTCTCACGTGGAACGCACCGGAGCCCCTCTGCACTGTGCTCAAGGAGAGCACGTCCTGGGGGGAGGTTACTCCCTCCCCCCCTGTGCCCTCGTAGCGCAAGGCGACACGGGCCAGCCGATGTCGCCTTCTTCCCGGGTCCACTTTGGTGGACGACGCAGGCCCCCACCCTTGTCGCCCAGTGAACCCGAGGCCCCTTATAGTCGCCTTGTACGACAGGCAGGGGATACCGTAGTCTTATTCTTGAGAGCCCAGAACTACAGGGCCGAGGGGTAACCTCGGCTTTGATGGTTACTATGTTACGCGTAAGCATTCCGAGAGTGCCGAACCACATGCTAATAAATAAAATTGAAATTAAAGTAACAGCCTTTATATATATGTCCCGCTGCTGGGCACAGGTAGGTTCAAATTCCCCTATTCTAGGGAGCTTTTGAACATATAGGCCCCCCTCTCGACCTCCGTCTCAATCGAGACCGAGAGGTTGGGAGGGCGTAGTAATGGATAGATTCGTCGCGGCTGACGCTTGAGGGATTAGCCACGACGCAAAAATAGTTATACCTAAAAAATCCGTGTTAAAACGGTACCCAAGACCAGGGGCAGTCGCCCCTGCGCTGATAACCCGGGTAATGGGGTAACACCCGAGACCCGTACCTGCGAGGTTCACGGGAACCAGCAGATGACCACACACACACACACACACACACACACACACACACACACACACACACACACACACACACACACACACACACACACACACACACACACACACACACACACACACACACACACACACACACACACACACACACACACACACACACACACACACACACACACACACACACACACACACACACACACACACACACACACACACACACACACACACACACACACACACACACACACACACACACACACACACACACACACACACACACACACACACACACACACACACACACACACACACACACACACACACACACACACACACACACACACACACACACACACACACTTAATTCTTACGTCTAAGATGAAAATAAGTTGATCACCTATGAGTTCCCGCGCCATTTTTCTCAATTTCCTGCTGGACCGATTTGTTGTTAAAGATTTGTTGTTAAAGATTTGTTGTTAAAGATTTGTTGTTAAAGATTTGTTGTTAAAGATTTGTTGTTAAAGATTTGTTGTTAAAGATTTGTTGTTAAAGATTTGTTGTTAAAGATTTGTTGTTAAAGATTTGTTGTTAAAGATTTGTTGTTAAAGATTTGTTGTTAAAGATTTGTTGTTAAAGATTTTATGGCCTGGTAACCAGACCTTTAAGCTAATTCTTTTTTTAAAACACACACACTTAATTCTTACGTCTAAGATGAAAATAAGTTGATCACCTATGAGTTCCCGCGCCATTTTTTCTCAATTTCCTGCTGGACCGATTTTGAGGGGACTCACAGATAGCTGATGCAATAAGCAACTTAGGCTACTTTAGAAAATTTTAAATAAATAGTTTTTAATCGCGGGTAGCACCGCGCGGTGCAATTAGCTTCAAATAAAGCGTTTGATACATGTTAACATTGACATGTATTGCCGTATAAGTTATTTAATACAACGACATATATATAATCGTAAGATGGACTGACGAGCTTATAAGGATAGTCAGAATTTGTCTGGATTCGGAATTATAGTGTATTGGAAGACATTGGGGAAATTTTAGCAGATAAAAAAGATTATTCCGTTTATTTTGATACAATTTTCTAACATAGTTTGCCTTAACAACAATCCGATTTTCACTGACACTCCGAGAAACAATTGTATACATGTTTATATGGTTTATTTAACATTCAAATATATTACGGGCTGTACAAGATCTCAGAAGATCACATATGTTTTCCCCTACCAAAAAGTTTTCAATGCAGTTAAAGAAGTCTTCACTTCAAAATTTTATAATAGGTTGTCAAATATCTCCTTCCGCTTTTTGCTCTTTATTCAATGCTTTATAAACAGTGTTACAGTGATCGGATTTAGTTCAAATATGCGCCGTTTTGTTCGATAATCTGTTTCCATCTAGACGGCAACTTCATAATACCTCCCTCGTAGAAACCCTCCTCCTTATTTGCGAAGAACTTGGACAGCCACTTTTCACAAGCCTCTTTTGAGTTCAACTTTACACCACCAAGGGCGTTCACCATGGACAGGAACAGGTGGTAATCACTTGGCGCTATGTCCGGGCTATATGGTGGATGCGATAAAACCTCCCATCCGAGCTCCCGTAGCTTCTGACGAGTCATCAACGAAGTGTGTGGTCGGGCGTTGTCGTGGTGAAACACTACACCCTTCTTGTTGGCCAATTATGGACGCTTCTGGTCGGTCGCCTGCTCCAAGCGGTCCAGTTGTTCGCAGTAGATCTGGCCATATAGGGCAGCTCATAGTGGATGATTCCTTCCAATCCCACCAAACACACAGCAAAACCTTCCTGGCCGTCAATCCCGGCTTGGCCACTGTTTGGGACGATTCACCGGCCTTCGACCACGACCGTTTTCGCTTGATATTGTCGTATGTGATCCATTTTCGTCGCCAGTCACCATCCGCTTCAAGAATGGGTCGAGTTCGTTCCGTTTCAGCAGCATATCGCAGGCGTTGATTCGGTCAGAAGGTTTTGCGTCAAATCATGCGGCACCCAAACATCAAGCTTTTTGTATCCAGCCTTCTGCAGATGGTTTAAAATGGTTTGGTGACTAACTCCCATCTCCTGGGCAATGTCACGAGATGCCACATGCCGGTCTAACTCGATGTAGTCCATGATTTGATCGGTATTTGTCGTCACAGGTCTTCCGCCGGCTGGCTTATCCATGGTGTCGTTTTCACCGGCTCTGAATCGTCGAAACCATTCCTCCGTGGTTCGAAGTGATAGAGTACCATCCCCAAAACACCATTAATCTCACGGAACGTTTCTCTAGCGGATTTGCCTTTAACGAAGGAAAACTTTTAAAATAGCGCGAATTTCGGCGTTAGTGAACTCCATGTTTACGTCTATAACTGTTGAACGCAATATCAAACTAATTATGCATAGCGTCGTTTTGTAGCTTATGTCAAGACCTTTCAAATTATGTATAGTATTGCTAGATACGAGCTCTGTAGCGCTTTGTACATAGCCGCGAAATTCAAAAGACAAAAGGCGGAAGGGAGATATTTGACAATCTATTATATATGTCACACATTTCATTGACATTTTACATTTAAAATTATAAAAATACAAAAAGAAATAAATTTAAGTAAAGAGGTTTCATATCTTTACGTGTATCTACGGTAAATAGACTAAAAATAATTGTTGGCTGTCTTTTTGTTTCGCTTATCTCTGGAACGGCTGGACCGATTTGTTGTTAAAGATTTTATGGCCTGGTAACCAGACCTTTAAGCTAATTCTTTTTTTAAAACACACGCACACTTAATTCTTACGTCTAAGATGAAAATATAAGTTAGTTGATCCCCCTATAAGTTCCCGCGCCATTTTTTCTCAATGTCCGGCTGGACCGATTTTGACGGGACTCACAGATAGCTGATGCAATAAGCAACTTAGGCTACTTTAGAAAATTTTAAATAAATAGTTTTTAATCGCGGGTAACACCGCGTGGTGCAATTAGCTTCAAATAAAGCGTTTGATACATGTTAACATTGACATGTATTGCCGTATAAGTTATTTAATACAACGACATATATATAATCGTAAGATGGACTGACGAGCTTATAGGGATAGTCAGAGTTTTCCTGGATTCGGAATTATCGTGTATTGGAAGAGATTGGGGAAATTTTAGCAGATAAAAAGGATTATTCCATTTATTTTGTTACAATTTCCTAACATAGTTTGCCTTGACAACAATCTGATTTTCACTGACACTCCGAGAAACAATTGTATACATGTTTATATGGTTTATTTAATATTCAAATATATAACGGGCTGTACAAGATCTCAGAAGATCACAGAATAAATACACATTACATATGTTTTCCCCTACCAAAAAGTTTTCAATGCAGTTAAAGAAGTCTTCACTTCAAAATTTTATATATATATTTTACAGTCCCAGAGCCACTTTGACTATTTGCTTTCTTCCTTGATCCAATAGTAAAAGGCAAAATTACAATACAAATGTAAGTACATCCACACAAATTAACTTTCTTAATCAAATTTAGTACCAAACGTAATTACATCTAGTACGTAGTACATTATATGAAAATAGTTCTGTAAATTCAATTTTCGGCCATCTTTTTTGCACGCATTTTAAGCGCCAAATTTTTGGTAACGTTACGTGTGTAGCAAACCGATGTGACAAAAATATTTACGTGTAATAAAAACGGAAACCGATTTAAAATCGAATCAAACGTTAAACCGCCATTATTGTAATACAGTAATTTCATTCAATAGGTTTAATTATATATTTAGGATTTACCCTGGTATATTTTCGAAACTCAAGCCTACTATGCCAACAAAATTTATATAGGACGTATTTGAAACCAAAAAAATTCTTTGAAACAAAAGAACAATTTTCGAAATTATTTCATAAATGGCGGCGCACAAACATTACAATAAAATACGCACGAAATGAGAACGTTTTTTTGAAAATAGTTAACAACAGTGGCGTAACTGTCCATCTTTAACTGACAAAGTTTAAACTGAGATATCAATAATTAAACACGATTTTTCTGCTACACTTCGAAAATCCTACTTGCTTGTCGCAAAATAATCTTTAAACTTTACCTGAAGATAAAACTGCAATAAAAGTTTCACTCATTAAAAAGATATTTAGAAATACATTTACTTTCTGCTAGTAATTAGTTTGCATGCATGGTGTTTTAGACATACCAGCTTTTGTTTATCTATACATCGTATTGTCAGATCAAAGATACTAAAGTTTTATCGTCATTAATTACGACATGTGATATACAACACAAAAAAACATACCTTTAATTGAGTGGCGTCTAAAGGATTTCCGCTGAGACAATTCTTAATCTATTCTACACACACTAAAATGTTTTTTTTAATTTGAAGATTGTTCCGTTTACTAATAATATCTTTTCAAATTCAAATAAAACCGACACGTCCACGCGTATCGTCGGCCGACGCGCTACTAATTGGTTGTATTTTGACTCAACGAGTTCCGTCCGCCATGTTGTTACCAACGGCATATTTATATATTCGCTAAGTATGTAAAAATACCAACGTGACATTTTGTTTTATCGAGACATCCGAGTTCATCATAAAGTAATTATCGTGTTACTTTATTCATCGCTCAATGATTTGGGTTACTAAGTCACTATTTTTTTTTGACAAACCAACACAGACTAGTCAGCAAAACTGTTTTTGACTTTTCACCGGATATAAAATTGGCATAGTTCTTGAACAAGTCACCATTATCCCACACGGATGAGAATATAGAATGAACTACCTACGTAAGTACGGCCATTGTTAAGTTGTTTACCATTGTAAAATTACACAAGTAATTACTAATGACAAGTATATTTACGAGGAAAAACAGACAACTAACTAAATTCAAATCGAGATATACGTGATTACGCGCGGGCGATTTGCAATACACGCGCGATGTAATTATTTTATGGGAAATCCCCAGTCCCTTTTTAGTAGCCCGATTAGGAGCGTTGCTGGAGTTTCTTCGGCTACCTTTCCCAGCGCCAACGCTTCTCAAAATGGCATATAAGTTAGTTCAGCTTAGATTAAATTTAGATTTTATTTATAAAATAGCTACCGACCGAGTCGTGGTTCTGTCTCGGGCGCCCACGGATCTCGGGGACCACTCACTCTTGTGTCGACTTACTGGCGATAGAGGTTCCATCTAAGTGACCTAAGAGCTATGTCACCTCTCAATCCGGTGAAGTAGTCAAAAGTCAGCTTCACTGATTAATGTGTGTGTGTTTGTGTCTTATAAAATAATCCTTAGTAAGCAAAATAAATTTAAGTTCAGTTTTAATCATTTATTTATTTCAAAAATGAAATTCAACCTTCTTTATTCTACTGCTGCTTCTACAGTGATATTCTTCAGTTATATTACGAAGGAACTGTGGTCCAGACGTTCCTTGGCGAACTGCTGGACGATCCAGTCGTAGACGTGGGGGACGTTCACGTAGACACCTGGTATGTTCTCCGTGCCGCACGTGATCCCGTACGCCACCATACCGTATACTGCATAGTGCGTCTGTCCATCCTGGAAAATAAAGGTTATTTTAGGTTAAAATGCCCAGTAGGGCTTTTAGAATAAGGCTACGGTATGTCGTGGAAGCCGGGTTCACAAGCGACAAAGGGACTTTTGCCGTCCGCTGCAGTGGACCCGGGAAGGCTACACTGGTCCTGTGTAGCCTTAGCAGTGCAGAGGGGTGCGTTCCACTGGAGACCCCGGAGTATAACCGCCGCCTTCCCCCCAGAAGGCGGGGTATCTTTTTGAAGATTTCCACCTCGTTAACAAAAAAAAAGGATTACCATTTGACTTAAATTTTCGTGATCGACATCGGTTCTGATGGCATCCAGCAATTGGATACAGCTTTCTGCTCGCAGCTTGTTCGGATTAAGCGCTATGTATTTCATGGCTCATTCTCTATTTTGACGTACATTTCAACCAAAAATTCGAAAACTACCAATCAATAGACAAATAGACATAGACATTTATTTATTGGCATCACAATACAAAAACAAATCACAGACAGAATATAACACACATTAAAAAACGAATGAAAAATAGACAAAACACAGTTAAAGTTACACGGACAAATAATACAAAACATATGATGCCAATATCGGACACCGTCTCAGCATATGCTGTCGCAAGGATGCGACAGCGCTGATTTTCAGCGGTGCCCGGGACTACCTAAAGACGTGCGCGCGCAATACTACTTTTATATTGAATTTATACAAACAATACGAGTACAATGTACAGTGTCGCCTTGTACGACAGGCAGGGGATACCGTAGTCTTATTCTTGAGAGCCAAGAACTACAGGGCTGATGGTGGCGATGATGATGGTAATCTTACCCTCATTAATTTGTAAATAGCCATACATACCTCAAAAAACTTTTATTTTATTATGTTAAATTCACCGCAGACGAAGTCGCGGTGATAGTTAGTTATAAATAAATAAACGGTTACATTTAGTGGGCAGACGAGCGATGATCCTCCATCACCTCTGCAGGTGTCAACATTGGCCTGGCCCCCGGCGCAGGTGAGGGACTCGTGGAGCCGGTAAATTGAGCCAAGTCTTGTCGCCCGGAGCATCTCCGTGCAGTCTGTACTGGACACCAAAGGCAGTTTCACCTGTTACCAATAATAAATACTATTTATTACTAACTTGTTAACCATTCCGACTAAGCTTAAGCTTGTGCTAGGAGATGGTTCACGTCAACAGTCGACTGGTGGATTCGAACCCACAACCTTACGATTCGCAGACCGTACCCTAAACCATTAGGCTATTGACGCTTCAGTATAATAAGTATTAATTAACACGTTTTGCGAGACTATAGCACTTTCGTTATACATTTTTCTTATGGTTTTAGTCTCACTTTCAGTTCGGTCGCGTAGCAAAACCACTATGTCCTTCAAACTTCACGTCGACACAGGGCTACCGACAATAGCCCAGTTCGAGGCTAGGTTTTTCGAGACTGCCACCAAACATTCAAATAAACTTCTTGTGAGTGCCGCCACTTACAATACATTACCTACTGGTAAATTTCGACACGTCGCCCGGAGGCCGAGACATGTTCTCGACGATCCGGACGACGTGATCACCGTTGCACAGGCTAGATGCGAATAATCCTTGCGCGATACAAGTATTTTATGGGAAAACCCCACCCCCTTGATAAGATTAGGCTGGAGTTTCTTCGGCCACTTCTTCTCCCAGCGCCAACGCTTCCCGAAGTGGCGTATAAATTAGTTTAGCTTAGATTGTCCTAAATAGTTTTATTAAAAAAATATATACCGAATACTCAATAAATATGAATACTCGAATCGGAATGCTTACGCGGACCCTTGTGTTGAGTTACCACCTAATAGAGGTTCAGGCTAAGCGACCTAAGAGCTATGCCACCTCTCAACACGGTGAAGCAGTCACGGCCAGCCTCTGGCCAATTGTGTAGTTCGTCCATAAAAAAAACTTGGCCAGCCGTACTTCGCGGTCCGGCGGGTTCCTGGTCGCTTCACTGTGGGGGTGTGGATCGACTAACCTTCTTTAATACCGCCGCGTAGACTGACTTGTTGTTGAAATCGTCAGCCCCCCAGCCCATGCTGAAGCATTTTGTCCCTGGCGCTGGCAACTGCTTCCCGAGACATGCCACCGCTATGTGGGGCGCTCGTTCCAATTGGACCGGTGTTTTCAAGATCAACAGGGTGATGTCGTTATATAGGGATGCTGTGGATAAAGTTCAGAATAAATTAGCTAAATCATCCCCCCACCCCTATACCTATCGCCGGGGCGAGATGGTGAACTAATGTGACCCCATCTCGCCCAACATGGCGGAGGTTGGCTCACCATGGGAGGAGTGATTCACTATCGAGGACCCCCATTTTCGTTTCATGGACTCCCAAATATTTTTTTGGAGACGTAGACCCCTTGCAGGTTGTCATAGACCCCTAGGGGCCAGCCCTGTAGTTCTGGGCTCTCAAGAATAAGACTACGGTATCCCCTGCCTGTCGTACAAGGCAACTCGGGTTCACTGGGCGACAAGGGCGGGGGCCTGCGTCGTCCACCAAAGTGGACTCGGGAAGAAGGCGACATCGGCTGGCACGTGTCGCCTTGCGCTGCGAGGGCACAGGGGGGAAGGGAGTAACTTCCCCCCCCGGGACGTGCTCTCCTTGGGCACAGTGCAGAGGGCCTCCGGTGCGTTCCACGTTGAGATCCCGGAGCCTCTCGTCATGCACCGAGGAAAGGGCCACCGGGGAGGTTTTAGTGGGTAAGAACCCCACATAACCGCCGCCTTCTCCCAAAAAGGCGGGGTATCTTTCTGAAGATTTCCTCCCCGTCAACAAAAAAAAAGAACCCTAGGGGTCGATATAGACCACTTTGGGAATCACTGTGTTAGACAAATTTCAACACATATACAAATTAAGCATTTTTTTTTTCTTAGGTCGCTTAGCCTGTACCTCTAAGAAATTAAGCATACAGTTAAAATCAGATAATTTAAAAAAGAAAAAATATATATCTTGTAAATGAACAAGAGTAACGAGAATTTACATTTGAATTATTATTTGCAACAAAATGGCGTCCAATCAGCTTTTAAAATATTACATGTGACAAGTGATACTCACGTCGGTAGTAATCCGGATGCTCGATGATCTTGGAGACATCTCTTTCTTGATGTAAATATTCTTCATTCATACTATTCGTGTCCCATTCTCCGACACGTATTTTAATCTGTACACGGAGGTTAAAATGAGATACGGTAACAGCATCATTTTAGAGGTTCAAGCTAAGCGACCTAATAATAATTCATTTATTCAAAAGTAACCAAGACTCATCACTACTTCAAACAACTACCAAATAACAACCTTAATCTAAATTATAAGATAAAAATATAAAATTATTATTATAACTATTTGATTATAATAAAAAATAAGGCAATATAATATTATACTAAAGGCTTAACTATGCTTATGAATACCTTACCCCATGTGAGACGGCGCAGCATCTGTTTACATAAACACAGTCAAGCCTTTGAGCGATCATGCTCAGAATGCTGTTGGAGCTGAGACCCTGCGCACCAGAGATGCACTCCTCTTGCGCATTGTCGCAAAAAAGCATGACATCTGTGCATCCGCGAACATCCCCGATGCACTACAGAAATGGGGCAACCCCAACAGAACCCTGAACGCGTTGTTATATTGAACAATGCCGTCAAGGCCAGCTTCGCTGGTCAATCTGTGTTTGTTCGTTCAAAAAAAAACAGCATCATTTGACAGACTTCGAGAAAGGATGCACACAACTTTTATGTTTTGAACCGCCTTCAAAAGATAAAAGATAGAAATTCAATTGATTTGATTTTAAAAACAACACTGAAAAAAAATGGAACCAACATTGAAGCAACCATTCCATTCGGAAGTTTCGGTCTCCAAAATGGCCGTTTTGTATGCGTCCACAGCTTCTTCAGGTGATGAAAATCTCTGACCACGCAATTTATTCTTTATTTTAGGGAATGTATAGATATCATTAGGGCTCAAGTCGGGGCTGTACGGGGGATGGTCTAATAATTCTATGTTTCCTTGCTCTAAAAACTCTTTTGTTCTGTGCGCGGTGTGAGAACTCGCATTGTCGTGATGGAGGATGATGCGGCGGTTGCAGTTCTCTTTACGGAGTTCAGTTCTGCATTAACCGTTCTTTGACCCTCAAGAGGAATAGTCGCAATATGGCCGGTTTTAGAGACAAACGTGGCCTCCATTTTTTTAGCAACACTCCGTGAACGAACAATTTTTGTTGGCTTTAACTCATTTACGAACACCCAAACTCGTGACTGGTTTTTTGATTCATACAGCAGATGTTGTATACAGCATTTGAGGATCCTGCGTGGAATCTTTCGAGAGTTCTGACGCACCAAGTAACGCGAGCCGCTTTTTGCTCTTCACAGAGCGAATGCGGTATCCATCGGGAAACGGACAAATAATCTTGCATGAACAATTAGGTGTAAAAAACCTAATTGTTCATGCAAGATTATTTGTATTTGACTCATGCCAATGTCTAAAGTTGCCTGAATTTCGCGGTATGTCACATGTCGATCTTTCTCAATCAGCTTACGCACAGCATCAACGTTTTCTTGTGTGACTGCAGTTTTTGGACGACCTTGACGGGGATCATCACTGAGCTTGACACGTCCACGTTGAAATTCAGCAAACCAGCGATAAATTGTGGTTTTGGATGGGGCTTCATCACCAACCACTAATAAACCACTTCGAAAGTCATAATAAACTAACACAGTTGGACCGAGAGGCAGGCCTTTACTGCTTCACCGGATTGATAGGTGACATAGCTCTTAGGTCGCTTAGCCTGAACCTCTATCGTTAGTAACTCGACACAAGAGTCCAGATGAGGGGTAACCTCTGCTTGGACGGTTATTATGTTACGTGTAAGCATTCCGATCCGAGGGCGTCCGAGTGTGCCGAACCACGACTCGGTCGGTAGCTATTTTATTAATTAAACTAAATGGGATAATCGAATCTAAACTAACTTATATACCACTTCTGGAAGCGTTGGCGCTGGGAGAAGTGGCCGAAGAAACTCCAGCAACGCCCCTAATCCTATTCAAGGGGTGGGGCTTTCCCATAAAATACATTGCATGGATTGTAAACCGCCCGCACGTAATAACGTTTAACGTTGGATTCGATTTGAATTTAGTTAGAAATAATTACATATGTGTAATTTGACAATGGCTAAACAACAATGGCCGTACTTACGCTCTCGGCATTCAACCCGTGCACCTTATGGGCCGCAGTCATAACCACTGAAGGATGTATGAGTGTACCGCCACCCAAATAGTCTTTCTTGTCCCACACTTCATTATTTTTGCGTCTGTAAGAAGACACATTCTTACACACAAATTACGCGGACGGAGTAAAACTTTTCTATACTTATAGGATGTGAAGAATTGGTATGAGACTTACTTAAGTAAAGCCACCATCCAAGGGAACTCTCCAAAGTCCGCTTCCACTTTATTCTCCCTGGTCTCACCGTCGCTCATTCTCAAAACGCCCACACCACGGTTGCTTCTGCCACAGCTCCCGTTCGTAAACTTTCGGCTAAGTGCTGCTTGAGTCACTTCGGGCTGGAGACTAACATCGTTCTCCGCCTGCGCTTCGTTACGGTTCACTTCTTCCTTTTTCTGATCGGCTTTCAATTTATTGCGTTTGCAGCAGACGTACAGCAACTGCGCGCACGGACCACCGCTTCTGAAATCGAAATATGTGATGTCCAAACTGATATTGTCACTTATGACGAGGAAACCCGAAGGACGAAAAGGTCGAGGTTAGTCTTACCAAAGCTCTGTTGGTTAAACGGTGTCAATCGAGGCGCCAGAGAAATCGGAATAGGAACCTAGGACTGTGGCCATGGATAGACCGGGGTGGAGTAAGTTGCTTAACCAGGGCCCACCTACGTATGTGACAGCACATCCTATTATAAACGTGAATGTTTGTGAGTACGAATTTTTTTTTATAATTGCATCTTGCATGTTTAAAAATTTATAAAATATAATGCGAACAATGTTCCATGCAACGAACAGTGTTCCATGCAACGAACAGTGGTCCATGCAACGAACAAAGTTCAATGCAAGGCTGTAATTGTGCATTATAAGCTTGCAGACGCTGGACAGGTATTATGTCGAGCTTTTTAGAGGCTAATTTAGCCTCGCCCTCCATATGACCGAATTTATTCTATGACCACACTTACCTGATATCTATAATGGTGTAACCATCTTCTATTACAGTCTTGGAGTCCTGGTCACAGAGGTAATATCTAACGCATACGCCGCTCTCTCCATTTTCAGTTGTGCATTTGACAATGTCATCTGAGTTAAAAATACTTTTGAATTAATACCTACATCATCATGATTAGCAACAGTACAATTCTGGACATAGGCTTGGAGCTCGGCCACTCTGTCCGTCCCCTTGATAGGATTAGGAGTTTTGCTGGAGTTTCTTCGGCTCCTTCTTCCAGCGCCAACGCTTCCCGAAGTGGTATATATGTTAGTTTAGCTTAGATTGTCCCAATTGGTTTAATTATAAAATACCTAAGCTACCGACCGAGTCGTGCTTCGGTCCTCTCGGGCGCCCTTAGACTGCTAACGCGTAAAATAGTAACCGTACAAGCCGAGGTTACCCCTTACCAGGGGGACCCTTGTGTCGAGTTACTAGCTAATAGAGGTTTAGACTAAGCTACATAAGAGCTATGCCAAATGGCCAACTGTGTTAAAAAAAAAAAATCTGCCACTCTACGCGTTTCTGACAGCCGGCCTGCGTAGGTCGTTCGTCTAGTCTTAGGGCATGCCTCCTGCATATACTTTGACTACCATAAAATCACTAAAATAATTTTAATGGCAAAACAACGTTTGCCGGGTCAGCTAGTATCATTATTAGCTATATACCTCAATGCCTGAAGTCACGAAGTGCTTGGCGACAAAAGTCTTAAACCAGTGTGCCCTCCCAGCTAAGACCTACGGCACAGAGAATTGAACTCTGACCATACCATACCTTTACGATCCTATTATCTGATCGTATTAACTAGAAGTCCATGATCTCTGCCTAAACCTCTACATGGCAGGCGTAAATAGTTTTTTTTTTAATTCGTTACTAAAAGATAATAAGTGATCGTGGTCGTCGGTGGTGAAAACATGCAAAAAGGATATTATAATTTTAATGAAATATAAATAAATTAATACAAATATTTTATTTTATTTTAAGAATATTTAACTGTCTATTATGCAGATATTAAATTCTAGTTATTTCAGTTAGCTAGCATATTTATCTTCCGAGATATTCAATCTTTCTTAACCGACCCTTTATTATTGCTCACGAGTGTATATTAGAAAATTATCCAACACAAATGAAGTCTGGTAATCCGCACTAGGTGTGCGTGACGGACTATATTATACTCTATTAACAAAGATAACCAGTGCCCAGCAGTGGGACAAATGTAGGCTATATAACTTTAGTGTTAAACTTGCCTGTAATAAACCTTTCGGCGACCTCTGGCGCTTTTGTTGCTGAAAGAAAAAAAGTTAATTTAGTTTATGTAATTATAATGTCTTTGTCAGATCTCATAGAGTCGTAGCCTGTGTGTACCTGATGTTTCACAATCTCTAGTATTAAGTCCCCTCTCAGAGGGCCTTGCGTCGAATTGGTCCTAATAAAGCAGAGGTTACATTTAAAAAATAAAAATGTGCAATTTCCCATGTCACCGTTTACATTTCAAATGGCGCCTGTCATCTGTCACATTTGTCCACGTCCAGTGACCGTACGTTTCTGTTTATGTACACGTTCACGTGACCGTATATTTTGATCTGGACAACGTGATCACCGTTGCATAGTCATAGATCTTTACAAATCTAACAAGCGTCTATTCGCGACCGTCGGAGGTTGCGAAAAATCCTTGTGCGATATAAGTATTTTATGGGAAAAGTTTCTTCGGCCACTTCTTTGCCCAGCGCCAACGCTTTCCGAAGTGGCATTTAAGTTAGTTTAGCTTAGATTGTCCCAATAGTCTTTTGTCAACAAAATAGCTATCGACCGAGTCGTGGTTCGGCCCTCTCGGGCGCCCTCGAATCGGACTGCTCACGAGTAACATAGTAACCGTCCAAGTGTACCCCCGGTGAGGGATAACTTACCCCTCACCGGGGGTACACTTGTGTCGAGTTACTTAAAGATTCAGGCTAAGCGATCTAAGAGCTATGCCACCTCTCAATCCGGTTAAGCAGTAAAGGCTGTGTTAGTTCGTCCAAAAAAAACTGTATATTTTCGTTTACGTCCACGTCTACCTGTAACCTGTTTGCATTTATCACTTGTCATCTGTCGTCACTTATTATTTTCTTTAAAGAAAAAAGAATTGATTATAATACATCATACGTATTAATATAAATTTCCATAAAATTAGCAATAGAAATAGAAAATATTTGTGAACACGTATGTGTTCCGCGGAACTATTCGTATGTGCTCGCCACTGTTCAACACAGACTGATATGTTTTCTTAAACATTAATAAAAATAAATTAACAAATTTTGAAGCGTCAATAGCCTAACAGTCTTACAAATAAAAATGAGTTATAACATATTTATTCCACCTTTAAAGTAAGTTTAGTTAAACCAGGAATAAATTAAGAATAAGCAGAGAATAGTTTACCACAAATATATCCGGAATATCTATGGTTTATCTATTCTTCCTTTACGTCAAAATGCACGAGTTGGCAACAACGCAGTCAAAGAGAAACCATACTAAAAAAATAATTGCAGTCTATGTAGTAGTGTAGTAATGTATCTGTCAATGTGTGGCGGTTATAAAAATATTCTATACTCTATATATAGATAGAAGATAGTCCACTTCCACGCTTGTCCATAGTAAGAGACCTTTCAAATAAATAGTCTAGAAATATTATACTACTTTTAGAAAACCGATATTTTAATCGAAACTAATCATCGACATATAAATCAAAAGAGTTTTCCCATCTTTTTAATATTTTTACTTTTTTTGGAGTCTGAATGATATTTACTAAGTCATTTACTGTTTCTACTTCCTCCATTGCCCTTAATTCCGTAATAAGTTAATTTAAATGAGCGAACACAAACACAAATCGTGGTATTTTAAATGTTATACTGGACTTAAACAAGGGTGTACGTCGTTATAACTTCGGAATGACGGTTGTATGAACAAAAACGTCAACGTTATACCAGGTATAACGTATTCTTGGTAAATTAGTACAAATTTTGCTTATTCTTAATTTATTCCTAAGTTTATCTTTATACCACGTTTATTTGTAAGGCTGTAATGGTTTAGGGTACGGCCTGCGAATTGTAAGGTCGTGGGTTCGAATCCACCATTGGACTATTGCCATGAACCATGTCCTAGCACAAGCTTAAGCTTAGTTGGAATGGTTAACAAGATTG
Source organism: Meandrusa payeni (assembly GCA_029286785.1). NCBI lineage: Eukaryota > Metazoa > Arthropoda > Insecta > Lepidoptera > Papilionidae > Meandrusa > Meandrusa payeni. Next base: position 646,428 of record JAGSMX010000036.1, read on the forward strand.
TTAGTAATATTTCTGAAAAAAAAAGAAATATTGCTAGCTTTCTTTAAAAAAAAATGCTCTGAGTGTATGTAATTTGAATAATAATTTTATTATTTTGAAACTTTTTTGTTTTTTAAATACTAGCGTACCTAGGTCGCCTCGGCGAGCTAGATTTTGCTTTATTTTATTTAAACAATAAACTTACATTATTAAATATATAATTATATATTAAATTATTCATTTCTCTTCGTATTCATTCTACAGACAATAGGCAAGTGTTAGCTGGCAACACATGACAACCAGCGATTGTTATTAAGGTAGTACCGGGCACCGCTGAAAATCAGCGCTGCCGCATCCTTGCGACAGCATATGCTGAGACGGTGTCCGATATTGGCATCATATGTTTTGTATTATTTGTCCGTGTAACTTTAACTGTGTTTTGTGTATTTTTCATTCTTTTTTAATGTGTGTTATATTCTGACTGTGATGTGTTTTTGTATTGTGATGCCAATAAATAAATGTCTATGTCTAATGATCTCTCAGTGATTTACCTGAACCTTATTGTATCTTTAATTCATAATTAATAATTTAGTTGATCATCACATTAACTTGTCATTGTAAACAATAGTTTAACTTTATTAGTTCGTAATCTGACTTCGAATTAATTTTGTATAAAGATTGTGAGGACGCGCAGTTGTGACGGTATTCGTTAAAATAACTCCTCGTACAACGTTACGCTGTCTCAATAAAGCGAGTGTACTAGTTATTGGACTATTTAATTCCACAAAACCTACACGTTATTACACTAAATAAATATTTGTAAAAAAGAAAGCGTCATCGCCTAATTTTTAGCATAAAAAAAAACGCCGCGAAAGGAAATCTCGTCCCAAGTCCTCCTACAACTATACCCACAATATCACCGGTCAGCTATATTGTGTTACTTGCAACCGACCATTTAAGAGCAAGTTCGGCTTCGCAAGCCATATCAGGGCTCATGCCCGAAGCTAGTCAAGGTCGCCGTCACCGGTCACGGTGTGAACTATTATATATATGTATATTATTTATATTTAGCATAAATTTGATATGAAGTCAAGTTAGTGTTTACGCTCGTAAATAAACGTTTTTTTTTAATTACTATATCCCGTGAAATTCCATTGTAAGTCTCTTACCCACAGTAAAATCGGTCATGTCCGGATCCAAGTTGAGGTCGTAATCGCTGCTCTCGGTAGTTGGAATGGGAAGTTTATTTAGGAAGCTCGCCAACTGCGCATCGTTGGTGGCCAGACACGCCGGCAGCACCACCAGCGACCATAGCACAGTCGTCACCAGATCCTTATGTCTGTGGTAGTTAAACAGTTAGTACAGTGAGCTCGGTAGCTCAGTATATAGCTCGCCTCAAGTTGCGAAGGACGCTGGCCCATTTCTATCACAAGTAATTAATCACAGCAATTAATATAATAGCTACCGACCGAGTCGTAGTTCGGCCCTCTCGGGCGCCCTCGGATCGGACTGCTTACGCGTAATATAGGTAACCGTCCAAGCTGAGGTTACCCCTCACCAGGGGGACCCTTGTGTCGAGTTACCACCTAATAGAGGTTCAGGCGAAGCGATCTAAGAGCTATGCCACCTCTCAATCCGGTGAAGCTGTAAAGGCCAGCTTCTCTGTACCAACTGTGATATTAAATTATAAATCGTCAAAAAAATGAACGTTGGTTTTCCTGGCGCGACAGAAATTGAGACACGCCTACTCCCCCGGCGTACGTTAGCAGATGATAGACTGTCACTTACTGCGACATTTATTTCAATACCATAAAAGTTCTGTGTTTTAAGTAAATGCATTCATTATGACGGAATATGAATGATGTGCTTTTTAGACACATTTATATAAATAGTTTCCAATCGCGGGTAGCACCGCGAGGCGCCGCTAGTTTAAATTAAATTTGGATTCAGTTATCAGTCTATACCTAATAATAATAAAAAACACTGTCATATCTGCTACATGAATGCTCTATGACAATTTTTAATTTGAAGCCCCAGATGGCGCTAGTTTTTCTATAAAGTTTTTTAAAGTTTACAATACTGTAAAGTACTAAAACTTTTTTAAATTTTAATAATACTTGTCTTTGTTGTGAAATCATGGCAACAATTACTGTTATGTTGAAAAATTTAAGCTTACCTCATAGTGACAGGTCGCGCGAATGCAATATGGGAAAATGGCGCGAAAATTGCGTCACGTCACTGCGAAGACGACGCCAACACTGGCACTCGAACTCGATGCCACAGCGCAAGGTGGAAGCTTTTAATTTAACATAAATTAAGGACGCTATAGACGCTACGATCTGATAAAATTGTCTATATCGTATTGTAGTGTGTGTGGAACTTATCGGAGGAGTTCTGTTTTTTTTAAGTGAATCTCTTTAGCCGCGATGAGTTAATGTTGTATTTATATTTTGTCATGATCTTGTAGAGCCCGTTATTTATTTGCATACTAGCTGTGCCCGCGACTTCGTCGGCGTGGATTTACCAAAAAAGTTGTTTCTTCAAACAAATTTATGATTTGAAAGGCAGGATTATCATTTGTTCTAAATTATTGGTGTCGACGTTACATAAACTGGTTGGCTGCGTCGAGGTAAGAAAAAGCGGTAGGAAGGCGCTCAGTTTTTTTTATAATTTATTTAACTACAGTTTTTTTTTACTGCTAAGCGCAACATTATACGGACGTCATAAGACAACCAATAGGGAAAACCGCCGTCATACGCTTGGAGATTTGGAGAAATAGAAACGTCTACCGTAAAACAAAAATAATGTTAATGCAGACCTTAATCTTCTTCATTTTCCTATATTCTTCCGAAACCTGGACATAGAGGTCTTGTGTGAGAAAGAAAATAGAAGCATTCGAGATGTGGTGTTGGCGCAAAACATTAGAAATCTCATGGACTGAGCGCCGCACCAATGAGTCCATGTTGGAAGAACTAACCCATACCAGCCACATAGCTCGCCGCCAACCGGACAGCCTTAAAAAGCTAATCCTGGGTGACTTTGCCTACTAGATGGACGGACTCTATTACAGTAGTTACCGGACTGAAACTCCAGGCATCCAAGCTATCCAACTGGCCTAAAATAGAAGAGAGTGGAGAATGCTGGTTAAGGGCAGATCTCTCGGTGTTCACGACCCTCAGCGATGAGGAAACGACAGAGAAGAAGAAGTGCAACAGATACACATAATAATTAATGAATTAAAACATTTATAAATTAAAAATTTGCAATTTCACATGTCACCATTCACATTTCAAATGGCGCCTGACACCTGTCACTTTTGTCCACGGTTACGTGATTGTATTTTTTCTTTTACGTCTAAGTCTAAATCTATCTGTCACCTGTTTGCATTTATCACTTGTCACCTGTCGGCACTTGTTATTTTCCAGTTTAAGGTCCGTATAGAGTGCATCGGTATATACATAAACGATTTTCAACATAACCTGTAGGACCGCCCGTTGAGTCCTTTTATAATATCTATAATCTAAGTAACTTTCTAAGTAACTTTTCGGTCTCTCCATAAATAAGTCAAAGACAAAAATCATGGTGGTAGATCGAGCTGGCTTTATGACACGGACAGGAGAACTCTCAGATCTGGAGTTTGTTGACAAGTTCGTGTACCTAGGATCTTTAATAACCAACCGAGGGGATGCGACGGGGAAATTCGGAGACGTACACAGATGGCTAAAGCAGCAATGAGCAAACTGAGCAGAATATGACAAAACCGAAAAGTGTCAAACACCACCAAGACCAGACTCGTGCGCGCTTTAGTCTTTTCGATATTTTTGTACGGATCAGAATCGTGGTCAATCCGAGCAGCCGACCGAAAGAAAATTGAGGCTTTTGAAATGTGGTGTTGGCGGAGAATGTAACGTATACCATGGACGGCAAAAATAACTAACAAGTCCATTCTCCGACAACTTAAGATAACCAACAGACTGTCCACTACCTGCTACAGGCGAGTCCTTAATTACTTTGGTCACATTTCCCGAAGGCAACCAGATAATTTAGAAAAAATGGTTGTTGTAGGGAAAATCGAGGGCAAAAGATCACGGGGCCGATCACCTACTCGCTGGTCTGACCAAATTAAAAACATAGTTGGACTCGACATTCCGACCGCGATGAGAGAAGCCGAGGACAGAGCAGTGTGGAAGCAGCTCGTCGACGTCTCGGTGAAAGCGCTTCAGGATAAGCACGACCTTCAGAAATGAAGAATACGATGAAGAAGAAGTAACTTTGGGCAGCATTTAAAACAATACCCAATGTTAAAAATATATCTTTATAATGTGGTCCCTCCAATTGGCTCGCTTATCAGCACGAATTGGCGTGAGAAAAACCCATAATCCGATAGTGCCTCGTTATTAGTAACCTTACTAATGATAACAGCGGTCACGCGGTAAGAGGTTATCATTTTGTATGAAGTCGGCTAATAAATATATTGACGTACCACAAAAATAAAATCCCCATCTTGTCTGCTATGATTTTCATTTTTTCTGTGTGATATTCATGCTTCAATATGACATTCAATATGTGTGTGTGGTGGTCATCTGCTAGGTTCCCGTGAACCTCGCAGGTACGGGCCTCGGGGTGTTACCCCATTACCCGGGTTATCAGCGCAGGGGGCGACTGCTCCCCTGGTCTTGGGTACCGTTTTAACACGGATTTTTTTTAGGTATAACTATTTTTGCGTCGTGGCTAATCCCTCAAGCGTCAGCCGCGACGAATCTATCCATTACTACGCCCTCCCAACCTCTCGGTCTCGATTGAGACGGAGGTCGAGAGGGGGGCCTATATGTTCAAAAGCTCCCTAGAATAGGGGAATTTGAACCTACGGGGCACGTCAGGAGGACGTGCGTGTTGCGGGGCGAACCCGCGCAGGTGTTCGTGCGGACCGTTGTCCGCACGGTCGAAAAAGTTACGAGCTAGTCTCGTGACAAATTCGTGAATCGGTTCGATGCCTAAATCGCGTTGTATTACGTCATTTCTGACGTAACGCCCCGCGTTTAGGATCATTCTGAGAGTTATATTTTGTTGTGCTTGGATGCGGTTCCTTGCACTGTTGCTGGTTAATCCGTACCACGCTGCAGCGGCATACGTCAATCGTGTACGAATGTAAGCCTTGTAGACGGAGAGTTTAGCTCGGACGGGCAAGTGAGATGCCAATACTAATTCAATATGTGGCAATTGTAAGGTCGTAGTTTCGAATCAACCATTCGCCTATTGACGTGAATCATATACTGTTTACGTAATGGAAATCGTCTTCTCCCCAGAGTTTTTCCCTCCACTAGCACCTTGACAGTGATTAGGAGACATGTGTTTAGGACCACCAGTGTCTTCTTTCCGGGTTAATTGTAGCGGACGACAAGAGCTCCTACCCTTCTCACCCGTGAACCCAAGGCCCCCTTTTAGTCGCGTTTTAAGATGCCGCATGGGATACCGTAGCCTTATTCTAGTATTGGGACTACGAGAATAAGCGGGAAACATATCCCAACACAAGCTTAAGCTTAGTTGGAATAGAATAGAATAGAATAGAACTCAGCCCTGTAGTTCTGGGCTCTCAAGGTATCCCCTGCCTGTCGTATAAGGCGACTAAAAGGGGCCTCGGGTTCACTGGGCGACAAGGTTGGGGGCCTTTGTCTTCCGCTAAGGTGGACCCGGGAAGAAGGCGACATCGGCTGGCCCTGGATGGTGTAGCCTTGCACTGTGAGGGCACAGGGGGGGAGGGAGGAGCCTCCCCCCCCCGGGACGTGCTCTCCTTGAGCACAGTGCAGAGGGGCTCCGGTGCGTTCTGGAGATCCCGAAGCCCCTCGTCATGCACCGAGGAAAGGGCCATCGGGGAGGTTTTAGTGGGTAAAACCCCACATAACCGCCGCCTTCCCCCCAGAAGGCGGGGTATCTTTTTGAAGATATCCTCCCCGTTAACAAAAAAAAAAGAATATAATAGAATAATTATTTATTAACAGATGTATTGTCATTTCTTTTTGTTTTTGATTACATTTAATCTATGAAATAAAAAAAAATATTCCTGCGTTTCTGTACAATATAACATGTCATATTAAAATTTTTCCATCACTTTTGACAGATTTTAAAAATAATTACAAACATGTTAAAAAAAGAATCTAAGAAGTTATTACATGTCACATCTACAAAAATCTTATTTTATATTTTGTTCTCTAAGCTTGCACAATTTGTGTTCAATTGACGAATTATTCAAGCACAAGGTGGACTATTTTATACACTTTTATTTTGTTTTTGCCTCATAAATAGATATTAATTCCACAGAATGACCGTAGAAAAATGTGTCAAAACAAATTCAAATGGTCAAATCCTATCGAGGCACTAACTAGATTCAGACCAAAATAACTGACGTCTTTTCCTTGTCCATGTGTCATTTCTACAACCTCAAACCAGGATAAATTAAAATATTATTTCCATGGAATTCATACAAACGTTCCAATGACGAACTAGCTTGTTGTGATGTTTTAAAATAATTGATAACATTAACTCTATTAACAAACTTATATTATTAATTATTCCATATTTCTTAAATCGTGTGAATTAAGAACATCGGCTTTTAAAGTAAAAACAAAAAAAAACTATAACCTACAAACGAACGAACTAACACAGTAGGCACAGAGAAGCTGGCCTTTACGGCTTCACCGGATTGAGAGGTGGCATAGCCTGAACCTCTTTTAGGTAGTAACTCGACACAAGGGTCCCCCTGGTGAGGGGTAACCTCGGCTTGGACGGTTACCATTATTACGCGTTAGCAGTCCGATCCGAGGGCGCCCGGGAGGGCCGAACCACGACTCGGTCGGTAGCTATTTTATTAGCAAAATCTATTGGGACAATCTAAGCTAAACTAACTTATATGCCACTTCGGGAAGCGTTAGCGCTGGGAGAACAAGTGGGCGAAGAAACTCCAGCAACGCTCCTAATCTTATCAAGGGGGTGGGGTTTTCCCATAAAATACTTATATCGCGCAAGGATTTTTCGCAACCTCCGACGGTCGCGAATGGACGCTTTGTAGATTTGTAAAGATCTAGCCTGTGCAACGGTGATCACGTCGTCCGGATCGTCGAGAACATGTCTCGGCCTCCGGACGACGTGTCTGAATTTACAAGTGGGGAGAGTCTTGTAAGTGGCGGCACTCACAAGAAGTTTATTTGAATGTTTGGTGGCAGTCTCGAAAAACCGTCGAGATGCCTGCTTAAAGAATTGGGCTATCGTCGGTAGCCCTGTATCGACATGTAATTCGCGATTGCGTACGAACCACGGCGCACCCGTGGTTCGTCTCAGAAAACGATTTTGGATGACTTGAAGACGGTGGATATGACGGGGGGAGGCATGCGCGAAGACCGGGCTCGCGTACGTCATAACGGGACGTATTACTGATTTATAGAGTGTCACCTTATTGCGAAGGGACATTTTGCTCTTTTTGTTGATAAGATGATATATGCGGCCCATGACGTGGGCCGCCCGGTTCCTGACTCGACAAACATTCCTATTTTTTTTTAGAATTTATGGCTTGGTTACACAAACGTTCCTAAAGGGTCAAAAGAGCATAGATAATAATATAAATGAATGATATAGAATCTTTATAATAATGGATTGGTGTAATACGCGAGCATTGTGCAAGCCGGTCTCGTTCAATCAATCCCCGTGAACGGATCGCGGTCACAAGTCATTCACAACATGGTCGCGCCACAGTAATTGTTAATTCAGTCACGCAGCGACATACGTAAGGTGCTGTGTCTGTTATTATTACTCCTCTAATTTTTGTATTAATGTGATTATAATTAACTATTTTTGTGTGTTCACACTAGTGTTGTGCATGTTACAATATTGATAGTATTGTGTATTTATTACTGGCAATAATATTACGTTTAAAAATCGTAAGATTTCTTTGTTATTAGCTATTTGCCCTCGATTCATTTCAGCATATTTTACCTTATATACATTACGGATTTAGATTTGTAATATATTTTATATTATTTTATTAAGAAAACTTACATCTAATATTTATTTTAACAAAAGTAAAGTTTTTTTTTTGTTACAGCCAATTAAATGTTTCGACTTGTAAATACATTAGACAAAAAACGCTCTAAATATCCAATAATATTACGTAATATTTAAGTGTGATTAACAATATTTATTGAGTCGAGTAATTCATTATTGAGTAAACAATATTGGAGCTTGTTTTTTATAAATATTATGTTTTTAAAATATCAAGAAATACCAAGAACATATTATGGGAATAGGAACGTTTTTTTTGGACTATAAATTCGAACGATGAGATTTCAAATCTCAAGTTTGGCCTTTTCTTTTGTTGACGGGGCGGAAATCTTCAACAAGATACCCAAGATACCACTGCGGGAGGTTTTATGGAAGTTTTACTCACTAAAACCCCCCCGATGGCGCTTCCTCGGTGCATGGCTCCGGGATCTCCATTGGAACGCACCGGAGATCCTCTGCACTGAGCTCTCGGAAAGAACATCCAAGGGAGAGGAGGTTAATCCTTCCCCACTGTGCTCTCACAATGTACGACACGGGCCAGCCGATGTCGCCTTCTCCCCAGGTCCACTTTAGCGGACGGCAACCGTTACGCCCAGTGAACCCGACGCCCCTTTTAGTCGCCTTCTACGACGGGCAGGGGATAACGTAGTCTGATTCTTGAGAGCCCAGAACTAAAGGGCTGATGCTTTTGGAGAGGCCTGTGCCCAGTGGACTGCAGCAGGCGAATGATAATAATGAAGTAGTTCTAAAGACCCTCTTTTTTACAGATGACAAGTATCGTTCTTCTGCTACTCCTACTGGGTCTTTGTCAAGGCCAAATGACAGGTAATCATTCATATTGTACTAACTTTACAGACAACTTCAATTCGTCTGTATGGCTTTTTATGCTTGTTGCCGCATAACTTTCCACTGGATGACAGATTTTTTTATTATTTGAATGAAGTTAGTTACAGCCTTTATATATATAATATATATGTCCCACTGTTGGGCGCAGGCCTTCTCTGTAAAGAGAGTATAAGGGCATAGTCCACCACGCTGCCCTAGTGCGGATTGGCAGACTTCACATGCCTTAGAAAAATTTTCTAAGACATGTAGGTTTCCTCACGATGTTTCCCTTCACCGCCGAGCGCGTGGTTAATCAGCACATAAAATTGCAACAACAAATTTATTGGTGCCGGCACCGGGGATCGAACTCGGGTTGCTAGCGTACTATGCAGCAGGCCGACCGCCTGGACACTGAGCTACCACGGCTCACGCTTATTTGAATGATAATGTTTAAATAACGGGATCAATTGGAGATCTGCCACTCCCGACAATAAGCGTAGATTCGTCAAAAAAAGTATATAAGGGATTAAAAGACAAAAGTTTTTTTTTTATTTAAAAAGAAAGCTAGCAATATTTCTTTTTTTTCTTGATATATTACTAACAATCTTGTTAACCTTTTTTTTTGTTAACGGGGAGGAAATCTTCAAAAAGATACCCCGCCTTCCGGGGGGAAGGCGGCGGTTATGTGGGGTTTTTACCCACTAAAACCTCCCAGGTGGCCCTTTCCTCGGTGCATGACGAGGGGCTCCGGGATCTCCAGTGGAACGCACCGGAGCCCCTCTGCACTGTGCTCAAGGAGAGCACGTCCCGTTGGGGGGGGGGGGAGGTTACTCCCTTCCCCCCTGTGCCCTCATAGTGCAAGGCTACACGGGCCAGCCGATGTCGCCTTCTTCCCGGGTCCACCTTAGCGGAAGACAAAGGCCCCCCTTGTCGCCCAGTGAACCCGAGGCCCCTTTTAGTCGCCTTATACGACAGGCAGGGGATACCGTAGTCTTATTCTTGAGAGCCCAGAACTACAGGGCTGGTCAATCTTGTTAAACATTCCAACTAAGCTTAAGCTTGTGCTAGGACATGGTTCACGGCAATAGTCGACTGGTGGATTGGACCCACGACCTTACGATTTGCAGGCCGTACCCTAAACCATTAGTTAACAGTTAAAAGTTAACAGACATAGAGTCAATTACTTAAATCACTCCGCTTTAACGGAGAGGAAAATGACTGTTTTTAATTATTTATGCGTGTCCAACTGATAGCGCGCGGTAAATACTGAACTTTGACGCGATGTATTACCGCAAACAAATCATGGAATTGTTTCATTATGGCTGATTCTAAATATCCTCTTAAAGCTTGTATCGCTTGAATTTATTTTTGGAACGTTATTGTTCCTACAAAATAGCAAAAAACATTTATTCAACATAGTAACACCGCAACATAACAAATTTAACAAAACAAAATTGGTAGATAATTAATTTGTTGTTGCAATTTTATGTGCTGATTTGCAACGCGCTCGGCGGTGAAAGAAAACATCGTGAGGAAACCTCCTGGTTTTTTTTTATGGAGATAGGAATTACATATTGGTGAAATATGAGTAATACTTTTCGATCTTTCCAACAAGACACATATTTGTTATCAATTATAAACTTCAAATCAAACACTCATTGGCTTAGTATTGCTTAACAACGCCATCTACTGAAGTAACTTTTGTGTTGCTATGTCGTTAGAGCAGCTACTCTCGAAATGGGACTCCGCCCAGCAGACCCTTGAGGTGTGCTGAGATAGGCGGCGCGGCGTTACAATCTGGCATCTGCCATCGGTGGAGTGGACCTGTCACTCGCGAGCGTCGTTCGCGCGATGCTCGCGAGTGATATGTTCTGGACGGCAGTGGCCTCAGAAGCGACACAGTCATGTCCCGGAAGGCCGACGAGCGGGTCAGGGAGGACAGCCCAGGGGCTTCCTCCCTCCGCAGGCGGCGTTGTCATCAATCATTGTTTATTTACTAATTTCGAGCTTAAGCATTACGTTATTTTAACAATTATTGTTGGATTTCACAGATTCCTCAGATGATGAGAGCGAAAAAGTCGATGACCTCATCAATAATATATTCGGGATGCCTTCACCTACAGAAAATGTAATTAAGGAATCACATGGTATAGTTTATTTCTTTTTTTTTTTTTAATTTAATATATTTTATTATTAAAATATATTTAATCATATGACACAGGATTCATAAAAGGAAGAATAAAATCAAGGGCTTGACCACGAACCCACCTGATGTTAAGTGGAAATGTTCTCGTTGGTAAGGCGCACTAGCTTAGTAAATGCCTATTCACTCTATTCTTAAAAACACCCACATTGCAATCGGAGGGAAAGACAGACGCAGGTAAACTATCCCAGTCCCTTGCTGTACGAATAATGAACGACAAAGCTAAACGCGGGCAGGTTCGAGAAACCACGCAGGTACGGGCCTAGGGGTGTGACCCTATTACCCGGGTAATCAACGCAGGGGGCAACTGTTCCCGTGGTCATGGGTACCAGAGCACCACCCCCCCCCCCGGGACGTGCTCTGCTTGCGCACAGTGCAGAGGGGCTCCGGTGCGTTCCACTGGAGATCCCGGAGCCCCTCGTCATGCACCGAGGAAAGGGCCACCGGGGAGGTTTTAGTGGGTAAAAACCTCACATAACCGCCACCTTCCCCCCAGAAGGCGGGGTATCTTTTTGAAGATTTCCTCCCCGTTAACAAAAAAAAAAAGGATGGATTTTTTCAGGAATAACTATTTTTACGTCGAGGCGAATCTATTCACTAACTACACCCTCCCGACCTCTTAGTCGGTTGAGACGGAGGTCGAGGAGGGGCGAGTGGAAGCCTAACAGTTCAAAATCTAACAGAACAAAGCAAAGCGCAAATGTAATGTGTCACTATAAAAGGTCGCTTTTTATTGTGAAACTTACATTATTAGTTAAATTACGTCCTTATATGGAATACCGTTCGCATCTCTGGGCCGGGGCTACCCAATACCAACCATTCCATTGTTCCATTTTACTGCGTACAACGTAGGGCTGCTCGAATCGTCGACGATCAGGCTCTTTCCGACTTGGCTGGGTCTGCGAAGAGATGTCATTCTCTGTTGCATTTACCACGGGGAGTGTTGAAGTGTGAAGTGTGAGGAATTGTTCGAAATTATCGCAGCTATCGATTTCCATCGATTCCATACATTCCAGCTACACCATCTTGATTGGCAGACGTCACATGTCGTAGAAAAATTTTCTAAGACATGTAGGTTTCCTCACGATGTTTTCCTTCACCGCCGAGCGCGTGGTTAATCAGCACATAAAATTGCAACAGCAAATTTATTGGTGCCGGCACCGGGGATCGAACTCGGGTTGCTAGCGTACTATGCAACTTGAGCCGACCGCCTGGACACTGAGCTACCACGGCTCACGCTTATTTGAATGATAATGTTTAAATAACGGGATCAATTGGAGATCTGCCACTCCCGACAATAAGCGTAGATTCGTCAAAAAAGTATATAAGAGATTTAAAGACAAAAGTCTTTTTTTTATTTAAAAAGAAAGCTAGCAATATTTCTTTTTTTTCCTGATATATTACTAACAATCTTGTTAACCTTTTTTTTTGTTAACGGGGAGGAAATCTTCAAAAAGATACCCCGCCTTCCGGGGGGAAGGCGGCGGTTATGTGGGGTTTTTACCCACTAAAACCTCCCAGGTGGCCCTTTCCTCGGTGCATGACGAGGGGCTCCGGGATCTCCAGTGGAACGCACCGGAGCCCCTCTGCACTGTGCTCAAGGAGAGCACGTCCCGGGGGGGGAGGTTACTCCCTTCCCCCCTGTGCCCTCATAGTGCAAGGCTACACGGGCCAGCCGATGTCGCCTTCTTCCCGGGTCCACCTTAGCGGAAGACAAAGGCCCCCCTTGTCGCCCAGTGAACCCGAGGCCCCTTTTAGTCGCCTTATACGACAGGCAGGGGATACCGTAGTCTTATTCTTGAGAGCCCAGAACTACAGGGCTGGTCAATCTTGTTAACCATTCCAACTAAGCTTAAGCTTGTGCTAGGACATGGTTCACGTCAATAGTCGAATGGTGGATTCGAACCCACGACCTTACGATTTGCAGGCCGTACCCTAAACCATTAGTTAACAGTTAAAAGTTAACAGACATAGAGTCAATTACTTAAATCACTCCGCTTTAACGGAGAGGAAAATGACTGTTTTTAATTATTTATGCGTGTCCAACTGATAGCGCGCGGTAAATACTGAACTATGACGCGATGTATTACCGCAAACAAATCATGGAATTGTTTCATTATGGGTGATTCTAAATATCCTCTTAAAGCTTGTATCGCTTGAATTTATTTTTAGAACGTTATTGTTCATACAAAATAGCAAAAAACATTTATTCAACATAGTAACACCTCAACATAACAAATTTAACAAGACAAAATTGGTAGGTAACCAATAAATTTGTTGTTGCAATTTTATGTGCTGATTTGCCACGCGCTCGGCGGTGAAAGAAAACATCGTGAGGAAACCTTTTGGTTTTTTTTATGTAGATAGGAATTACATATTGGTGAAATATGACTAATACTTTTCGATCTTTCCAACAAGACACATATTTGTTATCAATAATAAACTTCAAATCAAACACTCATTGGCTTAGTATTGCTTAACAACGCCATCTACTGAAGTAACTTTTGTGTTGCTATGTCGTTAGAGCAGCTACTCTCGAAATGGGACTCCGCCCAGCACACCCTTGAGGTTGACCGAGATAGGCGGCGCGGCGTTACAATCTGGCATCTGCCATCGGTGGAGTGGACCTGTCACTCGCGAGCGTCGTTCGCGCGATGCTCGCGAGTGATAGGTCCTAGACGGCAGTGGCCTCCTTATGCGAGACGGTCATGTCCCGGAAGGCCGACGAGCGGGTCAGGGAGGACAGGGACTTCCTCCCTCCGCAGGCGGCGTTGTCATCAATCATTGTTTATTTACTAATTTCGAGCTTAAGCATTACGTTATTTTAACAATTATTGTTGGATTTCACAGATTCCTCAGATGATGAGAGCAAAACAATCGATGACCTCATCAATGATATATACGAGACGCCTTCACCAACAGAAAATGTAATTAAGGAATCACATGGTATAGTTTATTTCTTTTTTTTTTTTTTATTTAATATATTTTATTATTAAAATATATTTAATCATATGACACAGGATTCATAAAAGGAAGAATAAAATCAAGGGCTTGACCACGAATCTGATGTTAAGTGGAAATGTTCTCGTTGGTAAGGCGCGCTAGCTTAGTAAATGCCTATTCACTCTATTCTTAAAAACACCCACATTGCAATCGGAGGGAAAGACAGACGCAGGTAAACTATCCCAGTCCCTTGCTGTACGAATAATGAACGACAAAGCTAAACGCGGGCAGGTTCGAGAAACCACGCAGGTACGGGCCTAGGGGTGTGACCCTATTACCCGGGTAATCAACGCAGGGGGCAACTGTTCCCGTGGTCATGGGTACCAGAGCACCACCCCCCCCCCCCCCCCGGGACGTGCTCTGCTTGCGCACAGTGCAGAGGGGCTCCACTGGAGATCCCGGAGCCCCTCGTCATGCACCGAGGAAAGGGCCACCGGGGAGGTTTTAGTGGGTAAAAACCCCACATAACCGCCGCCTTCCCCCCAGAAGGCGGGGTATCTTTTTGAAGATTTCCTCCCTGTTAACAAAAAAAAAAAGGATGGATTTTTTCAGGAATAACTATTTTTACGTCGAGGCGAATCTATTCACTAACTACACCCTCCCGATCTCTTAGTCGGTTGAGACGGAGGTCGAGGAGGGGCGAGTGGAAGCCTAACAGTTCAAAATCTAACAGAACAAAGCAAAGCGCAAATGTAATGTGTCACTATAAAAGGTCGCTTTTTATTGTGAAACTTACATTATTAGTTAAATTACGTCCTTATATGGAATACCGTTCGCATCTCTGGGCCGGGGCTACCCAATACCAACCATTCCATTGTTCCATTTTACTGCGTACAACGTAGAGCTGCTCGAATCGTCGACGATCAGGCTCTTTCCGACTTGGCTGGGTCTGCGAAGAGATGTCATTCTCTGTTGCATTTACCACGGGGAGTGTTGAAGTGTGAAGTGTGAGGAATTGTTCGAAATTATCGCAGCTATCGATTTCCATCGATTCCATACATTCCAGCTACACCATCTTGATGGCTATAAATTTGCCAACGTCCATACCACGTTGAATACACCGGTTCTCGTCCGATCACCGAAGTTAAGCAACGTCGGGCGCGGTCAGTACTTGGATGGGTGACCGCCTGGAAACACCGTGTGATGTTGGCTTTTTTCCCGAAGTGGCACTCAAAGTTAGTTTAGCTTTTGAATGTCCCTTGTATTATCCGTGAAATAGCAACCGACCGAGTCGTGGTTCGGCCCTTACGGGCACCCACGGATCGGAATGCTTACGCGTAACATAGTAACCGTCCAAGCCGAGGTTACCCCTCACCGGGGGGACCCTTGTGTCGAGTTACTAGCAATAGAGGTTCAGGCTAAGCGACCTAAGAGCTATGCCACCTCTCAATCCGGTGAAGCAGTCAAGGCCAGCTTCTCTGGCCAATCTGTGTAGTTCGTCATAAAAAAAATGGCTATAAATTTCTGGCGTACTGTTTTTTTTTGTCCATGTTCATGTCTATGTCTATGTCTATCTTTATCTCTATGATAATTGACGTTTAAGCTATCAGTTTATTAATTTTATAGATGATGACATTGGCGAAGAGGAAAACCGATGTGAGCTAGCTAATGGAGAACGTGGAATATGTGTTATTGCTAAGGTTTGCTCTAAGAAGGGCGGGTAAGTTTCCTAACTTTTAAACTAACCTCGGGATATGACCCCATTACCCGGATAATCAACGCAAGGGGCGACTGCTCTCCTGGTCTAGGATTTTATTATATTCAGAATAAATATTTTTACGTCGAGGCTAATCCCTCAAGCATCAGCCACGATGAATCTAAAACTACGCCCTCCCAACCCCTCGGTCTCGGTTGAGACGGAGGTAGGGGAGGGCAATTTGAAAAAAATGTACCTTAAATTTCCATCAAGCACAAGGCACACTTTACCGACCACTGTGACTGATATGTGTAATAATTTGTGGGTCTTGTGTAATAAAGCAGTCCACTCACTTTATTGAGACAGCGTAACGTTGTACAAGGTATTATTTTAACTCAGCCCTGTAGTTCTGGGCTCTCAAGAATAAGGCTACGGTATCCCCTGCCTGCCGTAGAAGGTGACTAAAAGGGGCCTCGGGTTCACTGGGCCACAAGGATGAGGGCTTGAGTCGTCCACCAAGAAGGACCCGGGAAGGAGGCAACACCGGCAGGCCCGCGCACTGCGGGCACGGGCGGGGGGGATAACCTCTCCCCGAGACATGCTCTCCTTGAGCACAGTGCAGAGGGGCTCCGGTGCGTTCCACGTTGAGATCCCGGAGCTCCTCGTCATTTACCTAGGAAAGAGCCACCGGGGAGGATTTAGTGGGTAAGAACCCAACATAACCGCCGCCTTCCAGAAGGCGGGGTATCTTTCTGAAGATTTCCACCCCGTCAACAAAAAAAAAATATTTTAACTAATACCGTCACAACTGCGCGTCCTCGCAATCTTTGTACAAAATTAATTAGAAGTCAGATTACGAGCTAATAAAGTTAAATTATTGTTTACAATGCCAAGTTCATGTGACGATCAACTAAATTAAGAATTATGAATTAAAGATACGATAAGATTCAGGTAAGTCACTAAGATATCATTGGAAGTAGTTATTATGCATAACAATCGCTGGGTGTCATGTGTTGCCAGCTAACATATGCTATACGATTTTCAGAGACAACACAGTTTGCTCCAAACCTAACAAAATATGCTGTTCACCTCAAGATGTAGATGTGCCTTTTAATCCAACGACGAAGCCAACAGTCCAGGTATTACATCAACGTTAATTTACCTTCCTTATTATGGTGTCACGAGACATATACATTATATTACAACATATTATTAATTGTTGTGTATAATTTTCAATGTAAACAATTTGATGTACATGTTATTGTTGATATATGTATTTTATATATATATATATTTTAGAGTTTCAATAAATTATATTTATTTAAATTATAACTTGAATCTAACTACATTTATACAAACTTACTGATAATACTAACTTAAAAAAGTAATATAAAATCAAAAACTTCACTTTAAAAACTAAATATAATAGGTAAAACTATAAACCAAAACCAAAACTATAAACCAAACTAAAAATAAAACTAAATTATGTAAAAAATAGACCCCAAATCACTGCGCTCGTAGGGCAGGGTGCCCAAGAGGCTAGCGGCATTTCCCCGTTGAATGCCCGAAATGCGCGCCAGCCCTTGGATCCTCTGAGGCGTCGATGAGGCGTGCGGAAATCTCCTTGAATAGCTGACGGGCTTCCGCACCCCAAGGCCCCAAGGTCTCCACGGCAAAAGGCACAAAATATATACGGCTCTCCCAAGGCCGCATATTTATGCCTTTTATTAGTTTCGGCAGTCGCCGCAGCGGCGCCGGCTTTGCGAGCGGTCGCTCTCACGTGGGATGGGGCAACAGTGTCCACGCATGTGGCATCCCACACAAGTGTCCGCCCGTTTTTCCACGGGACGAGCGTCATACCATCGGGCCTCTTGCCATCGTCCCGGGCGATGCCATTAGGTTCAAGCACTGCTGGCATCCCGGAAGAGGCAAGGGCGCGACGGATGACGTCATTTACCGCAGCATGGCGCGGAATACGTCCTGCACTGCGACGACATGCTAAACCGTGATGACCTAGAGGATCAACATATTATTAAACTACTGACTTCTTCACTTTCATCTATAACCCCTAAACTTAAAACCCCTACTCATTCCTCAAAATTTTTTGGGAAGTCATTCACATTGCGGGCTACTAGACTGTGGAATGCCCTTCCAAATTCCATTCGGCTTGCTAAGTCCCTACCTGCTTTTAAAAATTTGCTAACGCAACATTATCAATTGATTTCGTCGGAACTAATTAATGATAAATTATTTATGTAGGTACATTTAGTGTAGGTAATTAATTATATGTATAGATTAGTTATCATATTTGTAGTTGAACGCCATCGTCCTGTTTTGTTCATATGTTTCCTGTCCATACACAGGTTGCCTGGAAGAGATCGCTCTCAGCGATAAGGTCGCCCATTGTACAACGGATTGTAAAATGTACCTTACTTATGTAATGCCTTTTGTTTGATTTTGGTGTACAATAAAGTTATATCTATCTATCCCACTTGTAAATTCAGACACGTCGCCCGGAGGCCGAGACATGTTCTCGACGATCCGGACGACGTGATCACCGTTTCACAGGCTAGATCCTTACAAATCTACAAAGCGTCCATCCGCGACCGTCGGAGGTTGCGAATAATCCTTGCGCGATACAAGTATTTTATGGGAAAACCCCACCCCCTTGACAGGATTAGGAGCGTTGCTGGAGTTTCTTCGGCCACTTCTTCTCCCAGCGCTAACGCTTCCCGAAGTGGCATATAAGTTAGTTTAGCTTAGATTGTCCCAATAGATTTCGTTAATAAAATAGCTACCGACCGAGTCGTGGTTCGGCCCTCTCGGGCGCCCTCGGATCGGACTGCTAACGCGTAATAATGGTAACCGTCCAAGCCGAGGTTACCCCTCACCGGGGGGACCCTTGTGTCGAGTTACCACCTAATAGAGGTTCAGGCTAAGCAACCTAAGAGCTATGCCACCTCTCAATCCGGTGAAGCAGTCAAGGCCAGCTTCTCTTCACTAAGTTATTTCTCCCTATCTACTTTCCTTCGTTTCGTACGATCATTCTTTACGTAATGCATTCACCAGCTCACTCCCCGAGTCAAGCGTGCGTAAAGAAGTTTAACTTCATAAATTGCTAACTAAATTATTTTCACAAATATTAGTAACATTCTTGTTAAGCATTCCAAATATGGTTAAGCTTGTGCTAGGATATGGTTCAGCCCTGTAGTTGTGGGCTCGTAAAGTAAGACTATGGTATCCCCTGCCTGTCGTAGAAGGCGACTAAAAGAGGTCTCGGGTTCACTGGGCGACAAGGGTGGGAACCTTTGTGGTCTGCCAAGGTGGACCCGGGCAGAAAGCAACACTGGCAGGCCCGCGTCGCCTTGCACTATGATGCCATGCACCGAGGAAGGGCCGCCGGGAAGGTTTTAGTTGGTTGAGGGGGGAGAGGGGTATGGTTCACGTCAATAGTCGAATGGTTGATTCGAATCAATCGTACACTAAACCATTAGGCTATTGACGAGTATTCATGTTAAAAATAGATTTTTTTTATGGGGTATGTAACATTTAACCACGATTGTATTAGTAGAAGCGTTTAATGATTTATCTGTAATTGATTTGATTGGAGGTCTTTTGTTTTTATCTGTTTTAGTTTAAAAACAAACTATGTTCACCCTTCTTTCAGAACACAGGATGCGGCTGGCGGAACGACGAGGAAACTCGCATATTGTCAGACAGTGAAACACACTTCGCTGAGTTTCCTTGGATAGTGGCCATACTTAGGTACGTCACGTACGTTAATGGTTACCATAAGGTTATTTTTGGATCACTTTGATGCTGGCAACTCGAGCCTCTTCAATTTTACCTGCTTGATAGATCAGTTCTAGGTTTCGCTCAACTTCTAAACCAACTTATTACTTAATTTAAAGTATTTCCGAATTATCGTAGGAATATGACAAGATAGAATTGATCAGAACCTAACCAAACTCTCATGAAACTACCCTTGAAGTACGTCCTTTCAAATCAAAAAAAAATGCATCATCGAAATCAGTTGTCGTGATATTGATTTATGCGTCCATTTGTCGCGCACAAACCTGATGTAAATTGAACCCTTATCTGGTTTTTTCATGGATCCTATTAATAGAATTGGACCAACCAAAATGGGACCATACAAGCACCAGTTTTCAAATAAAAAAAGAATTATCAAAATCGGTTCACTCAGTAAAAATTTATGAGACACACAAAAAACATACACACAAACAAATTGAGAACAATCCTTGAAAAAATAATTGTCTTTTTTTTATGACGAACTACAAAGATTGGCCAGAGAACCTGGCCTTGACTGCTTCACCGGATTGAGAGGTGGCATAGCTCTTAGGTCGCTTATCCTGAACCTCTATTGCTAGTAACTCGACACAAGGGTCCCCCCGGTGAGGGGTAACCTCGGCTTGGACGGTTACTATGTTACGCGTAAACATGCCGATCCGAGAGGGCCGAACCACGACTCGGTCGGTTGCTATTTCACGGATAATTTAAGAGACATTCAAAAGCTAAACTCACTTTGAGTGCCACTTCGGGAAGCGTTGGCGCTGGGAGAAGAAGTGGCCGAAGAAACTCCAGCAATGCTCCTAACATCTAAGGGGTGGGGCCTGCCCATAAAATAGCGGTAACGCGCAAGGATTATTCGCAACCTACGACGGTCGCGAAGTAATTGTCATCCAAATTTGTTGCAGTAGTTCGGAAGTTATGCCCATACATCCATTTCCGCGATTCATTTTTAATTTATACAGAGATTTAAAGTCGGTTAACTGCATCGCGTTTACAGTTTGAAGGCAGAAACCTCGGACAAGACAATGATTCTGTACTTAGGAGGTGGTTCAATTATTCACCCCAGAGCGGTTCTTACTGCCGCACACAAAGTATACGAGGACAACATATCTCTTAGGGTGAGAGCCGGCGAATGGAATATCAAAACAAACGACGAGGATCTCCCCCATCAAGAACAGGACGTAGGAAATATCATTATTCATGAACAATTCAACAGAAAGAGATGTAAGTATTAATCATTGGTGAAAGAAATGAAATGAAATACATTCGTGAGCCAAAATAAAGGGTCGATTATGAACTGTATTGACTGTGAGACCAGTATTGGCATCTCACTTGCCCGTCCGAGCTAAACTCTCCGTCTACAAGGCTTACATTTGTACACGTGACGTATGCCGCTCCAGCGTGGTACGGATTAACTAGTAATAGTGCAAGGACTCGCATCCAAGCACAACAAAATATCACACTTAGAATGATCCTAAACGATTTAGGCATCGAACCGATCCACGAATTTGTCACGAGACTAGCTCGTAACTTATCGTACGTGCCCCGTAGGTTCAAATTCCCCTATTCTAGGGAGCTTTTGAACTAGTAGGCCCCCCCTCTCGACGTCCGTCTCAATCGAGACCGAGAGGCCGGGAGGGCGTAGAAGATAGATTCGTCGCGGCTGACGCTTGAGGGATTAGCCCCGACGTAAAAATAGTTATTCCTAAAAAATCCGTTCCAAAACGGTACCCAAGACCAGGGGAGCAGTCGCCCCCTGCGCTGATAACCCGGGTAATGGGGTAACACCCCGAGGCCCGTACCTGCGAGGTTCCCGTGAACCTTGTAGATGACTCGACTGACTGACTGACTGTATTGACTGTGATGACTAAACATTTCAATAGAACAGGTTTTTTTTCTCTCTCTTTATTCAGGACAACAAACATTTGTACAATTATAATAAATCACAGTAAAGTAAAATAAAATCTAAAGAAAAATTAAAAATGACTTTAAACATTTCGTTGGTCATTGTACCAACAACACCGTCATCCACAGATTACTGCATTAAAGTTACAGAAATAGGATTAAGTTAATAATAGAAATAAAGAAAAAAACAGTAAAAAAGGAAAATAGTTAAGTTATTTATCTTAACGTAGTTATCTCTTTTTTTTTTTGACGAACTTCACAGATTGGCCAGAGAACCTGGCCTTGACTGCTTCACCTTATTGAGAGGTGGCATAGCTCTTCTTAGGTCGCTTAGCCTGAATCTCTATCGCTAGTATGTCTCTTGTAAAGCTTTTCTGAATTTGAAAGGAGTTAAGCCAAATATATCTATATTGTTAAAGTTATTGTTAGATAATTTCATGATGCGATTACGAGGTGCGCATGCGCTTGCGTTTGTTTTACTTGACTGAACAGCAAAAAGTTTATGTGAGTGAAGTTCACGAATGCGTTTCGAATGGCTGGGAACACGTATACATATGTGATTGACGAGTTCATTGCAATCCAATTTATTTTTACAGATGTTGTAAAGAAGAGTTTGATCCAAGAGCATTCTTCTTGATTCAAGAGAGAGCATATCGAATTTATTTAGTTATTTAGATATGTTGATCTTAAAAATTTACGTTGAACACACTCCAGTTGCTGACTGTACTTATTGTATAACGGATGCCATAACTTGAGATCTAACTAAAGCTTTATATAAAATTAGGAATGTGTTAGGATTTTTAAAAGAAGAACATGTTCGCATCACAAATTCGTAAAGTTGAAAAGCTTTATTTTTTATGTGCGTTATGTGATCATTAAAAAAATAATTTTGAGTCAAAAAGAAGCCCCAGATCTCTTAATAATGAGACCATGAGTGCAAGTGATAGACTATGCCCTTATACTCTCTTTACAGAGAAGGCCTTTGTCCAGCAGTGGGACATATAAAAGCTGCAACTTTAACTTGCAATTGGAAACTATTTTTAATGATGTCAGGCAGCAATTATTTAACAAGCTTTCAATTTCTTTTCGCGAAGCGTTGTCGCTGGAAGAAGAAGTGGCCGAAGAAACTCCTAACATTGATTTGCACTTTTTGATGAGATCACACACAGTTACTGCCTGCTTGGCGGGCCGGTTTTTTCCTGTTCTTCTCGGGTTCTTCTCGGGTACTAAGCGCCCCCTGTATCTATTTAATTATAAAGAATATAAAATAATATAGAAAGTAAAACCTTTTAAAATAAAGAATTCTCGAAATAGGATCAGAAATTATCGCGTTATTAGCGCACAAACATAAGTCTAGCAAATTTGCTCGTTTTTTGAAATGAATGTGTTTTCTGCAGTGAATTTGAGATATAACGTTGCAATACTGGTGCTGAACAGGCCATTACAACTGGCCTACAACGTGCAGCCAATATGCCTCCCACCACCTGGGCAGATAGTAACCAGCGGCACCAACTGCCTCTCCGCAGGGTGGGGTAGAATTAAATTTGCCATTGGTAACTTTCAAGACATTCCAAAAAAGGTGAGTCAGCCAGCACGTTATATGATATTAGCTTTTACGAAATAAAAACAAACCGTAGTCCAGAGCCCCCAAGTAAACCCGCGAAACCAATTGTGGACAAAATAGAGGCGTTCCGGAGTCCATAGGGCATATACATGCACACGTATTTTAGATCTACGGCCCTTTGTGGGCCTTGGCTTTGTCAAGCGACTCCCTCAACCTTGATCACAGTCCTCCAATTAACTTTATCATTTTTTTGACGTCCCGATTCATCCAACCAACTGAGCATTGGTCTTCTTCGACTTCTTCGACCTTGCGGATCCCTCGTAATAACAGCCTAGAGTATTCTGGCATCATCTATACGCTGCACATTGACCATGTGTCATCTGAGTCTGTTCAATTTGATTTGCCTAGCCGGCGTGCATGTGTAGAGCTCATGGTTATAACGGCATATACGTCGCCGTTTGTATATTATCTAGAATACAGACCTAGAAGACACCTGTTTCTATATTCTAGAGATCTAGAATATAGAAACAGGTGCCAGGACTAGGTGACATAACAATGATAATTTGGTATTTAAAGAGAGTGTCCGCGCGTAGTACCGGTTGATGTTCGACCTGATCTGAAGTCGGTCTACTCGTAAATATATTTGTCTGTATAAAGATGACGAAGGGTTTTTATGGCTTTCAGGTGGAGTTGCCAGTGGTCGATAAGGCCGAATGCCAGAGAATACTCCGTAAGACCAGGCTGGGGTTAGGCTTCAAGCTGCACAACACCTTAATGTGCGCCGGGGGAGTGCCCGGCAAAGATACATGTGACGGAGACGGCGGTTCACCCCTTATGTGCCCCATTACGGTAACTTACTCAACGTTAAATATATTCTTATCTTTTTTTTTATATACTTTCTAAGCAAGTGCTTTTGACTACGATCCCACCTGTTGTTAAGTGGACATGCATTCCTGGATGGTAAGGTATCACGATAAGACGCTGACCTTTTCTTGGATAGAGAGAGAAACTCAATTCGCCTGTATGTGTTTTTTAGTATTTTTTACCTCAGTAGTTTCGAATGGGAGATTTTGATGATTCTCTTTTTATTTGAAAGCTGATGCCTTTCATGTGGTGGGACTACAGGGGAAGCTTTTAGTTCCATTTCTGACAATGATAACCATGAGAGAACCATATAATCTTAAATTTGCATTAGGTATATGTGCGAAAAATGGACGAATAATTTATTACCACTCCAACCGATTTCAAGCACTTCTCTTTCGCTTCAGCGTGACGGCTTCACTACATATTTTAGAAGAACTATGCAGTTTCACTGATTGAAGACAAATGAGCCAACCTCTTCCAGGAACGCCATTCTTATTTCGGTATCGTTTCGATTCCACTCCGAACCCGACCATAGATCAGGTCACAGGCAGACGCATTGCTGGCTGAGGCCATAGACAAAGAAAGCGCCAATATTGCCAATGAACTTGAATTGATTACCCCACAAATAATATTGTTGATCTAACACGTGTTATTATTATTAACTGCGACATCGGCTGGCCCGTGTAGCAGCAGAGGGGCTCCGGTGCGTTCCACTGGAGATCCCGGAGTTCCTCGTCATGCACCGAGGAATGGGCCACCGGGGAGGATTCAGTGGGTAAAAACCCCACATAACCGCCGCTTTCCCCACAGAAGGCGGGGTATCTTTTTGAAGATTTCCTCCCCGTTAACAAAAAACAAAGGTGTTGGGGGAGGGACCGCGCTGAAAACCAGTGATATATATCATCCTATGTCCCCTAGGTGGGGCAGAAGGCGTCCACAGTGAACCTCCATCGCGTTCGATCTTGGGCTTCACGCTTTATCTCGCTCCATGTCTTCCCGATGTTCTTCGCCTCGTCTGCAACTGTGCGGCGCCACGTCTGTTTAGGACGGCCGCGCTTGCGCTTTCCTTGCGGATTCCACTCAAGGGCCTGCTTGGGAATGTGATCGGCACCTCTTCGGAGGGTATGGCCAATCCAGTTCCATTTACGGTGCCTTATTTGGAGGTCGATCGGGCTTTCACGACAGCGCTCCAGAAAACCAGTGATATGGGATACCATAAAAATACGCTGAGCGCCGTCCCGTTTGTTTGCGTCACACTAACTTTGTTTTGTAATTTTTGTTTCTGGTGTATTTTTTTTATTTCTCTCTTTTTTGCCTTTGTTTTATTTCATTGTACTCTTGGGTGACCAAAGAAATAAAAAGAACCCCTATTATAAGGGGCACTAATCTGCTTTTAACCATTGGTTAGTTGGAAGAGAATGCAAAATTAAGTTCGCTTTTGTACATATATTTTGGTGCAATAATGGATTCATCTATCTATTTTATCAGGGTCAAAGGAACCGCTACATGGCCAGCGGTTTGGTCTCATGGGGCCTGGGATGCGGGGACTCCAATCCCGCTGCATACGCGGACGTATCAGTACTTCGCGACTGGATAGACGCAAAGATGAAAGAGTTGGGCTTCGGAATAGATTCCTACACCTTTGAGTAAACTCCATCATATCATGTGGACAGAGCTGTTTTATTTCTTACATGTGCTAGCTCCATACCTATACAATATTATACAGAAGGAATACATTTTTTTTTGACAGTTGGCACAGAGAAGCTGGCCTTTACTGCTTCACCGGATTTGAGAGGTGGCACAGCTCTTGAATCGCTTAGCCTGAACCTCTATTAGGTAGTAAACCGACACAAGGGTCCCCCCGATGAGGGGTAACCTCGGCTTGGACGGTTACCATTATTACGCGTTAGCAGTCCGATCCGAGGGTGCCCGAGGGGGCCGATCCACGACTCGGTCGGTAGCTATTTTATTAACAAAAATCTATTGGGACAATCTAAGCTAAACTAACTTACTTAATGGTAACCGTCCGAGCCGAGGTTACCCCTCACCGGGGGGACCACCTAATGGAGGTTCGGACTAAGCGATCTAAGAGCTGTGCCACCTCTCAATCCGGTGAAGCAGTAAAGGCCAGCTTCTCTGTGCCAACTGTGTTAGTCCGTCAACAAAAATAAAATAAAAAATAAATTCGGGAGTTAAGGTAATTATTATTATTCGTGTTTTATTTCTTATCTAATAGCTTTTAACTAGCAGTTATTGTTTAACCTACTATTATTATTAGGGAGTGACCTCTCACTGCCGGCTGTGGTTCGTTCCATGGTCGGTAGCGAGGCGTCATGGGATGCGGTAGACCGATTCTGCGACTCTATTATGTCGTAGAAACGGGAGACCCAACGCCTAAGGGAGCGGGTGCCTAGAAGGCAAGACGCGGTCGAAGTGCGTAGAAGGCTCACCGCCAACAGGCGGGGCCGAGCACAAGACCGCCGAATGCCTCCTTAGGCCGGGGAACCTGGCGTCGCGACCGACATGGGCCGTTGGTCCGGCGCCCCCCTCGGAGAGGGTTCCCACAGGGAACAGCGGCGCGTTTGTATTCGACGCGCCGCATTGTAGTAATTGTCTCAGGGTGCTTCTCACTCCTCCTAGGTAGGGCCCGGAGTACGGGCACGGCCGGGGGTTGCGGAAGAACTGTGGGATATTATCCCGTGACCCCCACATACATGGTCGTATGGGGGAATACCGTGTGAAGATTTTTAGTCGGTTGGAGCCCGACACTACCGCCGTCGCCGGCCCTTATGGCTTCGGGGTATGCATCCGCATTTTGTTACACACGTAAATAAAAAAAAAAAACCTACTATTATTATAAACACGAAACTTTGTATGGGTGTGTGTGTGAAGTTTATGTGAAGTGTGTTTTTAATAAACAGAGTAACTCACTCCCTTCATACTCGTCCCTACACATACAGTCACTCTTCAACACACGCAACCTTTTACACACAAACACACTCACACACACAAAACGATTAAACTAAATTACATTATAAGTTGTTAATTTTACTAAAGCTGTATTTGTATTTAACTGTTTGGAGATGGGCGTTAATAGCTGCGACACAGTTTCTACTACTGCGGCTATTATCGAACTGGTTTGTACATGAATTTTTGGTTTGAAAAAAAATCATATCATTATAAAAAAAAAAAAAGTGTTGCTCTTTCACGCATAAACTACTGAATGGATTTCGTTGAAATTTCACAATATTATAGCTTACATTTTACAGTAAAACATAGGCTATAATTTATAAAGATACAGTCTTTTTTTTCGTGGGGCTCACGCATATACGCCTCCGCGGGGATGACGACGTGTTATGTCAGACTCGCACCGACTAAAACCCTACGGTGGTCGCCATCAGCGCAACTGAGGGGTCGCGGGATCTCCGTAAGGAACGTAACCACAACCCCTATACGCTTCGCTGGGCTAGCCCGCCTCGGGGGCGTGCATTTAAAGTCACTACCCAACCAAAGCCCTCTTATTTTTTGGACGAACTATTACAGTTGGCGCGGAGAAGCTGGCCTTTACTGCTTCATCGGATTGAGAGGTGGCATAGCTCTTACGTTACTTAGCCTGAACCTCTATTAGGTGGTAACTCGACACAAGGGCACACTCGGCTTGGACGGTTACCATTAATACGCGTTAACAGTCCGATCCGAGAGCGCCCGAGAGGGCCGGACCACGACTCGGTCGATAGCTATTTTATTAGCAAAATCTATTGGGACAATCTAAGCTAAACTAACTTATATGCCACTTCGGGAAGCGTTAGCGCTGGGGAACCAAAACCCTCGCGGACTACCACGATTTCACGGCACCACTCCGTGTCGTCGTCCTTCTCGGGGCCGCTATTAAAGATACAGTCTGAGTTATACAAAATCTAACGATAATTAGGAAAACAATCTGTCATCCGCTAATTATTCCGACGTGCGCCGCAAAACCATTGGCGTTACAAGGATATAATGTATGACGGAAATGTTTATCTTGAAAAGTCCTACAGAAAAGTCTGCGACAGCATTTATCTGTCTTTAACTTGTCAGCCATTATCATCAAAATAGTAAAACATACAGACTATAAATTTAATTTATTTCTAACGCATATATGTTAGTAACAAATTGATCCTTCTCTATGTATATAAAAAGAAAGTGTGTGTGTTTGTTCCGTATAGGCTTCGAAACGGCTGAACCGATTCCGATGAAACTTTCAGGGAATCTTCAGATTGACCTGGCGGGTAATCCTGTAAAATTTAGTGACGATCGCACTTCCCTTTTGAACGGTCAAATAGAGCTTTTATTTACTATGATGATATTCTATTGTTTTATAACACAATTTGTATTGACACATGCGTTGTGTATATTTATGTCAGTATGAACCAAATTGAAGTACAATGGAGTATATTGCATGTACATGGGTGTAGGTAATGATCTTCACCCGCTCGAGAAGAGAATGAATACGGAGAGAAATGAACAACTTAATATATTATGAGAGTTAAATTAAATATTTAATGATGTAAGTTTATTGTTTAATAAAATAAAGCAAAATCTAGCCCGGCGAAACGGGCTGGATACGCTAGTATTTTATAAAATTGTGACACTAAAAATATACAATTTTTATTAGTCCTAAGCAAAAAAGGAAAACGTTGACATATGTCTTATTTAAAATTTTAATTTTATTTAAAATCTGTGTAGTTCGTCATAAAAAAAAATCGGTCAATTGCTTTACCACGGAATAAATAACTCGACGACTCAGTCGTCAGCTTTACCCAAGAATCAGCGTTTAAAAAGCTTCACAAGTTGATTGTTTGTGGGATTTCGTATTCTATCATGGATTGAATCAGACTGTTTCTGTCATCTGATCTGACCATTGGGCCATAATAAGCTAAGTCCGCCATTACATGGTTCAGGCCGTACAAGGCGTTCCTCTGTATTCAGAAGACGCAACAAAATTGGCACATACTGATTGGATACAGCAAACTTAGTGCAAAACCCTTAATTCCGTGACACTAAGTCGCAATTTAACTTAGTATATGTTAAAGTTTTAGTGAACAAAAACACGGTAAAGAGCCGTGGTAAGGCTAGGTGGTACGGTAGCTATCACCAATGAATTTGTTTGTTGCCATCGAGAGGAAACCCACATGTCTTAGAACATTTATTAAGGCACGTTAAATCTGCGAATAAACACTAGGTGCGCCTGGCCGACTATGTCCTTTTACACTCGTTACAGAGAAGGCCTGCGCCCAACAGTGGGACAAATATAAGCTGTAACTTACACTTTAAGAACGGATAATCACTAAAACTTTGCCCTAATCCATTGCGCGGAGTTACTGTAAGCTTTTCTTTCATATCAGTAGGCTAGTCCCTTAAAAATCCTACACTAATACGTGTAAGAAGCTGTTCCGAAGCCCATCTGGTTCATTTTCATGTCGACCCAATCTCGCATCACGGCCACGTCCGCGTACACACCTGGAAATCCACTCTTGCAGCCAAACCCCCAGGTCACTAGCCCGTTTACCATGTATCGGTTACGATGACCCTGTAAGGAATACAGTTAGAGTTAATGCATAGACAGAAAGTAAATTTTAAGACATTTATTAAAGCATGTTAAATCTGCGAATAAACACTAGGTGCGCCTGGCCGACTATGTCCTTTTACACTCGTTACAGAGAAGGCCTGCGCCCAACAGTGGGACAAATATAAGCTGTAACTTACACTTTAAGAACGGATAATCACTAAAACTTTGCCCTAATCCATTGCGCGGAGTTACTGTAAGCTTTTCTTTCATATCAGTAGGCTAGTCCCTTAAAAATCCTACACTAATACGTGTAAGAAGCTGTTCCGAAGCCCATCTGGTTCATTTTCATGTCGACCCAATCTCGCATCACGGCCACGTCCGCGTACACACCTGGAAATCCACTCTTGCAGCCAAACCCCCAGGTCACTAGCCCGTTTGCCATGTATCGGTTACGATGACCCTGTAAGGAATACAGTTAGAGTTAATGCATAGACAGAAAGTAAATTTTAAGACATTTATATCACAATCAACGTTCGAAGTTACAAAGATTTTCTTCCTCTCATTATTCAAGCCGAAGTACATCCACTGTTGGAAAAAAGCCTCCCCCAACGATTTCCAAAAGGACTGGTTGAAAGCTTGCATCCAGCTGCGTTGCTACCTTGCGGGTGGACGTACTATCCGTGGTCTCCAATCGAGAACTTTTCCTATCGGCCATCAGTTCTACGCGCCATGTGCCGTACCCATTGCCACTTCAACTTGCTTACCCGGCGAGCTGTGTCGGTTACCTTCGATCATCTACGGATCTCCTAATACCTGATACGATCTCGTAGAGATGCTCCGAGCATAGCCCTCGCCATATCTCGTGGTGCATTGACTTACTTATGAGGTCCATCGTTAGAGACCATGTGTCTGTGCCATATGTCATCACTGGTAACACTTACTGTCCAAAGACTTTGGACTGAAGACAAAAGACTCTGTGCTGATGAAAAACCTACATGTGTTCGAACATTTTCTTACACATGTGAAGTCTGCCAATCTATGTCCGTATGCCCTTACTGTCTCTTTACAGAGACGGCCAGTGCCCGTGCAGTGAGACATACGGGCTGTTATTCTGCTTAACTTTTTTTTTTTGTTCACGCGGGGGAATCTTTTTATAGACCATCCTCCAGTACCCTGGGTGGGCCCGAAGGGATGTGTGGGACTCGGCCTGGGCAGCCCCTACCCACCAAACCTTCCGCGAATGCCATCAGCCGTTATGAGTGGGGTGCCCCGGATCTGTCAGCGACAGGACACCCCAACGACCGGCCGGTCCCGGAGAAGACCGGACTTCATCCTCAAAGGGGACTTCTCCGGCACTCAGACAAGTCCCGACGACGCCGAAGCATGCTGGGGCCAGGTACCCATCCTGGCCCCGCTTCGGATTACGGGGGCGGCAAGAGGAGGCATTCGTAACGCCTCCTGCGCACCCCGATACGCCGCCTGCGGAGGGGGGGAGCCTCTCCGCTCCCCTCCCTAGCCCACTCGTCAGCCTCCTTCTGGGACATGACCGCCTCACAGAAGGAGGCGACCGCCGTCCAAGACCTGTCGCTCGAGACCATCGCAAGAGCAAATATTCTACTTAACTAAGTTAACCTCTAATGACAGTAATTTACCCTGATAGGACACATGAGGGGAGATCCTCCATCGCCTGTGCATGTGTCTCTTTCATCCCCTACGGCGCACATGAATGTCTTGTGCAGGCGATACCAATTGCTTAAGCGGGTGTGCCGTAGTTGGTTCTGACAGTCGAACCGATCCACGACTGGCAACTCCGTCTGTTGTACAAAAATTTAATATTTTTTATATTGTGTTTGTAGAATGAAAAATAATAGGCTTTAGTGTACAAAAATAATATTAGTTAGCCACTGGTGACATCTCAGCATAGAGTATGAATCACAGAGACTTCGCCTAAGGCTATGCCTGTGGCTATGGTTTGGTCTATGGCTTGAGTAATATCTCTGTCCTTAATCTAATCTATGTAAAGAAAGAATGATTGAGTGAATGGTATAAAATATTAACTTTAGTTAAAGTGTGTTGATAGTTCTTCGGTTGAAAAAATCGAAGCTTTGATGCGTTAGATGTTGAAGCCGTAATGCCGAACTACAGGACGCATGCGAGTTATTATTGTCCATCTCTTATTTTGTTATTTGTTTGAATCCACCATTCGACTATTGAAGTGAACCATCTCCTAGCACAAGCTAAAGCTTAGTTGAAATGGTTAACAAGAATGTTAGTAATGTTTTCTAAAAAAAAAAACGCGTACACGTCTTTATAAACGCTTAGATTTATTAACTAAAAGACCTGAATATTCATTTTAAAATATTAACACGAGAGAATTATTAATAACTAATTGAAATAACGTTACATATTTAATAAGAGCAGTAGTTGAACGTCTGAAATATACGAATCTGTTTGCTACAGTAACAATATACCGAATAATTCGGCCGAATATTCGGTTAGGTATATTTTAACCTGCTAGGATCGATAGGATTAGGAGCGTTGCTGGAGTTTCTTCGGCCACTTCTTCTCCCAGCGCTAACGCTTCCCGAAGTGGCATATAAGTTAGTTTAGCTTAGAATGTCCCAATAGATTTTTGTTAATAAAATAGCTATCAACCGAGTCGTGGTTCGGCCCTCTCGGGCGCCCTCGGATCGGACTGCTAACGCGTAATAATGGTAACCGTCCAAGCCGAGGTCCAACCCCTCACCAGGGGGACCCTTATATCGAGTTACCACCTAATAGAGGTTCAGGCTAAGCGACCTAAGAGCTATGCCACCTCTCAATCCGGTGCAGTAAAGGCCAGCTTCTCTGTGCCAACTGTGTTAGTTCGTCCAAAAAATTAAACTGATTCGGTTGAATATTCGTATTCGGTTTAACTCGTTAGGCTTGTGCTAGTCACGTCAATAGTCGAATAGTGGATTCGAACCTACACTAAACTATTAGGCTATTGACGCTTCAATAATTATTAGTTGTAAACTGTGCCGATAGATTAATATTATAGCAACAATAGTATACCTTCTTTTGAATATGTTGATACTGGCCTGCCGCTCCGAAGTTGTCTCTGCCCCAGCCCGCGGAGAGACATTTGGTGTCCGCGAACACCCTCTGTCTTGATAGAGGTAGGCAGATTGGGTTCACGTTAGGGGCCAAGTTAAAAGGTGTCTCTAATACCAGAAGAGCAATATCATAATGTAAGAGACCTGCGGAAATTTTTACAATTTTTAGGATTAAAAAAACAATTGTAATCTAAGAACTATAGTCTCTGTCTTAGTGCTTCGGTTTGCGGCCTCAGAAAACTGATCCGCGTATGTGAACAATATTCCGAAATACATGGCCTGCAGTACAACAGTAAAAAAGTCTTAGGTCATGGTCTTTGAGGATGGGCGAAAAAGTAAGGATAGTTTGCCCCCTATGATACTCGACAGTAAAGTTTTAAAGAGGATCCATCAGTTTAAATTGGTCATATACTGACGCCCGACCTAAAGGATGACCTCGACATTGAACGAGAGCAGAGGGCGCTGTCGGTGAGAGCCAACATGCTGGCCCGCTAAACCCTAATGAAGACGATAGATCATAAATCACAAAGTTGTAATTACTTTTACAGAACAAATGTATAGAGAAGCGCGCGAGTTGAATGCAGTCGGAGCGTGAGGTAATGAGTCGGCAAGTCAAGTCGGGTCGTCTTGACTTGCCTAAAAACACCTTCTACAACGGACCCGTATTATTACGCTTCCCATGTAATCGAGTTAATAGTTATGTTGCGATCCCGTGTTATTTATTTATGATTTTTTAGTTATAACTGACCCGAATTCACCTAGTTCAGTTACAAAAAAACAAGTTTTTACTAACCGCTAACCGATCATGTTTTAGAAATGTGTGATTATTTATAAAATACATTTTTTAAAAAAAACACACACTTGGTCATCAATAATTATACTTAGGTCATATAACTAAGGCATTCCTGAGCTCTGCATTCAACTCGCGCGTTGACTATAATTAAAATGATTGTGAACTAAACTAGCGTATTGAATTTCAGAGGTCAGTCAAGAATACTCACGTCTATTTATGTTGTATTTCTCATGAATAATTACGCTCTGGACGTCCCTGTCCTGATGCGGGAGGGGCTCGTCCACGGACGTCACGTCCCATTCTCCAGCTCTTGCCCTCAGGACTAAGCTATCATTGTGCACATGGTGGGCGGTGGTAAGTACAACACTGGGATGTATCAGAGAGCCTCCACATGTGTACAGGATTAAATTACTGTAGTCCGCGTTATCTTCGTCTACCGGTTGAACTCTGCGCGTGAATAATTTTATTACACCGATGTGGAGCTTTTCATAAGATCTTCATTAATTATAATATGATTAGACAGAGAACTTCTCACTAAGAGTGTTGCCAACGAACTGATCTTTACTAACCGACTTCAAAAAGGAGCAGGTTCTCAATTCGTTTGT
Organism: Meandrusa payeni; assembly: GCA_029286785.1. Classification (NCBI taxonomy): domain Eukaryota; kingdom Metazoa; phylum Arthropoda; class Insecta; order Lepidoptera; family Papilionidae; genus Meandrusa; species Meandrusa payeni. Next base: position 680,310 of record JAGSMX010000036.1, read on the forward strand.
AAGTATTTTTTTTGACGAACTAACACAGTTGGCCAGAGAGGCTGGCCTTTACTGCTTCACCGGGTTGAGAGATGGCATAGCTGTTAGGTCGCTTAGCCTGAACCGGTCGTCGGCCAGAGCGGACCCGGGAAGAAGGCGACATCGGCTGGCCCGTGTCGCCTTGCACTGCGAGGGCACAGAGGGGGGGGGGGTTTGGGAAGGGAGTAACCTCCTCCCGGGTTGTGCTCTTCTTGAGCACAGTGCAGAGGAGCTCCGGTACGTTCCTCTGGAGATCCCGGAGCCCCTCACCATGCACCGAATGGCCACCGGTGAGGTTTTAGTGGGTCAACCACACATAATCGCCGCCTTCCCCGGTATCTTTTTGAAGATTTCCTCCCCGTTAACAAAAAAAAAAGATTGTCCCAATAGTTTCTATAAATAAATAAAATAGCTACCAACCGAGTCCGTGGTTCAGCCCTGTCGGGTGTCCTCGGATCTCAGAATGCTTTTTTTTTTTTTTTAAAGGGTTTTCCCCGGAAAGGACATGTTTTCGCCCTTTCCGGGAAATTCTATTTGTTTCTCTGACTAGAGGGGGTCAGAGATTGCTTAGACTGGTGATTGTTTTATCTTCTTTTCTTATTGGCTTCTTTAAGATAATTTCTATATTCTAAGATATTTATATATATATATATATATATGTGTGTTAATAATATATATATACATAAGTGTAATATTTACCTTTTTTCTTTATTTTTCTTTCTTTTCTTTTCTATAATCAATTTCACCATTTATTTATTTTTCAAAAATCAAATATTACATTATAGTATAAGTAAATAATTTATATGTGTATAATTAATATAATATAGTATATATATATATATATGTATGTGAACTGTTTAATTATCTATTTCTTAATCTATTTTATTGTTATTAATCGCTCCATTCGCCACATATTTACAGTAATCGATGAACTTATTCCTAATCTTTTTATCCATTATAATTGTACTTATATTTTCTAACTTTATTTTACAGTTAATTTCTATTTCGCAATCATTTCTTGCTCTTCCATATATCGGGCATTCCGTAATCAAGTGTATTATTGTCTCATTTGTACTGTCATCACATGGGCACGCGGGACTCTCTTTTTTCTTGAATTTGTACAAGTAATCGGAGAATCCCCCGTGCCCTGTCAGTACTTGTACAGTCAGAGGATCCAGGTCAATTTTTCTTAGTATAGCATATGCCTGTATTGCGTCAGGCAGAAAGACTTTGGTTGTGGATGCCGTTGTCTCTTCTCTATAGCGCCTGTTCCATTCATCAAGTGATCTTAAACGTATTTGCCTCTTGATGAATGAAACAGGACACTTTTCATATTTAGGCCTGGTCTTGATTTTTAGAGCCGCTTCTTTAGCGAGGCCATCCGCTCTCTCGTTACCCACCACTCCGGCGTGGGCTTTAATCCAAAACAATTGAATTTCTTTTCCTTTCTTTTTCCCTTCTAATATATTATGGATAGCATCCATCGCCAGAGGGTGAGCAGAGTCTCCTCTGGTGATGGTCTCGAGAGCGGATCGGGAGTCGCTAAAGATGGCACAACTTTGCTCGGGGTCATTCAGCGCGATTTTGGTGGCTTCTGATATGGCCAACAATTCTGCCTGGTAGACTGTGCAGAAGTCTCCCAACTTAAGTTTAATAGCTTTGGTTTCTGCAGCTTCTCTCCAGATAGAGAGAGCCGCTCCAACCTTTCCTTCAATTTTACTGCCATCAGTATAGATTTTTAGTTTGATGGTTTTTTGTTGGTCGACCTCTGCACAGTCCCCCAGACTAACGAATTGCAGCTTCATCAGCTCCACAGGATGCGGTTTCGACAGAGAGTCCACGCGACCTTCCATCTCTCTGTCTCCCAACACCCATTCTGCTCAGAATGCTTATGCGTAACATAGTAATCGTCCAAGCCGAGGTTATCCCCCATTGGGACCCTTGTGTAGACTTCCTAACTATAGAGGTTCAGGCTAAGCGACCTAACAGCTATGCCATCTCTCAACCCGGTGACTCCTGTGACTCCTGTGTGAGGGGCTCCGGTGCGTTCCTCTGGAGATCCCGGAGCCCCTCACCATGCACCGAAGGCCACCGGTGAGGTTTTAGTGGGTCAAACCCATGATGATCTTAAAATCTATCGTACTATAAAATCTATCGATGACAGCATAAAAATGCAACAAGACCTTAATCGCCTCTCTTCCTACTGTTCTGTTAATAGAATATATCTTAACTTGTCCAAATGTAAATCTATTTCGTTTACTAAAAACACTAAGCCAATACATTTTAATTACTCACTTTGCAACAGTCCCCTGGATAAAGTTACTCTAATTAAAGATTTAGGTGTTTTTTATGACTCAAAACTTCACTTCAATATGCATATAAATCATATTTTGAACAAGGCCTTCCAAATGTACGGCTTTGTTGCACGAACTTGTAGTTCATTTAAACAATCTTTTACTTATTTACTTCTTTTTAAATCACTCATCAGATCACAGCTTCAATATGCGTCACCAGTATGGAATCCTCATTATCAGAAATACAGCAAACTTCTTGAATCTGTACAATCAAAATTTCTTCGTCTTATCAACTATAGATGCTTTCATCAACACTCCTCTTATTGTATTCTTTTAGAAAAATTCAATTTACATTCTTTGAAAGTTAGAAGGCTATACCATGATCAAATTTTTCTGTACAAAATCTGCCACAATAAATTTGATTGTGCAGAGCTAATCAATAATATCTACTTTCGTGTTCCTAGCAGTTCTCAGCGCATTCGTGATACATACACTCACAAAATGTTTTCTCCCATTATTACGAGAACCAACGCCGGTGAACGCGCTCCATTGACTAGGATTATGAAGCAGTATAATGACCATTTCGCCAACATTGATGTGTTTTTTCTTGCCTTTTCCTCTTATAAAAAAACTTTAAAAAAGAAACTGGATATTTTAAATATGTGAATATAGATATAAATGCAGATCTAAAGTGTGTGTAGTGCTATAGACATTTTGTGGACATTATTATTATTATGTGGATAACGGTGTTGTTTACATATTTATAACTCTTTATACTTAATGTATTTATTATCTTAAGCTTTTAATATGTATTCGTTTGTTGTTCCAATAAATAAATAAAAAAAAAAACCCCACATAATCGCCGCCTTCCCCCAGAAGGCGGGGTATTTTGTTGTAGATTTCCTCCCCGTGAACAAAAAAAGAAAGATCTTGTGTAGTGTGGATAAACTAGGTACTCAGAGACTTAGATATTGTATAAAAGAATGTAAAAATTCACCTGAGGACCATGACCATCCAAGGGAATTCAGCAAAGGTTGTGTGATTGTTTCCCACAGTGATGGTGGTTTCGTCACCATTCCGCCAGCCGCATCTGCTTCTCTAGAAGAGCAAAATAGATTTTTTTAAGAATATTTATATTTTGACGTGACAACGTCTTATAAATTGACGATAGCGTGGGGCGTTCACTGAAAATGTAGCGTTACGGTCGTGTGCCGCTGCGCTTGAGCCGAGAGTAACCGATCATTCACTATCCGATACCGCGTGTTTCAATGTGTGTAAGCGTGAGAGGGGGTAGCGGCGATAGTAAGCGAGTGAGAGTGCGGAGAAATAAAACGACCGGACCAAGTAAGATAAATAATTTATAAATAAGTAATTATAAATAATAATTTATAAATAATATTGTTGGTCCGTGCCAAGTGCTCATTGTTCTAGGATTCCTTGTCACGAATTTAACGTCCGATCGCCTTGCGTCCAGACACCTGGGATTTTTTTACAAAAATTAACACTGGTAGCTTAGTTTCCAGTCAGTTTCAAGTTACACAGTGCACTGGTAACCCGAGTTCGATCTCCGATGCCGGCACGCGCTCGACGGTAAAGCAAACCTATTTTTCTTTGAAAATTTTGACATATGAAGTCTGCAAGAGTCTGTAGAGAGGATTTTGCAGACTTCTTTGTGTGACGGATTATGTCCTCATATACCATTTACAGAGTAGGCATGTACTCAACAGTGAGACATATCTATATATATAAAAGAGAAAGTGTGTGGGTATGTTCGATATAGGCTCCGAAACGGCTGGACTGATTTCAATGAAACTTTCAGGGAATCTTCATATTGACCTGGCGAGTAATACTGTAAAGTTTGGTGATCGAAGCATTCTTCTTTTTGAACTCTCAAACACAGCTTTTATTTACTATGATGATAATCTATTGTTTTATAAAACAAATTTGTACTGACACATGCGTTGTGTATATTTATGTTATTATGAACCATATTGAAGTACTGACTGGGTACGCTAGTGTTAAATGAAACACTATAACGTCGTGTTGTCTCTTTTTAAATTGTTGGTTTACCTGAAGGTCAATGTAATTGTTAATATTGTGTCCTGTTTGAGATTAACTTGAACCTATTTATTAAAAGTCAGTAGCCACTAAGTCGTCAAGAGAATGTTCAACATTACCTTGGTTGAAGTCACTTTATAAGTGGAATCTATGATGTCTTTTGAAGGACAGCATGTTATGTCCCCTGCACATGTTCCCTGACAACCAGAATTCGTGATGTCGGAACCTGTAAAAGTTATTAAACAAAATTAGACATAGACTATTATTTATTGACATCACAATAAATAAACACATTACATATTTGTAGGAGGGAGGGCAGTCTGAATAAATAAAAACGCACAAATACTGGCTCGACTTCTTTTATTTTCACCTCAATTACACTTCGTTTGTCCACATCGTAACTCCTAATCGTAATGTAATGTAATGTCCATCTTTCTTTTGTCTCTTTCATTCCCATTCGCTCGCCATTCGTTCACTCATCTTCATTCTCACTTTTTTTTTTCGACGAACTAACAGAGTTGGCACAGAGAAGCTGGCCTTTACTGCTTCACCGGATTTGAGAGGTGGCACAGCTCTTAGATCGCTTAGCCTGAACCTCTATTAGGTAGTAACTCGACAGAAGGGTCCCCCCGGTGAGGGGTAACCTCGGCTTGGACGGTTACCATTATTACGGGTTAGCAGTCCGATCCGAGGGCATCCGAGAGGGCAAATTCATTCTCACATTCGGATACATCTTTTATACTTTCTAAACAATCGGATACAACTTATAGTTTTTTTTTCCTATATATTATTGTAAAATGTTATTGTATAATCAGCGCTGATTTTCAGCGGTGCATTGTATAATTATATACATGTTTATATGGTTTATTTAAGTGTGTGTGTGGAGTCATCTACAAGGATCCCGGGAACCTCGCAGGTACGGGCCTCGGGGTGTTACCCCATTACCCGGGTTATCAGCGCAGGGGGACTGCTCCCCTGGTCTTGGGTAACGTTTTAGCACGGATAGCAGGTATTTGTGAATTATGTCCAATTGTAATTTAGTTAGCATAGGACCTTGGCTTCGTATCTTTCCGTATACAAATACTGTACCTTTAGTTTCCTTTGGAACACTGGGCAGTGGCCTCATAGTTGTAGGTGATGCAGTTGTTGAAAGTGTTCCAAATATCTCTTCGAGCGCTGCTTCCAGTTCATCCGATTTATCTGCGAAGTATAACATATAATGTCACGGATAGCAGGTATGTGTCAATTATGTCCAATTGTAATTTAGTTAGCATAGGACCTTGGGTTCGTATCCTTCCGTATACAAATACTGTACCTTTAGTTTCCTTTGGAACACTGGGCAGTGGCCTCATAGTTGTAGGTGATGCAGTTGTTGAAAGTGTTCCAAATATCTCTTCGAGCGCTGCGTCCAGTTCATCTAATTCATCTGCGAAGTATAACATATAATGTCACGGATAGCAGGTATGTGTCAATTATGTCCAATTGTAATTTAGTTAGCATAGGACCTTGGGTTCGTATCCTTCCGTATACAAATACTGTACCTTTAGTTTCCTTCGGAACACTGGGTATGGGCCTCACGGTAGTAGGTGATGCAGTTGTTGAAAGTGTTCCAAATATCTCTTCGAGCGCTGCTTCCAGTTCATCCGATTTATCTGCGAAGTATAACATATAATGTCACGGATAGCAGGTATGTGTCAATTATGTCCAATTGTAATTTAGTTAGCATAGGACCTTGGGTTCGTATCCTTCCGTATACAAATACTGTACCTTTAGTTTCTTTTGCAACACTGGGCAATGGCCTCACAGTTGTAGGTGATGCAGTTTTTGAAAGTGTTCCAAATATCTCATCGATCGCTGCGTCCAGTTCATCCAATTCATCTGTGAAGTGTAACAAAATATCACGAATAGCAGGTATATGTCAATTAGGTCCAATTGTAATTTAGTTAGCATAGGACCTTGGGTTCGTATCCTTCCGTATACAAATACTGTACCTATAGTTTCCTTTGGAACACTGGGCAGTGGCCTCATAGTTGTAGGTGATGCAGTTGTTGAAAGTGTTCCAAATATCTCATCTATCGCTGCGTCCAGTTCATCTAATTCATCTGTGAAGTGTAACAAAATATCACGAATAGCAGGTATATGTCAATTAGGTCCAATTGTAATTTAGTTAGCATAGGACCTTGGGTTCGTATCCTTCCGTATACAAATACTGTACCTATAGTTTCCTTTGGAACACTGGGCAGTGGCCTCATAGTTGTAGGTGATGCAGTTGTTGAAAGTGTTCCAAATATCTCTTCGAGCGCTGCGTCCAGTTCATCCAATTCATCTGTGAAGTGTAACAAAATATCACGAATAGCAGGTATATGTCAATTAGGTCCAATTGTAATTTAGTTAGCATAGGACCTTGGGATCGTATCCTTCCGTATACAAATACTGTACCTATAGTTTCCTTTGGAACACTGGGTATGGGCCTCACGGTAGTAGGTGATGCAGTTGTTGAAAGTGTTTCAAATATCTCAGCGATCGCTTCGTCCAGTTCATCCAATTCATCTGTGAAGTGTAACATAATTTCACGAATAGCAGGTATATGTCAATTAGGTCCAATTGTAATTTAGTTAGCATAGGACCTTGGGTTCGTATCCTTCCGTATACAAATACTGTACCTTTAGTTTCCTTCGGAACACTGGGTATGGGCCTCACGGTAGTAGGTGATGCAGTTGTTGAAAGTGTTTCAAATATCTCAGCGATCGCTTCGTCCAGTTCATCCAATTCATCTGTGAAGTGTAACATAATTTCACGAATAGCAGGTATATGTCAATTAGGTCCAATTGTAATTTAGTTAGCATAGGACCTTGGCTTCGTATCTTTCCGTATACAAATACTGTACCTTTAGTTTCCTTCGAACACTGGGTATGGAGCCTCACGGTAGTAGGTGATGCAGTTGTTGAAAGTGTTCCAAATATCTCATCGATCTCTGCGTCCAGTTCATCCAATTCATCTGTGAAGTGTAACAAAATATCACGAATAGCAGGTATGTGTCAATTATGTCCAATTGTAATTTAGTTAGCATAGGACCTTGGGTTCGTATCCTTCCGTATACAAATACTGTACCTTTAGTTTCCTTTGGAACACTGGGCAGTGGCCTCATAGTTGTAGGTGATGCAGTTGTTGAAAGTGTTCCAAATATCTCATTGATCTCTGCGTCCAGTTCATCCATTTCATCTGTGAAGTGTAAGATATAACGTCATGGATAGCAAGTATGTGTCAATTAGGTCCCATTGGAATTTAGTTAGAATAGGACCTTGGGTTCGTATCCTTCCGTATACAAAAATAGTACCTTTAGTTTCCTTTGGAACACTGGGCAGTGGCCTCATAGTTGTAGGTGATGCAGTTGTTGAAAGTGTTTCAAATATCTCAGCGATCGCTTCGTCCAGTTCATCCAATTCATCTGTGAAGTGTAACAAAATATCACGAATAGCAGGTATATGTCAATTAGGTCCAATTGTAATTTAGTTAGCATAGGACCTTGGGTTCGTATCCTTCCGTAAACAAATACTGTACCTTTAGTTTCCTTCGGAACACTGGGTAGGGGCCTCACGGTAGTAGGTGATGCAGTTTTTGAAAGTGTTCCAAATATCTCATCGATCGCTGCGTCCAGTTCATCCAATTCATCTGTGAAGTGTAACAAAATATCACGAATAGCAGGTATATGTCAATTAGGTCCAATTGTAATTTAGTTAGCATAGGACCTTGGGTTCGTATCCTTCCGTATACAAATACTGTACCTATAGTTTCCTTTGGAACACTGGGCAGTGGCCTCATAGTTGTAGGTGATGCAGTTGTTGAAAGTGTTCCAAATATCTCATCTATCGCTGCGTCCAGTTCATCTAATTCATCTGTGAAGTGTAACAAAATTTCACGAATAGCAGGTATATGTCAATTAGGTCCAATTGTAATTTAGTTAGCATAGGACCTTGGGATCGTATCCTTCCGTATACAAATACTGTACCTATAGTTTCCTTTGGAACACTGGGCAGTGGCCTCATAGTTGTAGGTGATGCAGTTGTTGAAAGTGTTTCAAATATCTCAGCGAGCGCTGCGTCCAGTTCATCAATTCATCTGTGAAGTGTAACAAAATATCACGAATAGCAGGTATATGTCAATTAGGTCCAATTGTAATTTAGTTAGCATGGGACCTTGGGTTCGTATCCTTCCGCATACAAATACTGTACCTATAGTTTCCTTTGGAACACTGGGTATGGGCCTCACGGTAGTAGGTGATGCAGTTGTTGAAAGTGTTTCAAATATCTCAGCGATCGCTTCGTCCAGTTCATCAATTCATCTGTGAAGTGTAACAAAATATCACGAATAGCAGGTATATGTCAATTAGGTCCAATTGTAATTTAGTTAGCATAGGACCTTGGGTTCGTATCCTTCCGTATACAAATACTGTACCTTTAGTTTCCTTCGGAACACTGGGTATGGGCCTCACGGTAGTAGGTGATGCAGTTGTTGAAAGTGTTTCAAATATCTCAGCGATCGCTTCGTCCAGTTCATCCAATTCATCTGTGAAGTGTAACATAATTTCACGAATAGCAGGTATATGTCAATTAGGTCCAATTGTAATTTAGTTAGCATAGGACCTTGGGTTCGTATCATTCCGTATACAAATACTGTACCTTTAGTTTCCTTCGGAACACTGGGTATGGGCCTCACGGTAGTAGGTGATGCAGTTGTTGAAAGTGTTCCAAATATCTCATCGATCTCTGCGTCCAGTTCATCCATCTCATCTGTGAAGTGTAAGATATAACGTCACGGATAGCAGGTATGTGTGAATTAGGTCCCATTGGAATTTAGTTAGCATAGGACCTTGGGTTCTTATCCTTCCGTATACAAATACTGTACCTTTAGTTTCCTTCGGAACACTGGGTATGGGCCTCACGGTAGTAGGTGATGCAGTTGTTGAAAGTGTTCCAAATATCTCATCGATCGCTGCGTCCAGTTCATCGATTTCATCTGCGAAGTGTAGGATATAACGTCACGGATAGCAGGTATGTGTGAATTAGGTCCCATCGGAATTTGTTAGCATAGGACCTTGGGATCGTATCCTTCCGTATACAAATACTGTACCTATAGTTTCCTTTGGAACACTGGGCAGTGGCCTCATAGTTGTAGGTGATGCAGTTGTTGAAAGTGTTCCAAATATCTCTTCGAGCGCTGCTTCCAGTTCATCCAATTCATCTGTGAAGTGTAACAAAATATCACGAATAGCAGGTATATGTCAATTAGGTCCAATTGTAATTTAGTTAGCATAGGACCTTGGGTTCGCATCCTTCCGTAAACAAATACTGTACCTTTAGTTTCCTTCGGAACACTGGACTGCGGAGTGACATTCTCAGATTCAATGGTTGATGGTTCGCCAAATATCTCCATGAAAAGTTCATCTATTTCCTCCTGTTTAAGTTCAGCGCCATCTGTGGAGTAAATGAGATATAGGAACAAAGCAATTGTGATGTCCCCGCCTGCCCACTTCGTTCGCTTTATGACAGTACCTTATCAGACGTTCTCAGACCGACTTAAACTGACGACAAGAGATTTGCTCGGTTAATGACGCAAAAGCGGTGAATTAGTACAGTCATAATTACCACATAATACAAGTTGTAGTAGAGCAGATAGTAAGACCAGGATGAACACGACCCTTGACATCTGAAAATTAAGGTCACATTAGATGAACTCAGTTCGGCAAATCGCCACCATATCATTTTCTAGTAAAGTAGTTTCTACTTAAAAACAACTGCTTGACTAAAAACAATGTCAAAACGACGCACAGCTTATCAGATTTTATGTATAAGTCACACCAACAAAGAAAACACCGTTACAGTTTAAAAAAAAATACAAAGGATCAAACAAACAAAACAAATTCCATTCGGCTTGCTATATCCCTACCTGCTTTTAAAAATTTGCTAGCGCAACATTATCAATCGATTTCGTCGGAACTATGATATATGTATATTTTATGTATTAGTATATTTAATGATAAATTATTTATGTAGGTATATTTAGTGTAGGTTGTCAATTATATGTATAGATTAGTTATCATATTTGTAGTTGAACGCCATCGTCCTGTTCTGTTCATATGTTTCCTGTCCATACACAGGTTGCCTGGAAGAGATCGCTCTCAGCGATAAGGTCGCCCATTGTACAACACACTGTAAAACCTTACTTATGTAATGCCTTTTGTTTGATTTTGGTGTACAATAAAGTTTTTTTTTTTTTAAAAGAAAGCTAGCAATATTCCTTTTTTTGTTCACAAATATTAGTAACAATCTTGCTAACCATTCCAACTAAGCTTAAGCTTGTGCTAGGACATGGTTTACGGCAATAGTCGAATGGTGGATTCGAACCCACGACCTTACGATTCGCAGGCCGTACCCCAAACCATTAGGCTATTGACGCTTATATCTATCTATCTATCTAACAAAGACAAGTTACAGGTGGAAACTAAAGCATTGAAAAATCATTAAAAAGAAAAAAAACCAACCAGAAATATAATAGTAACCGTCCAAGGCGAGGTTACCCCTCACCTGGAGGACCTTTTTTTTTCTATATATGTAACATGAGGCATGACTATTGATAAGTCAATTTATATATTTATTTATTCAGAGTTTATTGCCCCTTGTCCTTTTTTCTCTAAGCATAGTCTGCCTATGCTATGTCTAGTTCCCCTTTTCCCTGGTTAGGGATATTTCCATACTTCTCTCTCTTTCATCTCTTAATAATATAATAATATACACAAAAGTTTATTTTTTATACAATTTTGGTCTTATGGTCTACATTTCTATCTTACATTTACTTTTTAATATTACAATTGTACATAATTAAAGTTACAGACTTTATATATGTCCCACTGTTGGGCGCAGGCTTCCTCTGTAAAGAGAGTATAAGGGCATAGTCCACCAATGATCCGAAATGAAATCCTAATGCGGATTGGCAGACTTCACATGCCGTAGAAAAATTTTCTAAAACATGTAGGTTTCCTCACGATGTTTTCCTTCACCGCCGAGCGCGTGGTAAATCAGCACATAAAATTGCAACAACAAATTTATTTGTACCGGCACCGGGAATCGAACTCGGGTTGCTAACGTACTACGCAACTTGAGCAAACCGCACGGACACTGAGCTACCACGGCTCTTTACATAATTACTTATTCTCTATTTTTATTGTTTTAACACTCTTTCTCTATATGATTTTTTATTTTCTGACACTCTCTATTCAAACTCTATGCATAAAACTATTTATTTTTACCGGCTTGTTACATTTATTTATTTATACTATTCTGTTATATTCTACCTTATCTCTATTTTTCTCTATCATTGCACTCTTCTATGCTCACTCTATGCTCTGTGTTTGGGCTCTCCACTCCCCTTGCCACAGAAATACGTGATGAGTTCCTTTAATACTACGTTTTATTTCTCCTTATAACTTTCTTCTTTCTTTCTCCTTACAACTGTTTAACAGTAAGCCAAGAATTTGCGATTAATTTCTTTATTGCTAATGATTATTGGTAATTTATCTACTTTCATAATAAATAATAAGATAGCTAATAGAGGTTCAGGCTAAGCGACCTAAGAGCTATGCCACCTCTCAATCCGGTGTCGGCCAGCCTCTCTGGTCAACTGTGTTAGTTCGTCCAAAAAAAAAACACAAACAAAAAAATGTTGAAATAACAAAAAACTGTACCCTAAGCAGGCCCCTAAGGGGTGGGCCCTTAGATGTTAGGAGCGTTGCTGGAGTTTCTTCGGCCACTTCTTCTCCCAGCGCCAACGCTTCCCGAAGTGGCACTCAAAGTTAGTTTAGCTTTTGAATGTCTCTTAGATTATCCGTGAAATAGCAACCGACCGAGTCGTGGTTCGGCCCTCTCGGATCGGCATGCTTACGCGTAACAAAGTAACCGTCCAAGCCGAGGTTACCCCTCACCGGGGGGACCCTTGTGTCGAGTTACTAGCAATAGAGGTTCAGGCTAAGCGACCTAAGAGCTATGCCACCTCTCAATCCGGTGAAGCAGTCAAGGCCAGCTTCTCTGGCCAATCTGTGTAGTTCGTCATTACAAAAAAAAATCGACTATTAATTTTATTTACCTTGTATCCAATATTCTATCGATATAAAAAACACTCACAGCACTATTAGTACAGACAAAAATAACAAGTTCTAAATAATTTAACACGTTAGCTGTCGTGAACTACACTTAATGACTGAAAAATTATGTCGATCGAGCATAAAAACGACGAAAATACCATTGGGATATCAACTGGTATTACCAAAGATGGCGCTATGTTTATTAATTAACATTTGTCTGTATTATCACCGTGACCTCTGACCTTTTGTATTGCGAATAGTACTAGACTGACTCCGCCCCGCAGTGTTACCCGAGATTATAAACTATTTATTTAAAAAAAAACTGAAATAATTGTATCCTAATTAGTAACGCACGCAGAGAGCAGTGTAAACAAAAATAAAACGCAGACGAATTGAGAACCAAAACCCTTTTTTCAAGGCGATTGAAAATTACTATTATGTCATCTAATAATTTGGTTATATTTCGGTATTTCCTTGTATTGATACAAGGAAATACCGAAATTTAACCGAATATCTGAATAACAACACTGAACTGGGCAACATTATCGACAATATATTCTGCTGTGTGTCGACTGTTGTCGTTTCATTGTATCGCTACAGCGCTATAGTGACGCAAGCTTCGCGCCGTCCGATCCGCCATTTTGTATTTGTGCTGTCACAAAATGAGGTAAGCCGTTTTTTATTTATTTCATTACTGTTGTATGTCCAAATTAGCGTAGGAAAACGAAATCGGCTAGCGTGATATTTAGTTGTTCGCCCGTTTGTCGCGAACATTGAGAACTGTCAACTTGTGGAATCAACTGTCGCCAGCGGTGTTTCCGAACGTTTACGATTTAGGGACCTTCAAGAAACGAGCCTATTCCTATCTCAAAGGTCGGCAACGCACCCACAGCTCCTCTGGTGCTGTGGATGTTCATGGGCGACGGTGATCACTTAAGATCAGGTGAGCCGTATGCTCGTTTGCCACTTTTCATATAAAAAAAAAACATAGTTGATGTAAATTTAAAAATAAAAAATATACAAACGAACTGAGGACCTTCTTTCTTGAAGTCGGTTGACCAGCTGTCAGCGTCAAAGTGTATTAATTGATTTTTTTTTGTATAAGAGAAGATAGCTAGCAATATTTCTTTATTTTTTCAGTATTAGTAACGTTCTTGTTAACCATTCCAATTAAGCATAAGCTTGTATTAGGAGATGGTTCACATCAATCGTCGAATGTTGGATTCGAACCTACGACTTTACGGTTGACAGTCCGTACCCTAAACCTATTACGCTATTGACGCATAATATATATTATAAGACAGTTTTTACATAAAGAGCCTATACTTTTTTAATGTTAAGCCATTAAATTATCGATGACGTCACGTGGCCGCTCTGGTACGTTCTGCCATTGCTTATCAACCCAATTTAACTTATTTGCACGTGTAACTCTTTTTTGATTATTCACTAAGCAACCATATAACACACCATATATCATTCATACTTACACGTATTTTAAATTATATGTAATTATGATACAATTACTCAAAGCGTCCATTCGCGACCGTCGGAGGTTGCGTACAATCCTTACGCGATATAGATATTTTAAAGGAAAGAAAGGGGTGGGCCCTTGGATATGATTAGGACTGATGCTGGAGTTTCTTCGGCGACTTCTTCTCCCAGCGCCATCGCGTGGCAAATAAGTTAGTTTAGCTTAGATTGTCTCAAGTAGTTTAATTAACAAAATAGCTACCGACCGAGTCGTGGTCCGGCACTCTAGGGCGCCCTCGGATCGAAATGCTTTCCTATAACATAGTAACAGTCCAATCTGAGGGTACCACTCACCGGGGGGACCCTTGTGTCGAGTTACTAGGTAATAGAGGTTCACGCTGAACGACCTAAATGCAATGCCACTCTCAATCCGGTGAAGCAGTAAGGTTCGTCATCAATCAAGCAGGATGTTCTTCTTTGACCTACTTATATTCATCATGCAATATGATTTTTTTTTTATATGAAAAAGTGGCAAACGAGCATACGGGTCACCTGATCTTAAGTGATCACCGTCGCCCATGAACATTCACAGCACCAGAGGAGCTGTAGGTGCGTTGCCGACCTTTGAGATAGGAATAGGCTCGTTTCTTGAAGGTCCCTAAATCGTAAACATTCGGAAACACCGCTGGCGACAGTTGATTCCACAAGTTGACAGTGCGTGGGAGAAAGTTACGCGAAAAACGTACAGTCGTTGAACGCCAACCATCAAGATGGTAGCGGTGGAATTTGGAATTCTGCCGAGATGTGCGGTATTTGGGATGCTCCTTTTATTACACTGTTATGTAGGACTTCTTAATTCTATTAGGTGTCATGGTTTTCTGGCGGCTTTCCTGTCAACGCTCGTGGCACTGGCGTCCTGCGAGAGCAATTACGATACCGATCAGACCGATGACATTAATCTGGACGAGACCGACATGTACACAAGTGAGCTTTTTAAGATAACTAGAGTAAACATTGCATCCGACGGTCACTATATCTTCATCCTTCAACCTTTGTTTCTGCCAGCAACACACGGTAGAAAAAAATAACTTGATCGTCCACCAATACTTTTTTTTTGTTAACGGAGAGGAAATCTTCAGAAAGATACCCCGACTTCCGAAGGCGGCGATTATGTGGGGTTTTTCCCACTAAAACCTCCCCGGTGGCCCTTTCCTCTGTGCATGACGAAGGGCTCCGGGATCTCACGTGGAACGCACCGGAGCCCCTCTGCAATGTGTTCAAGGAGAGCACTTCCCGGGGGAGGAGGTTACTCCCTCCCCCCCTGTGCCATCGCAGTGCAAGGCGACACGGGCCAGACGATGTCGTTGTGTTAAATTATAAAAAAATAGAAAAATCAGTAATAAATTAATTAAATTAGCCAAGATTACTGCACAATTTTTAACACTAAGTTGCGGAAGAGCTTGTGTGAATTAGAAAAAATGTCAAGCGACGTGGACTTTAAGGATGTACGTAGCGGAAATTAATTATTAATTAAAGATTTGTGATACAGGACACACAGGAATATATACACAACGTACACACATCACACATACGCACATACACTCACACACAGTAACGCAGGTAATGCACACCCGACACACTATACCTGGTATACACCCAGACGGAAAAAGAATCCCTTTCCAACCAGGGATACGGATCGGGGTCAGGTTCGCGCATCCTTGTTCGTGCAACTGCACGACAGCGTCCAACATGCTGTAGTGGCGATATCCCGACACACCGTCAGCTGTGTCTATTATACAGATGACTGTGACGACGCCACAGGGAGACTGATGACAAAGGCAATAGCCGCATCAAGGGAGAGGATAGTGGACTACAACCTGAAAATGGCCATGAGAAGCAGGGACACAGCGGTCGCGGAGAAGCTAATAGCAATGCCGCGGGGCGTCTGCGACGCGTGAACCCGAAACGATCTCTGGCCACCTCCAAATTCATGTATTATATATATAATAAAAAAAAATAATAAGGAAAATAGTAACTGTGGAAGTGGCACTTTTTAACAAATGCAGAGTAAACAATTTAAGTGTATTGGAAAAGAGCACGGACACAGGTCTGCGGTTGCAATATAAGAATAAAAAAAAAACGCAGGTAATGCAATTTTTATTTCCTATTAATTTGTTTAATTATTTTTTATTGTTTTGTAATACGAAGTACTTTCTTACTTAACACTGAAAAAAAATGTTTTAGATAATGTAAATCTATAAAGCCTCAGATCCTGAATACGTGACCGAAATTTCGAAACCTTAAGGGCTGTAACTGATTGACAAACTCTGAAAATGGTCTATTTCCCTCTGGCGCAATCAGTATGGTCCTACTGCTTGGGGTTGCTCCAGCAAAACCAGCTTCATTTACTTGGAGAGAGCTCAAAGAGCAGTCCTCAAAATGATTTTATCAAAGCCAATCCGGTTCCCTACCGATAAATTATTTACAATCGCTAACGTCCTAACTGTCAGACAATTATTCATTCGTCAAATGGTTTTGCGTAAACACATTCAATTACCTTTTGTGTACCTGACTTCTAACACTCGGCGAGCTGGACGTATTTGTGAGGTAGCAATCTGTCCGTCTGCACTTGCTAGCCGACATTATGTTTATCTAGCTTCTACTGTTTACAACAAAATTAATAAAGTATTGAATTTGTATCGTCTCTCGCACCGGGAATGTAAAACTAAAGTCACCAACTACTTGCAAAATTTAACTTATAAAGACACTGAAGCAATTATCTCTGGATGCTTGTGATACACACACATATATACATACACACCACACACGCACATGCATTTTTATATCTATTGTCTTTACGTACGTTATCGTTTGAGTTTACGTACGTTCTGTATTGTAATATTTCTTTTTCTTATGTCCAAATAAAATTTTATAATTTGTTTTTTTAAATATAATATAAAGCACAAAAAGCAATGAAACACAGAGTCAAAAACAGCCGACGCTCGAGTTTTTATTTTAGTAATTTTTTTTTATAAAACTAACGTCTCTATTTTTTTGTCTGTTACCGCACAACCTTGGACTGGGCGAACTGATAGTGATGATTCTTTTTTTATTTCAAAGCTTATGCTTCCAGTGTGGTCCCATTTAGATTTTTTTTTTTGTAACAATAGGCATAACTACTGACTTATATTCTAAAATTCAGAGTTTTATTGCCCCTTGTCCCTGCCCCTTTTTAATCTAAGTATAGTATATAGTATGCCTATGCTATTTCTAGTTCCCCTAACGTGGATAGGTTAGGGCAGTTTTTCTCCTATCAGCCCTGTAGTTCTGGGCTCTCAAGAATAAGACTACGGTATCCCCTGCCTGTCGTATAAGGCGACTAAAAGGGGCCTCGGGTTCACTGGGCGACAAGGGTGGGGGGCTTTATCGTCCGCTAAGGTGGACCCGGGAAGAAGGCGACATCGGCTGGCCCGTGTAGCCTTGCACTATGAGGGCATAGGGGGGGAGGGAGAATCCTCCCCCCCCGGGACGTGCTCTCCTTGAGCACAGTGCAGAGGGGCTCCGGTGCGTTCCACTGGAGATCCCGGAGCCCCTCGTCATGCACCGAGGAAAGGGCCACCGGGGAGGTTTTAGTGGATAAAAACCCCACATAACCGCCGCCTTCCCCCCAGAAGGCGGGGTATCTTTTTGAAGATTTCCTCCCCGTTAGGAAAAAAAAAAAAAAGTTTTTCTCCTATGCCTTTCCTCTCATTCGTTCATCCTTCTTGTTGGTATAATCCCATTTAGATTTGGTTCAATCCTGACAATACGACCATATAAGTAACATGAACATGCATCAAGTATGTCCGCTACGAATGGACGAATCATTCAATAAACACACCTACAAATATCGATGATACATTTTTTTTTATTAGACAAAATGTACTTCAAGGGTAGATCGATGAGAGATTGGTTATGTTCTGAATAATTCTATTCCGTAATATCCCTTCGATAATTCGGAAAATAATGAAATAACTCTGATTTGAAGTCGATTTTTGTTTTTACTCGTAAATATACTCAAATTATATATATTTAAACTGATATGTTCACAACACCAACTTACGCCATATAATTGCAGTGATGTTAGTACTAGACGGGTAATAAAGAACATCTGCCCATATAATAGGTTGTCAAATATCTCCCTTCCGCCTTTTGTGTCATGCGGCACCCAAACATCAAGCTTTTTTTTGTATCCAGCCTTCTGCAGATGGTTTAAAATAGTTTGGTGACTAACTCTCATCTCCTGGGCGATGTCACGAGATGCCACATGCCGGTCTAACTCGATGTAGTCCATGATTTGATCGGTATTTGTCGTCACAGGTCTTCCGCCGGCTGGCTTATCCATGGTGTCGTTTTCACCGGCTCTGAATCGTCGAAACCATTCCTCCGTGGTTCAAAGTGAAAGAGTACCATCCCCCAAAACACCATTAATCTCACGGAACGTTTCTCTAGCGGATTTGCCTTTAACGAAGGAAAACTTTAAAATAGCGCGAATTTCGGCGTTAGTGAACTCCATGTTTACACGTCTATAACTGTTGAACGCAATATCCAAACTAATTATGCATAGCGTCGTTTTGTAGGTTATGTCAAGACCTTTCAAATTATGTATAGTATTGCTAGATACGAGCTCTGTAGCGCTTTGTACATAGCCGCGAAATTCAAAAGACAAAAAGGCGGAAGGGAGATATTTGACAACCTATTATTAAATGTACAACAGCAACTGCACGTCAACAGCAGAGCTTCAGAGCCACTTCCTTGTATAATAGGTTAAATAAAGTCTTAAAAATTCATCCTTTGTCGAATCATAAATGTAAATTAGTTTGTAAAAAATATTTACTACACTTTGATTATATTCAGACTGAACGCCTCCTAATTTAATAAAATTTAATATAATATAAAGCTGAGGGACATACACAAACACAAATTTACACACACACACACAAATTTATAAAATATTGTTTTCTTTTGTTATGCTCATATTTTATTGTATTTTATTGTGCTTTTCAAATGGGAGAAGACACTGACCCCTGAAACACAGGTCCAATTGAACCTAGCTCAGGAGTCAGGGACTTCATATTTCTTTGTTTAAACATTTTCTTTGGTGACCAATAAAGATTTATTATTTATTTATTATTATACTTGTAATTGTATTATGTATTGTGTATACAATTTTGTTTCTAGAAAAACCTGTGACGTGCACTACTGACAATGGAGAGAGTGGAGTCTGTGTGAAGTACTATCTTTGTGATCGTGAGAATAACAACACCATAACCGACGGGTACAGCCTTATAGACATCAGGTGCGTAGAATGACAATAATCAAGTCAAGTCGGACGTCGGAAGGTTCAACTGCAAGTACGGGCCTTAGTGCATTGACCAATACCCGGGTAATTAACGCAGGCGGCAACTGCTCGTGGCTTGAGTACCATTTAAGATGGATTTTTTTTGCAATATCTATTTTTACTTCGAATCTACCTACTAACTGCGCGTTCCCGACCTCTCGATCTCAGTTGAAACGGTGGTCCAGGGCTGATAGTAACTGTTCAAAAGTTCCCTAGAATAGGGAATTTTGAACCTACCATACAATAATCGAAACAGACCATGTACTGCTAGTTTCCATCGCCGTCCGTTACCTTCATTCGTCTTCGGATCCCTAATACCATCTCATAGATATACCCCAAGCATAGCCCTCTTCATTGCTCGTTGTGAGACTTTAAGCTTACTTATAAGACCCGTAGCGAGAGAAGACGTGTCCGTACCATATGTCATCACTGGTAACTCGAATTGATCGAAGACTTTCGTCTTCCAGCACTGGTATTTTAGACTAAAATACCGTTATATGGACATTTTTCTACCCATCCATATTTCTCCAACTCACTTTTGCAGTTTTATCTAGTTGTCTAAGCCCATTTATATTATGGGGCCGATAATGCCAGAGGTCACGGACGATAGAACACAAATTAGTGACGGATAATAAGAGCGGAAAGGAAATGTCACCGCCAACAAGTATATTTGCGAGCAAAAACGGTGGGGCCTTTGTCGTCCGCTAAGGTGGACCCGGGAAGAAGGCGACATCGGCTGGCCCGTGTAGCCTTGCACTGCGACACCCCGGGACGTGCTCTCCTTAAGCACAGTGCGGAGGGGCTCCGGTGCGTACCACTGGAGATCCCGGAGCCCCTCGTCATGCACCGAGGAAAGGGCCATCTGGAGGTTTTAGTGGGTAAAAACCTCACATAACCGCCGCCTTCCCCCAAGAAGGCGGGGTATCTTTTTGACGATTTCCTCCCCGTTAACAAAGAAAAAAGGGTATTAATGACAACCAAATCAAACCAAATCTGGAAAGTGCATCCTTACCAATTAAAAAGGAATCATCGATATCGGTTGCCGTGATATTGAGTTATTCGTGCATTACTAACTTAATACAAACTTAAAACTTAAATGGTTTTCTCTTGGATGTCATTATCAAAACTAACCAAATCAAACCAACGACATCATCCGTCGGGCTCTTACCACCGCTAATGTTCCATCAACTTTGGAGCCAAATGGACTATTGCGTAGTGATGGTTAGAGACCAGAAGGTATTACTCTTATACCCTGGAAAATGGGACGGCCTTTAGTATGGGATGCCACATACGTCGATACTTTGGCGCCGTCACATCTTCCAGAATCTTCTGTTGAGGCTGGAGCGGCCGCTGCAACTGCAGAAAACCTCAAGCGGCGCAAATATAGTAAACTCGATACGGGTTTCATATTTGAGCCGTTTGGGGTAGAAACTTTGGGTCCGTGGGTAGGACCCCACGCACGCCACCTTTTTAATGTGTTAGCTAAGAAGTTGGTCGACAGATCTGGTGACCAGAGGGGTGGCTTATACCTTGCACAGAGGCTAAGCATTGCCATACAACGTGGCAATGCTACCAGCCTTCTGGGCACTCTGCCAAGCGATGACGGTTTGGCACAGTTATATTTTTTGTAAATATTTTGTAATATCTATTAAATTGTAAATATTTCTTTATTAGTTAGTATATGTTATGTTTAAAATAAATCAAATCATATTCAAGAGTTGGGTAAAGCACCAAATTTAAATGGGATCACATTTGAAGGGAAAAGTGGATTTTTTTTATATGAAAGCTAGCTTTATAAAAAAGCTATTAAAAACAAGAATCATCACATTCGGTACTTTTTTTAATAACGAACTACAGAGTAGGCCAGAGACGTTGACCTTGACTGCTTAACCGGATTGAGAGGTGGCATAGCTCTTAGGTCGCTTAGCCTGAACCTCTATTAGCTAGTAACTCGATACAAGGGTCCCCTGATGAGAGGTAACCTCGGTTTGGACGGTTATAGTAACCGTAAGCATTCCGATCCGAGAGCGCCAACGCCGAACCTCGACTCGAACTCGACTCTAACGACTCGGTCGTTAGTTATTTTATTAATCTATTTGGGACAATCTAAGCTAAGCTAATTTATATGCCACTCCGGGAAACGTTGGCGCTGGGAAAAGAAGTCGCCGAAGAAACTCCAGCGACGCACCGACCGCGCAAGGATTGCTCGCAACCTCCGACGGTCGCGAATGCTTTGAAATTCGGTACTCACAGTCGAAAGTTATTTATTCAAAAGAAAACATACAGACGAATTGAGAATTCATTTTTGAAGTCGGTTTACAAAACGACTGTCAATGCGTGTGCGCTTTTGTGTATCAATCAAAAATGTACCTTACAAAGTTGTAACTTGTTCTTAGTTACAGGTCAGATAACGGATGTTGGAAGTTTTTATACGTATGTTGCCTTCCCGATCGGGTGACCGAGAGAGATGAGATTGAGAGACAGTTGGAATGTGGTGTTTCCAATCCTGGAGCGTTTGAACTATCGTTAAAAGGCGGTGTATGTATTCACTTTTTGTCTTTGATATCTATGCGAAAAATTGAGAAATCTATTACGGCCATCAAGTCTAACGCCGAGGGTGTTAATGGCATTAGTCGGAGAATGAATATTCTTAGCTCACTTGTTCTACACCTTGGTAGAACGAACCAAATTAATTAGAGCGCAACGGGATCTGGTGAAAGACCGTTGCCCTGAACTGTAATGAACCTGAACCTGAACCTTTGTTTTTTTGTCTTTTGATTATTGTGAATTTTTACGTGTTTATTTTATAATTGTGTATTGTAAATTAAACATAGAACCGAACTTCCGAACTTTTAATACAGTCCACTGAACTTTTTTTGGACGAACTGTCACAGTTGGCACAGAGAAGCTGACCTTTACTGCTTCACCGGATTGAGAGGTGGCATAGCTCTTAGATCGCTTAGCCTCAACCTCTATTAGGCGGTAACTCGACACAAGGGTCCCCCCGGTGAGGGGTAACCTCGGCTTGGACGGTTACCATTATTACGCGTTAGCAGTCCGATCCGAGGGCGCCCGAGAGGGCCGAACCACGACTCGGTCTGTAGCTATTTTATTAGAAAAATCTATTGGGACAATCTAAGCTAAACTATAGGACCACGTTGTGCGAGTCGCCTACACATATATACGGTCTATAGTGAAATATATTTTGTCCGGTTTTCGAACACAAAGTCTTAAAGTGTAATTTTAATTGTATAATTGCTATCAGTTATGTTTAGTGATTACATTGTTAAAATTGAGCAATAAATAATTTATCTCATCCATCTAAAGATAATGTGGAATACAGACGACGAAAAATACGCAGATTATGGTGAATTTCCTTGGATGGTCGCCATATTAAAGTAAGTAAGCTTGTAAATTAATCTTATAAGGCTAAGAAGACTTTTTTTCTTTGGACGAACTAACACAGTGGGCCAGAGAAGTTGGTCTTTACTGCTTCACCGGATTGAGAGGTGGCATAGCTCTTACGTCGCTTAGCCTGAACCTTTTTTATTAGGTTGTAACTCGACATTAAGGTCCCCCCGGTGAGGGGTAACCTCGGCTTGGATGGTTACCATTACTCGTATTACGCGTTAGCAGTCCGATCCGAGGGCGCCCGAGAGGGCCGAACCACGACTCGGTCTGTAGCTATTTTATTAACAAAATCTATTGGGACAATCTAAGCTAAACTAACTTATATGCCACTTCGGGAAAGGATAAGAAGACCAGTGGTTGATCAAACTTATTTTTACATAATTTTTCAGCGCCCCCCATTTTTTATACACCCCTAAAACTCTGCATGGTAGTTTTTTTTCCAAATGTTTAAAATAATTTCTGGTGCAAAGTAATTAAGATTACATTGCTTTAGTTTATTAACCGCCTCATTCAGTTCCGTTCCGTTCCGCTCCGTTCTATTCAACAAACAAACATTCACGTATGTAATATTAATTGGAAAGATAGGATAATATATTTTTTTTTTCAAAAAATCATGTCGTTCCAATTTCTCCAACCCGTGTGTTCCAGGCGCAGTGGAAGTAGTTGGAATTGGGACCAGAGTAACTATATCGGGGGCGGATCCCTCATCCACACATCGGTGGTGTTGACCGTGGCACATAAAGTCACCGGGATAAAATCGAAAGACGTATGTTACCTTTCCTTCTTTTCCGAACCGACTTCAAAATAGGAGTCGTTTTGTTTCAATTTTTTTTAACGAGGGGCGAGGAAACCTTTAAGAAGATACCCCACCTTCTGGGGGGATGGCAGGGTTTTGTGAGGTTCTTAATCACTAAACTTACCCTGGCCCTTTCCCGGTGCATGGCGATCCGGTGGCCGGGATCTCCACATGTCCCGGGGAGGTTAATCCTTACCCCAGCACCCTCGCAGTGTAAGGCGACGTCCCGGGTCTATTGTAGCGGACGCTAGGGCCCCCACATTTGTCGCCCGTGTACCCAAGGCCCCTTTTAGTCGCCTTCTACGACGTTTTTTTGTTGACGGAGGGGAAATATTCAACAAGATAGCCTTCTGGGGGGAAGGCAGGGTTATGTGGGGTTCTTACCCACTAAGACCCCCCCGGTGGCCCTTCCTCGGTGCGTAGTGAGGGGCTCCGAGATCTCCAGAGGATCCCTTCTCCCCCGTGCGAACGCAGTGCAAGGCGACACGGGCCAGCCGATGTCGCGTTCTTCTCAGGTCCAATTTGGCGGACGACAGAGACGCCCCCCCTTATCGCCCAGTGAACCCTACGTCCCTTTTAGTCGCCTTCTACGTCAGGTAGGGATACTGTAGTCTTATTCTATGAGCCCAGAACCCCACCACCTCCCATGGCCCCACCAACCTCGCGGTTATATGGGCCGAAACGCGGGAGGATACGCGTGGTCTGGCCGTGTGGCCCCACACCTACCTTCTTGACTCCCTACTATGAGACCAGATTTACAGGGCTTCGTTTTATTTCCTACTCCAACCGGCCTCATTACTTGTTACATGTTTCACGTGTAAATTTCACAGATAAAAATACGCGCCGGAGAATGGGATACGAACAATGATTACGAACAATTTTTCCATCAGGACAGGAATGTGGAAAATATTATTGTACACCAAGGTTATTCAAAAGGTAAGCAGGAGCGAGAGCCTAGAGCCCCAATTCGATCTCTATGGATCTCTCGTGCTCTTCGGCACGTCCCGGGAGGTTAATCCTTATCCCAGCACCCTCGCAGTGTAAGGCGACTTCCCGGGTCTATTGCAGCGGACGCTAGGGCCCCACAATTGTCGCCCGTGTACCCAAGGCCCCTTTTAGTCGCCTTCTATAACAGGCAGGGTTAGTTATATTGTTACATCATTTATCTCACTATAGTTGCGAATTACATGTAGATACAGGACTACCGACGATAGCCCAATTCTTTAAGCAGGCATCTCGACGGTTTTTCGAGACTGCCACCAAACATTCAAATAAACTTCTTGTGAGTGCCGCCACTTACAAGACTGTCCCCACTTGTAAATTCAGACACGCCGTCCGGAGGCCGAAACATGTTCTCGACGATCCGGACGATGTGATCACCGTTGCACAGGCTAGATCTTTACAAATCTACAAAGCGTCCATCCGCGACCGTCGGAGGTTGCGAATAATCCTTGCGCGATATAAGTATTTTATGGGAAAACCCCACCCCCTTGATAAGATTAGGAGCGTTGCTGGAGTTTCTTCGGCCACTTCTTCTCCCAGCGCTAACGCTTCCCGAAGTGGCATATAAGTTAGTTTAGCTTAGATTGTCCCAATAGATTTTTGTTAATAAAATAGCTACCGACCGAGTCGTGGTTCGGCCCTCTCGGGCGCCCTCGGATCGGACTGCTAACGCGTAATAATGGTAACCGTCCAAGCCGAGGTTACCCCTCACCGGGGACCCTTGTGTCGAGTTACTAGCGATTTATTTACTTTTTAGACGAACTAACACAGTTGGCACAGAGTAGCTTACGCGTAAGCATTCCGATCCGAGGGCGCCCGAGAGGGCCGTAACTCGACTAAACGCTCATGTACACACTCGCACATACACCTTCACATGCACCAACGCACACTATTCTTTCCACAAACACACTCAATCACATAAGTTATTAATATTTAGTTTCTAAGATAAACTCGGAGTTAGGTAGAATATCTCCCTAATACAGGCTTTGTATTAGTGTAGCAGGTAGAAATTTGTGTATTTACATAAATGTGGGCAAAAATCTTTCATTTTCATTTCATTTCATTCATTCCCAGCTTCCTCTACGAACGACGTCGCTCTGTTAATCTTGGAGACTCCAGTCCAATTGGACAATGCTCCGCACATAGGCCTGGCGTGTCTCGGGAGACAGATGCCAGCCCCTGGGACTAATTGCTTCAGCATGGGCTGGGGGCAGAACAACTTCGCCAATAAATCTACTTACGCTGCAATTTTAAAGAAGGTAATACAATCAAAGGCTAATTTCGTCTATACTTATTAATGAATAGCTGTTTTACCGGCTGTTTTCTGTTAGATTAACAAATATATATTTTAATAGTATATATGTATGTCTATATGTATATTATTACGAGTATTATTATTGTATATTTATTACTTCTGTGATGTATTTTTTAAATTGTTGTGCAATAAATTATTCATTCATTCATTCATTCATTACTTAGTTGGAATGGTCAACAAGTATGTTAGCAACAGTTTCTGAAAAAAAAAAAGAAATATTGCTAGCTTTATTGGAAATTGTAACCCTTTATACGCATTATGTAGAAGTGAACCATTTCTGAATTATCATGTTTCTTAAATTCTTTCGAAATAATTCTAATAAATGCAACTATACGAGTACTTTTTAAAAAAAGGATCAATTGAGATGTTCATTATTGCTTCTGATCCTTGTATTTTTGCTTGTGTTTAGAGAAATTGTAGGAAGAAATATAATGATAGGAAAGTTCGGAGGAAAAAGACTAAAAGACCGAAATCCGAAAAGATGGTCGGACCAGATCTCCGGAGAACTGGAGTCATCGACCAGCGACGCCATTCACAGGGCCATGAACCGGAATTCCTGGGGACAGGTGACTGCCGAGAAAGGAGTCACGAGATTGATAGTAGGGATTGAAAAGAAGTTTGAGAAATTGATTCCATATCTACATATTAAATGCTTAAATTAGTCGATTATACTTTGCAGGTGAAACTGCCGCTGGTGTCGATTGACGAGTGCCAGAAAAATATGTGGGCGACGAAGCGGGGAAAGTTCTTCGTAACGGATCCGAGCTTTGCTTGCGCTGGTGGAATTGAAGGCGTGGATACATGTATTGGTGACGGAGGATCCTCCCTCGTCTGTCATCCTGGGGTAAGGGTTGTTAACCGAATGCAAAAGACAGATAACCCATTCACTTGTACTGAGTAAAAGCCCTTGGTCCTTAAAGTTAAAAGTTAAAGTTACAGTCTTTATATATATAATATATGTCCCACTGTTGGGGCCCTAGCGAACCGACACACTTTCCGTACGCGCCGGAACATCGCGCGGACGTATTAGACATAGTACTACATCACCTGTGGAATCTCCCGGTCACCCTGGAGGTTCTACACGATGTCGACACAAATCACCTTCCGATCATGCTAACGCTCGATACGCGAGTAGTGAGTGTAGAGCATCCAGCCGCGCGCCCTTCGGTGGACTGGAGCGCGTTTTATGAGAAAATCAAAGAGTTCACCTTTAGCGGACCATTATCGTCGGCAGACGAGGTCGACGCGCTCGCCGTCCGTATTAGTGAGAGCATCGCTCAAGCTAAGGATGCTGCGACGTGTCCCTCGAACCCGCAGGTTAGCAGAGGTGGACTCCCGCTTAGGATACAAGCGATGATTTCGAAAAAAACGCACTCTCAGGAAACTATGGGCGCGAACTCGCTGCCCGCGTCTCAAGCGGGAGCTAAATTCACTAAGCGAGAAAGTAGCGATTGAAGTGAAGAACTTTAGAGGAGATCAGTGGCAACTGCGCATAGACGCAGCCAGCACTGACATCACGTCACTCTACCAACTCAATCGCATGCTCTCTCGCACTAAAACACCCACGTGCCCCCCTTATAGATAAGGACGGCAATAAGTGCTTCGACGCACAAAACCGCGCGGAAATTCTAGCCGAGCACCTAGAGGTGCAATTCACACCCAACTTACCGAACTATAGTGTCCGAGGCGTAAAAGCTCACCATAAGCGTGTTGAAAAGCGAGTCAAGGAACTACTAGTTACACCTCCCCCCCCGCTTCCCGGGGACACGTTCTTCTCGCCCTCCGACGTTAGGAGGGCCATTAGTCGCCTCCCTCTGAGGAAAGCGCCTGGCCACGACGGTATCCCAACCAGTGCGCTCAAACACCTCCCGCGAGGGTTCGTAGTAGTAATAACTCGGCTCTTCAACGGTATACTTCGCACCCATCATTTTCCACGGGATTGGAAAACCGGGAAAGTAATAATGCTTCCCAAACCGGGTAAAGATCGTAGATTGGCGGCGAGCTACCGGCCTATAACGCTGTTACCGCACATCGCCAAACTATTCGAAAACTGCTACTGCAGAAGATTCGTCCTCACGTCCGGCTACGTGAGGAACAACACGGTTTTCGCAACGGCCATTCGACAACCACACAATTGGTCCGCGTGCTTCATTTTTGACCTCCGCATGTAACCGGGGTCAGAGGGCGGTCAGGGTCTTTCTCGATATAGAGAAAGCCTTCGATCGTGTGTGGCACGCCGGACTATTGTACAAGTTGCTCGACATCGATACTCTACCGCGCGCGTTAATCCGACTAATCGCGTCATACCTATCCGAACGCTCGTTCTACGTGAGCATCGAGAACGTATTCTCGACTTCGCGACCGATCGCCGCCGGTGTTCCGCAGGGGGGGAGCCTGTCCCCCTTACTTTACGCGATTTATACTAACGACATCCCGTGCCCTAAGGGCCGCTTCGCACCGATGCTGGCGTTATACGCGGATGATTGCGCCTACTTGGCTTCTGCCATGAACCCGAGCAACGCTGTAAAACGGTTACAGGATGCGCTCGACGCCCTACCGCGCTGGTTGGACAATTGGCGTATCGCCGTCAACGTCGGTAAGACGGCGGCGCTAACGTCCAAATACGGCAAAGATTACCAGCGACTGCGTCTTCGTGGACAGGTAATACCTTGGCAGTCGGATGTAGTCTATCTCGGATGCAAGATCGATCGCAGGCTATCAATGGCCCCTCAGGTGAATCGTATGATTCAAAGCGCCAGAGCTGCGAGAGCGGTATTGAGACCAGTATTGGCATCTCACTTGCCCGTCCGAGCTAAACTCTCCGTCTACAAGGCTTACATTCGTACACGATTGACGTACGCCGCTACAGCATGGTACGGATTGACCAGTAACAGTGCAAGGAACCGCATCCAAGCACAACAAAACATAACCTTGAGAATGATCCTAAACGCGGGGCGTTACGTCAGAAATGATGTAATACAACGCGATTTAGGCATCGAATCGATTCACGAATTTGTCACGAGGCTAGCTCGTAACTTATTCGACCGTGCGGACAACGGTCCGCACGAACACCTGCGCGGGTTCGCTCCCCAGTAACACGCACGTCCTCCGGACGTGCCCCGTAGGTTCAAATTCCCTATTCTAGGGGCTTTTGAACGTATAGGCCCCCTCTCGACCTCCGTCTCAATAGAGACCGAGAGGTCGGGAGGGCGTAGTAATGGATAGATTCGTCGAGGCTGACGCTTGAGGGATTAGCCACGACGCAAAAATAGTTATACCTAAAAAATCCGTGCTAGAACGGTACCCAAGACCAGGGGAGCAGTCGCCCCCTGCGCTGATAACCCGGGTAATGGGGTAACACCCCGAGGCCCGTACCTGCGAAGTTCACGGGAACTAAGCAGAAGACACCACACACACACACACACTGTTGGGGCAGCGCGCCTTCTCTGTAAAGAGAGTATAAGGGCATACAACACGTGGCACTTTTTTGTTTGTTAACGGGGAGGAAGTCTTCAAAAAGATACCCCGCCTTCCGAAGGCGGCGATTATGTAGGGTTTTTACCCACTAAAACCTCCCCGGTGGCCCTTCGTAGGTGGATGGTGAAGGGCTCCGGGATCTCCAGACGAACACACCGCAGCCCCTCTGCACTGTGCTCAAGGAGAGCACTTCCCGGAGGGGTGGAGGGGGGTAACCTAATATCTAATATTGATATTGATATTTCGTATATTTCATCATATATACGAAATATCGTAAAAAATTAAATAAAAAAACATTCCATTCTTTTTTTTATTTGCGGTTGACAACTTGAACAAAATAAAACCCTTACTTGCGCTGCCATCACGAAGAGTGTAGTGTAGTATGTTACTACACTCCTACTCTTCACGATGGCAGGACTCGTTGTATAAATTTTATAATCTATGCATGTAGTCTGCTAGCAGTACTTACATTGCTAGCAGAAGCAAATCAAATCAATTAGTCTGGACTGGTATCCGAAGCGAGAACCTCTCAGTTACGCGCCGAGTACTCTATTAGTACAAAACTTTTCTAATATTTAATATTAAGCGCTAATTAATTATAAACAAATTTCGATATATAAAAAACATCGATATATTTGTACAATATATCGCGTAGTATCGATACAACCTCACGATATATTATATCGATAAATGTATCGATTTTTTTTTATAATTTGCAGGCAAGTGCGTGACTACGATCCCACCTGATGTTAAGTGGAAATGCAGTCCTGGATGGTAAGGCGCACTAGCTTAGTAAATGCCTGTTCACTCTACTCTTGAAAATACCCACATTGTAATCGGAAGGAAAGACAGACGCGGGTAAACTATTCCAGTCCTTTGCTGTATATATATTTTTGACATGACATTCTTACGGTACGCCCTCTCGGGCGCCCTCGGACCGGACTGCTAACGCGTAATAATGGTAACCGTCCAAGCCGAGGTTACCCCACCGGGGGGACCCTTGTGTCGAGTTACCATCTAATAGAGGTTCAGGCTAAGCGATCTAAGAGCTGTGCCACCTCTCAAATCCGGTGAAGCAGTAAAGGCCAGCTTCTCTGTGCCAACTGTGATAGTTCGTCAAAAAAAAAAAAAAAAAATTGTTACGGTACACGTACCAAATTAACATTTTTCAAAAAGGACAAAATAGGAGGCTCTCAATTACCGAATTCACCGTCAGTATGTTTTTTTATGTCTATTACCTCATAACTTTCAACTGGTTGAGCGGATTTTGAAGGTTATTTTTTTATTTATTTGTAACCCGGTGCTTCCCGTGTGATTCCCATTACAATGTGGTGCTCATGAGAAAACCATATAGCTCTTAAATTTGCATAAAGTGTGTGCGCGACAAATGGACTCAATATCACGCTAGCCGAATTCGATTTTATTTTCGAACTACACAGTAGGCCAGATCCATCTCCTAGAGAAGCTGACCTTTACTGCTTCACCGGATTGTGAGGTGGCTTAGCTCTTAAGTCGTTTACGCTGAACCTCAGCGCTGAACTGGACAATGAGCCGTGGTAGCTCAGTGTCCGGGCGGTTGGCTCTTGTTGCATAGTACGCTAGCAACCCGAGTTTGATTCCTGGTGCCGGCACCAATAAATTTGTTGTTGCAATTTTATGCGCTGATTAACCACGCGCTCGGCGGTGAAGGAAAACATCGTGAGGAAACCTACATGTCTTAGAAAATTTTTCTAAGGCATGTGAAGTCTGCCAATCCGCACTAGGGTCGCGTGGTGGTCTATGCTCTTATACTCTCTTTACAAAGAAGGCCTGTGCCCAGCAGTGGGACATATATATTATATATATATAGGATGTAACTTTAACTTTAACTTAACTGGACACAAGGGTCCCCCCGGTGGGGGGTAACCTCCGCTTGGACGGTTACTATGTTACGTGTTAGCATTGCGATCCGAGGACGCCCAAGAAGTTTATTTGTTTGTTTGGTGGCAGTCTTGAAAAACCGTCGAGAGCCTGCTAAAACAACTGGGGCCGAATTTGATGATTCATATTTTATTGGAAAGGATGTACTTGCTTTGATGAGAGTTTGGTTAGGTTCTGATTAACTCTATTTCGTAGTATTTCTTTTTTTTTTTGTTCACGCGGGGGAATCTTTTTATAGACCATCCTCCGGTACACTGGGTGGGCCCGGAGGGATGTGTGGAACTCGGCCTGGGCAGCCCCTACCCACCAAACCTTCCGCGAATGCCATCAGCCGTTATGAGCGGGGTGCCCCGGATATGTCAGCGACAGGACACCCCAACGACCGGCTGGTCCCGGCAAAGACCGGACTTCATCCTCAAAGGGGACTTCTCCGGCACTCAGAGAAGTCCCGACGACGCCGAAGCATGCTGCGGCCAGGTACCCATCCTGGCCCCGCTTCGGATTACGAGGGCGGCAAGAGGAGGCGTTCGTAACGCCTCCTGCGCACCCCGATACGTCGCCTGCGGAGGGGGGGAGCCTCTGCGCTCCCCTCCCTGACCCGCTCGTCAGCCTCCTTCTGGGACATGACCGTCTCACAGAAGGAGGCGACCGCCGTCCAAGACCTGTCGCTCGAGACCATCGCAAGAGCGAGGCTCGGAAGCGACAGGTTTTCGTAGTATTCCTACGATAATACGGGAATACAAAGAGATCGTCCACACGTAAAAACGTCTGATTCGATTTGTAGTTGGTTTTTGTTTTGCAATCGCAAATATACTTGTTTTTTATACAGGTCGATGACGCGCATTTCGAAGTCTACGGCATGGTGGTCTTCGGAATAGGGTGCGGCTTGAAGAATGTTCCCGGTGTATACGCCAATGTGGTGAACGCTTACGACTGGATCGTCGAACAGTTTATCGACGAAGGCTTTGATCACGACTCCTTCGTCTATCACTAGAAAACCACTTTTATAGCAAGTCGTTCATGTTACTATAGTTGTTGGCAAATAACACTCGCGCTGACCTTTAACTGATCGACTTCTGCCCATTGACGGTATCACAGGGTACAATGTATACCGTATACGTATCACAGGGGAGTGAAGGGGGCGCAGGCTGACATGCGCATACGCTTATTGGCTATCCGGTCGTACTCCGCCCCGCGCACCGATCCCACACCCCGTTCGCTCCTGGTGTACAGTCGCGTTCTGAATTTTACGTTTATATTATTTAAACAATAAACTTACATCATTAAATATCTAATTTAAATCTTACAATATATTAAATTATTAATTTCTCTCCGTATTCATTCTGTTTTATTCTCTTCTCGAGCGCGTGAAGATCATTACCTACACCCATGTACATATCAGTGAATACAATATCATTCTTATCATTTATACAAAAACATATCGGGCTCAAGTTAATGTCAGAAAATAAAAGTACGACGTATGACTTGTTTGACAGTTCAAAAAGAAGAGTGCTCCGATCGTAACCAAACTTAGGATACAGGATAACTCGCCAGGTCAATATGAAGATCCCCTGAAAGTTTCATTGAAATCGGTCCAGCCGTTTCGGAGCCTATACGGAACATACCCACACACTTTCTCTTTTATAGATATATATATATATATATATATATATATATATATATATATAATAGGTTGTCAAATACCTCCCTTCCGCCTTTTGGCTTTTGAATTTGGCGGCTATGTACAAAGCGCTACAGAGCTCGTATCTAGCAATACTATACATAATTTGAAAGGTCTTGACATAACCTACAAAACGACGCTATGCATAATTAGTTTGGATATTGCGTTCAACAGTTATAGACGTGTATTTCGCGCTATTTTAAAGTTTTCCTTCGTTAAAGGCAAATCCGCTAGAGAAACGTTCCGTGAGATTAATGGTGTTTTGGGGATGGTAATCTATCACTTCGAACCACGGAGGAATGGTTTCGACGATTCAGAGCCGGTGAAAACGACACCATGGATAAGCCAGCCGGCGGAAGACCTGTGACGACAAATACCGATCAAATCATGGACTACATCGAGTTAGACCGGCATGTGGCATCTCGTGACATCGCCCAGGAGATGGGAGTTAGTCACCAAACCATATTAAACCATCTGCAGACGGCTGGATACAAAAAGCTTGATGTTTGGGTGCCGCATGACACAAAAGGCGGAAGGGCCAACCTATTATACATATTATATATATATACTTACAATATATATATTATATATATATACCTATTATATATATATACTTACAATATATATATTGTTTTCTTCGAATTCATAGTCCTTCACGCTTAGATGACACAGAGTGCATACTAAGTTATGGCTTAAGATAACTCGTAAAACGTTCCTACTCGCATAAAATCTTTTAGTCTAATATTCTTAGTATTATGTAAGTATTCGGTAAGTCGACAGTCGTAACTTACACTTAGCTTTTGCTCAGTGTAAGCCCCGCAAATGACTATAAATTTCAACACAGACTTAACTGATAAGCTAAGAATCAGCAAAATTAAAGTGATAATAATATTTTATATTCCAAGAAAAAAAATTAAAAAAAAAGCAAGATAACATAATAATAACAATACAATTAAAGGAATGAACAGACAGATAAGACATGATGCCAACATTGGACACCGTCTCAGCATATGCCGTCGCAAGGATGCGACAAATCTGTCTTTCAGCGGAGCCCAGGCCTGCCCAAAGTCGTGCGCGCGCATCACTTAGTAAAATATTTGTGTACAGGGCTAACAATATGTACAATGAGACCTTCTCTGTGACAGAAAAAGACCTGGCTGTCCACGTAATGTTAGTAGAAAAAACGTGGACAAAGCAGTAAGGGGGAGAATTTGAAGAAATCCTGTCCGAAAACAAAAGACTTTATCTCGGGATATGAAGTTAGCATCTAGACTCATGTCGTGTGTTTTAAATGCGTCAGTACTTGTAGCCTATAAGAGACGCAATGGTCATTTCTTAACAGGTAATTTAAAAAAGAATAGGTTGGTAAAAACGAAACAATCACAGACGCGGTACGCAAAGAGAGTTCACAGAAAAAAATTGTTTACGGCTGAGAAATTGTTTACAATTAAGCAACATTTTAACAAACATAATGATTGATTATAATAATATATATATATATATATATATATATATATATATATATATATATATATATATATATATATATATATATCACTAAGTACCTCGACTTGGCTCACGAGGTGACCGCCATGTGGGATGTGGATTCGACGATCATTGTCCCGATAGTCGTTTCTGCAAACGGTCTCATAGCGAAAAGTCTCGAACAACATCTTTAGAGACTTTCTCTAGATGGCTGGATCATGGGTCAGATACAGAAGGCAGTACTCCTGGCCACGGCACGCATCGTCAGGAGGTTTCTCTCTATGTCGCCCTAACCACCGGTTGCTTGAGTCCTGCTTCGTTGCCGGTGGCACAAACTAGGTTAGGTTTTTATAATGTTTTTGTATTTTGTATGATATTTTTGTGTATTTTACTTTTTATATAAATATTATAAAAACTTAACCTAAGGATTCAAAATAAATAATAATAATATATAATATATCATCTAGCTAATAGTGAGTACTTGCACAGACATTGTAGCCAGAATTATTCACCAGCTAATTACTCTTCGATATGGTCTTGTGGAGTCCGAGGTGCCGTAGTATAAATACACACCGGCGCCAGTTCTCGAAAATCATGCAACGCTCTATTGGGATCGATCTGTCGTCACAGACAGGACTATTGTTGCCAATAAGCCTGATATTGTGCTGACAGATCGGTCAACGCGACAGGCGGTGCTCGTCGATATTACCATCCCGCATAGCCAGAACCTTGTGAAGGTCGAAAGGACATAATCACTAGCTACTTCGACTTGGCTCATGAGGTGACCGCCACGTGGGATGTGGATTCGACGATCATTGTCCATATAGTCGCCTCTTATCTATGTATCATATTATGATTACAGTAGCAAAAGTTATCAATTCTTAGCGTAGTGGTGATAGTAGGTTGGGGAAATTAATAGATGAATCCCTTTTGGTAAGGATTTATCCCAAAAAACATTAGAGCGTATACATATACGTCCCACTGTTGGGCACAGGCTTTCTCTGTAAAGACAGTATAAGGGAATAGTCTAATTGGCAGAGTTTTCATGTCTTAGAAACTTTCCAAGTTTCACGATGTTTTCTCTCATGGCGTGGTAAATCAGCGCTTAAAATTGCAACAAATTAAATTGGCCCCAGGGATCGAACCCGGTTTGTTAGCGTACTGTGCAAGTTGAGACAACTGTCAAACACTAAGCTACCACGGCTCGGACATGGACAACTACGTTTGTATAATAAGTAAATCGAATGCACAGTTTTGTCAGTCTCGACTTGACCTCGGTGCAGTGAGGTTGCTAGCTCCGTGCGAACCAACCAATCTGACTTCTGAGTGCCTGTTGAATCGGTGAGCGCCTGCCTACGACGACGGACTGGGGTCCTCGTACTACTCTCGAGTAGTGCGTTGCACCACCAGACCCGAGTTTGCCCTCGCGACTCTATCTAGTAGGAGAGCTTAGCTCTCCGAAAATATCGAGTAACCTTGGGGCCGTAGGACGCAAGCCAAGACTATTCTACAAGTCACCGTGCACCGTATCTTCGCCGGATCCAGTGTTCGCGTGCCTCCTCGGCAATAGTCACTAATTATATAACCTTTTATATTATTAAAAGGAATATATTATCAGTGAAGATTCCCGAGTGAGCGGGATGACCGACGGCCGTAAGAGGCCACCCGACCCCCCCCCGCGGAGGGGTCAATTCTCCGCAACGCAAGCGGCTAGAGACCCGCGTCTCGCTAGACAGTCGTCGTCAGCAGCCGGCCAATCAGCGCGCCCGTCGTCGCCGCGCCCGTCGTCGCCGCGCCTCACCGCCGCCGCATCGCGCCCCACCGCCGCATCGCGCCCCACCGCCGCATCGCGCCCCGCCGCCGTGTCGCGTCCCGTGACGCCAACATCGCGGCCGCAAACACCCACGTCGCGTCCCGCGACGCCGACGTCGCGTTCCGTCGCGACCCGTCCCACTACGCCGCCGTCGAGCTCGAGTGCGGCATCGAAGCCGCGCACCAAACCGCCCGCGTTGCCGCCGCGCACTAAAGTGCCGGCGAAGTCTGCCGAGAGTGAAGTGCGCGCCCGATCGCCGCCGAAAGCTCCGGCACCCGTCCTACCGAAGCCTCCCGTAAGCGAACTAGAAGCCCCCTATGGCTCGTTCGCTCACGGTAGTAGAGCACCACCGCGCGGCACGAAAACGTCGCGCCAACACACTCCGCCCGGTTCGGATACCGAGGCGAAAAAGTGCGCGAAGGCGTCCTGTCGTCATCATCCGACTCGTCCTCTGAGGAAGAGGACGACAACAACGCATCGCGTAAAGTAAGGGCGCCGCAAGGTAAGCCCTTTTCATTCTCCGCTCCGGTAAATCCGGTAAACACCTCGTTCTCCAAGCCGGGGACCTCAGCCTCACCCGACGCCTCCGAAGAGTGCGCGGTAGAGGCGGGCGTCTCCAGCATGGAGACGGAAAACATTCCTGAAGCTGGCCCTAGCGGCCTTTCGTACGCTGCCAAAACGGCAGCCCCACCCTCCCCTCTCCATAAGAGAGCACCCACCCCCCCGGCGCCAACTGGCCAGACCGGGGAAAGGCTGAAAGGCGACCCAAAGCGGGATCATATCCGCCAATAGTGGCGGAATGCCTCCCCAACTGGGTCACTCATTTCGAGGCCCTTAAAGGCATCCTAGGACACCCGCCGAACGCAAGACCGCTCGGCAAAGGAATTAGATTCCTACCCCAATCTCCCGACGAGTACCGCGCCATACAGCGGTACCTCGTAGACTTTAAGCGAGGTTGAACCAAGCCTATCTTGGTTCAGCTACACGCCAGCGAAAGAACTCCCCACGAAAGTAGGGTTGAGGGGCCTGCCGGCCGACACGCCGACGGAGGCGATTATGGCTGCATTGAGGAAGAAGGACTTCCCAGTGCAGTACATCAAGTCCATTCCTCCGCGTAGAGGCAAGCCAGGCGCCCTCTACTTCATACAATTAGACCACCTCACCCAGAGTGAGCT
Source organism: Meandrusa payeni (assembly GCA_029286785.1). Classification (NCBI taxonomy): domain Eukaryota; kingdom Metazoa; phylum Arthropoda; class Insecta; order Lepidoptera; family Papilionidae; genus Meandrusa; species Meandrusa payeni. The sequence goes on from JAGSMX010000036.1 coordinate 717,742, forward strand.
CTCTAGGCTGTACGCCGTAGAGGAGCTCCTTTGTATGCCCGGCCTCGTAGTAGAGGCGTGGAAAGGAAGGGTCGGCCCGGCGCAATGTCACCGGTGCCAAGCTTTCGGCCACGCCTCCGCAACGTGTCACCGCCCAATCAGGTGTGTGAGGTGTGGTAGCAACCACACCGCCAAAGAATGTAAGGTGGCGAAAGACGGCACCCCAAAATGCGCCAACTGTAAGGGCGAACACACCGCAAATGACCGCAGATGTCCGGTCATGAAGAGAGAGGCGAGGAAGCGCGGCATACGCATTCCTGAGCCAATCCCTCTTCAATCCACCCGATCCCAACGGCGAGCTGTCGTGGACGAGGAGGGATGGACGACGGTGGGAGCGAGACGGCAACAGCCGTCGGCTCCCCCCGCCGCCCCGCCCTCTCGCACACGTCGCACTAGGAGTGCGCGTGCCGCTGCCCCGACAACCGCAACTACCGCGGTCGTCGAGGGAGCGGTACTACGCACTCCCGCGAATCCCGCCCCTAAGGCCACGCCCTCCAATACACAGGTGTCTTCCGATTCCTCCAAAAGAGGAAAAGGAAAACAGGCGAAAGAGGAGGAAACAGACCACTGTTTCCCCAGCCGCGGCACCTGTAGTAACTACCGCAGGAACTACGGCACCTACAGAGGCGCCCGTAACAACAGCCACCAACCCGATGGAGGGAGTCGAGAGCGTCTCGGCCCCTCCAACATCGTCCCCACGCCCTCAGAGGGCGTCGCACTTACACCCAACAAGCCGATCGCGAACTCCTTCAGGAAATCGTGCAACTAATCGCGCCCCTACTCGGGAAGTGCTAGCCGCCGTAGCGGCCGGTACTGACCCTTAAACGCCCTTCTGGTGGCACTAACCGGACTTATAGCTCGTCGTGATGTATTATAAGCCCATAAAAATTATATACTGGAACCCTGGCGGAGTGAGGTACAGAATCGCCGATCTGCGCCTTCTCGCACAACTGTACGACCCCAGCGTCATACTGTTGGGCGAGACTATGCTCAGGCCAGGGTCCTCATTTAAGGTGCCTAACTTTTCGTCTATAGAAGAGACGAGATTACTCCTGCCGGACGACCGTACAGAGGTACGGCAGTGTTGGTCAGGAGAAATCTGGTCCACGAAGAATTAGAGCTACCTAATTACGAATCCACACGGACGATAGGCGTCAAAATAAACGCGGGAGGTAGGGACTTGAGAATATTCGCGGCGTATCGTCCCCCCGGTTCCGCGCTACACCCGTCGGACGTCCACGCGATCTTCGACAGCAGCTCGCCTGCCTTCATAGTCGGCGATTTGAACGCCAAGCACACAGCTTGGGGTTCGAACACCACTAACAAGGTCGGGCGGGCTCTGTACGAGGACGCCGGCGCGTGGGGATATGAAGTGTTGGGGCCTAGCGAACCGACACACTTTCCGTACACGCCGGAACATCGCGCGGACGTATTAGACATAGTACTACATCACCTGTGGAATCTCCCGGTCACCCTGGAGGTTCTACACGATGTCGACACAAATCACCTCCCGATCATGCTAACGCTCGATACGCGAGTAGTGAGTGTAGAGCATCCAGCCGCGCGCCCTTCGGTGGACTGGAGCGCGTTTTATGAGAAAATCAAAGAGTTCACCTTTAGCGGACCATTATCGTCGGCAGACGAGGTCGACGCGCTCGCCGTCCGTATTAGTGAGAGCATCGCCTGCTTAAGGATGCTGCGACGCGTCCCTCGAACCCGCAGGTTAGCAGAGGTGGACTCCCGCCAGGGATACAAGCGATGATTTCGAAAAACGCACTCTCAGAAAACTATGGGCGCGAACTCGCTGCCCGCGTATCAAGCGGGAGCTAAATTCACTAAGCGAGAAAGTAGCGATTGAAGTGAAGAACTTTAGAGGAGATCAGTGGCAACTGCGCATAGACGCAGCCAGCACTGACATCACGTCACTCTACCAACTCAATCGCATGCTCTCTCGCACTAAACACCCACGTGCCCCTTATAGATAAGGACGGCAATAAGTGCTTCGACGCACAAAACCGCGCGGAAATTCTAGCCGAGCACCTAGAGGTGCAATTCACACCCAACTTACCGAACTATAGTGTCCGAGGCGTAAAAGCTCACCATAAGCGTGTTGAAAAGCGAGTCAAGGAACTACTAGTTACACCTCCCCGCTTCCCGGGGACACGTTCTTCTCGCCCTCCGACGTTAGGAGGGCCATTAGTCGCCTCCCTTCTGAGGAAAGCGCCTGGTCACGACGGTATCCCAACCAGTGCGCTCAAACAACTCCCGCGAGGGTTCGTAGTAGTAATAACTCGGCTCTTCAACGGTATACTTCGCACCCATCATTTTCCACGGGATTGGAAAACCGGGAAAGTAATAATGCTTCCCAAACCGGGTAAAGATCGTAGATTGGCGGCGAGCTATCGGCCTATAACGCTGTTACCGCACATCGCCAAACTATTCGAAAAACTGCTACTGCAGAAGATTCGTCCTCACGTCCGGCTACGTGAGGAACAACACGGTTTTCGCAACGGCCATTCGACAACCACACAATTGGTCCGCGTGCTTCATTTTTTGACCTCCGCATGTAACCGGGGTCAGAGGGCGGTCGGGGTCTTTCTCGATATAGAGAAAGCCTTCGATCGTGTTTGGCACGCCGGACTATTGTACAAGTTGCTCGACATCGATACTCTACCGCGCGCGTTAATCCGACTAATCGCGTCATACCTATCCGAACGCTCGTTCTACGTGAGCATCGAGAACGTATTCTCGACGTCGCGACCGATCGCCGCCGGTGTTCCGCAGGGGGGGAGCCTGTCCCCCTTACTGTACGCGATTTATACTAACGACATCCCGTGCCCTAAGGGCCGCTTCGCACCGATGCTGGCGTTATACGCGGATGATTGCGCCTACTTGGCTTCTGCCATGAACCCGAGCAACGCTGTAAAACGGTTACAGGGTGCGCTCGACGCCCTACCGCGCTGGTTGGACAATTGGCGTATCGCCGTCAACGTCGGCAAGACGGCGGCGCTAACGTCCAAATACGGCAAAGATTACCAGCGACTGCGTCTTCGTGGACAGGTAATACCTTGGCAGTCGGATGTAGTCTATCTCGGATGCAAGATCGATCGCAGGCTATCAATGGCCCCTCAGGTGAATCGTATGATTCAAAGCGCTAGAGCTGCGAGAGCGGTATTGAGACCAGTATTGGCATCTCACTTGCCCGTCCGAGCTAAACTCTCCGTCTACAAGGCTTACATTCGTACACGATTGACGTACGCCGCTACAGCGTGGTACGGATTAACCAGTAACAGTGCAAGGAACCGCATCCAAGCACAACAAAACATAACCTTAAGAATGATCCTAAACGCGGGGCGTTACGTCAGAAATGATGTAATACAACGCGATTTAGGCATCGAATCGATTCACGAATTTGTCACGAGACTAGCTCGTAACTTATTCGACCGTGCGGACAACGGTCCGCACGAACACCTGCGCGGGTTCGCCCCGCAATACGCGCGTCCTCCCGACGTGCCCCGTAGGTTCAAATTCCCCTATTCTAGGAGCTTTTTGAACGAATAGGCCCCTCTCGACCTCCGTCTCAATCGAGACCGAGGGGTCGGGAGGGCGTAGAAGATAGATTCGTCGCGGCTGACGCTTGAGGGATTAGCCCCGACGTAAAAATAGTTATTCCTAAAAAAATCCGTTCCAAAACGGTACCCAAGACCAGGGGAGCAGTCGCCCCTTGCGCTGATAACCCTGGTAATGGGGTAACACCCCGAGGCCCGTACCTGCGAGGTTCCCGTAAACCTTGTAGATGACTCGACTGGAAAAGCAATATAATATATAATATGCAAAAAAAATATATAATTTGCTAAGATACTACATGGCGGTTGAAATTTTGTAAAATACATGAAATGAAATTAAAATTCCGTAAAATTCTTATTTCTTCATTTGACGAAACAAATTCCAAGTCACTTGGTCTTATAGTTCAAAAGTCGTGATATAAGAGTCGGTATATAGGAAAGCTCTTATATACGAATAAATAGAGAACTGCGTGATGGGAATTCCTATCTGTGGTTAAAAATTTTGTTTGTATAATGAATGCACAGGGAATTTCCTATATGTCATCTTTGATAGGAGACATTACACGACGAGAGGTTATCGCAGCTTCTTTTAAATAACATCTTAAATTGTGCAATTCTTGTGTATATGTATATATATATATATATATATATATATATATATATATATATATATATATATATATATATATATATATATATATATATATATATATATATATATATATATATATATATATATATATATATATATATATATATATATATATATATATATATATATATATATATATATATATATATATATATATATATATATATATATATATATATATATATATATATATATATATATATATATATATATATATATATATATATATATATATATATATATATATATATATATATATATATATATATATATATATATATATATATATATATATATATATATATATATATATATATATATATATATATATATATATATATATATATATATATATATATATATATATATATATATATATATATATATATATATATATATATATATATATATATATATATATATATATATATATATATATATATATATATATATATATATATATATATATATATATATATATATATATATATATATATATATATATATATATATATATATATATATATATATATATATATATATATATATATATATATATATATATATATATATATATATATATATATATATATATATATATATATATATATATATATATATATATATATATATATATATATATATATATATATATATATATATATATATATATATATATATATATATATATATATATATATATATATATATATATATATATATATATATATATATATATATATATATATATATATATATATATATATATATATATATATATATATATATATATATATATATATATATATATATATATATATATATATATATATATATATATATATATATATATATATATATATATAGTCACTGTGTTTTGGGTCCCATAATAATTGTTTTGTACGATAGAGTTTTATTAGTTTTATCACTTTTTCGTCTTCCCATTCCATATTGTTTTCGTTGATAATAACTCAGTCACGTCACTATTCCTCGAAAGCCGACGGGCAACTGAATGAGCAGGGGGGGCGTGCCGCCGGGTAAAATGCGCGGGCGCAAGCCGCCAAACTTGTTCCAAAATGAGGGCCGGCGGCTTCGCTATGTAGACAGACAGCTTAACGAATAAAAATCCAAATAAAAAGAAAAGCAATAAAATGACGTAATACACCGCGATTTAGGCATCGAATCGATCCACGAATTTGTCACGAGACTAGCTCGTAACTTGTTCGACCGCGCGGACAACTGTCCGCACGAACACCTGTGCGAGTTCGCCCCGCAATACGCGCGTCCTCCCGACGTGCCCCGTAGGTTCAAATTCCCCTATTCTAGGGAGCTTTTGAACTCGTAGGCCCCCCTCTCGACCTCCGTCTCAATCGAGACCGAGGGGTCGGGAGGGCGTAGAAGATAGATTCGTCGCGGCTGACGCTTGAGGGATTAGCCCCGACGTAAAAATAGTTATTCCTAAAAATCCGTTCCGGTACGGTACCCAAGACCAGGAGCAGTCGCCCCTTGCGCTGATAACCCTGGTAATGGGGTAACACCCCGAGGCCCGTACCTGCGAGGTTCCCGTAAACCTTGTAGATGACTCGACTGGAAAAGCAATATATAATATGCAAAAAAAATATATAATTTGCTAAGATACTACATGGCGGTTTAAATTTTGTAAAATACATGAAATGAAATTAAAATTCCGTAAAATTCTTATTTCTTCATTTGACGAAACAAATTCCAAGTCCCTTGGTCTTATAGTTCAAAAGTCGTGATATAAGAGTCGGTATATAGGAAAGCTCTTATATACGAATAAATAGAGAACTGCGTGGTGGGAATTCCTATCTGTGGTTAAAAATTTTGTTAGTATAATGAATGCACAGGGAATTTCCTATATGTCATCTTTGATAGTAGACATTACACGACGAGAGGTTATCGCAGCTTCTTTTAAATAACATCTTAAATTGTGCAATTCTTGTGTATATGTATATATATATATATATATAAATAGATAATCGGAATCTCGTAAATGGCTCCACCAATTTTTTTATAAAAATTTTAATGGTATAATAATATAATATTATATTTCTTTATTTAAGGTTGTTTAATTTGGTAGTTGTTTGAAGCAATGATGAGTCTTAGTTACTTTGAATAAATTAATAATAATAATGGAGGTTTCGGGGTAGATAAATCGATTTTCTGAAATGTGGTGTTGGCGGAGAATGTTACGTATACCATGGACGGCAAAAAGAACTAACAAGTCCATTCTCCGACAACTTAAGATAACCAACAGACTGTCCACTACCTGCTACAGGCGAGTCCTTAACTACTTTGGTCACATTGCCCGAAGGCAACCAGATAATTTAGAGAAAATGGTTGTTGTAGGGAAAATCGAGGGCAAAAGATCACGGGGCCGATCACCTACTCGGTGGTCTGACCAAATTAAAAACATAGTAGGACTCGACATTCCGACCGCGATGAGAGAAGCCGAGGACAGAGCAGTGTGGAAGCAACTCGTCGACGTCTCGGTGAAAGCGCTTCAGGATAAGCATGACCTTCAGAAATGAAGAATACGATGAAGAAGTGATCGATCTTGCTAGAAAATTTAAAAAAAATGTAATTTTATCCGCCCATTATTAGCTTAATAGATACCGCAGTAAATACCGCTAAGCAACAGTAAGTCAATACAGCAAGAAAATCAATTGCATACATACATTTTTAAAATACGTGTTTCATATGGTTGCTTAGTGACGAATCTAATATTCGAATTAGTTATCAAAAAATAGTCGATATTCACGTCACAAAATGACAAAATCGCGGAGAGTATTGGATTTCAACGGACAATAACAGAGAATACAGAAGAATCAGACAACAAGATTTAAAACAAAAATATGGTGCATTCTCGCGGTTAAGGCTACGAATCACTTTAAAAAAAACTGAGCAAAGCTCGGTCATGTTCATTATCCGTGAAATAGTAACCGACCGAGTCGTGGTTCGGCCTTCTCGATCGGAATACTTACGCGTAACATAGTAACCGTCATTTTTTTTTTGTTGACGGGGAGGAAATCTTCACAAAGATACCCCGCCTTCTGGGGGGAAGGCGGCGGTTATGTGGGGATCTTACCCACTAAAACCTCCCCGGTGGCCCTTTCCTCGGTGCATGACGAGGGGCTCCGGGATCTCACGTGGAACGCAGCGGAGCCCCTCTGCACTGTGCTCAAGGAGAGCACGTGCCCGGGAGGAGTTTACTCCCTCCCCCCCTGTGCCCTCGAAGTGCAAGGCGACACGGGCCAGCCGATGTCGCCTTCTTCTCGCCACTTTGGTGGACGACGTAGGCCCCACCCTTGTCGCCACTGTCTGCCACCGGCCCGCCTGCGCCATCTCCGAACGGGATCGGCCCTCTCCCGATCCCGTTCTGCGGTCTCCTTCTGGGCCACATAGTAACCGTCTAAGTCGAGGTTACCCCTCACCGGGGGAAACCTTCTGCCGAGTTACTAGTGGTAGAGGTTCAGGCTAAGCGACTTAATAGCTATGCCACCTCACAATTCGGAAAGGTGAGCTTCTCTGGCCAATCTGTGTAGTTCGTCAAAAAAAAGTTCGCTCATTCGCAAAAATGGATAAATTACACAGAAACACTTGTATTATATCCAATGACGGTATCATATTTTACAATTACTAATTAAAACGGTTTGTCGATAACAAAATGAGTCGTCATGTTTTATTTGTCAAAGCCAATTCTCATGCCTGCAGTTGATGACTTGTCTCCGAACTAAACTGACGCTTCTTTAGTGCCGTTCGCCATTTTGTATCTGTGGTACATATCTAACATGGGGTTGAGGTGAGGTTATCATTGTTTTCAGATAGAATAGTATATTGTTAGTATTCACTAGCCACGCGGTGTTACCCGCTATTAAAAAATATTTAAATTATTCTAAAAGATAATTAGCCTAAGTTGCTTATTATTTCATCGGCTATCTGCCAGTGAAAGTACTGTGAAAATCGTTTCAGCTGTCCTAGAGATTAGCCGGGAGAAACAGACAGGCGAAAATAGTATAAAAAGTTATTTTATTTTAAGTTTTATTTATTTTAAGTTATGTCAAGCGGACAACCAAAAGAAATGAGGTGTAGAATTTTGTATACATCATGTTTAACTTTCTTAACCACCTCTTTATTTTGTTCACCAGTGTATAAAAAATTAACACATATGCAATTTCCCATTTCGTTATTTATACATTTAAAATTAATACAACATTGCGATATATTATATCGAAAAATATGTCGATATAATTTTGCATGAACATCCCTAATCCGGACTCAATTTATTCGCTCCATTCCGTCGTTGAGGGTGTCGCTTCTTTGTCGCTTGTCCTAATAAAGGTTATTTTCATAGGCAAAAAGCTCTCCTGATTGCTGTTCTGGCAATACTGGTAACCTTGCCAGCAGGCCTGGTATCTGGTCAGTGGGATAAACCAGCAGCAGATGAAGATGATGATGGTGGTGATCTTGACCTGACCGAAACCGACACGTCTAGTAAGTTTCTATCTCTGGCAGGGAAATGAAAATTATTTTTTTACTCGTGGCTCGAAAGTGGATGTTGTGTGCCGTATGCTCGGTAGAGGACATAACAGATCATCTGTAGTTCTGGGCTCTCAAGAATAAGACTACGGTATCCCCTGCCTGTCGTAGAAGGCGACTAAAAGGGGCCTCGGGTTTACTGGCTGACAAGGGTGGGGGCCCGCCCTCCCCGTTAACAAAAAAAAAGTATTTTATGGGAACACCCCACCCCCTTGATAAGATTAGGAGCGTTGCTGGAGTTTCTTCAGCCACTTGTTCTCCCAGCGCTAACGCTTCCCGAAGTGGCATATAAGTTAGTTTAGCTTAGATTGTCCCTCGGATCCTCTCGGGCGCCCTCGGATCGGACTGCTAACGCGTATTAATGGTAACCGTCCAAGCCGAGGTTACCCCTCACCAGGGGGACCCTTGTATCAGGTTACCACTTAATAGAGGTTCAGGCTAAGCGACCTAAGAGCTATGCCACCTCTCAATCCGGTGAAGCAGTAAACGCCAGCTTCTCTGTGCCAACTGTGTTAGTTCGTCAAAAAAAAATAGAATATATATTTTTTTTATTACAAATACAGTTTTACAATAAAGGAAATATACGAGTACATATAACTTAACGCTATATAAACCGCAGTGGTTTGTCACTAGCGCCAAAGTATCCGTCTTGCGTTCCTGTAACTGTTTAATATACGCTTAATGTTTTTGTGAGTTATACATCTGGGGGCAGTTTATTTGGTTAATTAAACGACAGATACATTTGTGCACTTGACATTCCATGGTATTCGTAGCATTCGCCATCAGCACCACATCTCGAATGCATTTATTATATGTCTTTCCCTGTCAAATTTAGAGGCAAGCCCTAATTGCACGATTGGGGACCACACTGGGGTGTGCGTGGAAATAAGCCAATGTGTCAATGCCACTACGTCTGATGAGGATGATGGCGCTGGAATAATAAATCAGAGGTAAGTTGAATCTAATAATTTCTGTTTTGTAGAAAAAATCGAGTGTACTTTGAGACCACACGAGTGTAGTAAAAATTCTTAATCTACATTTATATGTATGTATATACACAAAATCTATACATATAACTAAATTGGAATGTCTGTTGCGTATGCATATTTATGTACATTACATTTTTATTGCAATTTTATACAAATTTTCTTCTACATTTCTCTACATTTTCCTTTATCTTACTTTACTCTACATTTCAATTTTTCTATCTCTTATTCCAGGTTTAGTTTTAACAATTTTCTACTTTACTCTAGTCCTATTTCACTTTTTTACAGGCTTTCTATTATTATTTATTCTATATTCTATTTTTTAATTTCTTGTTTTACATCGTTCTATTTTTAGTTACAATTCCACATTTTTATTTTCAATTTTTTGAGCTCGCAACACAATCTGCTACTGCAGTATGCGTTGGGAGCTCCCTGATTGCAATAGCTCCTGCTCGCCACTTTTTTGCAGTATTCCAGGAATTTTGTCGAGGTACTAGCGATAAAGTTTCAGGCTAAGCGACCTAAGAACTATGCCACCTCTCATTCTGTCTTCACTAACTTATATCTTCCTCTCAACTTCCCTTCGTCTCGCCCGATCACATACGTGCGTAAACTTCGTCTTGGCTGACGCTTGAGGGATTAGCCTCGACGTAAAAATAGTTATTCCAAAAAAAATCCGTCTTAAACGATACCCGCGACCAGGGGAGCAGTCGCCCCCTGCGCTGATTACCCGGGTAATGGGGTCGATACCCTGAGGCCCGTACCTGCGAGGTTCCCTTGAACCTTGTAGACCCGTGATGATGACGATGTGCTTAAAGAAGTGTTAGTTAATAGAACTATAGGCTTAGCGACCTAAGAGCTATGCCAGCTCTCAATCCGGTGAAGCAGTAAAGGCCAGCATCTCTGGCCAGCTGTGTTAGTTCGTCCAAAAAAAAAGTCGAAACCCTGAGGCCCGTACCTGCGAGGTTCCCTTGAACCTTGTAGACCCGTGATGATGACGATGTGCTTAAAGAAGTGTTAGTTAATAGAACTATAGGCTTAGCGACCTAAGAGCTATGCCAGCTCTCAATCCGGTGAAGCAGTAAAGGCCAGCATCTCGGCCAGCTGTGTTAGTTCGTCCAAAAAAAAAGTTAGTTCAAAGAAAGCTCCTTCAATGTGAATTTCAAATTTTTTCTTTTGTTTCAGACAATTAGGCACTTGTCCAGGAAAACAAAAATGCTGCTTGAAAGAACACATAGTCAACACGACGCTCAATGCCAGGTCCAAAGGAGGGGAGTGTGGTTATAGCAACCGCGGGGCAAGCAGTATTCCTAGGTCTGATGTTGACGATGACAACGAAGTGAAAGCGTTATTTGGAGAATTCCCCTGGATGGTTGCGTTACTCAAGTAAGTCCCTCAAACACTACATTTATATATTTTTACTCAAACATTTTTAAAACCTTGAACTACAGGTGCCACAAAAATCGTACTCCTTACAATGATATATTAAGGGAACACAAAATGTTACCCTTGAAATCAAGGCGCATGCTTCTTCAAACCATGTTTCTACATGGATTGTGTAACAATACATTTGACTGTTCTTATTTAGTAAATAATTTATGTTACGTTGTACCCAGAACAGTTTATCGGCGAGAGGTTAGGGCATATAATTTGTTTTCTTTAAACTCGTGTCGCTCCAATGCTGGTGTGCGTTCACCTCTCCGTCGTGTGGTGGATATATACAATAAATTCTTCGCAGATGTTGATTTGTTCTCATTGCCTACTTCTAAATTTAGAAAATGTATTAAAGACAGCTTATTTAGTTAATTTAGTTAATAATTATTTATTAGTTCATTTATTTCCGTATTCTTCTTCTTAGTTTAAATTTTGTTTTTGTTTTTTAAGTGTTGCATGTTAAAATAATAATAATAATAATTTGCGGTTAATGTTGTTGGTAGTGCAGTTACATATCTTATTTCTATTATGTCTTTTATAATGTCAATTGTGCTATTGTTTATTGTCCCAAATAAAGAGAAAACCGGGGAACCTGGCGTCGCGACCGACATGGGCCGTTGGACCGGCGCCCCCCTCGGAGAGGGTTCTCACAGGGAACGGCGGCGCGTTTGTATTCGACGCGCCGCATTGTAGTAATTGTCTCAGGGGGGGTGCTTCTCACCCCTCCTAGGTAGGGCCCGGAGTACGGGCACGGCCGGGGGTTGCGGAAGAACTGTGGGATGTTATCCCGTGACCCCCACATACATGGTCGTATGGGGGAATACCGTGTGAAGATTTTTAGTCGGTTGGAGCCCGACACTACCGCCGTCGCCGGCCCTTATGGCTTCGGGGTGTGCATCCGCATTTTGTTACACACGTACAAAAAAAAAAAAGAGAAAAAACATTCATATCTATATATATATATATATATATATATATATAAAAGCTGTGCCACCTCTCAATTCGGTGACCAACTGTATTTGTACGTAAAAAAAAATGTTCAATATAGGCTCTGAAACGGCGACACCGATTTCAATGAATCTTCAGATTGACCTGGCGAGTAATCCTGTAAAGTTTGGTGACGATCGGAGCACTCCTCTTTTTGAACTGTCGAATACAGCTTTTATTTACTATGATGATATTCTATTGTTTCATAATCCAAATTTGTGTTGACAAATGCGTTGTGTATATTTATGTCATTATGAACCATATTGAAGTACAATGGAGTATATTGAAGTATAATAAATCCCTAAATGATAAGAATGATATTGTATTTACTGATATGTACATGGGTGTTGGTAATGATCTTCACCCGCTCGAGAAGAGAATGAATATGGAGAGAAATGAATAATTGAATATATTGTGAGAGTTGAATTAATCGTCCCGAAGTGGCATATAAATTAGTTTAGCTTAGATTGTCCCAATAGATTTTTGTTAATAAAATAGCTACCGACCGAGTCGTGGTTCGGCCCTCTCGGGCGCCCTCGGATCGGACTGCTAACGCGTAATAATGGTAACAACCCTTGTGTCGAGTTACCACCTAATAGAGGTTCAGACTAAGCGATCTAAGAGCTGTGCCACCTCTCAAATCCGGTGAAGCAGTAAAGGCCAGCTTCTCTGTGCCAACTGTGTTAGTCAGTCAAAAAAAGAGTTGAATTAATTATTTAATGATGTAAGTTTATTGTTACAGCCCTGTAGTTCTGGGCTCTCAAGAATAAGACTACGGTATCCCCTGCCTGTCGTAGAAGGCGACTAAAAGGGGCCTCGGGTTCATTGGGCGACAAGGGTGGACCTGGGAAGAAGGCGACATCGGCTGGCCCGTGTCGCCTTGCACTGCGAGGGCAAAGGAAGTGCTCTCTATGAGCACAGTGCAGAGGGGCTCCGGTGCGTTCCACTGGAGATCCCGGAGCCCCTCACCATGCACCGAGGAAGGGCCACCGGGGAGGTTTTAGTGGGTAAAAACCCCACATAACCGCCGCCTTCCCCCCCAGAAGGTGGGGTATCTTTCTCAAGATTTCCTCCTCGTTAACAAAAAAAAAAGTTTGTTGTTTAAATAAAATAAAATCTAGGCTAGGTACGCTAGTAAGTGTTTAATAATGTGTTTTTTGTGTCCAGCTACAGTGGAACCACACATAAGACTTTGAATGAACTATACATAGGGGGAGGATCCTTGATTCATACATCAGTGGTGATCACAGTGGCGCATAAAGTAAATGGACTTGGATCTAGAGACGTATGTATGAACCATTTCAAATTTATATAGATCTTAATTACACCAAAGTATATGTACACGAGAGCCGTGGTAGCTCAGTGTCCGGGCGGTTGGACCAAGTTGCATTGTACGCTAGCAACCCGAGTTCGATCCCCGGTGCCGGTACCAATAAATTTGCTGTTGCAATTTTATGTGCTGATTTACCACGCGCTCGGCGGTGAAAACATCGTGAGGAAACCTACATGTCTTGGAAAAATTTTCTAAGACATGTGAAGTCTATCAATCCGCACTAGCTGTGCGTGGTGAACTATGCCCTTATACTCTCTTTACAGAGGAGGCCTGTGCCCAGCAGTGGGACATATATATTATATATCTAAAGGCTGTAACTTCTTCTAACTTCATGTGTACAAAGGCGAACTTAATACTATTTAGCATGCTGCAACAAGCTAACCTTTTGTGGTTGTGGCTATGGGCAGTGCCGCTAAAAATAGCTTTTTAAAAAAATATTATATAGATAAATAAATTTTCATTTACATATACATTCATAGATACTTCAATATAAATATAATTATATACATATATATGGAATACATAAACGACAATATATGTACCAGTTTGTAATCTTTCATTGTTTACGTAGGAGGTATTCAGATACACGCGGTTTAAAGTTGTAATATATAGCCAATTGTAATTTGAACAATATATCTTTCTTATTGGCCGGCGAATACTCTGATATTTTGACACCGGTGATCATTAAGCTATACATCCTTTATTAAATCTATATATGGTTGTCAAATATCTCCCTTTCGCCTTTTTGTCTTTTGAATTTCGCGGCTATGTACAAAACGCTACAGAGCTCGTATCTAGCAATACTATACATAATTTGAAAGGTCTTGACATAACCTACAAAACGACGCTATGCATAATTAGTTTGGATATTGCGTTCAACAGTTATAGACGTGTAAACATGAAGTTCACTAACGCCGAAATTCGCGGCTTGGCCACTGTTTGGGACGATTCACCGGCCTTCGACCACGACCGTTTTCGCTTGATATTGTCGTATGTAATCCATTTTTCGTCGCCAGTCACCATCCGCTTCAAGAATGGGTCGAGTTCGTTCCGTTTCAGCAGCATATCGCAGGCGTTGATTCGGTCCAGGTTTTTTTGCGTCAAATCATGCGGCACCCAAACATCAAGCTTTTTTTTGTATCCTGTATTCATCGTTCATACGTGAGACAATTATTTATTCTAAATACAGTTTTACTAAAGCATCGTCAGATTCCATGTGTTCATTTGGATAAACGTCGTAACGGTAATGTGGACCGCCAATAGATTTAACTACTACCTGGGGCCATACCTTTGTAATAAAGTTAACTTTTATGTGCCTTTTCATAGTTTGTCTCAATATAAGTGTAAAAAGTTACTTTACTCGTTTCTCCATAATTTCACCTACGATGAGACTGAAAAGTTTCGTCATAGTATAAAATAAATTATCCTCACGCTCATGTACCCACTCGCACATACACTCTCACATGCACCCACGCACACTATTCCTTGCACAATCACACGACTACCACATAAGTTATATAACAAACTTTAGTTCATAATAAACTCGGAGTTAGGTACAACATCTCCCTAATACAGGCTATGTATTAGTCTAGCAGGGAGATGTGTGCCGAAGGACGAAAACGAAGTAAGAAAATGTTTATGGAATATGATAACATATATAATATGTATCTAATATTTTTGTGTATGTGCATGTCGGTATATAAAATGTGTGTGTGTATAAAAAGTAAATAAATAAATATTTCATTTCATATTTCATACTTAATAAAAGCTGTATTTGACAGTTCAAAAATAGGAGTGCTCCGATCGTCACCGAACTTTACTAGATTACTCGCCAGGTCAATCTGAAGATTTCCTGAAAGTTCCATTGATATCGGTCGAGCCGTTTCGGAGCATATACGGAACAAACCCACACACTTCCTCTTTTATATATGTAGATATATATTTTCGCAGATAAAAATACGTGCTGGGGAATGGGATATGAAAAGTACATACGAAGAGAATGACTACCAGGACAGGAATGTTGCCAAAATTATAGTGCATCAACGATATAAACGGAGTAAGCTTGCATATTTTTATCGCGTATTACTAAATGGCAACACTGACAAATCGTTTTTTTTTTACCAACTAACACAGTAGGCCAGAGAAGCTGGCCTTTACTGCTTCACCGGATTGAGAGGTGGCATAGCTCTTAGGTCGCTTAGCCTGAACCTCTTATTAAATAAGTATTTTAGATGAAGTTTTTATCATCATAAATCATCATTAAGTGATCATGATCAGCCTCGAAGTCAAGTCGGGACTTCTACAAGTAATCCAGGGAGGGTCTATCCGCTGCTTTCAATTGCTGCGTTCCCCAATGCCTTCCGAGCCGTGGTAGCTCAGCGGTCGCCTCAAGTACGCTAGCAACCCAAGTTCGATCCCCGGTGGCAATGAAAGTCTGTTGCAATTTAAAGTGGTAATTTACAACGCGCTTGGCGGTGAAGGAAAACAGCGTGAGAAAACCTGCATGTGTTAGAAAATATGATTCGATTTGAAGTCAGTTTTTGCTGGCAAATATCCTTGTCCTCAGAACCCCTTTACAACGACGTCGCTCTGTTAATATTGGAGACTCCAGTCCAGTTGGAGGATGCCCCGCACATAGGTCTGGCGTGTCTCGGGAGACACATGCCAGCCCCTGGTACTAATTGCTTCAGCATGGGCTGGGGGGTAGAAAACTTCAAAGACATGAGTGGCACCGCGTCGATATTAAAGAAGGTAAGCTCGTAGAAGGTAGGCTCTCTAGCGTGGTCACCAACAGGATTGCCTCCACCGGCTTCTGTCTAGCGCGTCTCTTCTCTAGGTTCATATCCAACTCGAAGGACCAATGAAAGGGTCACACTATTCTTAGCAAAATCACACGAATACCACAAAAGCTATATAACAAACTTTAGTTCATAAACTCGGAGTTAGGTACAACATCTCCCTAATACAGTCTATGTATTAGTCTAGCAGGGAGATGTGTACCGAAGGACGAAAACTAAGTAAGAAAATGTCTAAAGAATTTGTTATATAATATAATATATAGTATAATAACATTTGATAATATGTATCCAATATTTTTGTGTATGTGCATGTCGGTAATATAGACATAGACATTTATTTATTGGCATCACAATACAAAAACACATCACAGACTGAATATAATAATAATAATAATATAATATAAGACACATTAAAAAATAATGAAAAATAGACAAAACATAGTTAAAGTTACACGGACAAATAATACAAAACATATGATGCCAATATCGGACACCGTCTCAGCATATGCTGTCACAAGGATGCGACAGCGCTGATTTTCAGCGGTGCCCGGGACTACCTAAAGACGTGCGCGAGCAATACTACTTTTATATGGAATTTATACAGACAGTAAGAGTAAATTAAATATGATACATGAATAAAACAGTTATGAGATTAAAATATATTTTATACAATAAAATAATAGATGAAAAAAATATATAAATATTGTTCTATCTTTAGCGTATAGAACGGTGTAAATCAAAGCCCAAAATTCTTTAAAATAAGTATATTGTCAAAACGATGTTAATAGTATCGCGGTAGTTTGGCAAGTGACTCAGTATCGGCATTGTACCGGTATAGCACTTGTTACACGACATAACGCCTACAATAATTAAATGTTGATCGGCGCGCGCGGTGCGGAATTGCATTCCTGTTCCGGCAGGAGCCTGAACATCCTCCCGGCCGTTGAAAGATTCCTTTCAACCTCGAAGATCCTCGGCCGTCGGTAGTTTGCACAGCCGTACCAGGGACCGTCGAACACAGCCTTTGGTAGTGGAGATGTCTGCAACTCTGGCTATCCCGTCGGATCCTGTTATGAGACGAAGCACCCTGCCAAGTTTCCACGACAGTGGCGGAGCGCTGTCATCTATCAAGAGCACCATATCTCCTATGCTAAGCTTAGATGTATTGCTCTTCCATTTTGTTCTTTGTTGCAACTCCGACAAATATTCTTGTTGCCACCGTTGCCAGAAATGTTGCTGCATTTTTTCTATTCGATTATAACGTTGCAGTTGGCTTTCCTTGACTTCGCCTAAGTACTGCGATGGCGGAGCAGTTAATGGTCTTCCTATAAGAAAGTGTCCGGGAGTGAGGGAGAGAAGGTCGTTGGGACAGGAGGACAATGGACACAAGGGACGACTATTCAAAATTGCCTCCACTTGCGCAAACAAAGTAGCAAGTTCCTCAAACGTGAGATGGCAATTGCCAATGACACGTTTTATATGAAATTTTGCCGATTTAACGCCGGCCTCCCAGAGCCCACCAAAATGAGGAGAATAAGCCGGACTGAACCTAAACTCAATTGCATTTTGACTAGCAAAGTCAAATAGAGGTTCTCGATTTTGTTTTATGAATGATCCGAATTCCCTTGCTGTGGCTGCAAAGTTGGTCCCATTATCACAGAAGATCTCCATTGGCTTGCCTCGACGCGCTATAAAACGTCGGAGAGTCATTATGAATGCATCCTTTGTTAAATCACTTACGGCTTCGAGATGCATACATTTATAACGCAAGCAGACAAACAAACATAAATAACATTTAATAAGGCGACTGCCACGGCCCTTGCGATTCACGATAGTGAAAGGTCCCGCGAAATCTAAACCCACTGATAAAAACGGATGTCCTGGGGTAATGCGCTGGACTGGCAAATTGCCCATTTTAGGTTGCAACCTATCTCCTCGTACGCGTCTACATCTAACGCAGTTATTGACTACGCGCCTTGCGAGGTGACGACCGTTTACTGGCCACACTGTTTCCCGGATCATTGCAAATAGAAGTTGTGGACCAGCGTGCATGTTTTTAATGTGCTCCCTTTCAAAATGTAATTTTGTCAACCGATGTGAGGCATGAAGAAGGATAGGATGCTTCTTCTCATATGAATAATAATCTGCTGCGTCTAACCGACCTCCAACACGCATCAATTTATTGTCCAAAAATGGAGACAAACACAGGATTTTACTTTTACTATTTAAAGATTTATTTTTCGCTAACAGATGATATTCAGTTGAAAAGGATTGAGTTTGAGCGATAATGCAAAATCTACCTTCCTCGTCTCTCGTTGTGTGAGTGAGAAAGTGTCTTTGTGTATTCTATACTCTCGTTCTGCGATGCAGAGATTCTAGCATGATTACAGTGTATCCTTTTGCCAGATACATCTGAAGAGATAGGGCCGGATACTATCCAACCTAACTGAGAACTTCTCAACTTTGGATTGCTAGGTCCTAGGGAACGCTGCTCGTTACCTAGAATGTCCCAAAAGAGATCTGCTCCTATTAGCATATCGATAGGGGCTGGCTGATAGAACATTGGATCAGCTAATAAAATGTTTTTTGGTAGTTTTAATGAATTTATGTCAACCAGCGTCTTTGGCAACCGACCGGTGAGCTCGTCTAACACGAAACACGATAACATCGCATTAAACTTACTATTTGTAGATTTAACTTGAACGTCACAACTTTCGATTATATTTTTTGAAGATGTGTTCCCTATGCCAATGACCTTTAGTGTGTCAATGTGGCGGGACTTTAATGATAACCTGGTCTTTAGGGACTCAGTGATGAAAGACGATTGGCTGCCGCAATCTAAAAGAGCTCGAATGTTGACCTTTTGATGATCAACTGGATTCGATACCTCAATAATAGCTGTCGATAATAAAACTTGATTCGCACTATGATTAGAGTAGTTGACAACTAACTCTTCTGGCTCATCAATAACGGCGAGGTGGTTCGAAGGTGAAGATGGACGGTTGAGTAAGCTGTTGTGGCGTTCGGTGCAGCCGTGCGCGCGACAGGGCCCCATGCGACAATCACTTGCAGAATGACCTTGCCTCAGGCAATTAATGCATAATTTATATTTCGTCACTTCCATCATTCGCTCTTCAATACCCTTTGCCCTAAAAGTAGGACAATTATAAATTCTATGACGCTCATTGCAAATAATACACATGAATGTATTTGACTTCTTATTATAATGATTGCTAGTACTTGCAAACGACTTCACGACGTTGTTTTGATACTGGTTCTGCCTTCGGTGATAATTACTGTTAGGAACTGAGCGAGTAGAACCAGTTGGCACTTTAGACAGGCCAACAACATCGGATCGATTATTACGATTCAAAGACTCGAGCACATCAGCACGGTCTATCATAAATTTATAAAATTGTTCTAGGGTAGGTACGTCACCGTCTAAATTGTTGCGGTATTCCTCCCATTTTAACAATGTGTTGCTATCTAGCTTACACGAAAACATGAATATTATTAAAACATCCCATTTATCAGTGGGCTGCCCTAGGCTGTTTAAGGCGCGAAGATTTTTGGTCACGTGGTCCACTAAAAATCGCAAAGATCGCTCGGATTCCCGTAGAAGTGGCTTAATATTAAATAATGAAGATAAATGATGATTAATCAATATACGCTTATTATTATATCTATTACAAATCATTTTCCAGGCCTCGGCATAATTATTGTGTGACACTTCTAAATTTGAAATGATTCTTGCTGCGTCGCCTTGTAAATAAGATACGAGGTAATGAAATTTATTGATATCCGAAATACGATCATTCTTATGTATCAAACTTTCAAAGGTATCCCTAAACTCCAGCCAACGGAAATATGCGCCATCAAATTTGGCGATTTGAATTTGAGGTAATTTTAATCCTATTTCTTGGTGGGAATTGGGATCTTCCATACAACATGATGCATTGTGAACCGAATTGCGCCGTTTTTCACATTCCATCCTTTTAGAGAATTTTTCGATAAAACTTTTGCTTTCGCTGTATTCATTATAATATCTTGCTCGATTTTGTCGCGTTCCTCAATTTCAATCGATATACTTGCATGATTTAAAACCTCTATTTCACTTTGCAAATCATCAACCTTAACGGCCAATGCCTCGAATTTGGTGAGTTTTAAAATTAACTCTGTTAATTGATAGTCATTTAATTCCGTGGATATAGCAATGCTACTTAAATAATTTTTAAATTTAGTAATTTGTCCTTTGGCGGACACCCGTCTTGTAATTAAATCTCGCAAACGTAATTTGTCAATTTCTTCTGACATGTTAACAGTTAAAAGACAATTAAGCTGACACTAAATTCAATTTAATTCCTTTTTTGAAATCGGGTAATTAAAATATAATGGTTTATTTAAATAGCAATGCAATTTGAATCTATAGTTGTACGTAGTAAATTGTAAGATAATGTAATTCTATCGAAATGGCTCACGTTCCTCGTTTTGATGGTAGTGGTACTTGCCGCTCGAGGAAACCTTTCTGGCTGCGCACGCACAGCAAACCGCTCCCGGCTGGTGCTCGAGCCGTGCTCGTAATGAATATGTACTTGGAAGCGGCGAAATCGGCGTCCGGCGATGTTAGAATTTGGCCTGGAATAGTCGGCAGAATACTCTAAATATTGTATAAATAAACTATACGGAATAACGGAACCCTAAAAGGAGCTGACTAGTTTACTACGTAAAATAATTTAACCTTTATTTCGAAATTAAAGAAATTTTACAACTAAAACACTTGCAACTAACCTTTTTAGACAATAATAAACAATGATTTAAATGTTCAAAATTTAAATCTAAAAGAAATTACGTTAAATAGTTACGATGTTAATTCCTTTGTTCACTTTATTGCACGTGCGGGTAGGTATGTAAGATGATGCAATTTCTCGCTATTTTACGATTTTACGTAAATTTACGTATAAATTAATTGAAAATTGGTATAGAAACACTTGATTTACACGAATGAAGTACAATTCTGAATAATTATATTATTGGTAATTAGGTTTTATAGGATTTGAATATTTAAGGATGGACACTTATCTTGGCGGACGAACACGTAATTGCTCGATGTGAAACTTTAGCTGCTTCACTGCTCGAATCTTCTTTGTATCTTCTTCATCCACTGCAAGGCATCTTCGATAGAAATTTTGATAAAAATGTTGAAGTTGTAGGTAGCGGCCCGCCGATGTCTCGTCCAGTTTTTGTTAAATTTCTTGATATTTCGCGGATTCTTCTTTAGTTCCCCTCATGGGCCACCATGTTCTATCTTTAGCGTATAGAACGGTGTAAATCAAAGCCCAAAATTCTTGAAAATAAGTATATTGTCAAAACGATGTTAATAGTATCGCGGTAGTTTGGCAAGTGACTCAGTATCGGCATTGTACCGGTATAGCACTTGTTACACGACATAACGCCTACAATAATTAAATGTTGATCGGCGCGCGCGGTGCGGAATTGCATTCCTGTTCCGGCAGGAGCCTGAACAAATATTATTGAGTCAAAAATATACTAAAATAAATAATATGATAATTAAACGTATAAAGTTTATATTATATAATGAAATATTGAAAATATTGGAAACAACAAGCCACCGATATCACGGGGATATTATCTTTTTGTATCTTTAACATCAGGTGTTTTAATTTATTTTTAAATATAATATAAAATGTGTGTGTAAAAAAAAAATATATATATATTTCATATTTCAAATATATTTCATTTCATTTCTATGGGACTTTCACCGGTAGATTGCTGATGTAATGAGTAATTCTACTAACAGGTGAAACTGCCGTTGCTATCGAAAGAAGATTGCGAGAGAATGCAGCGCGCCACACGTTACGGCCCTTTCTACCAACTGCACCCATCTCTGACCTGCGCAGGTGGAGTGGCTAACGTTGACACTTGCAGAAACGATGGAGGTTCGCCACTCGTCTGTTACCTCGATGTAAGTTTCTTATTGGCCCAGCCCTGTAGTTCTGGGCTCTCAAGAATAAGACTACGTTATCCCCTGCCTGTCGTACAAGGCGACTAAAAGGGGCCTCGGGTTCACTGGGTGACAAGGGTGGGGGCCTGCGTCGTCCACCAAAGTGGACCCGCGAAGAAGGCGACATCGGCTGGCCCGTGTCGCCTTTCGCTGTGAGGGCACAGGGGAGGAGGGAGTAACCTCCCCCCGAGACGTGCTCTCCTTGAGCACAGTGCAAAGGGGCTCCGGTGCGTTCCACTGGAGATCCCGGAGCCCCTCGTCATGCACCGAGGAAAGGGCCACCGGGGAGGTTTTAGTGGGTAAGATCCCCACATAACCGCCGCCTTCCCCCCAGAAGGCGGGGTATCTTTGTGAAGATTTCCTCCCCGTCAACAAAAAAAAAAGTTTCTTATTGGCCAGCCCCGCAGTCCTTGGTTTAAAGAATAAGGCTATAATATCCCTGGCCAGTCGTAAAAGGCGACTAAAGCTCCTCGGGTTCACGGGCGAGGGTGGAGGCCCTCGTCGTTCGCTACAGTGGACCTAAAGGCGATACCTGTGGTCGTGTCATATTAGCACTGCGAGGGTGCTGTGGGAAGGAGTAACCTCCCCGGGACTTGCTTCACACAGCGCATAGGAGCTCCGGGATCTCCAGTGGAATGCGGAGCTCACATAACCACGTCTCGCCACCTCAGCCTGCTGGCCGTCATTCGGGTACATTCGTGGAGGGAAGTACCCACCATACCCCGCACCTGTTCCGTCTATCGCATTGGTGATCTACCTCGCGGTTTACTTCCGGAAGGAAGGAATATCCTTAAAATAAAATATTACTTTAAATAAATTACTTTATATGTCATTAAAAAACATAAACTTAAACGAAAAAGTTTACAGTTTTTTTCATTAAATTTTATTTTTAAATAAATTTTAATACTTAGTGTTGCCTCTATGTGCTCTCAATACGGTGTTCATGCGGTTTGGCGAGCTGAGGCGATGTTGGGGAATACTCTCTCATTCGTCTACCAGCGCTTGAACTCTCTAAGGGTGACTTAAGTGATTTAATTGTCTGTCATGGACAATTTATTTCAGTTAGCTTGCATCTTTTTCTTCCGAGATATTCAAACTTTCTTAACCAACCGTTTATATTTGCTCACGAATCTTTTTTTTTTATATATATACTTTCTAAGCAAGCAAGCTTGTCTACGATCCCACTTGATGTTAAGTGGAAATGCAGTCCTGGATGGTAAGGCGCAGTAGCTTAGTAAATGCAAATTGAAGCGTCAATAGCCTAATGGTTTAGGGTACTGTCTGCGAATCGTAAGGTCGTGGGTTCGAATCCACCATTGGACTATTGCTGTATGTCCTAGCACAAGCTTAAGCTTAGATGGAATGGTTAACACGATTGTTAGTAATATTTCTGAAAAAAAAGAAATATTGCCAGCTTTCTTTTAAAAAAAATGCCTATTCACTCTACTCTTGAAAAAGGTCGCCCGTGCGTTAACGTTTAACGTCTAATTTGTTCCACTAATCAACACTTATTTCACATCTAGGAAGAACAGTCACGTTTCGCAGTATACGGTATAGTAGCTTATGGTCTCGTCTGCGGTGCTCAGGACGTTCCCGGCGTTTACGTTAACGTGCCGGCCGTTTACGACTGGGTGGTCGACCAGTTCAGCAAGGAAGGCCTCAACTCCAGTTCCTTCATCTTCAAATAGATCTGTCGATATCGATGTCGATATGGCAACATTGATTGTATAATATGCATTGGTTTATTGAAATAAAGGAATAATTTTACTGTTTAATGCTGATTTATTTTGTACTACAATCCTTACTTAATTTAAGTTTTAAGCTATCAAAATATTGTGTCTTTTCCAGCAATGAAAAGTTCCTTTCGTCACCAAAATACCGAGCAAAGCTCGTCTACCTATACATACATAAATATATACATAGCAAGTTTAAATCTTATATATATATAGCATATACGGATCAAAATTTTATATATATGTATATATATATATATATATATATATATATGTGTGTGTGTTTGATCCGTATATGCTCCGAAACGACTGGACCGATTTCAATGAAACTTTCAGGGAATCTTCGGATTGACCTGTCGAGTAATCGTGTTAAGTTTGGTGACGATCAGAGCACTCCTCTTTTTGAACTGTCAAATACAGCTTTTATTTACTATGATGATATTCTATTGTTTTATAACACAAATTTGTATTGACACATGCGTTGTGTATGTTTATGTCATTGTGAACCATATTGAAGTACAAATATATTAAAGATAATAATTAAGGATTTTGAAGTATTCAAGGTAAGTTATAGCTCCGCCAATGTATCCGTTTACTGATGCTGCTGATATGTACATGGGTGTAGGTAATGATCTTCACCCGCTCGAGAAGAGATTGAATACAGAGAGAAATTAATAATTTAATATATTGTGAGATTTAAATTAAATATTTAATGATGTAAGTTTATTGTCTAAATAAGTTAAAACAAAATCAAGCCCGGCGAAGCGGGTACGCTAGAATATTAGAAAAAAATCTCGTGTCACAATTGTGAGAAGCGGCTACTGTTCATTTTTCATATCCCTTAGTGGTCCAATCCAAAAATATTGATCCAAAAAGGATCAATTTTTTATTTCTTATGTTTTATATAATGACGCATTAAAAATATATTTATTAATTAAATAGCTACCGACCAAGTCGTGGTTCGACCCTCTTGGGCGACCAAGTCGTGGTTCGACCCTCTTGGGCGCCCTCAGGAATGCTTACGTAACATAGTAAATGTCCGAGCCTGTACCCTCGGCTCTTAGCTCGCTCAACAGTCCTCCCGGTGAGGGGTCTATGTCACCTCTCAATCCGGTGAAACAATCAAAGTCATCTTCCCTGTGTAATCTAAAGTTGGTCCAAAAGAAAGGATAGTTCAGGTAATGCAAAGAGGTTTTGCGCAGACAATTAATTCAATCGGCCGTGGTGGATGAGGGTGCAGTGTGAGTATTTTGCGCGGTACGCTCTCCGTGCGCAATACCATGCGGTGAGTGCGCAAGTAATGCGCGCAAAGTGAACGCCTCCTGGCGCAGTGCTGCGATGTGGGCGCGCAGTGATGCGTTCTCCTGCTCCAGGAAGCACGCCCGCCACGCGATCTGGTGACATGGAACTGTCTTAGAGACTCCGATGAGCTCATCTGAGATGAGCATTGTGGAGAGTATGCTCAGGAACTGCACTGCACACCCCATGGTTCACGATCGGACTTCAAGACTACTGAATTTCATCCTTTTGTTATACCATGCTTTGTCTTTCATTATTACGGCAAAGGTCTGGAATAGTTTACCCTTTTTTTTTTGTTGACAGTTTGTTGACCCCCCTGTGGCCCTTCCTCGGTCCATGGTGAGGGGCTCCGAGATCTCCAGTGAAACTCACAGTAGACCTTCTGCACTGTGCTGTCGGAGAGCACGTCCCGGGGGGGAAGTTAATCCCTTCCCTCCTGTGCCTCGCAGTGCAAGGCGACACGGGCCAGCCGATGCCGCCTTCTCCCCAGGTCCACTTCGGCGGAAGACTCTTGGCACCCAGTGAAGCCAAGGCCCCTTTTAGTCGCCTTCTACGACAGTGGGGGCCTTTGTCGTCCGCCGAAATCGACCCAAGAGGAAAAAAGGAATAAACCCTCTCTTTCGTTCCACTGCCAGTAATTTCATTGCAGCATCCTTGTACCTGATCTTCTCTAATCCGTCTCGCGTCTCTCGACTTCTTGGCGGCCTGGTTGTTGCGTCGTCTCCGCTCGAAGTACTTCTCATCTTTCATCTCTATGGGTATCGGTCTTTTCTCTCCCCTCCTCCTGGCTTCGCCGTCTCCGGAACCGCTCGCTGGCGATAGTACTGCTGGTGATGGGAAATTACAAAGTTTTTATACGTTATTTATATATATAGTGCCGGGACGACCCAGCTTTACTCGGCAATTATTTTTTTTGGAAATTAAATTCAGATACAAATTACATAGTGATAGACAACATTTTTCGATCTTACCGACACGATACTTCTTTCTCTTCTTCTTCTTTCTTTCTTTTTGTTCTATTTCTTTTTTATTTATAATTTAGTTTAATTTGAACTTTTTGTGTTTCTTTTTTTTTGTTAGAATTTAATATTGTCACTCGCCATTCATACATTTCATGCAGTCTTCACCTGTGACTGCGATGCCATTAACCTTACAACCTTTTCAAAGTTTTTGTATATTGTATGTTAAAAATGCACATTGTGTTTGTCGTCAATAAATAAATAAGATACATTTTACAAACAAGTACAGTCACAGACATTTTATTTACTGCCATCATGATATACAAACACATTACAGATAAAATATATGAAAACACATTAAAAAAAATACAAAACACAATTAAAGGAAGAAGGAAAGGACAAATATGATATGACACCAACATTGGACACCGGCTCAGGATGCGCTTTCACAAGGCTGCATCACAGCGCTGATTTTCACTTGCCCAGGACTACCCAATGTTGTGTTCAATAATACCTTTGTTGTCACACATACAAAGCCTAATAATAATTATATAAAACTATAAAAATATAAGTGAACAATTAATTTTCTTAGTTACCTCAAACCAAACTGTAGTTCATGTCATTGGCTTAGTAATATTTAACAACGCCATCTACCGACAAAAGCTTTAGTGCTGCTGTGTCGTAAAGCTGTCAGATGGGTTAGACGTATAAAAATGGTAGTATTACTCGCCAATAGATGTCAGAAACAATCATTTCGGTATTATCATGAAAAAAATCGACTCAATTTCAGAGATTATACAACAGAAATATATACAAGAAGTAAGGTAAATATGTGTAAACAAGTATATTCATGGTAATATGAATTTCCAAAGAGAAAGTTGGCGGTAGAACTGGTGTAACAAAAACTGACCTCGAATAATGATATAGGTACATAAATCTAATAACTATTTATGCATATTTTAAATTTTTTTATGCGTATGTTGTATTAACATGGCGACCAACGAATTCCGATACGTTAGGAACGGTGATCCGTCACCGGACACATTCGCTTGTCACCTGTCGAGACTTTTTTTTTTAATGACGAACTACACAGATTGGCCAGAGAGGCTGGCCTTGACTGCTTCACCGGATTGAGAGGTGGCACCGCTCTTAGGTCGCTTAGCCTGAACCTCTATTGCTAGTAAACACAAGGGTCCCCGGTTAGGGGCACATTTTCATTTTGAACCTAAAAATATTATATATAGGTTATCAAGATCGAAACTTAGATAGTCTTAAGCACCGGCGCAAGGTGTTTTACACGTTACACGAGTTAAGTCCCCCATCCCCATTCTACCTTCGGACGTTCAGACATTTAGCGGGTCTCCACTCTATGTGTTATGGTGGTATGTACCGCGTCCGGACGAAGCGATTTGAGTCATTGTTCATCGTGCGTACAGAAAAGGAGTGGAACAAGTTGCCGGCGTCAGTCTTTCCGTCCAAGTACGACGTGGAAGCCTTCTAGAGTGAATAGGCACTTACTAAACTAGCGCGTACCATCTCAACACTTAACATCATATGGGATCGTGTTCAAGCACTAGTTTATAACCCATAAAAAATATTAGACTGTGACTGTGTCCTTGTAAACACAGTGTTGCCGCTGAGAACAGCGCTGTCGCATCCTTGCTGTCAGCACATACTGAGACGGTGTCCAATGTTGACATCATATCCTATTTGTCTGTTCCTTCCTTGTGTATTGTGTTTTTTTTGCTATATTTTATATAATGCCAATACATAAAATTTCTATGTCTCTATGTCTAAATATATATGTCGAAGCGTCAATAGGGTACGGTCTGCGAATCGTAAGGTCGTGGGTTCGAATCCACCATTGGACTATTGCCGTATGTCCTAGCACAAGCTTAAGCTTAGTTGGAATGGTTAACAAGATTGTTAGTAATATTTCTGAAAAAAAAAGAAATATTGCTAGCTTTCTTTTAAAAAAAAATAGATTTGATTTCAAAGCGGTGTTTGTTTTTAATTTTATCTTAAAATATGTTTTAAATAATGTGCAATTTTTTTATAATACAAACACATACGTGGCGCAGCCCTAACTGGCAGGTGTTGGCAGTAGGGTAGACAGGGAGGCTGTGGCAGGGAAGCCAGCAGGGGAACCACTCCATGGACATCTGGACACAAGACAGAGCGGTGGTGGCCTTGATCTGGAACAAAAGTTTTTATTTATAATGTAAAGTTAGTATTATTAGTAAGATTTAATTTATTAAGCGTCAATAGCCTAATGGTTTAGGGTACGGTCTGTAAATCGTAAGGTCGTAGCTTCGAATCCACCATTCGACTATTGACTTGAACCATCTCATAGCACAAGCTTAAGCTTAGAATGGTTAACCAGAATGTTAGTAATATTTATAAAAAAAAATGTTGCCAGCTTTGCTTTACCTCCTGTCTGTCTCCCCTGTCCTACACGATTGTCTGGAAAAGATCGCTAAAAGGGATGAGGCATTGCCCACTTTTAGGTATAGTTTATTTTTATTTTTATGGGACTTTTGCCCGTTTGGGCATGTCAGCCCCATCATACCCTAACCTGCGCACACACACATTGGTCGCATGAAGCGAGAAAGAAAGTCACAATTTTGCTTTGGTTTCAGTTTTTAATGTAATTGATTGATGTGAGCAATAAAGCATCTAACTATCTGTGTCATAGCAATCGGTTTTCGTGTATTTAGACCTCTGAGAAAGATAACGCATATGAGCAAGATAACCCAAGGGATTCCCAAGATGCAAATTTCGACATTGGATGTCCCTGATTTGAAACGTCACGCATATGTGGGTTTTTTGTTCGGTAGTTATTTCTGCCACTTTTTTCCCAGCGCCACAACTTCCCTGAGTGGTATTTAAAGTTAGTTTCCATTTTAACAACTTTATAGTCTTTCGACAAAGGCTACAAAGCGAGTCGTAGTTTCTAATCTATAATCTAATGATGTTATCGCTGCTAGTCGATTGCTATCGACTTTTACAGCTTCATCTGTTACTGCGCTCGCGAAAACCTGAGTTCGCGAGATAGATAAATAACTAATTGACGACTGCCATGTCGCCGAAAATTTCTTCTTATCGCTGGATGTTGTCTACTTGATAGTCGTAGGGACGGACCTCTCCTGCGCATATCGTCAACTGTTTCGTTTGCTATGGGCGGTGAGAACCGCCCTGAAACGCGGGTGTCGTATGGTGTGCGCGTTATGTGGTCGTATTGAGCCGAGCTCGAAGGCGAGGCCGTCAGGGGTGACGTTGTTTGTTAGTGCTTGCTGTAGTACGTGGCGAGGCCTCCGTCTGCGTTTAGTGGCGTTTGGGTCTGGTGTGTATTTGACGGTGTTTACCACCAGGTGGTCGGAGTGCTGTTCAGCACATTCGAAGTGATGTTGGACCGTTTTTGGAGGAACTCTGGGATAGTTTCTAATGCGAATACGATTACAGTAACCTTCCAAGCCGAGTTCCAAGTCAGGAGGATGTATCTAGTTACTATAGATAGACAGATAGATAAATCCTTTATTGCACCAAAGTATATGTACAAAGGCGAACTTAATGCTATTTAGCATTTTCTTCCAGCTAACCTTCAGTGGTTAAGAGCAGGCTAAGGGTAGTGCCGCTAAAATAGCGTTTTAAAACTATTATATACATATACATACATAGATACTTCAATATAAATCTAATAATATACATATAAATGGAATACATAAACGACAATATAATAACCGGTTTGTATTCTTTCACTGTTTGAGCAGAAAGTATTCAGATACACGCGATTTAAAGACATTAGTTGACGAAGCCTCCCTAATCTCAATCGGCAAACTATTCCATAGTTTTATAGCTGTGTAGGCAAAAGAATTGCTTTAAAAGTTCGTGTGACATTCGGAGAACTTTAGAAATTGGTTATAAGTAGACGAAGTAGTTTAGAGGACATCTTCAAGCTATTAGATTGGTCCGAAAAAGGTATAAACATTAACGGTGAACGTTTGTCTCACCTTCGCTTTGCTGACGATATCGTTATACTTGGAGAAAGTCTCGAAGAAGTACAAGCTATGACAGAGGAGCTTTGCGCTGTGTCCACAAACGGCCTAAAGATGAACATGGAGAAAACTAAACTAATACCATCTGCGCAAACCATATTGCTATAAACGGCCAGAAACTGGATATAGTAGATGAATATATTTACCTCGGACAGTGTTTGAGTCTAGACGGGAGTGGCCAAGCTCGTGAAATAAAGCGTCGCATCCAACTGGGATGGGGCGCTTTTGGAAAACTAGTAGATGTATTCAAGGGACAGATACCTATCAGCCTTGAGCGTCGTGTCTTCGAACAGTGTATTCTTACCACTATGGTATATGGGGCCGAGACCTGGACGCTCACAAACCAGTCTATGAACAGACTGCAGGTCACACAAAGAGCCATGGAGCGGGCTATGTTGGGAATTTCCCTCCGTGATAGGATCAACAATGTTGAGATACGCAGAAGGACAAAGTTGACCGACATAGCAGTAGCAGTCGCTTAAAGAAAGTGGAAATGGGCGGGCCACATATGCCGTAGATTTGACAACAGGTGGGGGAGAAAGGTCCTAGAATGGAGGCCTCGAACTGGGCACAGAAATGTGGGCAGACCACCGGCACGATGGACGGACGACCTAAGAAAGGTGGCTGGCAAGGGTTGGATGCAGAAAGCACAAGACCGCAAAGAGTGGAGTTCTATGGAAGAGGCCTACACTCAGCAGTGGGTGGCAAGAGGCTGAAAAAGAGAGAGACGAAGTAGTAAACTATGGGCGGTTTATCGAATCTAAAGCGAAGGTAGCTGTTACGAAGCTTGGAGTCCTTTCAAACGTACGGCGGTAATTCACACCGGGACAGCTTTTGACTGTGTACAAAGCAAAGATCCGGCCTTGTGTAGAGTACTGTTGTGTTATCTGGGCAGGTGCAGCGAAATACCAACTCGAGGCACTGGATTCCATGGAGAGGCGGGCCAAAAGCTGATAAGTGACCAAGATCTACACTTAGATAGTCTTGAGCACCGGCGCAAGGTGGCCAGCCTTTCGGTATTTTACAGATTACATTTTGGGCAGGAATTACACGAGTTAATTCCCCCATTCTACCTTCGGACGTTTCGACATTCGGCGGGTCTCCCTTTCATAGTAGATGTTCCGCGCCTGCGACCGAAGCGATTTGAGTCATCTTTCATCGTGCGTACAGCAAAGGAGTTAGGAACAAGTTGCCGGCGTCAGTCTTTCAGTCCAAGTACGACGTGGGAGCCTTCAAGAGTAGAGTGAATAGGCACTTACTAAACTAGCGCGTACCATCTTTTGACTATATTACCAATTAACACCAGGTGGATCGTGGTCAAGCACTAGTTTATACCCCTTAAAAGGCTTCTCAGGCTAATATGTGTAGGTTTGTCAAAAAAATTAACATCTTCCATTATTCTATTAATATGACTCATACACTATGATATCAATAATTGGTGTCGACCCGGGACAAGACCACAAAGACAGGTGCGTTTATCACCACGCCGTGAGGTCGTGGACTTATGCACACAAAGCAAAGTACACATCATTACCCTTTTGTACCCTATCATTATTATCGCAGGGGGTGAGGCGGGGTTGCGTTTCTGATCGTCCTCAAATTGGTCAGGTGGCAGGTTTCCCATGCAGGTGTTTGTTACACTCAATTGTTGAGTGTTTGTAAACCGACTTCAAGAAAGGAGGTTCGTTCAAATCACCAATGTTTTTTTCTAATGTCTACGCATTTTTATGTGTGAATATATAATCCTTTAGTACTTGGATGACTGAGCATTGCTAGGTTTTTTTTTTAAATCGGTTTTTTGTTGCAAATTATGTTTTAGATACGAATATATGAGAGCCGTGGTAGCTCAGTGTCCAGGCGGTTGGCTCTTGTTGCATAGTACGCTAGCAACCCGAGTTCGATCCCCGGTGCCGGCTCCAATAAATTTGCTGTTGCAATTTTATGTGCTGATTATCCACGCGCTCGGCGGTGAAGGAAAACATCGTGAGGAAACCTACATGTCTTAGAAAAATTTTCTAAGGCATGTGAAGTCTACCAATCCCCACTAGGGCCGCGTGGTGGACTATGCCCTTATACTCTCTTTATAGAGAAGGCCTGTGCCCAGCAGTGGGACGTATATATTATATATATAAAGACTTTAACTTTAACGAATTTATGAATAATATTTTACGGTCTTACCGATATAATAATACACAAGAACACAGAAAATCAGGACAAAAACAACATTTATATATATATTATAGTTATAAAAGTTATTTATATATATATTATAATTATCATAAAATTAAAAAAGAACAAAAGAGTCCTTGTGACGAAGAAGAGTTGGGTCAGCATGTGCTGTGCTCACACATGTAGCACAGCGCTGATTTTCAGCCAAAAAAATCTGTAAAAACTGAAGCGGACGCGATTCGATTGTGTATAAATATGGCATTACATAAAATTATATTATATATTATTATACATAAATACATTAACATCATATTAACGGGTGATTCTGTCCCAGTAAAGTTCATTGCCAATCTGTTAAGATTACATGAGACCAAATAAAACTGTCACGTCGGGGTTAAGTTGATAACAAACAAATATTTGTCAAATACAAACCCCAAACGATTAGTCAGTTTGCCCAAACGTTTAGAGGGTGCAGGGGCGCGTGGCAACGATAAAGGGCAAGGGTGCAATATTTTATTATCATTGTCGCTTCTCCGCGAACTTCGTCCGCGTGGGATTTCATAAAAATGTTATTTGTTTACAAAAACTGCAATAGAGGTTCAGGCTAAGCGACCTAAGAGCTTTTTTTTTGACGGGGAGGAAATCTTCAGAAAGATACCCCGCCTTCTAATGGGAAGGCGGCGGTTATGTGGGATTCTTACCCACTAAAACCTCCCCGGTGGCCCTTTCCTCGGTGCATGACGAGGGGCTCCGGGATCTCCCTCCCCCCTTGTTCCCTCGCAGCGCAAGGCGACACGGGCCAGCCGATGTCGCCTTCTTCCCGGGTCCACCTTGGTGGACGATTCAGGCCCCCACTCTTGTCGCCCAGTGAACCCGAGGCCCCTTTTAGTCGCCTTCTACGACAGGCAGGGGATACCGTAGTCTTATTCTTGAGAGCCCAGAACTACAGGGCTGAGCGACCTAGAGCTATGCTATCTCTCAATCCCGTAAAGCAGTAAAGCTTCTCTGGCCTGGTGTTAGTTCGTCTAAAAAAAAATACAGACTGCACTCAGCTTAAGTCACGAAGATAAAATCTTCGCGAATGCTGATTTTCAGCGGAACTATGAATTGTGAGATAAATGACACTAAGTCACATATTTTGCGAGATTTGAGCCATTCTCTCTCTCCCTCTCCGCAGCCTGCTTATGCGTGAACCATCTCATAGCATAAGCTTAAGCTTATTTGGAATGGTTAAAAAAACTCTCAATGATAGAGGTGCAGCCTCAGCGATCTAATAGCTATGCCTCATCTCAATCCGGTGAAGCAGCAAAGGCTAGCTTCTCTGTGCCAACTGTGTTAGTTCGTCCAAAAAAAAATCTCTCAAAACTGCCAACATAAAATATGTTAAAAATTACCAAACCTTCAATATCATAACAAGTATGGTCTTTCGAGCCGAATATCAGCTAGCGACCTATGGGTTTTAATTAATGTATACAAGTCGAAGTAATCCCTGCCTTACTCTTTGGCTCAATGGTATAAATGTTCCAAGCTCCACCACCTCTTAGTCCGGTGGTATTGTAACAGCAAAACTCGCAAAAATGTGTGCGTCGTTTACGGATTTGTGCTCACCCCCTGTCAAGGGACATAATAACTATGATCTATCTGTTGTTAAATGGAAATGCAGTCCTAAATGGTAAGGAGCACTAGCTTATTAAATGCCTATTCAATCTAGTCTTAAAAACAAGCACATTGTAATTGGAGGGAAAGGGTACGGGTAAACTATTCCAGTCCTTTGATGTACGACTAATGAAAGACGTAGTGTTTCGTTCGGCTTTGAAGGATGTCCACAACAAAATGATGAAATCCAGGAGTGCGTCTTGAAGTCCGATGGTGACTGTGACGACGCCACAGGAAGAGTAATGACAAAGGCAATGGCCGCATTAAGAGGGAGGATAGTGGACTACAACCTGAAAATGGCCATGAGAAGCAGGGACACAGCGGTCGTGGAGAAACTAATAGCAATGCAGCGGGGCGTCTGCGACGCGTGAACCGGTGCGTTCTCTGGCCACCTCCAAATTCAGGCATTATATATATATATATATATAGTGTGCTCAGGAACTACATGATCTAATTCCCCCATCCCCGTTCCACCATCAGACTTCTAGACGCACTGTGGGATTTCATCCTTTTGTTGTGAACATCCCTCAAACCCGAACGAAGCGATTTGCTTCGTCTTTCATTCTTCGTACAGCAAAGGACTGGAATAGTTTGTCCGCGTCTGTCTTTCCTTCCGATTACAATGTGCGTATTTTCAAGAGTGGAGTGAATGGGCATTTACTAAGCTAGTGCGCCATACCATCCAGAACTGCAGTTCCACTTAACATCAGGTGTCAAGCACTTGCTTAGAAATTACAAAAAAAAAATGCAAAATAATAAAAATCACTAACAGCAAATAGTGCAACCCTCAACCCTCGTGTTATAAGAATTTATTAATTACACTTAATTAGCCACACCCTCACCCTAATGTTCCAAATAAAACAGTGTGATGGGAACTAGCAACGAGGAAGACATGTCTGAGAATCTCAGATGGCATCACTAAGTCCACGTAAAATTATAACAAGTAAATTTACGGGCAGATAGCTGATGTAACAAGGAGTAACTTAGTCTACTTTAACCGACTTCAAAAAAATGAGGTTATTGATCAGATATATACTGGAAATTATTAATTAGTCGGACAGTTATTTTTGTAAAATATCTATTAAATTTGTAAATATTTCTTTTTTAGTTAGTATTATAAAACAAATTTTGTTTTAACAACTGATAATAATTTATAACTCCTAAAATAAAATTTATACCAATAAAAAAAGGACAGTTTAGTTGTCCTTAGTTTAGTTCATTCTACCAATTCCTCGAAAATTATAAAAAGCGAGCCGAGCTTGAAAAATGCTCCAGAAATGACGTTATACAACGCGACCTAGGTATCGAAACCATTCAGGAATTTGTTACGAGACTAGCTCGTAACTTATTCGACCGCGCGGACAACGGACCGCACGAACACCTGCGCGGGTTCGCTCCGCAACACGCGCGTCCTCCCGACGTGCACCGTAGGTTCAAATTCCCCTATTCTAGGGAGCTTTTGAACTCGTAGGCCCACATATTCGCCCTCCCTCTCGACCTCCGTCTCAATCGAGACCGAGAGGTCGAGAGGGCGTAGAAGATAGATTCGCCGCGGCTGACGCTTGAGGGATTAGCCCCGACGTAAAAATAGTTATTCCTAAAAAATCCGTTCCAAAACGGTACCCAAGACCAGGGGAGCAGTCGCCCCCTGCGCTGATAACCCGGGTAATGGGGTAACACCCCGAGGCCCGTACCTGCGAGGTTCCCGTGAACCTTGTAGATGACTCGTGACGTGAAAAATGCTTTAATTCATATATGTGCCGGGGAAGCGGGCAAGTCATGTCGGACTCGACCTAGGGACCGTAACCGTCCATGCTGAGGATACTACATAATGGAGGTTCAGGCTAAGCGACCTAAGAGCTATGTCACCTCTCAATCCGGTGAAGCAGTAAAGGCCAGCTTCCCTGGCCAACTGTGTTAGTTCGACCAAAAAAAAATGGCGTTAGAATTTTTTTTTTATATGAAAAGTGGCAAACGAGCATACGGCTCACCTGATCTTAAGTGATCACCGTCGCCCATGAACATCCACAGCACCAGAGCAGCTGTAGGTGCGTTGCCGACCTTTGAGATAGGAATAGGCTCGTTTCTTGAAGGTCCCTAAATCGTAAACGTTCGGAAACACCGCTGGCGACAGTTGATTCCACAAGTTGACAGTGCGTGGGAGAAAGTTACGCGAAAAACGTACAGTCGTTGAACGCCAACCATCAAGATGGTGGCGGTGGAATTTGGAATTCTGCCGAGATGTGCGGTAATGGAAATCGGTAGCTGGGATGATTCCGAACAATTCCTTAGAACACTCCCCATGGTAAATGCGATACAGGATGCAAAGAGAACTCACCATCATGGCAGACAAGACAAAGGGCTATCGGCCCCTATGAATGGTAACACCTTTGATTCAACACTCGAACGAAGCGCTTTGCTGTTTCATTATTCGAACAGCAAAGGGCTAGAATAGTTTGCCCGCGTCTGTCTTTCCCTTTACAATGTGGGTATTTTCAAGAGTAGAGTGAATAGACTTTTTCCAAGCTAGTGCGCCTTACCATCCAGGATTGTATTTCCACTTAACAACAGGTGGGATCGTAGTCAAGCACCTGCTTAAAAAGTATAAAAAAAATATATCGTTGACCTAATGCCTAATAATCTAGAAACCGGCTTAGTCGTGGATCGAAATGCTCACGCGTAACATAGTTACCCCTTACTAAGGGACCCTTGTGACGAGTAAGCAGCGATAGAGGTTCAGGCTAAGCGACCTAAGAGCTATGTCACCTCTCAATCCGGTGAAGCAGTAAAGGCCAGCTTCCTGGCCAACTGTGTTAGTTCGACCAAAAAAATGGCGTTAGAATTTTTTTATATGAAAAGTGGCAAACGAGCATACGGCTCACCTGATCTTAAGTGATCACCGTCGCCCATGAACATCCACAGCACCAGAGCAGCTGTAGGTGCGTTGCCGACCTTTGAGATAGGAATAGGCTCGTTTCTTGAAGGTCCTAAATCGTAAACGTTCGGAAACACCGCTGGCGACAGTTGAATCCACAAGTTGACAGTGCGTGGGATAAAGTTACGCGAAAAACGTACAGTCATTGAACGCCAACCATCAAGATGGTGGCGGTGGAATTTGGAATTCTGCCGAGATGTGCGGTAATGGAAATCGGTAGCTGGGATGATTCCGAACAATTCCTTAGAACACTCCCCATGGTAAATGCGATACAGGATGCAAAGAGAACTCACCATCATGGCAGACAAGACAAAGGGCTATCGGCCCCTATGAATGGTAACACCTTTGATTCAACACTCGAACGAAGCGCTTTGCTGTTTTCGAACAGCAAAGGGCTAGAATAGTTTGCCCGCGTCTGTCTTTCCCTTTACAATGTGTGTATTTTCAAGAGTAGAGTGAATAGACTTTTTCCAAGCTAGTGCGCCTTACCATCCAGGATTGTATTTCCACTTAACAACAGGTGGGATCGTAGTCAAGCACCTGCTTAAAAAGTATAAAAAAAATATATCGTTGACCTAATGCCTAATAATCTAGAAACCGGCTTAGTCGTGGATCGAAATGCTCACGCGTAACATAGTTACCCCTTACTAAGGGACCCTTGTGACGAGTAAGCAGCGATAGAGGTTCAGGCTAAGCGACCTAAGAGCTATGTCACCTCTCAATCCGGTGAAGCAGTAAAGGCCAGCTTCCTGGCCAACTGTGTTAGTTCGACCAAAAAAAAATGGCGTTAGAATTTTTTTTTTATATGAAAAGTGGCAAACGAGCATACGGCTCACCTGATCTTAAGTGATCACCGTCGCCCATGAACATCCACAGCACCAGAGCAGCTGTAGGTGCGTTGCCGACCTTTGAGATAGGAATAGGCTCGTTTCTTGAAGGTCCTAAATCGTAAACGTTCGGAAACACCGCTGGCGACAGTTGAATCCACAAGTTGACAGTGCGTGGGAGAAAGTTACGCGAAAAACGTACAGTCGTTGAACGCCAACCATCAAGATGGTGGCGGTGGAATTGGAATTCTGCCGAGATGTGCGGTAATGGAAATCGGTAGCTGGGATGATTCCGAACAATTCCTCAGAACACTCCCCATGGTAAATGCGATACAGGATGCAAAGAGAACTCACCATCATGGCAGACAAGACAAAGGGCTATCCGCCCTATGAATGAAGGCGGTTATGTAGGGTTTGATCCACTAAAACGGGAGGTTTTCCGGTAGCCCTTCCTCGGTGCATGATGAGGGGCTCCGGGATCTCCAGTGGAACACACCGGCTACCCTCTGCACTGTGCTCAAGAAGAGCACGTCCCGGGCCTCCCCGCTGATCCCTCGCAGTGCATGGCGACACGGGCCAGCCGATGTCGCCTTCTTCCCGGGTCCATCTTAGCGGACGACAAAGGCCCCTACCATCGTTGCCAGTGAACCCGAGGCCCCTTTTAGTGGACTTCTAAAACAGGCAGGGGATACCATAGTCTTATTCTTGAGAGCCCAGAACTATTGGGCTGGTGAATCATCTCCTAGCACAAGCCCTGGTGCGGCAATCGCCATTTTGATTATTTCTGCTTGAGTGACAATCTCCCGTTCTTGCCGGCTAAAACAAACATCGCTTGTGAGATAGTCCTCAGGGAATAAGCTTTTTTAACAACAGTTGGAAAACATTTGACTTGGAATATTGTTCTATTGTAAAAACATAGACATAAAATATTTATAGTTATGTTAAATGCACATATTTATATATATAGTGTGCTCAGGAACTACATGATCTAATTCCCCATCCCCGTTCCACCATCGGACTTCTGCGGACTGCGGGATTTCATCCTTTTGTTGTGAATATCCTCAAACCCGAACGAAGCGATTTGCTTCGTCTTTCATTCTTCGTACAGCAAAGGACTGGAATAGTTTGTCCGCGTCTGTCTTTCCTTCCGATTACATTGTGCGTATTTTCAAGAGTGGAGTGAATGGGCATTTACTAAGCTAGTGCGCCTTACCATCCAGGATTGTATTTCCACTTAACAACAGGTGGGATCGTAGTCAAGCACCTGCTTAAAAAGTATAAAAAAAATATATCGTTGACCTAATGCCTAATAATCTAGAAACCGGCTTAGTCGTGGATCGAAATGCTCACGCGTAACATAGTTACCCCTTACTAAGGGACCCTTGTGACGAGTTAGCAGCGATAGAGGTTCAGGCTAAGACACTTAGGAGATGGCAGCTGTGGTGACATCTGTTTTTTTTACACGACCGACGACGAACTAACACAGTTGGCACAGAGAAGCTGGCCTTTACTGCTTCACCGGATTTGAGAGGTGGCATAGCTCTTAGGTCGCTTAGCCTGAACCACTATTAGCTAGTAACTCGACACAAGGGTCCCTTTCGGAGGTAACCTGGGCTTGGACGGTTACTATGTTTACGCGTAACAACGTCCAAGAGGGCCGAACTACGACTCGGTCGGTAGCTATTTTATTAATTGCACTAAATGGGAAAAACTAAGCTAAACTAATATATGCTAGTTCGGGAAGTGTTGGGGCTGGGAGAAGAAGTGGCCGTAGAAACTCCAGCATCGCTCCTAATCCTATCAAGGGCCTTCCCATAAAATATTTATTTCACGTAAGGATGATAAAATGATATATGAAAATACATTGTTTATCGATTAGTTTGATTTGACAATAACAAGTTACGCTTACGAGATCAAAACGGAATTAAAACTTTTTTTTTTGTTAACGAAGAGGAAATCTTCAAAAAGATACCACACCTACTGGGGGGAAGGCGGTTATGTAGGGTTTGATCCACTAAAACGGGAGGTTTTCCGGTAGCCCTTCCTCGGTGCATGATGAGGGGCTCCGGGATCTCCAGTGGAACACACCGGCTACCCTCTGCACTGTGCTCTAGCAGAGCACATCCGGAATGTGCTCTGCTGGAGTGGTTACTCCCACCCCCCCTGTGCCATTGCGGTGCAAGCCGATGTCGCCCAGTGAACCCGAGGTCCCTTTAGTCGCCTTCTACGACAGGCTGGGGATACCGTAGTCTTAGCCAGAGCCCAGAACTACAGGCATGGCGGAATTAAAACCTTTTTTTTGTTAACGAAGAGGAAATCTTCAAAAAGATACCACACCTACTGGGGGGAAGGCGGTTATGTAGGGTTTGATCCACTAAAACGGGAGGTTTTCCGGTAGCCCTTCCTCGGTGCATGATGAGGGGCTCCGGGATCTCCAGTGGAACACACCGGCGACCCTCTGCACTGTGCTCTAGCAGAGCACATCCGGAATGTGCTCTGCTGGAGTGGTTACTCCCACCTCCCCTGTGCCATTGCGGTGCAAGGCGACACGGGCCAGCCGATGTCGCCCAGTGAACCCGAGGTCCCTTTAGTCGCCTTCTACGACAGGCTGGGGATACCGTAGTCTTAGCCAGAGCCCAGAACTACAGGCATGGCGGAATTAAAACCTTTTTTTTGTTAACGGAGAGGAAATCTTCAAAAGATACCACACCTACTGGGGAAGGCGGTTATGTAGGGTTTGATCCACTAAAACGGGAGGTTTTCCGGTAGCCCTTCCTCGGTGCATGATGAGGGGCTCCGGGATCTCCAGTGGAACACACCGGCTACCCTCTGCACTGTGCTCAAGAAGAGCACGTCCCGGGCCTCCCCGCTGATCCCTCGCAGTGCAAGGCGACACGGGCCAGCCGATGTCGCCTTTTTCCCGGGTCCAACTTTGCGGACGACAAAGGCCCTTGTCGCCCAGTGAACCCGAGGTCCCTTTTAGTCGCCTTCTACGACAGGCTGGGGATACCGTAGTCTTAGCCAGAGCCCAGAACTGCAGGCATGGCGGAATTAAAACCTACAAACAATTAATGTCGAAAAATAGCACTCCGGATAGTTAGTTTTTAGTGTTAATAAAATGGTTCCTACGCGAGTACTACTGGGTGTAGATTTTTTTTCGCTGATTTTTTTCTCCGGTCATCCGGGTGAGGTTATTGTTACATTCTGGGACACTCTGTGTATTATTTTTTTTCTTCCATCCGTTAATTTGTCTCTTAACGACTGTTCAAGTCCGCCTTTTTGTAGACTTTAATTCGTGCAAATAAAGATTAAACAAATGGAAAAACTAAATTCTTAGCTTGAAGAAGTTTGAGAACCGTTAACACAGACTGTAACAATGCATGCTGAATAGTTAATGAAGTGTTATTAGCGTTTTACGTGCTATGTGTTAGGTGCTTTATAGCATTTAGTTTGCTTTTAAAAATATAACATTTAAAAGGTATTTTAAAACAATTTAAAAATGATGGAGATTATCAAATAGTCTGTATAGTTTTTTTTAATATTTTGACATAGAACCATCATAATAGGTTGTCAAATATCTCCCTTCCGCCTTTTGTGTCATGCGGCATCCAAACATCAAGCTTTTTTGTATCCAGCCTTCTACAGATGGTTTAAAATGGTTTGGTGACTAACTCCCATCTCCTGGGCGATGTCACGAGATGCCACATGCCGGTCTAACTCGATGTAGTCCATGATTTGATCGGTATTTGTCGTCACAGGTCTTCCGCCGGCTGGCTTATCCATGGTGTCGTTTTCACCGGCTTTGAATCGTCGAAACCATTCCTCCGTGGTTCGAAGTGATAGAGTACCATCCCCAAAACACCATTAACCTCACGGAACGTTTCTCTAGCGGATTTGCCTTTAACGAAGGAAAACTTTAAAATAGCGCGAATTTCGGCGTTAGTGAACTCCATGTTTACACGTCTATAACTGTTGAACGCAATATCCAAACTAATTATGCATAGCGTCGTTTTGTAGGTTATGTCAAGACCTTTCAAATTATGTATAGTATTGCTAGATACGAGCTCTGTAGCGCTTTGTACATAGCCGCGAAATTCAAAAGACAAAAAGGCGGAAGGGAGATATTTGACAACCTATTATATTTTCTATCGACTTCACAAAAGGAGGTTCTTACTTCGTTTGTATGTTTTTATGTTTGTTAGTTACCTGATAACTTTCCGACCGGTT
The DNA here is from genome assembly GCA_029286785.1 of Meandrusa payeni. Classification (NCBI taxonomy): domain Eukaryota; kingdom Metazoa; phylum Arthropoda; class Insecta; order Lepidoptera; family Papilionidae; genus Meandrusa; species Meandrusa payeni. Next base: position 759,979 of record JAGSMX010000036.1, read on the forward strand.
TTGATGATTCTTTTTTCATTGGACAGGATGTAAGATCAAGGGTATTTTGATGAGATTTGACACTTTGACTATTTCTATTTAGTAATATTCCTACGATAATACGGAAATACAAAGAAGGCATCCTCGCGTAATAACGATTACCGGTTGATTCTATTTTTATATTTACTTGTATTTGTCACATATTATAATACATATAAGTCACATATTCATTCATATACATTATTTCGTTTTACATAAAAATTTACAATACCTCACCGGGGACCCTTGTGTAGACTAGCGATAGAGGTTCAGGCTAAGCGACCTAAGAGCTATGTCTCCTCTCAATCCGATGAAGCAGTAAAGGCTAGTTTCTCTGTGCCAACTGTGTTAGTTCTTCCAAAAAAAAAGCTAAGCGACCTAAGAGCTATGCCACCTCTCAATCCGATGAAGCAGTCAATGCCAGCTTCTCTGGCTATTCTGTGTAGTTCGTCACAAGAAAAAAACAATTTTATATACTCTAGGTAGTAATATTTTCAAATAATATCAACGTATATTCATTATTATTAAATCGTTACGTTTCTTTATATCCAATGTTGTGTACACCTGTAATTGGCATACACAACAGGACTTTGCTTGTAAACTTGATTATTACAACAATGTATGCTTGTGTAATGCTGTTAGTGTATCTTATTAAATAAATAAATAAACGTATAATTACTTGTACGAAGACTTAAGATAATATATGATAATAGAAAAATAATACAGTAAAAAAATAAAAAATAAAATGACAATAGAACGGTGCACGTAAAGAACCTCGCGATGGCAATATGGCGGCGTGTGGCGGTATAATTGACGCTACAGTGACGCGGATGGAACACGTTATGAACGATCGAGTAATCCGCACAGGGAAAACCGTAGATACCACAAACAAAAATTAAAGTTATCAAAATAAAAAAAATATACATATATTTTAACTGAACCAAATAAAATGATTATTTTAAACTTAACTGTTAAAACAATGTGATTATAAAATAATATGGAATTGTAACAATTTTTTTGGATTTTCTAACGTCTTAAACTTTTTTTTTTGTTAACGGGGAGGAAATCTTCGAAAAGATACCCCGCCTTCTGGAGGGAAGGCGGCGGTTATGTGGGGTTTTTACCCACTAAAACACTCCTTGTGGCTCTTCATCGGTGCATGGTGAGGGGATCCGGGATCTCCAGTGGAACGCACCGGAGCCCCTCTGCACTGTGCTCAAGAAGAGCACGTCCCGGGGGGGAGGTTACTCCCTTCCCCCCTGTGCCATTGCAGTGCAATGCTACACGGGCCAGGCGATGTTGCCTTCTTCCCGGGTCCATCTTAGCGGACGACAAAGGCTCCCACCCTTGTCACCCAGTGAACCCTAGGCCCCTTTCAGTCGCCTTCTACGATAGGCAGGGGATAACCGTACCTTTCATCTACGAGCCCATAACTACAGGACTGAAGTTAGAAGTATTTAAGCTAACGTGAATTGAGGTAATTAAAAGACGGTCAAATTATCGAAAAAGGTATCATTCAGTCCTATGGTAATTTGATAACGACGTTTCATAAAATACGATCTGTTAATTCATTAAATTAATAAAAAACGACGAATAGCGACTCAACGGTTCCATTGTCCCATCGGAACCTTCAGTTCACACTGAATACCTATCCGATAATTACCGAACAAGGATGGCGTGTTTGGATCGAATATGATTCTACATTACAAGACGATTCCTGCCTGTCTTTAAAATATCATTATAGCGTGATGATGCCCTTGATCGATTTCAAGTGCGTTGCTTTTTACACTCTTGGATCATAATCTTCGTTCCAGCTGCAGAGTATCTACTGCTGGACATAGACCTTTTTTTAAGGCGGGAGCCTTCTGGGGAAGGTATGTGGGATTCTTACCCACTAAAACACTCCTTGTGGCTCTTCATCGGTGCATGGTGAGGGGCTCCGGGATCTCCAGTGGAAACGAACCGGAGCCCCTCTGCACTGTGCTCAAGAAGAGCACGTCCCGGGCCTCCCCGCTGATCCCTCGCAGTGCATGGCGACACGGGCCAGCCGATGTCGCCTTCTTCCCGGGTCCACTTCAGCGAACGACAAAGGCCCCTACCATCGTTGCCAGTGAACCCGAGGCCCCTTTAGTGCCTTCTAGTGCAGTGTATGTCAGTTATTGTTTTCTCAAATTTTAAAGTGTATATTGTGTATACTTTTTGAGAAATAAATTTTTTATGAGGTCTGAGTTTAATGAAAATGTTTAAACCACTACCACGACGCATGACGTGGGTTTACGCAGAACGTGGGGGTAAAGGGTTAATTGTTCCCGCACGTGGTGAATCCCACGCTACCCACGATCTCGCTGGCACCTATCAGACGCTATAACGAATAAGTTTTATTAGTTACTCATAGCTGTTAGGCAAACAATATTATTCATGTGTTCATTCAGTTAAATGGCAACACTTTTGAAAAGTATATGGCCTCGGCCTTTGTCTATAGCCTGATCAATTGTCGGATTGGGATTCGGATCGTTAAAGCCCTGTAGTCCTTGGTTCGTAGAATAAAAGGGGCCTGGGGTCCATGGACGAGTCCGCTTGAGGGATTAGCCTCGACGTAAAAATAGTTATTCCTAAAAAATCCGTTTTAAAACGGTACCCAAGACCAGGGGAGCAGTCGCCCCCTGCGCTGATAACCCGGGTAATGGGGTAACACCCCGAGGCCGTACCTGCGAGGTTCCCGTGAACCTTGTAGATGACTCGTGAATGACTGACTGACTGACGGACGAGAAAGGTGAGGTCTTTTGTCGTGACCCTTTTAGTGGACTTCTAAAACAGGCAGGGGATACCGTAGTCTTATTCTTGAGAGCCCAGAACTATTGGGCTGGTGAATCATCTCCTAGCACAAGCCCTAGTGCGGCAATCGCCATTTTGATTATTTCTGCTTGAGTGACAATCTCCCGTTTATGCCGGCTAAAATAAACATCGCTCGTGAGATAGTCCCGCTCAGGGAGTAAGCTTTTTTTAACAACAGTTTGAAAACATTTGACTTGGAATATTGTTCTATTGTAAAAACATAGACATAAAATATTTATAGTTATGTTAAATGCACATATATATATATATATGTGTGGGTTTGTTCCCTATAGGCTCCGAAACGGCTGGACCGATTTTAATGAAACAATCAGGGAATCTTCAGATTGATCTGGCGAGTAATCCTATAAAGTTTGGAGACGGATCACTCCTCTTTTTGAACTGTCAAATACAGCTTTTATTTACTATGACGAAATTCTATTGTGTCAATACAAAGTATAATAAAGTATACTGAAGTATATTAAAGATAATAATTAAGGATTTTGAAGTATTCAAGGCAAGTTATAGCACCCGTTTATCCGTTTGCTGATGCTGCCGATGTGTACATGGGTGTAGGTAATGATCTTCACCCGCTCGAGAAGAGAATGGATACGGATAGAAATGAATAATTTAATATATTGTGAGAGTTAAATTAAATATTTAATGATGTAAGTTTATTGTTTAAATGAAATAAAGCAAAATCTAGCTCGACGAAGCGGGCTGGGTACGCTAGTTAAAAAATTTAGGAAATTCGCTAAGAAGTCGCCATACAAACATATTTATTTTTACTTAGAGATTTTAGACATTTATTTATTGGCATCACAATACAAAAACACATCACAGACAGAATATAACACACATTAAAAAAGAATGAAAAATAGACAAAACACAGTTAAAGTTACACGGACAAATAATACAAAACATATGATGCCAATATCGGACACCGTCTCAGTATATGCTGTCGCAAGGATGCGACAGCGCTGATTTTCAGCGGTGCCCGGGACTAACTAAAGACGTGCGCGCGCAATACTATTGTATTTACTACTATATTTTACGTAGAATGTTAGGAGTGAAAGAAAATTGTGGCTGTACTTATTTTGAAAAAAGTATTCAACCTCCTTTTCTTTTGATACAAACCTTTTTGGTGTTGAGAAAAATAAAAATCGAACGTCGTCGTAAAACAAATAGACAATAAATTTAGCTGTACTGGTAATAATACGATTTGACAATATGAATTTAATTACCAGCTTGAGTAAATGGAAGAAAATATCAAGTAAGTTCACAATTAAATTACTAGTAACAATGTTTTTTTTTAATGACGAACTTACACATGTTGGCCAGAGAAGTTGGCCTAAATGCTTCAATGGATTGAGAGGTGGCTTAGCTTTGACAATTTCGTAAGGTTTTTTAAATGGGATGGATGGATGGGATGTGCCATGGATCTCTTAATTTTCAATAACTATGCATAATATGGACTCTGACCGCTGGGCTGGTCCACAAATTGAAAGTCGCACAACGAGCGATGGAAATTCGACGGAGAACAAAGGTAGTCGACATAGCTCTTAAAGTCAGCAAGTTGAAGTGGCAGTGGGCCGGCCACATCTGCCGAGTCAGTGATGGTAGATGGGGGAGGAAAGTTGGAATGGAGGCCGCGCATGGGTCGGAGAAGTGTAAGGCGCCCTCCCTCCAGATGTACCGACGACCTTGTAAGGATAGCCGGAAGTGGCTGGATGCGTAAAGCGGAGGATCGTATATGGTGGAAGGCATTGGGGAAGGCCTATATCCAGCAATGGGTAGACACAGGCTGATGATGATGATGATGCATAATATTACATTATGAGACTAAAATGGCAATGGGACACCTGGCTAGGAGAGAAGACGGTCGGTGGACCAGGGCAGTAACCGAATGGCCAAGATAGGGACGCCGATCAGTGAGCAGACCACCAGCCTGGTCGGATGACATCGTCAGGGCAGCAGGGCCGCAATGGTTTCGGGCAGCACAGGATCGTAGTGAATGGCGTGAAAACAGGGTGGCCTATACCCAGCAGTGGGAAGATGCGAGCTGATGATGTTGATGACGTGCGCCAAAAACTACCTACTAACTAAACTACTAGTAACCTCCCCCCCCCCGGACGTGCTCTCCTTGAGCACAGTGCAGAGGGGCTCCGTTGCGTTCCACTGGAGATCCCGGAACCACTCGTCATGCACCGAGGAAAGGGCCACCGGGGAGATTTTAGTGGGTAAGAACCCCCACATAACCGCCTCCTTCCCCCCAGAAGGCGGGGTATCTTTGTGAAGATTTCCTCCCCGTCAACAAAAAAAAAGGTTCTGATTAATTCTATTATGCAATATTCGATTTAATTCTGTTTTAAATCGGCTTTTGTTTTTACTCGTAAAAAAAAAGCTTTTGTTCTTGTGAAAAATACTTCTACTATTTTTTTTCAGGTATCTTTTATCCCATTACCGTGCCCCAATATAGACATGTGACCACCTATAAGTGCTTAAAGCTCTCAAATAAAAATAATACGTCGATGCAAAAGTCCAAAGAAACCACCGACACTAAAATGGACAAAGTTTTAAGAACAGCGCCATCTAGCGCTCGGACGGTGGTACTAAAACAATACACCAAAATGGACGAAGAACAAATGGCAAAAAGTAGGAGACGCATATCTAAGGTTGGAGCTTGCACTCAATTGAGGATTCCCCATTTAAATGTGAGTAATTCCTTTGTCTTCGAGGCCCTAGAATTTCCCTAATCATCCGTGAAGCCGCTACTGACCGAGTGTGTGATGTGTAAGCAGGGAAAGAAGGCTTTTTTGTCGACTTCAAGTTTTCTCTTCTGCGATGAGCCACGGGTGCGTACGTAATCGCGAACTTGACATTGGATTACCGACAATAGCCCAGTTCTTTAAGCAGACATCTCGACGGTTTTTCGAGACTGCCACGAAACATTCAAATGAACTTCTTGTGAGTGCCGTCACTTACAAGACTTTACCTACTTTTAAATTCAGACACGTCGCCCGGAGGCCGAGACACGTTCTCGACGATCCGGACGACGTGATCACCGTTGCACAGCCTAGATTGCTACAGTTACTCAAAGTCCATTCGCGACCGTCAGAGGTTGCGAACAATCCCACAATATGCGATCCTGCGAAATAGATATTTTATGGGAAAACCCCAGGGATAGGATTAGGAGCGTTGCTGGAGCTCCTTATGCCACTTCTTCTCCCGGGGCCAACGCTTTTCGAAGTGGCATATAAGTTAGCTTAGATTGTCCTAAATAGTTTTTATTAATAAAATAGCTACCGACCGAGTCGTGGTTCGGCCTTTTCGGGCGCCCTCGGATCGGACTGCTTACCTGTAACATAGTAACCGTCCAATCCGAGGTAACCCTCACCGGGCAGGGCATATATGGTGTCCCCTGCCTGTCGTGTGCCTAGTTCTATAAGCCCAGGATTACGGGACCATGCATTTCTTCTCCAGTACTCAACATCATCGGCATTGATGTCTCCGAAGGGAGACGTTTGTAGCGCGAAGAAAGCGGGCCGCGGTGGTGATGGTGGTAAGAAGCAGGCACCTTCAACAGGCAAGCCCACAGGTGGCCCTGAGGGGAAGGGGGCGGGTGCCCAGGGGCAAATCATAGCAGGTATACTGTGCTTTTATTTTCTGTAACCGTGATTCAAGTGGGGACACCTTTTTTCTTTGCTGACCGGGGGGAAATCTTCAATTCACATTATGTGGGGATTCTTACCCACTAAAACCCCCGTGGTGGCACTTACTCAGTGCATGGTGGGAGGCTCCGGGATCTCCAGTGGAACGCAGCGGATCCCAGCACTGTGCCCAACACTCTCGGAGAGCACGTCCCGTGGGGGAGGGGCAAGGTTAATGCCTCCGACCTTGTGCCCTCTTAGTGCAAGGCGACAAGGGCCAGCCGATGGCGCCTTCTTCTCGTGTCCACTTTGGTGATCAACAAAGGTCTCGCCTTGTCACCCAGTGAACTCGAGGCCCCTTTTAGTCGCCTTCTACGACAGGCCCCCTGCCTGTCCGTAGTCTATGAAATTAAAGTGAGTTGCAGTGTGGGTAGAGTGAAGAATGGCACGTTGTTTATTTATTTGATTTAATGTCGGTAGATTGTAAAAAAAGTTCATAATTTCTAACAGTATAATTATTGGACCAGTGTTAGTAAAATTCTCAAACTAAAACTTTTATGACACGGTATTTTTTTGTTCATTTTTCTCTACCTAACTATTAACTACTCTAAGGCTGACGTACTTTAGTATTTTTTTTATGACGAACTACAGATTGGCCAGAGAATTTTTTTTTTGACGTACTAACACAGTTGGCACAGAGAAACTGGCCTTTACTGCTTCACTGGATTGAGAGGTGGCATAGCTCTTGGGTCGTTTAGCCTGAACCTCTATTGGGTGGTAACTCGACACAAGGGTCCCCCTGGTGAGGGGTAACCTCGGCTTGGACGGTTATCATTATTACGCGTTAGCAGTCCGATCCAAGGGCGCCCGAGAGGGCCGAACCATGACCCGGTCGTAGCTATTTTATTAACAAAATCTATTGGGACAAGTCAAGTCGAGTCATCTACAAGGTTCACAGGAACCTCGCAGGTACGGGCCTCGGGGTGTTACCCCATTACCCGGGTTATCAGCGCAGGGGCAACTGCTCCCCTGGTCTTGGGTACCGTTTTGGAACGGATTTTTAGGAATAACTATTTTTACGTCGGGGCTAATCCCTCAAGCGTCAGCCGCGACGAATCTATCTTCTACGCCCTCTCGACCTCTCGGTCTCGATTGAGACGGAGGTCGAGAGGGGGCCTATGAGTTCAAAATCTCCCTAGAATAGGGAATTTGAACCTACGGCGCACGTCAGGAGGACGCGCGTGTTGCGGGAGCGAACCCGCGCAGGTGTTCGTGCGGACCGTTGTCCGCGCGGTCGTATAGGTTACGAGCTAGTCTCGTGACAAATTCGTGTATCGATTCGATGCCTAAATCGCGGTGTATTACGTCATTTCTGACGTAACGCCCCGCGTTTAGGATCATCCTAAGGGTTATATTTTGTTGTGCTTGGATGCGGGTCCTTGCACTATTACTAGTTAATCCGTACCACGCTGGAGCGGCATACGTCAATCGTGTACGAATGTAAGCCTTGTAGACGGAGAGTTTAGCTCGGACGGGCAAGTGAGATGCCAATACTGGTCTCAATACCGCTCTCGCAGCTCTGGCGCTTTGAATCATACGATTCACCTGAGGGGCCATTGAAAGCCTGCGATCGATCTTGCATCCGAGATAGACTACATCCGACTGCCAAGGTATTACCTGTCCACGAAGACGCAGTCGCTGGAGATCTACGCCGTAATTGGACGTTAGCGCCGCCGTCTTACCGACGTTGACGGCGATACGCCAATTGTCCAACCAGCGCGGTAGGGCGTCGAGCGCACTCTGTAAGCGTTTTATAGCGTTACTCGGTTTGATGGCAGAAGCCAGGTAGGCGCAATCATCCGCGTATAGCGCCAGCATCGGTGCGTGGCGGCCCTTAGGGCACGGAATGTCGTTTGTATAAATCGCGTACAGTAAGGGGGACAGGCTCCCCCCCTGCGGTACACCGGCGGCGATCGGTCGCGACGTCGAGAGTGCGTTCTCGATGCTCACGTAGAACGAGCGTTCGGATAAGTAGGACGCGACAAGTCGAATTAACGCGCGCGGTAGGGTGTCGATGTCGAGCAACTTGTACAATAGTCCGGCGTGCCAAACACGATCGAAGGCTTTCTCTATATCGAGAAAGACCCCGACCGCCCTCCGACCCCGGTTACATGCGGTGGTCAAAAAATGAAGCACGCGGACCAATTGTGTGGTTGTCGAATGGCCGTTACGAAAACCGTGTTGTTCCTCACGTAGTCGGACGTGAGGACGAATCTTCTGCAGCAGCAGTTTTCGAAAAGTTTGGCGATGTGCGGTAACAGCGTTATGGGCCGGTAGCTCGCCGCCAACCTACGATCTTTTCCCGGTTTGGGAAGCATTATTACTTTCCCGGTTTTCCAATCCCGTGGAAAATGGTGGGTGCGAAGTATGCCGTTGAAGAGCCGAGTTATTACTACTACGAACCCTCGCGGGAGTTGTTTGAGCGCGCTGGTTGGGATACCGTCGTGACCAGGCGCTTTCCTCAGAGGAGGCGACTAATGGCCCTCCTTACGTCGGAGGGCGAGAAAACGTGTCCCCGGGAAGCGGGGTGGGAGTAACTAGTAGTTCCTTGACTCGCTTTTCAACACGCTTATGGTGAGCTTTACGCCTCGGACACTATAGTTAGGTATGTTGGGAGTGAATTGCACCTCTAGGTGCTCGGCTAAAATTTCCGCACGGTTTTGTGCGTCGAAGCACTTATTGCCGTCCTTGTCTATAAGGGGGCACGTAGGTGTTTTAGGGCGAGAGAGCATGCGATTGAGTTGGTAGAGTGATGTGTTGTCAGTGCTGGCTGCGTCTATGCGCAGTTGCCACTGATCTCCTCTGAAGTTCTTCACTTCAATCGCTACTTTCTCGCTTAACGAATTTAGCTCCCGCTTGAGACGCGGGCAGCGAGTGCGCGCCCAAAGTTTTCTGAGAGTGCGTTTTTTCGAAATCATCGCTTGTATCCTAAGCGGGAGTCCACCTCTGCTAACCTGCGGGTTCGAGGATACGTCGCAGCATCCTTAGCTTGAGCGATGCTCTCACTAATACGGACGGCGAGCGCATCGACCTCTTCTGCCGACGATAATGGTCCGCTAAAGGTGAACTCTTTGATTTTCTCATAAAACGCGCTCCAGTCTACCGATGGGCGCACGGCTGGGTGCTCTACACTCACTACTCGCGTATCGAGCGTTAGCAGGATCGGATGATGACTTGTATCGACATCGTGTAGAACTTCCAGTGTGACCGGAAGATTCCAAAGGTGGTGTAATACTATGTCTAACACGTCCGCGCGATGTTCCGGCGTGTGCGGATAGTGTGTCGGTTCGCTAGGCCCCAACACTTCGTATCCCCACGCGCCGGCGTCTCCGTACAGAGCCTGCCCGACCTTGTTAGTGGTGTTCGAACCCCAAGCTGTGTGCTTAGCGTTCAAATCGCCGACTATGAAGGCAGGCGAGCTGCCGTCGAAGATCGCATGGACGTCCGATGGGTGTAGCGCGGATTTGGGGGGACGATACGCCGCGAATATTCTAATGTTCCTACCTCCCGCGTTTAATTTAATACCTATTGTACGTGTGGATTCGAAATTAGGTAGCTCTAATTCTTCGTGGACTAAATTTCTTCTGACCAAAACTGCCGTACCTCTGTACGGTCGTCCGGCAGGAGAAAGCTCGTCTCTTCTATATACGAAAAAGTTAGGCACCTTAAATGGGGACCCCGGCGAGCATAGTCTCGCCCAACAGTATGACGCTAGCGTCGTGCAGTTGTGCGAGAAGGCGCAGATCGGCGATTCTGCCCCTCACTCCGCCAGGGTTCCAGTATATAATCTTAATGGGCTTATAATACATCGCGACGGGCTATAAGTTGGGTTAGTGCCGCCAGAAGGGCGTTTAAAGGGTCGGTACCGGCCGCTACGGCGGCTAGCACTTCCCCGAGTAGGGGCGCGATTAATTGCACGATTTCCTGAAGGGAGATCGCGATCGGCTTGTTGGGTGTAGGTGTGACGCCCTCTGAGGGCGTGGGGACGATATTGGAGGGGGCTGAGACGCTCTCAACTCCCTCCATCGGGTTGGTGGCGATAGTTACGGGCGCCTCTATAGGTGCCGTGACTTCAGCGGTGTTTGCAGGTGCCGCGGCTGGGGGAAACAGTGGACTGTTTCCTCCTCTTTCGCCTATTTTCCTTTTCCTCTTTTGGAGGAGTCGGAAGACACCTGTGTATTGGTGGGCGTGGCCTTAGGGGCGGGATTCGCGGGAGTGCGTAGTACCGCTCCCTCGACGACCGCGGTAGTTGCGGTCGTCGGGGCAGCGGCACGCGCACTCCTAGTGCGACGTGTGCGAGAGGGTGGCGCGGCGGGGGCCGACGGCTGTTGCCGTCTCGCTCCCACCGTCGTCCATCCCTCTTCGTCCACGACAGCTCGCCGTTGGGATCGAAGAGGAATTGGCTCCGGAATGCGTATGCCGCGCTTCCTCGCCTCCTTCTTCATGACCGGACATCTGCGGTCATTTGCGGTGTGTTCGCCCTTACAATTGGCGCATTTTGGGGTGCCGTCTTTCGCCACCTTGCATTCCTTGGCGGTGTGGTTGCTACCACACCTCACACACCTGACTGGGCGGTGACACGTCGCAGAGGCGTGGCCGAAGGCTTGGCACCGGTGGCATTGCGCCGGGCCGATCCTCCCTTTCCACGCCTCTATTACGAGGCCGGGCATACAAAGGAGCTCATCTACGGCGTAGAGCCTAGAGAGCTCACTCTGGGTGAGGTGGTCGAGTTGTATAAAGTAGAGGGCTCCTGGCTTGCCTCTACGCGGAGGGATAGACTTAATGTACTGCACAGGGAAGTCCTTCTTCCTCAATGCAGACATAATCGCCTCCGTCGGCGTGTCGGCCGGCAGGCCCTCAACCCTACTTTTGTGGGGAGCTCTTTAGCTGGCGTGTAGCTGAACCAAGATAGGCTTGGTTCGACCTCAGCCAGGTCTACGAGGTACCGCTGTATGGCGCGGTACTCGTCGGGGAGATTGGGGTAGGAATCTAATTCCCTTGCCGAGCGGTCTTGCGTTCGGCGGGTGGCCTAATATGCCTTTGAGGGCCTCAAAATGGGTAACCCAGTTGGGGAGGCATTCCGCCACTATTGGTGGATATGACCCCGCCTTGGGTCGCCCTTCCGAGGCGCTCTCCCGGTCTGGCCAGTTGGCGCCGGGGGTGGGGGCTCTCTTATGGAGAGGGAGGGCTGCCGTTTTGGCAGCGTACGAAACCGCTAGGGCCGGCTACGGGTATGTTTTCCGTCTCCATGCTGGAGACGCCCGCCTCTACCGCGCACTCTTCGGAGGCGTCGGGTGAGGCTGTGGTCTCAGGCAAGGAGAAGGTGGTGTTTACCGGTGTTACCGGAGAGAATGTAAAGGGCTTACCTTGCGGCGCCCTTACTTTTCGCGGTGCTTTAATGTCCTCTTCTTCAGAGGACGAGTCGGACGATGACAGGACGCCTTCGCGAACTTTTCGCTTCGGTGTCGAACCGGGCGGCGTATGTTGGCGCGACGTTTTAGTGCCGCGCGGCGGTGCTCTGCTACCGTGAGCGAACGAGCCGTAGGGGCTTCCAGTTCGCTGACGGGAGGCTTGGTAACACGGGCGCCGGAGTTTCAGGCGGCGATCGGGCGCGCTGCACTTCACTGCCGGTCGACTTCGCCGGCATTTTACTGCGCGGCGGTAACGCGGGCGGATTCGTGCGCGGCCTCGATGCCGAACTTGAGCTCGACGGCAGCGTGGCAGGACGTGTCGCGACGGTTCGCGACGTCGGAGTCGCGGGGCGCGACGCAGGTGTCGCGGGACGCGACGTGGGTGTCGCGGGACGCGACGTAGGCGTCGCCGGACGCGACGTTGGCGACACGGGACGCGACCACGGTGCGATGTGCAACAGCGGCGACGACGGGCGCGCGGATTGGCTGGCCTTCGATGCCAGTCTTGCGGCGGAGAGACGCGGGTCCTTCGACGCCTGCGTTGATGAGATTTGACCCCTCCGCGGGGGGGGGTCAGGTGGCCTCTTGTGGCCGTCAGACATCCCGCTCACTCGGGAATTTTCCCTGATTATTTATCCTTTTTTAATGAAAAAGGTATATAATTAGCGATTCTTCCTGAGGAGGCACGCGAACACTCGATCCGGCGAAGAACAGTGCACGGTGACTTGAAGTAGTCTTTGGTTTGCGTCCTACGGCCCCAAGGATACTCGATATCTTTCAGAGAGCTAGTCTCTTACTAAATAGAGTCGCGAGGGGCAAACTCGGGTCTGGTGGTGCAACGCACTACTCGAGAGTAGTACGAGGACCCCAGTCCGTCGTCGTAGGCAGGCGCTCACCGATACAACAGGCACTCAGAAATCAGCTTGGTTGGTTCGCACGGAGCTAGCAACCTCACTGCACCGAGGTCAAGTCGAGACTGAATGATGATGATGATGATGATGAATATTGGGACAATCTAAGCTAAACTAACTTATATGCCATTTCGGGAAGCGTTAGCACTGGGAGAAGAAGTGGCCAAAGAAACTCCAGCAAATTGGCCAGAGAAGGTAGCCTTGACTGCTTCACCGGATTGAAAGGTGCCACAACTCCTTAGGTCGCTTAGCCTGAACCTCTATCGCTAGAAACTCGACACAAGGGTCCCCCCGGTGAGAGGTAACCTCAGCTTGGACGGTTACTATGTTACGCTTAAGCATTCCGATCCGAGGGTGCCCGGGAGGGCCAAACCACGACTCGGTCGGTTGCTATTTCACGGATAATCAAACCTTAGTATATATACTATAATTACCGTTGGACGTTGAATTCCAGGACAGCCTGTACATACCAATTTGTCATTTTCACTGTTTAAGTAGAAATCTTGTGGGAGACTAAGATCATTTAAAATCAGATGAACAATGAGCTAACACAGTTGGCACAGAGAAGCCGGCTTTTACTGCTTCACCTGATTGAGACGGCTACCATTAATAGGCGTTAGCAGTCCGATGCGAGGGCGCCCGAGAGGGCCGAGCCACGACTCGGTCGGTAGCTATTTTAATAACAATATCTATTGGGACAATCTAAGCTAAACTAACTTATATGCCATTTCGGGAAGTGTTAGCGCTGGGAGAAGAAGTGGCCGAAGAAACTCCAGCAACGCTCCTAATGTGGGGTTTTCCCATAAAATACTTGTATCTCGCAAGGATTTTTCGCAACCTACCATGGTCGCGAATGGACGCTTTGTAGATTTGTAAAGATTTAGCCTGAGCAACGTTGTCGTTTCCTGTAAAAAAAGATGATAAACATTTGCAGTAATTGGAGCGGTGGTCGACGTGCAATTTGAAAAGCATCTACCCCCCATCCTTAACGCACTTGAAGTGCCCGGAAGAAGTGAGTCTTTCGTCTAATTTTACTTCAACTTATTTTGAAGCGTCAATAGCCAATTTAGGTTACGGTTTGCGAATCGTAAGGTCGTGGGTTTGAATCGATCATTCGACTATTGACGTGAACCATCTCCTAACACAAGCCTAAGCTTATTTGGAATGGTTAACAAGGTTATGTTTTGTGTGAAATTTTGTGTAATTTAGTTTTTATATGAATATTGTAATTTTATTTTGACGAGGGGGAAATCTTCAACAAGGCAACCTTCTGGGGGGAAGGCAAGGTTATGTGGGGTTTTTACCAACTAAGCCCTGTAGTTCTGGGCTCTCAAGAATAAGACTACGGTATCCCTTGCCTGTCGTATTCACTGGGCGACAAGGGTGGGGGCCTGAGTCTTCCACCAAAGTGGACCCGGGAAGAAGGCGACATCGGCTGGCCCTCGCAGCGCAAGGCGACACGAACCCCCCGGGACGTGGTCTCCTTGAGCACAGTGCAGAGGGGCTCCGGTGCGTTCCACTGGAGATCCCGGAGCCCCTCGTCATGCACCGGGGAAGTTTTAGTGGGTAAGAACCCCACATAACCGCCGCCTTCACCACAGAGGGCGGGGTATCTTTTCTGAAGATTTCCTCCCCGACTAAACTTTCCTTACCAACTAAAACCCCCCAGTGGCCCTACCTCGCTGCATGGTTAAGGGCTCCGGGATCTCAGGGTGACGCACCGGAGCCCCTCTGCCAGTTCTGCACAGTTGGATGTGGGAGTCAGGGGCTCACACGTAGTAATCTTGTATTATGAGTCTCCTTGGACAATTAGGCATAACAAAAGAGTTATTATATCTATCTTTGTAGATGCAGGAATTTTTCTGTTTCTGTAATCCATTTCCAAAAGCCATTTAATATATTTTTTGCAATTTTTTGATAAGCATTTAATAAATTATTTATTTTATTATACAAAACATAAATTGGCCGGAATAGCTGGCCTTTACTGCTTCACCGGATTGAGAGGTGGCATAGCTCTTAGGTCGCTTAGCCTGAACCTCTATCGCTAGTAACTCGACACAAGGATCCTCGGTGAGGGGTAACCTCCGCTTGGACGGTTACTATGTTACGTAAGCATTCCGATCCGAGGGCGCCCCAGAGAGCCGATTCACAAGTGGGTCGGCTGCTATTTCACTGACTAATACAATCTATTTTTTCTTAACTATATTAAAAACTAGCTGTGCCTGCGACTTCGTCAATCCGCCATTTTTAGCTATTAATTATTAAATCGTTACGATTCTTAATAGCGAACGTTGTGTACATCTGTAATTGGCATACACAACAGGACTTTTGTAAACTTGATTATTACTAAAATGTATGCTTGTGTAATGTTGTTGGTGTATCGAATTAAATAAATCAAATAAATAAATCCGTATCGTAAGCTCGTTTGTACTGTTCCAATTTAAAAAAAAAGTTTATTGTAGTACTAGTAAATAGGTCAGCTTATTGGGGTTCGATTTTACAGTATCGTGGTCTTTTGGGTTTAAACCCAAACTGGCACTAGCAAAAGACAGCTTCAAGTCTCTATACATAACTTTTGTTTGTCGTTGTTCCATTTAACTCCCCAGAGCCGCGTTTAATACTGGAAGTGTCACAACACTTGGGCGAGCGTACTTGCCGCACCATAGCCATGGATGGTACAGAAGGACTGGTGCGAGGGCAGCCCGTCACAGACACTGGAGCGCCGATCACCATTCCCGTGGGAGAGGCTACCCTTGGCCGCATCATCAATGTCATAGGGGAACCCATTGGTGAGTTATTTGCGTATTGGCATTATACACTCGTAAATTAGGGAACCTTTAAAAAAAATGTTTTCCTGTCTTTTTTAATTTTACTGATTCTGGTTATTATTCAAGTATTTAGAAAATTTATTATTTTAGAAAATTTTCTAGAATATTCTTTCGACAATGTAAAATAGTAATTAATACGAAAGCGCGCCACCTGTGATCAGAGAGTTGAACTATATACTCAATAGTCACGCTATCGGCCGCCGTGTGTGCAACTATAGCACTTTCGTTATATATTTTTCTTACGGTTTTAGTCTTACATTTATTTCACTTCCGTCGCATAGCAAAACCCATATCTACTCCAAGCCTGTCGTAAGGAACTTCGTTGCAAAAATACTCACGTGTCTTTACAGATGAACGCGGGCCCATCAAGACGGACTACTTCGCGCCTATTCACGCTGACGCGCCTCCCTTTGTTGAGATGTCCGTGGAGCAGGAGATCCTGGCTACCGGCATCAAGGTGGTGGACCTGCTGGCCCCATACGTCCGAGGTGATCGGTCTATTATACTAACTGCACAGGAGTTTGGAAGTCATGGGACATAAATGCAACTGTCCAAGCTTATACAATGAGAGATTTTTTTATACTTTCTAAGTGCTTGACCACGATCCCACCTGATGTTAATGCAGTCCTGGATGGTAAGGCGCACTAGTGTTGCTTAGTGGAAATGCAGGGTAAAGGTGTTTCACAATGGAGTTAAAAACATTGTAAATTACTTTTCTTCCTTTAACATGAATTTGTATTATAATGAATGAGATTGACTTGTAATCTTGTGAACATGCTAGTAAAATAATATATATTATCTCCCCTCTACGCATGCATAGAGTAGGCGTATGGCTGCGTAGAGGGGATGGCAACCTTGAAAAGTTGTTCATTGTTGGCAATACAGTAGGCAAGGGAACAAGAGGCCGGCCGCCAACATGGTCTGACCAAGTAAAAGGTGCCATCTCCTCTTCTAATCTCTACCAGTTGGTGAGGGCTGTCTCGGACCGAACTGATTAGCCAAGGGGCGGGGCTAGGCCGGTGGAATAATGATCACTCTCTTCTAAAAGGAAATTGATTATAAGGATTTCTCGTTTACAGTCTAACTTTAAGGTGACCTTCAGCCTAACCTTCAAATTCCTCAGGTGGGAAAATTGGCCTGTTTGGTGGGGCCGGAGTTGGGAAGACAGTACTTATCATGGAGCTGATTAACAACGTGGCCAAGGCGCATGGAGGTTTCTCGGTAAGACTTCGCTTTCCTAGTGAATTGAACATCTGTAACAAATATTTATAATTAAAATTATCTCCAATATTTGCAGGTCTTCGCTGGAGTTGGCGAGCGAACGCGTGAAGGCAACGATTTGTACAATGAGATGAAAGTTGGTGGAGTCATCACTGATGATTACAAGACTTCGAAGGTAAACGAAAGATTCTAAAAACGCAGACAGACGATAGCACTGACCACCTTTGATGATGGGACGGAAAAAACGATTGTGATTCATATTTTTAAAACGTTTTATTAGCATTATTTACGCTCCATCATGTTAGTATAGCTAAATGAAACGATAGTTTCATAAAAAATTCTTTACTAAAATGAAAAAAACCGCAATGAAATACAAAATAATAAACAGCTGATGCTCGGGTCATCGAACGCCGGGACACGGAGGAGCGGCGCTGATACCTTGCAGTAAAAGAATTCTTGCCGTTTCTTTGGCTCAGCTATTTTGAGTTTGTATTTCATTGCTGTTTTATATATGTATATGTTAAATAAATAAATATTATAAAGAGCCCTGATAGGTCAGTGTCCGGGCAGTCGCCTCAAGTTGCGTAGTACACTAGCAACCCGAGTTCGATCCCCGGTGCCGGACACTAATAAATTTGTTGTTACAATTCTATGTGCTGATTTACCGAGCGCTCAACGGTGAAGGAAAACATCCTGAGGAAACCTACATGTCCTAGAAAAATTTGTAAGACATGTGAAGTCTGCCAATCCGCACTAGAAGTGTGGCGAACTATGCCCTTATTCTCTCTTTTTTCAGAGAAGGCCTGTGCCCAGCAGTGGGACATATATAAAGGCTGTAACTTCAACTTAGTTATCGATTGAAATATATCGATATATGTATGGATATACATGGTGCACCTCTAATTGTGATCACCGTCTTCCAGGTATCGCTAGTGTACGGGCAGATGAACGAGCCCCCGGGGGCACGTGCCAGGGTCGCACTTACAGGGCTTACAGTTGCGGAGCACTTCAGGGACAAAGAAGGCCAGGACGTCTTACTGTTTATTGACAACATCTTCAGGTTCACGCAGGCTGGCTCCGAGGTACGAGTATGTAGTGACGTGAAAGATAAATTTACAATATTTTTTTAAGTGAAACTTCTTCACGCACGCTTGACTTGGTGAGTTAGCTGGTGAATGCGTTACGAAAAGGATGATCGGTCGAGACGAAAGTTGAAAAGTATAAGTGGAGATTTCTCGACCAGTATAGTACATAGGCTACTATATTTTAGCCGACTTCAAAAAGGAGGTCATTCAGGTCAGGTACAGGCGCAGCTAGTGTTGAAATATGCTTTAACTGAACACAGGTATCGGCTCTGCTTGGGCGTATTCCTTCAGCTGTGGGCTACCAGCCCACGCTAGCTACGGACATGGGCACGATGCAGGAGAGGATCACCACAACTAAAACTGGCTCCATCACCAGCGTACAGGTAAATAGACATGGTATGACGTAACCTGATTTGAACGCTGTAATTCACTTGGACACCACTGAAGTACTAAGTGGAGCGTGATAGGTGACCAATTGGCTATCGTAGGTGGAGGCGAGAAATTTACCATGATCCTTACTTAACATTATATATCGATGCTTAAGGCACGTATGTTACTAATTTCAAAGGTTCAAGGAATAGAGGAAATTGTATATGGTGCACAATTATTTGATGCCCTTCTAGGACGGGGAGGGTATCTTCAAATATACCCCGCTTTCTAGGAGGAAGGCGAGGTTATGTTGGGTTTTTACCACTAAAACCTCCCCGGCGGCCCTTTCTCGGTGCGTGGTGAGCGGCTCCGGGATCTCCAGATGAACGCACCGGAGCTCCTCTGCACTATGCTCTTGGGAGAGCACGTCCCGTGGGGGAGGTTATTAAAGGCTGTACTTGTGGTCGATTGCACAGTTATCTCGTACAAGGACTGATTTTTAACATTTTCAGTTAAATCTATATATATTAGGTTGTCAAATATCTCCCTTCCGCCTTTTGTGTCATGCGGCACCCAAACATCAAGCTTTTGTTGTATCCAGCCTTCTGCAGATGGTTATAATGGTTTGGTGACTAACTCCCATCTCCTGGGCGATGTCACGAGATGCCACATGCCGGTCTAACTCAATGTAGTCCATGATTTGATCGGTATTTGTCATCACAGGTCTTCCGCCGGCTGGCTTATCCATGGTGTCGTTTTCACCGGCTCTGAATCGTCGAAACCATTCCTCCGTGGTTCGAAGTGATAGAGTACCATCCCCCAAAACACCATTAATCTCACGGAACGTTTCTCTAGCGGATTTGCCTTTAACGAAGAAAACTTTAAAATAGCGCGAATTTCGGCGTTAGTGAACTCCATGTTTACACGTCTAGAACTGTTGAACGCAATATCCAAACTAATTATGCATAGCGTCGTTTTGTAGGTTATGTCAAGACCTTTCAAATTATGTATAGTATTGCTAGATACGAGCTCTGTAGCGCTTTGTACATAGCCGCGAAATTCAAAAGACAAAAGGCGGAAGGAGATATTTGACAACCTAATATATATATATATATATATATATATATATATATATATTAGAAAAGTGTGTGGGTTTGACCTGTATAGGCTCCGAAACGGCTGGATAGATTTCAATCAAACTTTCAGGGAATCTTCACATTAACCTGGAGAGTAATCCTGTAAAGTTTGACGATCGGAGCACTTCTCTTTTTGAACTGTCAAAGAAGCCATACGTCGTACTTTTATTTCTAGCATTAACTTGAGCCCGATATGTTTTTGTATAAATGATAAGAATGATATTATATTTACTGATATGTACATGGGTGTAGGAAATGATCTTCACCCGATCGAGAAGAGAATGAATACGGAAAGAAATGAATAATTTAATATATTGTGAGAGTTAAATAAAATATTTAATGATGTATATGTGGGCTGGGTACGCTAGTGCTCATATAAAAATAATGACTAAGATTTTTTTGTTATTTTTGTCAGGGCTGTCATACAGTCGCTTACCCACTTACCGTTGGACGTTGAAATATGGCACATTCTGTATATCGTAATTGAAATGAGGTTTACTAACCAAATATACAAACTCCTTGGATCTCCATGAGCTGGTCACCTCCAGGCCGTGTACGTACCAGCGGACGACCTAACGGATCCCGCCCCGGCGACCACATTCGCCCACCTGGACGCCACCACCGTGTTGTCGCGGGCGATCGCTGAGCTGGGCGTCTACCCGGCGGTGGATCCCCTCGACTCCACCTCCCGGGTCATGGACCCTCATATCATCGGCCAGGAACACTATAACGTCGCCAGAGGTGCAGAAGATCTTGCAGGTGAGGTGACTATATGGATGGCGTCCTAAGTGTATACCAATGCCAGAATGATCCTAAAGTAAACCCAAAACGGCTCAAATATGAAACCTCTATCAACGTTACTATATGTGCGCCGCTTGAGGTTTTCTGCAGTTGCAGAGGCCACTCCAACCTCAACAGAAGATTCTAGATGTGACGGTGCCAAAGTATCTACGCATGTAGCATCTCATACTAAAGGCCGTCCCATCTTCAAGAGTCATACCGTCTGGTCTCTTACCATGACTACGCAATAGTCCATTTGGCTCCAAAGTTGATGGAACATTAAAGGTTAGCTGTCGAGTTGCTTATATTTTTAACACGTTTAAAAAGTCTCTTGTCCGTTCCTTTGCGTGTACACTCGCGCGTCAAGTTCCCATTGTTCCCAGGACTACAAGTCCCTGCAGGACATTATTGCGATCCTGGGAATGGACGAGCTCTCCGAGGAGGACAAGATGACGGTTGCCCGAGCGAGGAAGATCCAAAGATTCCTCTCCCAACCGTTCCAGGTATTTTTAAACCAAGAATAGAAGCCGATCACCGTGGTAGTACCACTGCCTGTGTATCACAAATATATTATCCTTAATTCCGCAACCCGAGTTCGATCGGGGCGGGACCAATGAATTTGTTTGTTGTGCAACTAAGTGATGATTTACCACGTGGCGGTAAAGGAAAATGTCGTGAGGAAACCTGCATGTGTGAGGAAGTTTTCTAAACCATGAGAAGTCTGAAAATGACACGATACGACCACATCACACCACACCCTAGTGCGAATTGACAGACCTCACGTGTCTTAGAATATTTTCTAACACATGTGAAGTTTGACAATCCGCACTCGGTGTACATGATGGACTATGCCATTTTACTGTCTTTATAGAAGTCCTGAGCCCAGCAGTGGGACATATGTACAATATATAGGCTATATAATGTACCACATATGATATGGCTTACTTTTCAAAATTGAACCAAATTTAAATGGGACCACACGGGAAGCAACCAGCTTTCAAATAAGAAATCATCAAATTCGGTTATGACGTAACAAACAAAAAAAACTGAACTTTCTTTTTTGAAGTCGGTTGAAAAGAGACGTTTACCGAATCGTCACGTTATTAATTTGTAGTCCCTTTTGTTTTGTCGTATACTTGATATATGAGTTTATTAAATCAAAGTTTCTCCGCCAGGTGGCGGAAGGTGTTTACGGGACATATTGGCAAACTGGTGAAGCTGGAAGAAACCATCAAGGGGTTCCAAAGGGTGAGGTCATTTACATCCGTAATCTGTGATGCCGAACTACACAGATTAACCTGTCATAGCTCTTAGATCGCTTTGGTTTAGGCTATGAACCTCTATTGTTAGTAATTCGACACAAGGGTCACCCCAATGAGGAGCAGACTCGGATTGGACGGTTACTATGTTTTTTTTATCGTTCCCCCAACGTGTTGAAAGGGTCCTTTCCACATCTTTTCGTTTCCTTTTCACTGTCCATTCTTTCTTCATCTATCTTTCCTCCCTCCTGATATCACTCTTTAAATTTCATTTAAGAATTTTACATTTTTTCTTATTTCTACTACAACAATTTCCTAACTTATTTCTTCTAGCACAATTACCTTCCTTATTTCTACTACAATGTTTTCCTTTACTAATTTCTACTAGCACATTTCTGTTTCAGTTTCTTTATTTCTCTTAGTATTTATTATTTCTATTACTCATGTTTCTTTCTCTTTGGTTTTCTCAACTTCTCTTTCTCAACGTTTCTTTCTCTTCTGGTTCTCTCAGTTTTGGCGTTATCTTATTTTTCTTAACTTTAACTTTATATAACTTCTGTTTACAACTTATTTTTATTTTTCTATTATTGAAATCCAGGGGAATATACTTATCTATTTTTCTAGTACTTTCTTTTATTACTACTTATTTATTTCTAATTACTAGAATATTATTATCTATTACCTTTCTAGACTTTGACATATAGATTCACTATGTATTATCGGTTACATTTCCTGTGGAGGTTCTACGACGAGTCAACGAGAAGCGCAAACTATTGCAGACCAAGTTAAGAAAAGTGTCGTATCTCGGTCACGTGCTTAGGCACGAGAGATATGACCTTCTTCAACTTATTTTGATGGGCAAAGTCGATGGCCAAAGAAGTGTTGGTCGTAGAAAGAAGTCATGGCTGCGGAACATAAGAGAGTGGACCGGAATTGCATGTGCCGCCCAACTGTTTCGCCTCGCAAGAGATATGGTGAATTGACTGCTAACCTTCGCTAGTCGGAGAGGCACTTTAAGAAGAAGAAGACCCTAGATGGTTACTATTTTACATGTAAGCAATCCGATCCGAGGGCGCCCACGAGGGTCGAACCACGGTCGGTTGCTATTTCACGGATAGCTAAGGGTTATTCTAAACTTGGAGTACCACCTCGGGAAGCGTTGGTACTGGGAGAAGAAGTGGCCGAAGAAACTCCAGCAATACTCCTAACATCTAAGCGGTAGGGCCTTCCCATTAAAGGTAACGCGATAGGATTATTCGCGAGCTCCGACGATCGAGATCCTAGTGACATGATAAAGCTTCCTCTGCTTTCCTTTTAACCGACTTTATTCTTGAAATGCCTCTGCAACTAGTAAAGCAGGCTATTTACCATATCTCTCTCGACATAGAGGCGAGGCCTCTCGCGAGGCGAAACATGACAGTCGTAGTTCCGGTCCACTCTCTAACGTTACGGATTCGATTTCCTTTGCCTTTCGTTGTAATATATATAGTGGCAAGTAATTTCACAAATCGGTGCTATTGTTCATTATTTCAAAATGGTTAACACCTTCGACGTTTTATCGTAACTTTTTGAAAAAAAAAATATAATTTTGTGCAAGACGACTTTGTGATTAATAAATTTTCTCCGATACCTGTCTACCTCGTATTCGTTCACAAGGTTTGGTGTCTTTTTCAGATATTAAAAGGTGAATTGGACCACATACCAGAGTCCGCTTTCTACATGGTCGGCACAATAGAGGACGTTATTGCCAAGTCTCAAGCCCTCGCTAAGAGTGTATAGGAAGACATCGCCTAACATTCATCACATTCCAATCCTTAGGATGAACACCCATAGATAGACAATACCAGGATAACCGAGCTTTACACATCTATATTATAAATAAATGATTTTGTCGTCTTCACGATCTCTTACTCCGTCCCTGGACATATGTACAGAACAGACGAACACTTTATTGATTAATCATTAAGCAATCAGATGACACATGTATTTTATAAATAAATGATTTTTTCGTCCAATCGCCTTTTGTCCTCTTCAGACCTCTTAATCCGGCCCTGGAACATTTGCATACAACAGACGAACACTTTATTGATTAATCAATAAGCAATCAGATGACGCATGTATTTTATAAATAAATGATTTTGTCGTCCAATCGCCTTTTGTCCTCTTCTGACCTCTTAATCCGGCCTGGAACATTTTCATACAACAGACGAACACTTTATTGATTAATCAATAAGCAATCAGATGACACATGTATTTTATAAATAAATGATTTTGTCGCCCAATCGCCTTTTGTCCTCTTCAGACCTCTTAATCCGGCCCTGGAACATTTGCATACAACAGACGAACACTTTATTGATTAATCAATAAGCAATCAGATGACACATGTATTTTATAAATAAATGATTTTGTCGCCCAATCGCCTTTTGTCCTCTTCAGACCTCTCAATCCGGCCCTGGAACATTTGCATACAACAGACGAACACTTTATTGATTAATCAATAAGCAATCAGATGACACATGTATTTTATAAATAAATGATTTTGTCGCCCAATCGCCTTTTGTCCTCTTCAGACCTCTTAATCCGGCCCTGGAACATTTGCATACAACAAACGAACACTTTATTGATTAATCAATAAGCAATCAGATGACACATGTATTTTATAAATAAATGATTTTGTCGTCCAATCGCCTTTTGTCCTCTTCAGACCTCTCAATCCGGCCCTGAACATTTGCATACAACAAACGAACACTTTATTGATTAATCAATAAGCAATCAGATGACACATGTATTTTATAAATAAATGATTTTGTCGTCCAATCGCCTTTTGTCCTCTTCTGACCTCTTAATCCGGCCTGGAACATTTTCATACAACAGACGAACACTTTATTGATTAATCAATAAGCAATCAGATGACACATGTATTTTATAAATAAATGATTTTGTCGCCCAATCGCCTTTTGTCCTCTTCAGACCTCTTAATCCGGCCCTGGAACATTTGCATACAACAGACGAACACTTTATTGATTAATCAATAAGCAATCCAGATGACACATGTATTTTATAAATAAATGATTTTGTCGCCCAATCGCCTTTTGTCCTCTTCAGACCTCTTAATCCGGCCCTGGAACATTTGCATACAACAGACGAACACTTTATTGATTAATCAATAAGCAATCAGATGACACATGTATTTTATAAATAAATGATTTTGTCGCCCAATCGCCTTTTGTCCTCTTCAGACCTCTTAATCCGGCCCTGGAACATTTGCATACAACAAACGAACACTTTATTGATTAATCAATAAGCAATCAGATGACACATGTATTTTATAAATAAATGATTTTGTCGTCAATCGCCTTTTGTCCTCTTCTGACCTCTTAATCCGGCCCTGGAACATTTGCATACAACAAACGAACACTTTATTGATTAATCAATAAGCAATCAGATGACACATGTATTTTATAAATAAATGATTTTGTCGTCAATCGCCTTTTGTCCTCTTCAGACCTCTCAATCCGGCCCTGGAACATTTGCATACAACAAACGAACACTTTATTGATTAATCAATAAGCAATCAGATGACACATGTATTTTATAAATAAATGATTTTTCGTCCAATCGCCTTTTGTCCTCTTCAGACCTCTTAATCCGGCCCTGGAACATTTGCATACAACAGACGAACACTTTATTGATTAATCAATAAGCAATCAGATGACACATGTATTTTATAAATAAATGATTTTGTCGCCCAATCGCCTTTTGTCCTCTTCAGACCTCTTAATCCGGCCCTGAACATTTGCATACAACAAACGAACACTTTATTGATTAATCAATAGCAATCAGATGACACATGTATTTTATAAATAAATGATTTTGTCGTCCAATCGCCTTTTGTCCTCTTCAGACCTCTCAATCCGGCCCTGAACATTTGCATACAACAGACGAACACTTTATTGATTAATCAATAAGCAATCCAGATGACACATGTATTTTATAAATAAATGATTTTGTCGCCCAATCGCCTTTTGTCCTCTTCAGACCTCTTAATCCGGCCCTGGAACATTTGCATACAACAAACGAACACTTTATTGATTAATCAATAGCAATCAGATGACACATGTATTTTATAAATAAATGATTTTGTCCTTAATCGCCTTTTGTCCTCTTCAGACCTCTTAATCCGGCCCTGGAACATTTGCATACAACAGACGAACACTTTATTGATTAATCAATAAGCAATCCAGATGACACATGTATTTTATAAATAAATGATTTTTGTCCAATCGCCTTTTGCGTCTTCAGACTCCTAAACATATGTACAGAACAGGCATATACTAAATATACCTACATAAATCGGTAATCAACCAATATACTGCTGATACAAAAAAATATGCATAGATCATGCCAAAGGTAGACCATTTAATAAATGAATCAAAAACTGACTTTAAAAAAGTAGGTGGATCTCAATTCGTCTATGTTTTTTTATGTCTGTTACCTGTTACATGAATCATCAAAATCGGTTCGCCCAGTCCAAAGTTATGCCTTAACAAACGTAAAAAACATGCAGACAAATTAATAATTTTTATGAAGTCTGTTGAAAAGAAAAACCGACTGTAAATCGTTTCAAAAGTAGTACGAATTCTAGTAGGAATATCACGAAATAGATTTGCCATTGAAATACATACTGTCAATCAAAATGAATCATCAAAATCGGTTCGCCCAGTCCAAAGTTATGCCTTAACAAACGTAAAAAAACATGCAGACAAATTAATGAATTTTTATGAAGTCTGTTGAAAAGAAAAACCGACTGTAAATCGAATCGAAAGTAGTACGAATTCTAGTAGGAATATCACGAAATAAATTGCCATTGAAATACATACTGTCCAATCAAAATGAATCATCAAAATCGGTTCGCCCAGTCCAAAGTTATGCCTTAACAAACGTAAAAAACATGCAGACAAATTAATATTTTTTATGAAGTCTGTTGAAAGAAAAACCGACTGTAAATCGTTTCAAAGTAGTACGAATTCTAGTAGGAATATCACGAAATAAATTGCCATTGAAATACATACTGTCCAATCAAAATGAATCATCAAAATCGGTTCGCCCAGTCCAAGGTTATGCCTTGACAAACGTAAAAAACATGCAGACAAATTAATAATTTTTATGAAGTCTGTTGAAAAGAAAAACCGACTGTAAATCGAATCGAAAGTAGTACGAATTCTAGTAGGAATATCACGAAATAGAATTGCCATTGAAATACATTTTTTTTTGTTAACGAGGAGGAAATCTTTAGAAAGATACCCCGCCTTCTGGGGAAGGCGGTTATGTGGGGTTTTACCCACTAAAATCCCCCCGGTGGCCCTTCCTCGGTGCATGGTGAGGGGCTCCGGGATCTCCAGTGGAACGCACCGGAGCCCCTCTGCACTGTGCTCATAGAGAGCACTTCCCGGGGAGGTTACTCCCTCCCCCCCCCTCGTGCCCTCGCAGTGCAAGGCTACACGGGCCAGCCGATGTCGCCTTCTTCCCGGGTCCACTTTGGCGGACGACAAAGGCCCCCAGACCCTTGTTGCCCAGTGAACCCGAGGCCCCTTTTAGTCGCCTTCTACGACAGGCAGGGGATAACGTAGTCTTATTCTTGAGAGCCCAGAGCTACAGGGTTGCAAGACCAGAGGGCTGGCTTATACCTTGCACAGAGGCTAAGCCATACAACGTGGCAATGCTACCAGCCTTCTCGGCACGCTGCCAAGCCACGACGGTATAACACAGTTATATTTTTTGTAGATAATTTCTAAAATAGTTATTATTTTGTAAATATTTCTTTTTTGTTAGTATTATTCCATTCTATTTTATTCTAATAAAGATTAAAAAGTTTTAAATCAGCGGAAAATGACACATTTCAACTAAGTCTTTTTGCGGTAAAACCCTGCGTCATTGCTCGCTGTTTGTGTCATCAATAAATATATATATATTGATGACATATAAAGTTGAGTGACTTAGGTTATTTCGTTTTTTTTTTATTTAGACCGGTAGATTCAGGGCACGAAACGAGCAGACCGGCTCGCAGCTCTGTCGTTACGCTCGTACTGACTACACTACCTTCCTTGCCTGTCGTAGAAGGCGACTAAAAGGTTCACTGGGCGACAATGGTGGGGGCCTTTGTCGTCCGCCAAAGTGGACCCGGGAAGAAGACGACAGCGGCCGGCCTGTGTCGCCTTGCACTGCCAAGGCACAGAGGAAAGGATTAACCTCCTGGGACGTGCTCTGCGAAGAGCGCAGTACAGAGGGCTTCGTTGAGTTCCTCTGGAGATCCCGGACCCTTCACCATGCACCGAGGAAGAGCCTTAGTGGTCACATAACCCAGCTTTCCCACTAGAAGCGGGGTTATATGACTGGGTTACATAACTTGCCCACTTAATTATCTTATCGGGCTCGGCCTACTAGAGGCCCCTACTGACTTAAACATCCCATGGTGAGTAGTCCTTCGCTGGGATGGGGCGAGATGGGGTTACGCTTCCCGAAATGGCGTGTAAGTTAGTTTAGCTTAGATTGTCCCAAAAGTCTTTTGCCTGTTCAGCAGTGGACTTCCAAGTATTGGACTTGGAAGTTGCGGTAATTTCAGGGAGGGGAGCGCAGAGGCTCCCCCCCCCCCCTCCGCAGGCGACGTATCGGGGTGCGAAGGAGGCGTTACGAATGCCTCCTCTTACCGCCCCCGTAATCCGAAGCGGGGCCAGGATGGGTACCTGGCCGGCCCAGCATGCTTCGGCGTCGTCTAGACTTCTCTGAGTGCCGGAGAAGTCCCCTTTGAGGATGAAGTCCGGTTTTGCCGGGACCGGCCGGTCGTTGGGGTGTCCTGTCGCTGACAGATCCGGGGCATCCCGCTCATAACGGCTGATGGCATCCGCGGAAGGTTTAGTGGGTAGGGGCTGCCCAGGCCGAGTCCTACACATCCCTCCGGCCCAACGAAGTACCGGAGGATGATCTATAAAGAGATTCCCCCGCGTGAACAAAAAAAAAGGTTCAGGCTAAGCGACCTAAGAGCTATGCCACCTCTCAATCCGGTGAAGCAGTAAAAAGCCTCCTAGTTCTTCATTAAAAAAAAAGCGAGGGCCAATGGCTAGTAATACATAAATCCTACGATATTTACCGCAATATTATTAATAAATACACAACGATATTAAAATATTCACAACAGCCGCTTCTCTGTCTAATCTGTGTTCGTCACAATAAAATTCGATGTATTTTTTTTTAAACATATTATATATATGTACCGTTTATATTATTATCTATGCTCTTTTTGACCTGAGTCAAAGATTAAATAAGTCAACATAGATAATAAATAATTGCTTTGTGTGAATTCAAGAAAGATGATATGTAATTGGTTTGTTGGTTTCACTCATAACAATAATTAATCAATTTGCATTTTTATTGTTACAAATTATTTGTTTTTATTATTATTTTTTTTTACGGACGAACTACACGGTTAAGAACGACAGAGCAGGCGCTAGAGGCGGCGGCACTCTATTTTTTTATTCTTAGATTGCAACCGTGCTCTTTTCAATACACTTAAATTGTTTACTCTGCATTTGTTAAAAGTGCCACTTCTACAGTTACTATTTTCCTTATTTTTTTAATATATATAATGCCTGAATTTGGAGGTGGCCAGAGATCGTTTTGGGTTCACGCGTCGCCTCGCTGCATTGCTATTAGCTTCTCCGCGACCGCCGTGTACCTGTTTCTCATGGCCATTTTCAGGTTGTAGTCCACTATCCTCTCCCTTGATGCGGCCATTGCCTTTGTCATCAGTCTTCCTGTGGGACTCTAATTTACTACACTAATATGTAAAGGAAACATTCCGATTGACACGCCTCGTCTAAAGCACCTTGAAGCCTCCGTCTGTCAGTTAGCCATGACAGACCCCTATTAGGATTGCATCGGTATACCTTCCGTGTCACTGTAGCTAAGAAATTCTCAGATGCGACTTCGAAGCTCTCGGAGAAGCTACGCTGGTACTCCTATAAGACTAGCCCGCAAGGGCTGGCCCTCGAATCTTTCGTCGATCCTCTCGACTTCAAGATCGTCGAACCCCAAGAGCCCACTTATTTTCCGCACTAAGTGGAACATGCTGAGTCGTGGTTCGGCCCTCTCAGGCGCCTTCGGATCGGAATGCTTTCGCGTAACATAGTAACCGTCCAAGCCGAGGTTACCCCTCACCGGAGGAACCCGTGTGTCTGGAGATGCCTACGCATATCCAGTCTCATAGATGACGGTTCCACACGAACCAGTAGTGATGAAGTAGCTATGTACAGATAATAATACAGACAGAAAATAAAAGATGAACTGAGTTACTCCTAAGGATAAACATTGAAGTATCGTTTGACCTTATGATTTAACCGTAGTGTGCAGTAGGAGTGCACGATAAATATCGATATTACATAAAATATCGATATTTACATCGATATATCGATATTTTATGTATGTTTCATCCGATATACGAAATATCGTAAGAAATTAAATAGAAAAGCATTACATTCTTTCTTTTCTTTGTGGTTGACAACTTGAATAAAATAAAACCCTTACTTGCGCTGTCATCACGAAGAGTGTAGTGTAGTATGTTACTACACTCCTACTCTTCACGATGGCAGGACTCGTTGTATAAATTTTATAATCTATGCATGTGTGTGTATGTATGAGCCGTGGTAGCTCAGTGTCCGGGCGGTTGGCTCAAGTTGCATAGTACGCTAGCAACCCGAGTTCGATCCCCGGTGCCGGCACCAATAAATTTGTTGTTGCAATTTTATGTGCTGATTTACCACACGCTCAGCGGTGAAGGAAAACATCGTGAAACCTACATGTCTTAGAAAATTTTTATACGACATGTGAAGTCTGCCAATCCGCATTAGGGCCGCGTGGCAGACTATGCCCATATACACTCTTTACAGAAGGCCTGCGCCCAACAGTGGGACATATATATTATATATATAAAGGCTGTAACTTCAACTTGGTTATCGATTGAAATATATCGATATATATATGAATATACATGATCGCTGTCTTCCAGGTATCGCTAGTGTACGGGCAGATGAACGAGCCCCCGGGGGCACGTGCCAGGGTCGCACTTACAGGGCTTACAGTTGCGGAGCATTTCAGGGACAAAGAAGGCCAGGACGTCTTACTGTTTATTGACAACATCTTCAGGTTCACGCAGGCTGGCTCCGAGGTATGTAGTGAAAGATAAATTTACAATATTTTTTTTAATGAAACTTCTTCACGCACGCTTGACTTGGTGAGTTAGCTGGTGAATGCGTTACGAAAAGAGTGATCGGTCGAGACGAAAGTTGAAAAGTATAAGTGGAGATTTCTCGACCAAACCAGTATATTTACGAGTAAAAACAATAACCGGTCAAGCCCTTTTTTTTTGGACGAACTAAAACAGTTGTCCAGAGAAGCTGGCCTTTACTGCTTTACCGGATTGAGAGGTGCTCTTAGATCGCTTAGCCTGAACCTCTATTATGTAGTAACTCGACACAAGGGTCTCTCGGCTTGGACGGTCACCAATTTTACGCGTTAGCAGTCCAATCCAAGGGCGTCCGAGAGGGACGAACCACGACTCGGTCGGTAGCTATTTTATTAACAAAAGTTCATTGGGACAATCTAAGTTAAACTGCCTTATATGCCACTTCGGGAAGCATTAGCGCTGGGGAAGAAGTGGTCGAAGAAACTACAGCAACGCTCCTAATCTTATCCGGGGGTAGGGTTTTCCCAAAAAATACATGTATCGCGCAAGGATTTTACGCAACCTCCGACGGTCGTGAATGGACGCTTAACTTCAAGCTCGTTTTCATTCTTTGTATTACGGAAATATCTTAGGAATATTAGGAAATAGAATTAATAAGAACCTAAACAAACTCTCATCAAACTACCCTTAAAGTACATCCTTTCCAATAAAAAATGAATCATCGAAATCGGTTGGCGTGATATCGATTCATTCGTCTCGGGGATGGTTGTTACTCAATCTTCTTTAACGAACTTCTGAACAGATCTGGATGAAATTTGGCACAGAGATAGACTATAGCCTGGAACAGTACATAGGCTACTATATTTTAGCCGACTTCAAAAAGGAGGTCATTCAGGTCAGGTACAGGCGCAGCTATTTTAACTGAATACAGGTGTCAGCTCTGCTTGGGCGTATTCCTTCAGCTGTGGGCTACCAGCCCACGCTGGCTACGGACATGGGCACGATGCAGGAGAGGATCACCACAACTAAAACTGGCTCCATCACCAGCGTACAGGTAAACAGACATGGTATGACGTAACCTGATTTGAACGCTGTAATTCACTTGGACACCACTGAAGTACTAAGTGGAGCGTGATAGGTGACCAATTGGCTATCGTAGGTGGAGGCGAGAAATTTACCATGATCCTTACTTAACATTATATATCGATGCTTAAGGCACGTATGTTACTAATTTCAAAGGTTCAAGGAATAGAGGAAAACGTATTTGGTGCACAATTATTTGATGCCCTTCTAGGACGGGGAGGGTATCTTCAAATATACCCCGCTTTCTAGGAGGAAGGCGAGGTTATGTTGGGTTTTTAACCACTAAAACCTCCCCGGCGGTCGTTTCTCGGTGCGTGGTGAGCGACTCCGGGATCTCCAGATGAACGCACCGGAGCTCCTCTGCACTATGCTCTTGGGAGAGCACGTCCCGTGGGGGAGGTTATTAAAGGCTGTACTTGTGGTCGATTGCACAGTTATCTCGTACAAGGACTGATTTTTAACATTTTCAGTTAAATCTATATATATTAGGTTGTCAAATATCTCCCTTCCGCCTTTTGTGTCATGCGGCACCCAAACATCAAGCTTTTTTTGTATCCAGCCTTCTGCAGATGGTTATAATGGTTTAGTGACTAACTCCCATCTCCTGGGCGATGTCACGAGATGCCACATGCCGGTCTAACTCGATGTAGTCCATGATTTGATCGGTATTTGTCGTCACAGGTCTTCCGCCGGCTGGCTTATCCATGGTGTCGTTTTCACCGGCTCTGAATCGTCGAAACCATTCCTCCGTGGTTCGAAGTGATAGAGTACCATCGCCAAAACACCATTAATCTCACGGAACGTTTCTCTAGCGGATTTGCCTTTAACGAAGGAAAACTTTAAAATAGCGCGAATTTCGGCGTTAGTGAACTCCATGTTTACACGTCTATAACTGTTGAACGCAATATCAAACAAATTATGCATAGCGTCGTTTTGTAGGTTATGTCAAGACCTTTCAAATTATGTATAGTATTGCTAGATACGAGCTCTGTAGCGCTTTGTACATAGCCGCGAAATTCAAAAGACAAAAAGGCGGAAGGGAGATATTTGACAACCTAATATATATATATATATTAGAAAAAGTGTGTGGGTTTGACCTGTATAGGCTCCGAAACGGCTGGATAGATTTCAATCAAACTTTCAGGGAATCTTCACATTGACCTGGAGAGTAATCCTGTAAAGTTTGGTGACGATCGGAGCACTTCTCTTTTTGAACTGTCAAAGAAGCCATACGTCGTACTTTTATTTCTAGCATTAACTTGAGCCCGATATGTTTTTGTATAAATGATAAGAATGATATTATATTTACTGATATGTGCATGGGTGTAGGAAATGATCTTCACCCGACCGAGAAGAGAATGAATACGGAAAGAAATGAATAATTTAATATATTGTGAGAGTTAAATAAAATATTTAATGATGTAAATGTGGGCTGGGTACGCTAGTGCTCATATAAAAATAATGACTAAGATTTTTTTGTTTATTTTTGTCAGGGCTGTCATACAGTCGCTTACCCACTTACCGTTGGACGTTGAAATATGGCACATTCTGTATATCGTAATTGAAATGAGGTTTACTAACCAAATATACAAACTCCTTGGATTTCCATGAGCTGGTCACCTCCAGGCCGTGTACGTACCAGCGGACGACCTAACGGATCCCGCCCCGGCGACCACATTCGCCCACCTGGACGCCACCACCGTGTTGTCGCGGGCGATCGCTGAGCTGGGCGTCTACCCGGCGGTGGATCCCCTCGACTCCACCTCCCGGGTCATGGACCCTCATATCATTGGCCAGGAGCACTATAACGTCGCCAGAGGAGTGCAGAAGATCTTGCAGGTGAGGTGACTATATGGATGGGGTCCTAAGTCTATACCAATGCCAAGAAGGATCCTAAAGTTTCTACCCAAAACGGCTCAAATATGAAACCTCTATCAACGTTACTATATGTGCACCGCTTGAGGTTTTCTGCAGTTGCAGAGGCCACTCCAACCTCAACAGAAGATTCTAGAAGATGTGACGGTGCCAAAGTATCTACGCATGTAGCATCTCATACTAAAGGCCGTCCCATCTTCAAGAGTCATACTATCTGGTCTCTTACCATGACTACGCAATAGTCCATTTGGCTCCAAAGTTGATGGAACATTAAAGGTTAGCTGTCGAGTTGCTTATATTTTTAACACGTTTAAAAAGTCTCTTGTCCGTTCCTTTGCGTGTACACTCGCGCGTCAAGTTCCCATTGTTCCCAGGACTACAAGTCCCTGCAAGACATTATTGCGATCCTGGGAATGGACGAGCTCTCCGAGGAGGACAAGATGACGGTTGCCCGAGCGAGGAAGATCCAAAGATTCCTCTCCCAACCGTTCCAGGTATTTTTAAACCAAGAATAGAAGCCGATCACCGTGGTAGTACCACTGCCTGTGTATCACAAATATATTATCCTTAATTCCGCAACCCGAGTTCGATCGGGGCGGGACCAATGAATTTGTTTGTTGTGCAACTAAGTGATGATTTACCACGTGGCGGTAAAGGAAAATATCGTGAGGAAATCTGCATGTGTGAGTAAGTTTTCTTAAACATGTGAAGTCTGAAAATGACACGATACGACCACATCACACCACACCCTAGTGCGAATTGACAGACCTCACGTGTCTTAGAATATTTTCTAACACATGTGAAGTTTGACAATCCGCACTCGGTGTACATGATGGACTATGCCATTTTACTGTCTTTAGAGAGAAGTCCTGAGCCCAGCAGTGGGACATATGTACAATATATAGGCTATATAATGTACCACATATGATATGGCTTACTTTTCAAAATTGAACCAAATTTAAATGGGACCACACGGGAAGCAACCAGCTTTCAAATAAGAAATCATCAAATTCGGTTATTTCGTAAGTTATGACGTAACAAACACAAAAAAAACTGAACTTTCTTTTTTGAAGTCTGTTGAAAAGAGACGTTTACCGTTTGATTCGTCACGTTATTAATTTGTAGTTCTTGTTTGTTTTTTCTCGTATACTTGATTTATCAGTTTATTGAACCAAAGTTTCTCCGCCAGGTGGCGGAGGTGTTTACGGGACATATTGGCAAACTGGTGAAGCTGGAAGAAACCATCAAGGGGTTCCAAAGGGTGAGGTCATTTACATCCGTAATCTGTGATGCCGAACTACACAGATTAGCCTGTCATAGCTCTTAGATCGCTTTGGTTTAGGCTATGAACCTCTATTATTAGTAATTTGACACAAGGGTCACCCCAGTGAGGAGCAGACTCGGCTTGGACGGTTACTATGTTTTTTTTATCGTTCCCTCAACGTGTTGAAGGTCCTTTTCACATCCTTTCGTTGTCTTATCACTGTCCATTCTTTCTTCATCTATCTTTCCTCCCTCCTGATATCACTCTTTAAATTTCATTTAAGAATTTTACATTTTTTCTTATTTCTACTACAACAATTTCCTAACTTATTTCTTCTAGCACAATTACCTACCTTATTTCTACTACAATGTTTTCCTTTACTAATTTCTACTAGCACATTTCTGTTTCAGTTTCCTTATTTCTCTTAGTATTTATTATTTCTATTACTCATGTTTCTTTCTTTTTAGTTTTTCTCAATTTTTTAATAACTGTGAAGAGACAGTTTTGGCGTTATCTTATTTTTCTTAACTTTAACTTTAAATAACTTCTGTTTACAACTTATTTTTTGTTATTCTATTTTTGTTCAGGGAATATACTTATCTATTTTCTAGTATTTTCTTTTATTACTATTAATTTATTTCTAATAGCAAATATTATTATCTATTACCTTTCTACACTTTGATTTATAGATTCACTATGTATTATCGATTACATTTCCTGTGGAGGTTCTACGATGAGTCAACGAGAAGCGCAATCTATTGCAGACCCAGTTAAGAAAGTGTCGTATCACGGTCACGTGCTTAGGCACAGATACGACCTTCAACTTATTATGATGGGCAAAGTCGATGGCAAAGAAGTGTCGGTCGTAGAAATAAGTCATAATACGGAACATAAGAGTGGACCGGAATTGCATGTGCTGCTTAACAAAGACGTCTGGTCTTCAAGAAGAAGACCTAGACGGTTACTATTTTACGTGTAAGCAATCCGATCCGAGGGCGCCCACGAGGGTCGAACCACGGTCGGTTGCTATTTCACGGATAGCTAAGGGACATTCTAAACTTGGAGTGCCACCTCGGGAAGCGTTGGTACTGGGAGAAGAAGTGGCCGAAGAAACTCCAGCAATACTCCTAACATCTAAGCGGTAGGGCCTTCCCATTAAAGGTAACGCATTAAGTTATTCGCGAGCTCCGACATGATAAAGCTTCCTCTGCTTTCCTTTTAACCGACTTTATTCTTGAAATGCCTCTGCAACTAGTAAAGCAGGCTATTTACCATATTTCTCTCGACATAGAGGCGAGGCCTCTCGCGAGGCGAAACGTGACAGTCGCAGTTCCTGTCCACTCTCTAACGTTACGGATTCGATTTCCTTTGCCTTTTGCTGTAATATAATGTATTTAGTGGCGAGTAATTTCACAAATCGGTGCTATTGTTCATTATTTCAAAATGGTTAACAACTTCGACGTTTTATCGTAACTTTTTGAAAAAAAAAATATTTTTGTGCAAGACGACTAACTTTGTGATTAATAAATTTTCTCCGATACCTGTCTACCTCGTATTCGTTCACAAGGTTTGGTGTCTTTTTCAGATATTAAAAGGTGAATTGGACCACATCCCAGAGTCCGCTTTCTACATGGTCGGCACAATAGAGGACGTTATTGCCAAGTCTCAAGCCCTCGCTAAGAGTGTATAGGAAGACATCGCCTAACATTCATCACATTCCAATCCTTAGGATGAACACCCATAGATAGACAATACCAGGATAACCGAGCTTTACTCGATTTTTTGTTTAGTGATTCTTAGCCTTAATCGAGTGACTGTACCATCTTTTTGTTTTAAAATTTGTGATCTAATTGTCTGTTGCAATCCAATAACACCTCTCTCTGCGCGCTATGTCATTTGTTGACGTGAATATCGACCATTTTATTGAATCATAACTAAGCAATCGGATGACACATGGACTGTATAAATAAATGATTTTGTCCTCTTCAGACCTCTTAATCCGGCCCTGGAACATTTGCATACAACAGACGAACACTTTATTGATAAATCAATAAGCAATCAGATGACACATGTATTTTATAAATAAATGATTTTGTCCTTAATCGCCTTTTGTCCTCTTCAGACCTCTTAATCCGGCCCTGGAACATTTGCATACAACAGACGAACACTTTATTGATAAATCAATAAGCAATCAGATGACACATGTATTTTATAAATAAATGTTTTTTTCGTCCAATCGCCTTTTGTCCTCTTCAGACCTCTTAATCCGGCCCTGGAACATTTGCATACAACAGACGAACACTTTATTGATTAATCAATAAGCAATCAGATGACACATGTATTTTATAAATAAATGATTTTTTCGTCCAATCGCCTTTTGTCCTCTTCAGACCTCTTAATCCGGCCCTGGAACATTTGCATACAACAGACGAACACTTTATTGATTAATCAATAAGCAATCAGATGACATATGTATTTTATAAATAAATGATTTTTCGTCCAATCGCCTTTTGTCCTCTTCAGACCTCTTAATCCGGCCCTGGAACATTTGCATACAACAGACGAACACTTTATTGATTAATCAATAAGCAATCAGATGACACATGTATTTTATAAATAAATGATTTTTTCGTCCAATCGCCTTTTGTCCTCTTCAGACCTCT
This sequence comes from Meandrusa payeni, assembly GCA_029286785.1. Classification (NCBI taxonomy): domain Eukaryota; kingdom Metazoa; phylum Arthropoda; class Insecta; order Lepidoptera; family Papilionidae; genus Meandrusa; species Meandrusa payeni. The sequence continues at coordinate 797,662 of JAGSMX010000036.1, forward strand.
TAATCCGGCCCTGGAACATTTGCATACAACAGACGAACACTTTATTGATTAATCAATAAGCAATCAGATGACACATGTATTTTATAAATAAATGATTTTTTCGTCCAATCGCCTTTTGTCCTCTTCAGACCTCTTAATCCGGCCCTGGAACATTTGCATACAACAGACGAACACTTTATTGATTAATCAATAAGCAATCAGATGACACATGTATTTTATAAATAAATGATTTTGTCGCCCAATCGCCTTTTGTCCTTTTCAGACTTCTTAATCCGGCCCTGGAACATTTGCATACAACAGACGAACACTTTATTGATTAATCCATAAGCAATCAGATGACACATGTATTTTATAAATAAATGTTTTTTTCGTCCAATCGCCTTTTGTCCTCTTCAGACTTCTTAATCCGGCCCTGGAACATTTGCATACAACAGACGAACACTTTATTGATTAATCAATAAGCAATCAGATGACACATGTATTTTATAAATAAATGATTTTGTCGTCCAATCGCCTTTTGCGTCTTCAGACTCCTAAACATTTGTACAGAACAGGCATATTATGTAGGTATATATATACTAAATATACCTACATAAATCGGTAATCAACCAATATACTGCTGATACAAAAAAATATGCATAGATCATGCCAAAGGTAGACCATTTAATAAATGAATCAAAATCGACTTCAAAAGTAGGTGGATCTCAATTCGTCTATGTTTTTTTATGTCTGTTACCTGTTACATGAATCATCAAAATCGGTTCGCCCAGTCCAAAGTTATGCCTTAACTAACGTAAAAAAACACAACTTAATAATTACTAATTAATAATTTTTAATTATTAAGTTGACAAATTAATAATTTTTATGAAGTCTGTTGAAAAGAAAAACCGACTGTAAATCGAATCAACAGTAGTATGAATTCTAGTAGGAATATCACGAAATAGAAATGCCATAGAAGTACATTTTTTTTTTTTGTTAACGAGGAGGAAATCTTTAAAAAGATACCCCGCCTTCTGGGGAAGGCGGTTATGTGGGGTTTTTACCCACTAAAACCTCCCCGGTGGCCCTTCCTCGGTGCATGGTGAGGGCTCCGGGATCTCCAGTGGAACGCACCGGAGCCCCTCTGCACTGTGCTCATAGAGAGCACTTCCCGGGGAGGTTACTCCCTCCCCCCCCCTCGTGCCCTCGCAGTGCAAGGCTACACGGGCCAGCCGATGTCGTTTCTTCCCGGGTCCACTTTGGCGGACGACAAAGGCCCCAGACCCTTGTTGCCCAGTGAACCCGAGGCCCCTTTTAGTCGCCTTCTACGACAGGCAGGGGATAACGTAGTCTTATTCTTGAGAGCCCAGAGCTACAGGGTTGCAAGACCAGAGGGCTGGCTTATACCTTGCACAGAGGCTAAGCCATACAACGTGGCAATGCTACCAGCCTTCTCGGCACGCTGCCAAGCCACGACGGTATAACACAGTTATATTTTTTGTAGATAATTTCTAAAATAGTTGTTATTTTGTAAATATTTCTTTTTTTTTTAGTATTATTCCATTCTATTTTATTCTAATAAAGATTAAAAAAAAGTTTTAAATCAGCGGAAAATGACACAATTCCACTAAGTCTTTTTGCGGTAAAACCCTGCGTCATTGCTCGCCGTTTGTGTTATTACATGTTAATATAAATATATATATTGATGACATATAAAGTTGAGTGACTTAGGTTATTTCGTTTTTTTTTTATTTAGACCGGTAGATTCAGGGCACGAAACGAGCAGACCGGCTCGCAGCTCTGTCGTTACGCTCGTACTGACTACACTACCTACCTTGCCTGTCGTAGAAGGCGACTAAAAGGTTCACTGGGCGACAATGGTCCCCCTTTGTTGTCCGTCAAAGTGGACCCGGGAAGAAGGCGACATCGCCCGGGATGTGTCGCCTTTTACTGCCAAGGCACAGAGGGAAAGGGATTAACCTCCCCCCTGGGACGTGCTCTGCGAAGAGCGCAGTACAAAGGGGCTTCGTTGAGTTCCTCTGGAGATCCCGGACCCTTCACCATGCACCGAGGAAGAGCCTTAGTGGTCACATAACCCAGCTTTCCCACTAGAAGCGGGGTTATATGACTGGGTTACATAACTTGCCCACTTAATTATCTTATCGGGCTCGGCCTACTAGAGGCCCTGCTGACTTAAACATCCCATGGTGAGCACTCCTTCGCTGTGATGGGGCGAGATGGGGTTACGCTTCCCGAAATGGCGTATAAGTATTGGACTTGGAAGTTGCGGTAATTTCAGGGAGGGAGCGCAGAGGCTCCCTCCGCAGGCGACGTATCGGGGTGCGAAGGAGGCGTTACGAACGCCTCCTCTTGCCGCCCCGTAATCCGAAGCGGGGCCAGGATGGGTGCCATTGCTTGTCTTCGGCGTCGTCAGGACTTCTCTGAGTGCCGGAGAAGTCCCCTCTGAGGATGAAGTCCGGTCTTTGCCGGGACCGGCCGGTCGTTGGGTGTCCTGTTGCTGACAGATCCGGGGCACTCCGCTCATAACGGCTGATGGCATCCGCGGAAGGTTTAGTGGGTAGGGGCTGCCCAGGCCGAGTCCTACACATCCTCCGGGCCCACCCAGGGTACCGGAGGATGGTCTATAAAAGATTCCCCAGCGTGAACAAAAAAAAAAAGGTTCAGGCTAAGTGACCTAAGAGCTAAGCCACCTTTCAATCCGGTGAAGCAGTAAAAGCCTCCTAGTTCTTCATTAAAAAAAAAGCGAGGGCCAATGGCTAGTAATACATAAATCCTACGATATTTACCGCAATATTATTAATAAATACACAACGATATTAAAATATTCACAACAGCCGCTTCTCTGTCTAATCTGTGTTCGTCACAATAAAATTCGATGTATTTTTTTTTAAACATATTATATATATATACCGTTTATATTATTATCTATGCTCTTTTGACCTGAGTCAAAGATAAAATAAGTCAACATAGATAATAAATAATTACTTTTTGTGTGAATGCAATTGGTTTGTTGGTTTCACTCATAACAATAATTCATCAAATTTGGATTTTTATTGTTACAAATTATTTGTTAATAATTAGGTTAATAATTAGGTTTTTTTTATTTATTTTTTTTACGGACGAACTACACGGTTAAGAACGACAGAGCAGGCGCTAGAGGCGGCGGCACTCTCATTTACTACACTAATATGTAAAAGGAAACATTCCGATTGACACGCCTCGTCTAAAGCACCTTGAAGCCTCCGTCTGTCAGTTAGCCATGACAGACCCCTATTAGGATTGCATCGGTATACCTTCCGTGTCACTGTAGCTAAGAAATTCTCAGATGCGACTTCGAAGCTCTCGGAGAAGCTACGCTGGTACTCCTATAAGACTAGCCCGCAAGGGCTGGCCCTCGAATCTTTCGTCGATCCTCTCGACTTCAAGATCGTCGAACCCCAAGAGCCCACTTATTTTCCGCACTAAGTGGAACATGCTGAGTCGTGGTTCGGCCCTCTCAGGCGCCTTCGGATCGGAATGCTTTCGCGTAACATAGTAACCGTCCAAGCCGAGGTTACCCCTCACCGGAGGAACCCGTGTGTCTGGAGATGCCTACGCATATCCAGTCTCATAGATGACGGTTCCACACGAACCAGTAGTGATGAAGTAGCTATGTACAGATAATAATACAGACAGAAAATAAAAGATGAACTGAGTTGCTCCTGGGCGATAACATTGCTATCGTTTGACCTTATGATTTAACCGTAGTGTGCAGTAGGAGTGCACGATAAATATCGATATTACATAAAATATCGATATATTTGTACAATATATTGCGTAGTAACGATACAACCTTTTAATTTTATTAATTATATAATAATATTTTTTAAAAATTTATCGATATATTTGTACAATATATTGCGTAGTAACGATACAACCTTTTAATTTTATTAATTATATAATAATATTTTTTAAAAATTTATCGATATATTTGTACAATATATTGCGTAGTAACGATACAACCTTTTAATTTTATTAATTATATAATAATATTTTTTAAAAATTTATCGATATATTTTGGGCATGAACATCCCTAGTGTGGAGCGCACTTTAACATGTGTATTCCCAAATAAAAAAGTGTTCAGTTTTCCTGTTGCTGTTGCACTGCGTGCTAGTGTTTGCGACGTGCCGATCAAGCGTCCTTGGCGCCATTTTACATTTGTATCTGTGCGAGCTGTCACGAAATGAGGTAACACAATACAAATTATAACACAACAAAAATTCCATTTTAACAAGATAACCACGCCTGTACAATGATAATTTCAGAGATGTATATATTTTTCATTTAACAAAGAAAGTTTAAAAATATAATCATCTATGAACTTGAATCAATTTAATTTAGTAATTTATTATTTTTATTTATTTAAATCAACAAAATTATAACACCGTTACAGATAATACCAATATGATGTTATAAAACTTAGTTAAATATATATTACTAAAATTAAAACAAATAAAAGCTGCTTTTGTTGACAATAATATATAAATATCATAGAGTCAAACACCTTCTACGTATTTGTAGGCAGCTTCGATAAACACAGACTCTGTGCAACAAAATATTTTTTTATTTATTTATTTATTTATTTATTTATTTATTTATTTATTTATTTATTTATTTATTTAAATCAACAAAATTATAACACCGTTACAGATAATACCAATATGATGTTATAAAACTTAGTTAAATATATATTACTAAAATTAAAACAAATAAAAGCTGCTTTTGTTGACAATAATATATAAATATCATAGAGTCAAACACCTTCTACGTATTTGTAGGCAGCTTCGATAAACACAGACTCTGTGCAACAAAATATTTTTTTATTTATTTAAATCAACAAAATTATAACACCGTTACAGATAATACCAATATGATGTTATAAAACTTAGTTAAATATATATTACTAAAATTAAAACAAATAAAAGCTGCTTTTGTTGACAATAATATATAAATATCATAGAGTCAAACACCTTCTACGTATTTGTAGGCAGCTTCGATAAACACAGACTCTGTGCAACAAAATATTTTTTTATTTATTTATTTATTTATTTATTTATTTATTTATTTATTTATTTATTTATTTATTTATTTATTTATTTATTTATTTATTTATTTATTTATTTATTTATTTATTTATTTATTTATTTATTTATTTATTTATTTATTTATTTATTTATTTATTTATTTATTTATTTATTTATTTATTTAAATCAACAAAATTATAACACCGTTACAGATAATACCAATATGATGTTATAAAACTTTTCTAATATTTAATATAAAGCGCTTATTAATTATAAACAAATTTCGATATATGAAAAATATCGATATATTTGTACAATATATTGCGTAGTAACGATACAACCTCACGATATATTATATCTAAAAATATATCGATATATTTTTGGGCATGAACATCCCTAGTTTGGAGCGCACTTTAACATGTGTATTCCCAAATAAAAAAAGTGTTCAGTTTTCCTGTTGCTGTTGCACTGCGTGCTAGTGTTTGCGACGTGCCGATCAAGCGTCCTTGGCGCCATTTTACATTTTGTATCTGTGCGAGCTGTCACGAAATGAGGTAACACAATACAAATTATAACACAACAAAAATTCCATTTTAACAAGATAACCACGCCTGTACAATGATAATTTCAGAGATGTATATATTTTTCATTTAACAAAAAGAAAGTTTAAAAATATAATCATCTATGAACTTAGTCCAATTTAATTTAGTAATTTATTATTTTATTTTATAAGAATGTAATTATGTTTGACACTCCATAACTTAAGTACTTATCTAACTTAATAAACTTGACTATCATAAATAGTCTCTGATAGTGTAGTTACGCACCTGTTGGCTAATTTATCGGTTTTGTGTCTTCTTGTCTTATAGTTTCCTATATACTCGTAACTGTGTGATTGTATTAGCTGTTGTGTATACTATTAGGTTGTCAAATATCTCCCTTCCGCCTTTTGTGTCATGCGGCACCCAAACAGAATCCAACCTTCTGCAGATGGTTGAAAATGGTTTGGTGACTAACTCCCATCTCCTGGGCGATGTCACGAGATGCCACATGCCGGTCTAACTCGATGTAGTCCATGATTTGATCGGTATTTGTCGTCACTGGTCTTCCGCCGGCTGGCTTATCCATGGTGTCGTTTTCACCGGCTCTGAATCGTCGAAACCATTCCTCCGTGGTTCGAAGTGATAGAGATGGTACTCTCCCAAAACACCATTAATCTCACGGAACGTTTCTCTAGCGGATTTGCCTTTAACGAAGGAAAACTTTAAAATAGCGCGAATTTCGGCGTTAGTGAAGTCCATGTTTACACGTCTATAACTGTTGAACGCAATATCCAAACTAATTATGCACAGCGTCGTTTTGTAGGTTATATCAAGACCTTTCAAATTATGTATAGTATTGCTAGATACGAGCTCTGTAGCGCTTTGTACATAGCCGCGAAATTCAAAAGACAAAAGGCGGAAGGGAGATATTTGACAATAAACTTTACTATCATAAATTGTCTCTGATAGTGTAGTTATGCACCTGTTGGCTAATTTATCGGTTTGTGTCTTCTTGTTTTATAGTTTCCTATATATCTGTGTGATTGTATTAGCTGTGTTGTATACATCAATAAAATAAAAGATTTCTTTTACATCGCGGTAACGAATGACATAACAAATTATATTAATAAATTTAAAAAGAATTAAACTTAAGAAAATTATTGAGAAGCACCATATTTATTTATTTATTTAAATCAACAAAAATTATAACACCGTCACAGATAATACCAATATGATGTTATAAAACTTAGTTAAATATATATTACTAAAATTAAAACAAATAAAAGCTGCTTGATGTATTGACAATAATATATAAATATCATAGAGTCAAACACCTTCTACGTATTTGTAGGCAGCTTCGATAAACACAGACTCTGTGCAACAAAATATTTTTTTATTTATTTATTTATTTATTTATTTAAATCAACAAAATTATAACACCGTTATAGATAATACCAATATGATGTTATAAAACTTAGTTAAATATATATTACTAAAATTAAAACAAATAAAAGCTGCTTGATGTATTGACAATAATATATAAATATAATAAAGTCAAACACCTTCTACGTATTTGTAGGCAGCTTCGATAAACACAGACTCTGTGCAACAAAATATTTTTTTATTTATTTATTTATTTATTTATTTAAATCAACAAAATTATAACACCGTTATAGATAATACCAATATGATGTTATAAAACTTAGTTAAATATATATTACTAAAATTAAAACAAATAAAAGCTGCTTGATGTATTGACAATAATATATAAATATAATAAAGTCAAACACCTTCTACGCATTTGTAGGCAGCTTCGATAAACACAGACTCTGTGCAACAAAATATTTTTTTATTTATTTATTTATTTATTTATTTAAATCAACAAAATTATAACACCGTTATAGATAATACCAATATGATGTTATAAAACTTAGTTAAATATATATTACTAAAATTAAAACAAATAAAAGCTGCTTGATGTATTGACAATAATATATAAATATAATAGAGTCGAAACACCTTCTACGCATTTGTAGGCAGCTTCGATAAACACAGACTCTGTGCAACAAAATATATCAATGTGCAGTGAGATGGTATTAACAAACCCAACCGCGCGCAACAGCGGAGAGTTCCTGGACAAGTTAGTCCTGGAGACAGGCAGTAGGGACAATGGTGGACGACGGCGCATGCACACGTAACTGTCAGGCGCACTATTAGTCTTGTCATTATAAATTTGTCATAGAGCAGTTATGAATCGATCTAACAGACACGACAATTTCTTTTTGACGAACTACACAGATTGACCAGAGAAGCTGGCCTTGACTGTTTCACTGGATTGAGAGGTGGCATAGCTCTTAGGTCGCTTAGCCTGAACCTCTATTAGCCAGTAACTCGCAGCAACTGTAGTTTTGGGCTCTCACGAATAAGACTACGGTATCTCCTGCCTGTCGTAGAAGGCGACTAAACAGGGCTTCGGGTTCACTGGGCGACAAGGGTGGGGTTTTTTTTGGACAAACTAACACAGTTGGCACAGAGGAGCTGGCCTATACTGCTTCACCGGATTGAGAGGGTGAGGGCCTTTTTTGTCCGCTATGGTGGACCCGGGAAGAAGGCGACATCGGCTGGCCCGTGTCGCCTTGCACTACGAGGGCACAGGGGGAAAGGGAATAACCTCCCCCCCGGGACGTGCTCTCCTTGAGCACAGTGCAGAAGGGCTCCGGTGCGTTCCTCTGGAGATCCCGGAGACCCTCGTGATGCACCGAGGAAAGAGCCACCTGGGAGGTTTTAGTGGGTAAAAACCCCACATAACCGCCGCTTTTACCCCCGAAGGCGGGGTATCTTTGTGAAGATTTCCTCCCCGTCAACAAAAAAAAAGCTAGTAACTCGACACGAATTTTAAGGGTGTCGAAGTAAATAAGTGACATATGATCTGCTAACGTAGGCGGGAGGAGAAGGCGTGTCGCTCAGGTTCTGTCGCGCGAGGAAAACCAAAGTTCATTGGTGCCGACACCCGGGATAGAAGTGGACCAGCGTCCTTTGCAACTTGAAGCGAGCTCATACTGAGCTAGCGGGCTCACTGTACTAACTGTTTAAATTCCACAGACATAAGAATCTGGTGACGGCTGTGCTATGGTCGCTGGTGATGCTGCCGGCCTGTCTGGCCACCAGCGATGATCAGTTGGCGAGCTTCCTAAATAATCTTCCAATTACAACTACCGAGAGCAGCGATTACGACCTCAACTTGGATCCGGACCTGAGCGATATGATTGTTGGTAAGTTCTAGAATTATGACGAAATTTACGACTTCGCAAATACCTCAATGCCAGAAGACGATAGTCTTCAACCAGTGCGTCCTCCCAGCCATGACCTATAGTGCAGAGACTTAACCTGACCGCTAGGCTGGTCCATAGGCTGAAAGTCGCACAACGAGCGATGGAAATAGCTACGCTCGGCATTTCTCTAAGGGACAGAATCCGAGACGAAGAACTTCGACGCAAAACAAAAGTAGTCGACATAGCTCTTAAAGTCAACAAGTTGAAGTGGCAGTGGGCCGGCCACATCTGCCGAGCCAGTGACGGTAGATGAGGGAGGAAAGTCTTGAGAAGCGCAGGGCGCCCGCATAAGGATAGCCGGAAGTGGCTGGATGCGGAAAGCGGAGGATCGTATGTGGTGAAAGGCATTGAGGAAAGTCTATGTCCAGCAGTGGATAGACACAGGCTGATGATGATGATGCAAAAAATATATCGATATATTTAATACATCGTAATGTTCTATCGATACTATCCGGGGCAGGCTTGGAGTCCGCAACGTAGCAGAAAAACTGCAGGAAAGTCGTCTCCGATGGTAAGGTCACATGTCCCGACTATGACTATGTCGGAAATAGATGCCTCAATTTACAAGGCCCAAGATCCCGCGGCAAGCCGATGAAACTCTGGCTGGAGGTTGTGAAAGCGTATATATTAGAGAGACATTTAACAAAGGAGGATGCCGAAGATCGGGTAAAGTGGAGTAGATTAATCAGGACAGCGGACCCTGGTGGTAGACCGGGAAATGGCTAGGCAGTTCTATCGATGCTATGCGATATATTGTATAAATATATCGATATTAGATAGCATAGATAAATAACGCGACACATCGCTTCAATCCGATATTATCGAATCATCTAATATCGATTTTTAAAACGATATATTTCATCCGTCAGCCAAATATCGTATCTATGTTAATGCACTCCTATTCTCCGCGATGGCAGTAAAAATTTTATAATCTGTGGCGCGGTTTTTTTTTGGCTACATATATACGATTTAACTTTTTTTATTAATTTGTTTTGAAGTCGGTTTTGCCGTAAATGTACACAGTGTCCCGTACCGATCTCTGAATGTGAGATTAAAGTTACAGCCTTTATATATGTCCCACTGCTGGGCACAGGCCTTCTCTACACAGTCCGCCACGTGGACCTATTGCCTATTGGCAGACTTCACATGTTTTATAAAAAAATCCTAAAACATGTAGGTTTCCTAACTTAGACTTATTTATATGATTTCCTTCACCGCCGAGCGCGTGGTAAATCAGCACATAAAATTGTAACAACAAAATTTATTGGTGCCGGCACCGGCAGCTCGGGTTGCTAGCGTACTATGAAACTTGAGGCGGCTGCCACTGAGCTACCACGGCTCAAATCATGAAGGAATTGAATTTTTCCTCATTCTTCTATGCTGTCGCTCTTGCAGCTCAATTGTTAACGCTTAGCGTTTTTTGGACGAACTATCACAGTTGGCACAGAGAAGCTGGCCTTTACTGCTTCACCGGATTTGAGAGGTGGCACAGCTCTTAGATCGCTTAGCCTGAACCTCTATTAGGTGGTAACTCGACACAAGGGTCCCACCGGTGAGGGTAACCTCAGCGGACCATTATTACGCGTTAGCAGTCCGATCCGAGGGCGCCCGAGTATCGAACCATAACCGCTTAGCGTTAATCGATTTCGATATATAAATAATCGACATAATCAGGTAGACAGGCTAGGTCTCTGTCAGATCTTGTAAAGCCATCCTTAAACTAAATAGAATTTTCTCTTACAGATAGTACGAGCAAGTCCACCGAACCAAGTGTTAAAGGTAAATTCGACCGCTATCTATTGTAAGGAATGGTTACATCTTTCTTGGGTTACCACACTTGGGGTACACTATCAAACAAAAATCGACTTCAAATAAAATAGGAATATTACAAAATAAACCACCAAACTATCCTTAAAGAACACAAAATAGAATGATAAAAGTTGTGTTTCACTATAACTACCTAACGCCAACAGATGAACTTAATCCTTGCGCGTTACCACCATTTTATGGGCAGGCCCCACCCTGTTGCTGGAGTTTCTTCGGCCACTTCTTCTCCCAGCGCCAACGCTTCCCGAAGTGGCACTCAAAGTTAGTTTAGCTTTTAAATGTCCCTTTCAGCCCTGTAGTTCTGGGTTTTCAAGAATAAGACTACGGTATCCCCTGCCTGTCGTAGAAGGCGACTAAAAGGGGCCTCAGGTTCACTGGGCTACAAGGGTGGGGGCCTGAGTCGTCCACCAAAGTGGACCCGGGAAGAAGGCGACATCGGCTGGCCTGTGTCGGCTTGCACTGCGAGGGCAGAGGGGGGGAGGGAATAACCTCCCCCCTCGGGACGTGCTCTCTTTGAGCACAGTGCAGAGGGGCTGCGGTGCGTTCCTCTGGAGATCCCGGAGCCCCTCGTCATGCACCGAGGAAAGGGCCACCGGGGAGGTTTTAGTGGGTAAAAACCCCACATAACCGCCGCCTTCCCCCCAGAAGGCGGGGTATCTTTTTGAAGATTTCCTCCTCGTAAACAAAAAAAAAACCACGGCTCAAATCATGAAGGAATTGAATTTTTCCTCATTCTTCTATGCTGTCGGTCTGTAATGCCGGCTCTTGCAGCTGCAATTGTTAACGCTTAGCGTTTTTTTTTGGACGAACTAACACAGTTGGCACAGAGAAGCTGGCCTTTACTGCTTCACCGGATTTGAGAGGCGGCACAGCTCTTAGATCGCTTAGCCTGAACCTCTATTAGGTGGTAACTCGACACAAGGGTCCCACCGGTGAGGGGTAACCTCGGCTTGGACCATTATTACGCGTTAGCAGTCCGATCCGAGGGCGCCCGAGAGGGCCGAACCATAACCGCTTAGCGTTAATCGATTTCGATATATAAATAATCGACATAATCAGGTAGACAGGCTAGGTCTCTGTCAGATCTTGTAAAGCCATCCTTAAACTAAATAGAATTTTCTCTTACAGATAGTACGAGCAAGTCCACCGAACCAAGTGTTAAAGGTAAATTCGACCGCTATCTATTGTAAGGAATGGTTACATCTTTCTTGGGTTACCACACTTGGGGTACACTATCAAACAAAAATCGACTTCAAATAAAATAGGAATATTACAAAATAAACCACCAAACTATCCTTAAAGAACACAAAATAGAATGATAAAAGTTGTGTTTCACTATAACTAACTAACGCCAACAGATGAACTTATTCCTTGCGCGTTACCGCTATTTATGGGCAGGCCCCACCCTTAGATTCTAGGAGCGTTGCTGGAGTTTCTTCTGCCACTTCTTCTCCCAGCGCCAACGCTTCCCGAAGTGGCACTCAAAGTTAGTTTAGCTTTTAAATGTCCCAGCCCTGTAGTTCTGGGCTCTCAAGAATAAGACTACGGTATCCCCTGCCTGTCGTAGAAGGCGACTAAAGGGGCCTCAGGTTCACTGGGCGACAAGGGTGGGGGCCTGAGTCGTCCACCAAAGTGGACCCGGGAAGAAGGCGACATCGGCTGCCCCGTGTCGCCTTGCGCTGCGAGGGCAGAGGGGAGGGAATAACCTCCCCCTCGGGACGTGCCTCCTTGAGTACAGTACAGAGGGGCTCCGGTGCGTTCCACTGGTGATCCCGGAGCCCCTCGTCATGCACCAAGGAAAGGGCCACCGGGGAGGTTTTAGAGGGTAAGAACCCCACATAACCGCCGCCTTCCCCCCAGAAGGCGGGGTATCTTTTTGAAGATTTCCTCCCCGTCAACAAAAAAAAAAGCTTTTAAATGTCTCTTAAATTATCCGTGAAATAGCAACCGTCAAGCCGAGGTTACCCCTCACCGGGGGGACCCTTGTGTCGAGTTACTAGCAATAGAGGTTCAGGCTAAGCGATCTAAGAGCTGTGCCACCTCTCAAATCCGGTGAAGCAGTAAAGGCCAGCTTCTCTGTGCCGACTGTGTTAGTTCGTCAAAAAAAAAAATTGATGACACACATGTGACGACACCTACCTGTGACCCAGAGGCACATCATTAATTATATTATTTAAGTACCTTGTATCTCATTTTAAGTGAACTTTGTAAAAATGTTCTTATGAGAAATAAATTCTATAAACCCAAAGTCCTTAAGATCCTTTCCAATAAAACAATGAATCGTCGAAATCGGTTGGCGTGATATTGAGTAATTCGTTCATTTGTCGCACACATACTTGATGCAAATTTATCACTTGAATGGTTTTCTCATTGATGTTATTGTCAGAATTGGACCAGATTGTTAATTTAAATGGGACCACACTGGAAGCACCATTTTCACACAGGTTACCATTAAAAACAAGAATCATCAAAATCGGTTCACCCAGTCGAAAGTTATGACGACAATTGAGATTAGGGATATTCATGGCAAAAATATATCGATATAATTTATCGGGAGATAAGTGAAACTAACGTATATGCCACTTCGGGAAGCGTTGGCGCTGGGTAAAGAAATGGCCAAAGAAACTCCAGCAATGCTCCTAATTCTATCCAAGGGGTGGGGGGATCCCACACCGAACTCGACCATAGATCAGCTCACATACAAGGACCATAGACAAAGCGCCATATTGTCCAGTATTGCCATAAAACTGAATGTTGCCTCATAAATTATATTGTTTACCAAACACTATTAGCAACGAAATTAAAAATACATATACAAACACATCCGTCACAAAGAGGGGTAGGCAGGCTATTAAGTACGATCTTGACCTTTCGCAGCAATCACATACATACATATCGTTAAAGGTTAAGGCCCCTTATCTGCGCCCTTTTTGATGTAAAACTTCTTAACGTGACGAAAAGAGTGATCGAACGCGCACACATTATCTTTCTCCCTTTCTTCCCAGCTAGTTACGTTTTTTTACCTAAGACACAGTGCAGACCTATTGCCTGAACAGTTAGTCTTCCACTCGCCCCCCTCCGTCCTCCGTCTCCGTCTCAACCGAGATCGAGAGGTCGGGAGGGCATCGAGACCAATCGATAAACCGTCGCGGCCTGACGCTTGAGGATTAGCCTTGGCGTAAAATAGTCATTCCAAAAAAATCCGTCCTAAACGCTACCCATGACCAGGGAAGCAGTTGCCCCCTGCGTTGATTACTCGGGTAATGGAGTCAATACCCAGGCCCGTACCTGCGAGGAACCACGTAGACGACTTGACTTGACTTGTGTAAGAACTTGTAGATTTTGTGGAATGAAATAGTCCAATAACTAGTACACTCGCGTTATTGAGACGGCGTAACGTTGTACAAGGAATTATTTTAACGAATGCTATGAAAACTGCGAGTCGTCGCCATCTTCTTTTTACAAAAAATAATTGACCCGTTTGGGGTAGAAACTTTGGGTCCGTGGGGTCCTAGTGCACATCACCTTTTTAATGTGTTAGCTAAGATGTTGGTCGACACATCTGGTGACCAGAGGGCTGGCTTATACCTTGCACAGAGGCTAAGCATTGCCATACAACGTGGCAATGCTACCTGCCTTCTGGTTACGCTGCCAAGCGATGACGGTTTGGCACAGTTATATTTTTTGTAAATATTTTGTAATATCTTTTAAATTGTAAATATTTCTTTATTAGTTAGTATATATTATAATCATTAGCTATTAGTAAATCACTGTTTCTTTGGTTTAAATAAACATCACATAAAGTTAAGTTATTGTTTACAATGACAAGTTAATGTGACGTTCAACTAAATTATTAATTATGAATTAAAGATACAATAAGGTTCAGGTAAATCACTGAGATATCATTGGAAGTAGTTATTATGCATAACAATCGCTGGGTGCCATGTGTTGCCAGCTAACACTTGCCTAATGCCTGTATCACACTGTAGGAGCAACAGAGAACGCTTGAATGAAGTTTGATCTATCTATCTATGTATTAATTTAGTCTTTAACTTTAACTTAGATGTCCCTGTCAAATGCAAGAGTGACGATGTCGAGGATGGAGTCTGCGTAAGTTATTACATTTGCGAACGGGACACCAAATCTCTTTTAGAAGATGGATATTCCATTGTGGATATCCGGTAAGTTTGATCCTAATAGTTGACATAATTCTAGCACGTCGGCCTTGTAGTTCTGGGCTCGTAGAATAAGACTACGGTATGGCATGTCGTAGAAGGCGACTAAAACCTCGGGTTCACTGGGCGATAAGGGTGGAGGCCTTTGTCGCCAAAGTGGACCCGGCAAGAAGGCGACATCGGCTGGCCCGTGTCGCCTTACACTGCGAGGGCACAGGGGGGAGGGAGAAACTTCCCCCCTCCCGGCACGTGCTTTTCGAAGAGCACAGTGCAGAGGGGCTCCGCTGCGTTCCTCTGAAGATCCCGGAGCCCCTCCCTGTGCACCGAGGAAGGCCCACCGTGGGGTTTTTGTGGGTAAAAGCGCAGACTGTTGCAGTATTTCACGTATAGTTAAAGTAACAGCCTTTATATATAAGTCCCACTGCTGGGCACAGACCTTCTCTGTAAAGAGAGTATAAAGGCATAGTCCGCTGTGACGCCCAAGTGCGGATTGGCAGACTTCACATGTTTTAGAGAAAATTTCTAACTAAATTTCTAAGGTCATCACCGCCGAGCGCGTGGTAAATCAGCACATAAAATTGCAACAACAAATTTATCGGTGCCGGCACCGGGGATCGAACCGCCCGGACATTGAGCTACCACGGCTCTTTTTCACGGATAGTTTATTAAATGCATATGCTAAACTAGCAGATACCAAACTTCCTACAGCTACATAGGTAACACTAAAGGATTGGCCCTCTCGGGTGCCGAGGTTACCCCTCACCTCACCCTTACTAACAAACGAGGTTCAGGCTAAGCGACCTAAGAGCTAAGAGCTATGCCACCTCTCAATCCGGTGAAGCAGTCAAGGCCAGCCTCTCTGGCCAATCTGTGTTAAATCATTTAAAAAAAATCACTAAAGGAAAGATATTTTTTAAAATAGAACACTAACAATCTTTTTTGGTATTATTTATGTATAAGGCAATTTTTATATAACAATATGAATTATTATATATTGTTTGTATGTTTTGTATTTATACCGTATGTTAATTTCTAATATAGAGCTCTGTCTCTGTATTATTTTTTGATCTCTCTCTTGTTACCCTGCTATTTATTAATTTTACCTCCCCTGTCCTATAGGGTTACCTGACGATAAGGCCGCCCTTGTCAAATTTATGCTCTATATAGTTAGGCTATAATTTTTGGAGCAATAAAGAATCTATCTGTCTATCTAATATTCATGTTAACGATTTCAAAAGGGCTTGTATTAGGAAATGGTTCACGCCAATAGTCTAATGGTGGATCCGAAGCCAAGACCTTACGTATCGAAGACCGCACCCTACACTATTACAGCCTTACAAATAAACGTGGTATAAAGATAAACTTAGGAATAAATATCACATTGATTCGACAAAAAGTTTAACAGTCGATTTTGATTCTTGCCCGGTAGACGTAACGTCGTTATTGCTAGGTATAAGAAGAAAATAGTTTTTTTTTTATTTTTCTAATTATATGAAAAAAGAACTACAATATTATCTTAAAACCTTTTTTTAGTTAATTTACAATTATTTATAAAAAAATATATAATAACTAATAGCGCCATCTATGTGAAGCAGTTGGCACTAAAGTGTCATGTCATGGGTTCCCGGATAAGAACGAAGTTCTTTACAAAGAATATTAATTTCAACTCCTATTTTATGTATAAAGAATAATAATTGTGGTATATTTTTTATTATTATTTTTCTATTGATAAAAATATAGTAAAACTACTTTACAAAATTCACCTTTATTTCTTTTACAATGATTTTAAAAAAAATATAATTAATAATAGCGCCATCTATCTAAACCAGTTGGGACTAACGCTTTTATTTAACGTTACGGACATCATTCGCCGGCTAGGATACTCCTACGGAACACTATAAGGGACTTCCAAAAGTCAATTGGGAATTCAATACATTCCTTTCAGAGACAGTGGCCCGTGTCCACATTTTCTGGAAGTTTGCTGCAAACTTGGCAATGTAAATGCGGATAAGAAACAGAAACATGACTTACGAAATATTGCCGCGGTTTTGAAAGCTACGATACCCCAGAATACACACGCAGTCACTGAGCCGCTCGCTGGGAGAGAGTCTGCGAGCAACAGTAGCTGTGGTTTTACTAACCGAGGGGTGAACGCTTTGCGGACGAGCGTTGCGTCACAGGTAGCAGACTTTGGAGAGTTCCCTTGGATGGTAGCTTTACTGAAGTAAGTCTCATAGTTTTTTTGTAACTTTCACCAAAGCTAGAGATGCTGACCGTAACTGTTTCACTGATCGAGGAGGTCAGGTCAGAGGGAAACCTTTTTGTTTAAAAAAAAAAGTTGCTAGCAAAATTTATTTTTTTACACATTATATAGTTGGCGGCAGATAAATCTAGCGCCGATCTAAACGTGGAAGAGATATTTGCGCACATGTACAGTCACGCACGCAATTATTAATTTCTCCAATATCACTCCGTTTCTACAAATTATGAATAAAGTGTTTTTGTATGTAATTTTTTATTTCTATGCTAGTTCATTTAAGCCTTACGAAAGTCGTCATGTACAATCGGGTATCATAATGACAAATTATGGAATATAAAATAAAATAAAAATATAGATAAAAATGACTTGCTGTTCGTTAGTCTCGCTAAAACTCGAGAACGGCTCAACAGATTTATCTTATCTTGGTCTTAAAATGTTCGTGGAGGTCTAGGAAAGGTTTAAAAGGTGAGAAAAATTAAAATAATTGCCGAGAAAACCTTGAAAATAGCTCTTTTCTATTTCCCATACAAACGTTTTTTAATAAAATGTAGAGTAAATTTAAACTTTATTGCATAGCAAAGTTATTAAACATAGTCTCTGTTGGCTAAGTATTGTAGGTGTGCTCTTAACGTCAAAAAGCTACGTCTTAACGGCAATTTACACTTTATTACCACTGCACAAAGTTTAAATTCGATCATTTATATCTTTATAATATTTCTTATGTTTTAGTTTGGGTTCTCAATCATAAATCAACGGTGTTCAATCAGGTTTGATCCCTAAGTTCGCCTCTTAATTTGAAATCAGGGTTTTAGTGGGTCCCAAGAAAGTTCGTGGAAGCGTAGATACTTTGTCACCCGAGCTGAAACCCACACCGCCCTATCATCGGGGTGACAGTTTTGTTCAGGACAATTTTTTGCCCCGGCTATAAAATAGGAAGTAACAAAAAATTGCCACATTCCAAATCCGTTTAACAGAACAAAGTCTGGGGTCCGCTAGTTATATTATATATATGCAATCTGTAACAGTAAATTACAAACTGTAGCGAGTCGCTCGCCACTTCATTTTTTTGTTTTAAAATACAGTATATGTAATACCTATAAAATAAGAAAAAAAAATTAAATAAATATGTTACGGAAATCAGGACGGAGGATCACACATTACACGCAGTTACTCGAACCGAACATATTTGCTAAAGCACTCTGCAAAAAACAGTTCGAAAACGGTCCCCACACACAGTACATGTCGGTCACGCTTAACGCTTTCGCTGACCGTATATTTAGTGCCTTATATTATTAGCAATTGCTATCCTCTACCGGTGCCTTCCCCAAAAAGAAACTAAAACTAAACAGAAAAAATAAGTCAATTAACATAAAATTTTGAACGCGACTGTACACGAGGAGCGAGCGGGGTGTGGTATCGATGCGCAGGGCGGAGTACCACAGTCGCCCGCGCCCCCTTCACTCCCCTGTGATACCATATTTTCGACTTATGCGCAACTCTCAGCACTAGAGTTATTTGCCACCAACTAACATTCTTGTTAATCATTCCAACTAAGCTTAAGCTTGTGCTAGGAGATGGTTCACGTCAATAGTCCAATGGTGGATTCGAACCTACGACCTTATGATTCGCAGACCGTACCTCAATAGGTATATAGAGTTTTATGTTATTTCAAATTTTCTCTGTTTCTGGTGGCTTTTTCTGGTACTGTGTACACCGGTAAAGGAAGCAACACTTCTTCTTTCTTATATGTTTTGTATTTTTTTATTCTAATAGTGTTTACTTTGATGATGTGACTAAATGCATGAAATGACTCGTATATTTGTCTTCTTACAGACGTAAAAATCATGAAGTGTGGAAAAAGAAATATTATTTGGGAGGCGGTACGCTCATACATGCATCGGTGGTCATGACCGCGGCCCATAAGGTGCTCGGATTGAAGGCCCAGAAAGTATGTATGGCCACTGATAAGCCAATGTTAAATTACATACAAGTAAATACTTATACGTTTAAAGTAACATGTATTTACAAAAACAAAAACCGACTTCAAAATCAAATGTAAAACGTGTTATAATTTTTGGTTTTGTGGAATGATCTGCCCTGTATTTGTGGGCTTTCGAGAATAAGACTACGGTATCCCCTGCCTGCCGTAGAAGGCGACTAAAAGAGGCATCGGGTTCAATAGGCGACAAAGGCCCCCCCTTTGTCGTCCGCCAAGGTGGACCCGGGAAGAAGGCGACATTGACTGGCCCGTGACGCCTTGCACTGCGAGGGGGCGGAGGGAATAGTCCTGTGCCCTCGCAGTGCAAGGCGACACGGGCCAGCCGATGTCGCCTTCTTCCCGAGTCCACCTTAGCCGACGACAAAGGCCCCCACCCTTGTCGCCCAGTGAACCCGAGGCCCCGTTTAGTCGCCTTCTACGACAGGCAGGGGATACCGTAGTCTTATTCTTGAGAGCCCAGCTACAAGGCTGGGATCATAGCATCATTTGTCATCCCAATCACACTCTATATGTATATCTGTGTATCTGTATGTCTGTCCATAAAAGGTTAACGATAAGATCGTACAAATGATTGTGAATAGTACCGTAGTTCTGTAATTTGCTTCTTGTATGATTTTGGTGTATAATAAAGTTACATATATCCACCATTCACAGATAAAATACGTGCTGGTGAATGGGACACTAATAGTATGGATGAAGAATATTTACATCAGGACAGAGACGTCTCAAGATCATCCGGCATCCAAATTTTAATAGACGTAAGTATGGCTTTAACTTGGCTTTTTTTTTAAAAAAAGAAAGCTAACAATATTTCTTTTTTTTCAGAAATATTACTAACAATCTTGTTAACCATTCCAACTAAGCTTAAGCTTGTGCTAGGACATGGTTCACGGCAATAGTCGAATGGTGGATTCGAACCCACGACCTTACGATTCGCAGTCCGTACCCTAAACCATTAGGCTATTGACGCTTCGAGCTTCGCTTTCCCCAGCATTCATTTATCTGGGACATTTTTTTTGGACGAACTAACACAGTTGGCACAGAGAAGCTGGCCTTTACTGCTTCACCGGATTGAGAGGCGGCATAGCTCTTAGGTCGCTCAGCCTGAACCTCTATTAGGTGGTAACTCGACACTCCCCTGGTGAGGGTAACCTCGGCGGACGGTTACCATTATTACGCGTTAGCAGTCCGATCCGAGGGCGCCTGAGAGGGCCTGAACCACGACTCGGTCGGTAGCTATTTTATTAACAAAATCTATTGGGACATTCTAAGCTAAACTAACTTATATGCCACATCGGGAAGCGTTAGCGCTGGGAGAAGAAGTGGCCGAAGAAACTCCAGCAATGCTCCTAATCCTATCGAGGGAGTTATCTGGGACATGGTGGACATGACTCATTTATATGAGCTCAAGCATAAATAATGGGAGAAACTGTGCATCGAAGATTGAGCGGAGAAAAGAGATAGCTAAAGAGACAATGACACGCTTGAAAAATATTTGTAAAAATCGAGGAGTCATGAAAAATGTCTTAAAAAAAATGAATGGTTGTCTATATGTGGGTTTAAAGACTTTATAACTCATTTAAGATATTACATCTTCTAACAATGAGCTTATAAAAAGATTACTTCTATATATATAAAAGGGAAAGTGTGTGGGTATGTTCCATATAGGCTCCAAAGCGACTGGACCGATTTCAATGAAACTTTCAAGGAATCTTCAGATTGACTCGACGAGTAATTCTGTAAAGTTTGGTGACTAGTTTATTTACTATGATGATATTCTATTGTTTTATAACACAAATTTGTATTGACACATGCGTTGTGTATATTTATGTCATTGTGAACCATATTGAAGTACAAATATATTAAAGATAATAATTAAGGATTTTGAAGTATTCAAGGTAAGTTATAGCGCCGCGAATGTATCCGTTTACTGATGCTGCTGATATGTACATGGGTGTAGGTAATGATCTTCACTCCCAGCCTCCTGAGAAATTCCAGCTTCTTCCATAGCTGGAGAAGCTAGGATACTGTTACAAAGCCAACATCTCAGCGGCTTATCTTAAATTTAGCTAACAATTCAGCTCTCAGAGCTTCCTTCCTGACACATTCCATCAGTGCGTGATACGTCCTCTACAAATCCGCACTCCATGCAGTTTGTTGATATTTTTTCATTAGAAATGTGAAACTGTTAGATGGCATATGATAATTCGGAAATACTACAAGGGCGTCCGCGCGTAAAAGCTTTTCAACATTGATATGATTTTAAGTCGATCATTGTTTTTTATCGTAAATATACTTATATACAATAATATGTAATATTACAAACAGACGTTCCAACTTTATTTATTTGTATAGATATATATAATAAGGACGGCTGGCACTAGATAGAAGTAACTGGACTTCTTTGAAGGTTGTCTTCACCCGCGGAGGGGCTCTTCTTTAATAGTTAAATATAAGTAAAATTATTTTAGATTTATTCACATGTACAGAAAAAAAAACAAGAAATAAAAGGCTTTTTTACTATGTATATAATTACTTTGCACTGCCATGAGAACCAACGAGTCCATACTGAAGGAGCTTAAGATCTCCACATCGGATCAAAGTTAGTTTAGCTTTTAAATGTCTCTTAAATTATCCGTGAAATAGCAACCGACCGAGTCGTGGTTCGGCCCTCTCGGTCGCCCTCGGATCGGCATACTTACGCGTAACATAGTAACCGTCCAAGCCGAGGTTACCCCTCACCGGGGGGACCCTTGTGTCGAGTTACTAGCAATAGAGGTTCAGGCTAAGCGATCTAAGAGCTGTGCCACCTCTCAAATCCGGTGAAGCAGTAAAGGCCAGCTTCTCTGTGCCGACTGTGTTAGTTCGTCAAAAAAAAAAAATTGATGACACACATGTGACGACACCTACCTGTGACCCAGAGGCACATCATTAATTATATTATTTAAGTACCTTGTATCTCATTTTAAGTGAACTTTGTAAAAATGTTCTTATGAGAAATAAATTCTATAAACCCAAAGTCCTTAAGATCCTTTCCAATAAAACAATGAATCGTCGAAATCGGTTGGCGTGATATTGAGTAATTCGTTCATTTGTCGCACACATACTTGATGCAAATTTTTCACTTGAATGGTTTTCTCATTGATGTTATTGTCAGAATTGGACCAGATTGTTAATTTAAATGGGACCACACTGGAAGCACCATTTTCACACAGCTTACCATTAAAAACAAGAATCATAAAAATCGGTTCACCCAGTCGAAAGTTATGACGAAAATTGAGATTAGGGATGTTCATGCCAAAAATATATCGATATATTTTTTTCGATATAATTTATCGTGAGATAAGTGAAACTAACTTATATGCCACTTCGGGAAGCGTTGGCGCTGGGTAAAGAAATGGCCAAAGAAACTCCAGCAATGCTCCTAATTCTATCCAAGGGATGGGGGACCGCTAGGAGCGCTACTCTCGCTGCCGTCACGATCCCACACCGAACTCGACCATAGATCAGCTCACATACAAGGACCATAGACAAAGCGCCATGTTGTCAGTATTGCCATAAAACTGAATTTTGCCTCATAAATTATATTGTTTACCTAACACTATTAGCAACGAAATTAAAAATACATATACAAACACATCCGTCACAAAGGGGTAGGCAGACTATTAAGTACGATCTTGACCTTCGCAGCAATCGCTACGTTATATGAGTCGTTATACCCCATTCCATTCTTTGATGTAAAACTTCTTAACGTGACGAAAAGAGTGATCGAACGCGCACACATTATCTTTCTCCCTTTCTTCCCAGCTAGTTACGTTTTTTTACCTAAGACACAGTGCAGACCTATTGCCTGAACAGTTAGGCTTCCACTCGCCCCCTCCGTCCTCCGTCTCCGTCTCAACCGAGATCGAGAGGTCGGGAGGGCGTAGTTAGTCGATAGATTCGTCGCGGCTGACGCTTGAGGGATTAGCCTTGGCGTAAAAATAGTCATTCCAAAAAAATCCGTCCTAAACGCTACCCATGACCAGGGAAGCAGTTGCCCCCTGCGTTGATTACTCGGGTAATGGAGTCGATACCCAGGCCCGTACCTGCGAGGAACCACGTAGACGACTTGACTTGACTTGTGTAAGAACTTGTAGGTTTTGTGGAATGAAATAGTCCAATAACTAGTACACTCGCGTTATTGAGACGGCGTAACGTTGTACAAGGAATTATTTTAACGAATGCTACGAAAACTGCGAGTCGTCGCCATCTTCTTTTACAAAAATAATTGAGCCGTTTGGGGTAGAAACTTTGGGTCCGTGGGGTCCAGCGGCCGACGCAATCTTGCGGTTAGCTGGGCTGAGTGGCTCAGACAGGTCTGGTGACCAGAGGGCTGGCTTATACCTTGCACAGAGGCTAAGCATTGCCATACAACGTCAGTCAGTCAGTCAGTCAGTCAGTCAGTCAGTCAGTCAGTCAGTCAGTCAGTCAGTCAGTCAGTCAGTCAGTCAGTCAGTCAGTCAGTCAGTCAGTCAGTCAGTCAGTCAGTCAGTCAGTCAGTCAGTCAGTCAGTCAGTCAGTCAGTCAGTCAGTCAGTCAGTCAGTCAGTCAGTCAGTCAGTCAGTCAGTCAGTCAGTCAGTCAGTCAGTCAGTCAGTCAGTCAGTCAGTCAGTCAGTCAGTCAGTCAGTCAGTCAGTCAGTCAGTCAGTCAGTCAGTCAGTCAGTCAGTCAGTCAGTCAGTCAGTCAGTCAGTCAGTCAGTCAGTCAGTCAGTCAGTCAGTCAGTCAGTCAGTCAGTCAGTCAGTCAGTCAGTCAGTCAGTCAGTCAGTCAGTCAGTCAGTCAGTCAGTCAGTCAGTCAGTCAGTCAGTCAGTCAGTCAGTCAGTCAGTCAGTCAGTCAGTCAGTCAGTCAGTCAGTCAGTCAGTCAGTCAGTCAGTCAGTCAGTCAGTCAGTCAGTCAGTCAGTCAGTCAGTCAGTCAGTCAGTCAGTCAGTCAGTCAGTCAGTCAGTCAGTCAGTCAGTCAGTCAGTCAGTCAGTCAGTCAGTCAGTCAGTCAGTCAGTCAGTCAGTCAGTCAGTCAGTCAGTCAGTCAGTCAGTCAGTCAGTCAGTCAGTCAGTCAGTCAGTCAGTCAGTCAGTCAGTCAGTCAGTCAGTCAGTCAGTCAGTCAGTCAGTCAGTCAGTCAGTCAGTCAGTCAGTCAGTCAGTCAGTCAGTCAGTCAGTCAGTCAGTCAGTCAGTCAGTCAGTCAGTCAGTCAGTCAGTCAGTCAGTCAGTCAGTCAGTCAGTCAGTCAGTCAGTCAGTCAGTCAGTCAGTCAGTCAGTCAGTCAGTCAGTCAGTCAGTCAGTCAGTCAGTCAGTCAGTCAGTCAGTCAGTCAGTCAGTCAGTCAGTCAGTCAGTCAGTCAGTCAGTCAGTCAGTCAGTCAGTCAGTCAGTCAGTCAGTCAGTCAGTCAGTCAGTCAGTCAGTCAGTCAGTCAGTCAGTCAGTCAGTCAGTCAGTCAGTCAGTCAGTCAGTCAGTCAGTCAGTCAGTCAGTCAGTCAGTCAGTCAGTCAGTCAGTCAGTCAGTCAGTCAGTCAGTCAGTCAGTCAGTCAGTCAGTCAGTCAGTCAGTCAGTCAGTCAGTCAGTCAGTCAGTCAGTCAGTCAGTCAGTCAGTCAGTCAGTCAGTCAGTCAGTCAGTCAGTCAGTCAGTCAGTCAGTCAGTCAGTCAGTCAGTCAGTCAGTCAGTCAGTCAGTCAGTCAGTCAGTCAGTCAGTCAGTCAGTTCAAAAAATCCCTAGAATAGGGGAATTTGAACCTACGGTCGTCGGGAGGATCGCGCGTGTTGCGGGCGAACCCGCGCAGGTGTTCGTGCGGACCGTTGTCCGCGCGGTCGAATAAGTTAAGCCATACAACGTGGCAATGCTACCTGCCTTCTGGTTACGCTGCCAAGCGATGACGGTTTGGCACAGTTATATTTTTGTAAATATTTTTGTAAAATCTTTTAAATTGTAAATATTTCTTTATTAGTTAGTATATGTTATAATCATTAGCTATTAGTAAATCACTGTTTCTTTGGTTTAAATAAACATCACATAAAGTTAAGTTATTGTTTACAATGACAAGTTAATGTGACGTTCAACTAAATTATTAATTATTAGAATTAAAGATACAATAAGGTTCAGGTAAATCACTAAGATATCATTGGAAGTAGTTATGCATAACAATCGCTGGGTGCCATGTGTTGCCAGTTAACACTTGCCTAATGCCTGTATCACACTGTAGGAGCAACAGAGAGCAGTGCGCTTGAATGAAGTTTGATCTATCTATCTATGTATTAATTTAGTCTTTAACTTTAACTTAGATGGCCCTGTCAAATGCAAGAGTGACGATGTCGAGGATGGAGTCTGCGTAAGTTATTACATTTGCGAACGGGACACCAAATCTCTTTTAGAAGATGGATATTCCATTGTGGATATCCGGTAAGTTTGATCTAATAGTTGACATAATTCTAGCACGTCGGCCTTGTAGTTCTGGGCTCGTAGAATAAGACTACGGTATGGCCTGTCGTAGAAGGTGACTAAAACCTCAGGTTCACTGGGCGATAAGGGTGGAGGCCTTTGTCGCCAAAGTGAACCCGGCAAGAAACGACATCGGCTGGCCCGTGTCGCCTTACCTGCGAGGAGCACAGCGGGGAGGATAAACTTCCCCCTCCCGGCACGTGCTTTCGAAGAGCACAGTGCAGAGGGGCTCCGCTGCGTTCCTCTGAAGATTCCGGAGCCCTCCTGTGCACCGAAGAAGGCCCACCGTGGGGTTTTGTGGGTAAAAGCGCAGACTGTTGCAGTATTTCACGTATAGTTAAAGTAACAGCCTTTATATATAAATCCCACTGCTGGGCACAGACCTTCTCTGTAAAGAGAGTATAAAGGCATAGTCCGCTGTGACGCCCAAGTGCGGATTGGCAGACTTCACATGTTTTAGAGAAAATTTCTAACTAAATTTCTAAGGTCATCACCGCCGAGCGCGTGGTAAATCAGCACATAAAATTGCAACAACAAATTTATCGGTGCCGGCACCGGGGATCGAACCGCCCGGACATTGAGCTACCACGGCTCTTTTTCACGGATAGTTTATTAAATGCATATGCTAAACTAGCAGATACCAAACTTCCTACAGCTACATAGGTAACACTAAAGGATTGGCCCTCTCGGGTGCCGAGGTTACCCCTCACCTCACCCTTACTAACAAACGAGGTTCAGGCTAAGCGACCTAAGAGCTAAGAGCTATGCCACCTCTCAATCCGGTGAAGCAGTCAAGGCCAGCCTCTCTGGCCAATCTGTGTTAAATCATTTAAAAAAATCACTAAAGGAAAGATATTTTTTTAAATAGAACACTAACAATCTTTTTTGGTATTATTTATGTATAAGGCAATTTTTATATAACAATATGAATTATTATATATTGTTTGTATGTTTTTGTATTTATACCGTATGTTAATTTCTAATATAGAGCTCTGTCTCTGTATTATTTTTTGATCTCTCTCTTGTTACCCTGCTATTTATTAATTTTACCTCCCCTGTCCTACAGGGTTACCTGACGATAAGGCCGCCCTTGTCAAATTTATGCTCTATATAATTAGGCTATAATTTTTGGAGCAATAAAGAATCTATCTGTCTATCTAATATTCATGTTAACGATTTCAAAAGGGCTTGTATTAGGAAATGGTTCACGCCAATAGTCTAATGGTGGATCCGAAGCCAAGACCTTACGTATCGAAGACCGCACCCTACACTATTACAGCCTTACAATTAAACGTGGTATAAAGATAGACTTAGGAATAAATATCACATTGATTCGACAAAAAGTTTAACAGTCGATTTTGATTCTTGCCCGGTAGACGTAACGTCGTTATTGCTAGGTATAAGAAGAAAATAGTTTTTTTTTTATTTTTCTAATTATATGAAAAAAGAACTACAATATTATCTTAAAACCTTTTTTTAGTTAATTTACAATTATTTATAAAAAAATATATAATAACTAATAGCGCCATCTATGTGAAGCAGTTGGCACTAAAGTGTCATGTCATGGGTTCCCGGATAAGAACGAAGTTCTTTACAAAGGATATTAATTTCAACTCCTATTTTATGTATAAAGAATAATAATTGTGGTATATTTTTATTATTATTTTCTATTGATAAAAATATAGTAAAACTACTTTACAAAATTCACCTTTATTTCTTTTACAATGATTTAAAAAATATAATTAATAATAGCGCCATCTATCTAAACCAGTTGGGACTAACGCTTTTATTTAATGTTACGGACATCATTCGCCGGCTAGGATACTCCTACGGAACACTATAAGGGACTTCCAAAAGTCAATTGGGAATTCAGTACATTCCTTTCAGAGACAGTGGCCCGTGTCCACATTTTCTGGAAGTTTGCTGCAAACTTAGCAATGTAAATGCGGATAGAAACAGAAACATGACTTACGAAATATTGCCGCGGTTTTGAAAGCTACGATACCCCAGAATACACACGCAGTCACTGAGCCGCTCGCTGGGAGAGAGTCTGCGAGCAACAGTAGCTGTGGTTTTACTAACCGAGGGGTGAACGCTTTGCGGACGAGCGTTGCGTCACAGGTAGCAGACTTTGGAGAGTTCCCTTGGATGGTAGCTTTACTGAAGTAAGTTTCATAGTTTTTTTGTAACTTTCACCAAAGCTAGAGATGCTGACCGTAACTGTTTCACTGATCGAGGAGGTCAGGTCAGAGGGAAACCTTTTTGTTTAAAAAAAAAAGTTGCTAGCAAAATTTATTTTTTTACACATTATATAGTTGGCGGCAGATAAATCTAGCGCCGATCTAAACGTGGAAGAGATATTTGCGCACATGTACAGTCACGCACGCAATTATTAATTTCTCCAATATCCTCCGTTTCTACAAATTATGAATAAAGTGTTTTTGTATGTAATTTTTTATTTCTATGCTAGTTCATTTAAGCCTTACGAAAGTCGTCATGTACAATCGGGTATCATAATGACAAATTATGGAATATAAAATAAAATAAAAATATAGATAAAAATGACTTGCTGTTCGTTAGTCTCGCTAAAACTCGAGAACGGCTCAACAGATTTATCTTATCTTGGTCTTAAAATGTTCGTGGAGGTCTAGGAAAGGTTTAAAAGGTGAGAAAAATTAAAATAATTGCCGAGAAAACCTTGAAAATAGCTCTTTTCTATTTCCCATACAAACGTTTTTTTTTAATAAAATGTAGAGTCAATTTAAACTTTATTGCATAGCAAAGTTATTAAACATAGTCTCTGTTGGCTAAGTATTGTAGGTGTGCTCTTAACGTCAAAAAGCTACGTCTTAACGGCAATTTACACTTTATTACCACTGCACAAAGTTTAAATTCGATCATTTATATCTTTATAATATTTCTTATGTTTTAGTTTGGGTTCTCAATCATAAATCAACGGTGTTCAATCAGGTTTGATCCCTAAGTTCGCCTCTTAATTTGAAATCGGGGTTTTTAGTGGGTCCCAGAAAGTTCGTGGAAGCGTAGATACTTTGTCACCCGAGCTGAAACCCACACACCGCCCTATCATCGGGGTGACAGTTTTGTTCAGGACAATTTTTTGCCCCGGCTATAAAATAGGAAGTAACAAAAAATTGCCACATTCCAAATCCGTTTAACAGAACAAAGTCTGGGGTCCGCTAGTTATATTATATATATGCAATCTGTAACAGTAAATTACAAACTGTAGCGAGTCGCTCGCCACTTCATTTTTTTGTTTTAAAATACAGTATATGTAATACCTATAAAATAAGAAAAAAAAATTAAATAAATATGTTACGGAAATCAGGACGGAGGATCACACATTACACGCAGTTACTCGAACCGAACATATTTGCTAAAGCACTCTGCAAAAAACAGTTCGAAAACGGTCCCCACACACAGTACATGTCGGTCACGCTTAACGCTTTCGCTGACCGTATATTTAGTGCCTTATATTATTAGCAATTGCTATCCTCTACCGGTGCCTTCCCCAAAAAGAAACTAAAACTAAACAGAAAAAATAAGTCAATTAACATAAAATTTTGAACGCGACTGTACACGAGGAGCGAGCGGGGTGTGGTATCGATGCGCAGGGCGGAGTACCACAGTCGCCCGCGCCCCCTTCACTCCCCTGTGATACCATATTTTCGACTTATGCGCAACTCTCAGCACTAGAGTTATTTGCCACCAACTAACATTCTTGTTAATCATTCCAACTAAGCTTAAGCTTGTGCTAGGAGATGGTTCACGTCAATAGTCCAATGGTGGATTCGAACCTACGACCTTATGATTCGCAGACCGTACCTCAATAGGTATATAGAGTTTTATGTTATTTCAAATTTTCTCTGTTTCTGGTGGCTTTTTCTGGTACTGTGTACACCGGTAAAGGAAGCAACACTTCTTCTTTCTTATATGTTTTGTATTTTTTTATTCTAATAGTGTTTACTTTGATGATGTGACTAAATGCATGAAATGACTCGTATATTTGTCTTCTTACAGACGTAAAAATCATGACGTGTGGAAAAGAAATATTATTTGGGAGGCGGTACGCTCATACATGCATCAGTGGTCATGACCGCGGCCCATAAGGTGCTCGGATTGAAGGCCCAGAAAGTATGTATGGCCACTGATAAGCCAATGTTAAATTACATACAAGTAAATACTTATACGTTTAAAGTAACATGTATTTACAAAAACAAAAACCGACTTCAAAATCAAATGTAAAACGTGTTATAATTTTTGGTTTGTGGAATGATCTGCCCTGTATTTGTGGGCTTTCGAGAATAAGACTACGGTATCCCCTGCCTGCCGTAGAAGGCGACTAAAAGGGGCCTCGGGTTCAATAGGCGACAAAGGCCCCTCGGGTTCAATAGGCGACAAAGGCCCCCTTTGTCGTCCGCCAAGGTGGACCCGGGAAGAAGGCGACATTGACTGGCCCGTGACGCCTTGCACTGCGAGGGGGCGGAGGGAATAGTCCTGTGCCCTCGCAGTGCAAGGCGACACGGGCCAGCCGATGTCGCCTTCTTCCCGAGTCCACCTTAGCGGACGACAAAGGCCCCCACCCTTGTCGCCCAGTGAACCCGAGGCCCCGTTTAGTCGCCTTCTACGACAGGCAGGGGATACCGTAGTCTTATTCTTGAGAGCCCAGCTACAAGGCTGGGATCATAGCATCATTTGTCATCCCAATCACACTCTATATGTATATCTGTGTATCTGTATGTCTGTCCATAAAAAGGTTAACGATAAGATCGTACAAATGATTGTGAATAGTACCGTAGTTCTGTAATTTGCTTCTTGTATGATTTTGGTGTATAATAAAGTTACATATATCCACCATTCACAGATAAAAATACGTGCTGGTGAATGGGACACTAATAGTATGGATGAAGAATATGTACATCAGGACAGAGACGTCTCCAAGATCATCCGGCATCCAAATTTTAATAGACGTAAGTATGGCTTTAACTTTGCTTTTTTTTAAAAAGAAAGCTAGCAATATTTCTTTTTTTTTCAGAAATATTACTAACAATCTTGTTAACCATTCCAACTAAGCTTAAGCTTGTGCTAGGAGATGGTTCACGTCAATAGTCGAATGGTGGATTCGAACCCACGACCTTACGATTCGCAGTCCGTACCCTAAACCATTAGGCTATTGACGCTTCGAGCTTCGCTTTCCCCAGCATTCATTTATCTGGGATATTTTTTTTGGACGAACTAACACAGTTGGCACAGAGAAGCTGGCCTTTACTGCTTCACCGGATTGAGAGGCGGCATAGCTCTTAGGTCGCTCAGCCTGAACCTCTATTAGGTGGTAACTCGACACTCCCCCTGGTGACGGGTAACCTCGGCTTGGACGGTTACCATTATTACGCGTTAGCAGTCCGATCCGAGGGCGCCCGAGAGGGCCGAACCACGACTCGGTCGGTAGCTATTTTATTAACAAAAATCTATTGGGACATTCTAAGCTAAACTAACTTATATGCCACTTCGGGAAGCGTTAGCGCTGGGAGAAGAAGTGGCCGAAGAAACTCCAGCAATGCTCCTAATCCTATCGAGGGGGTTGTGGACATGACTCATTTATATGAGCTCAAGCATAAATAATGGGGGAAACTGTGCATCGAAGATTGAGCGGAGAAAAGAGATAGCTAAAGAGACAATGACACGCTTGAAAAATATTTGTAAAAATCGAGGAGTCATGAAAAATGTCTTTAAAAAAATTAATGTTTGTCTATATGTGGGTTTAAAGACTTGATTACTCATTTAATATATTACATCTTCTAACAATGAGCTTATAAAAAGATTACTTCTATATATATAAAAGGGGAAAGTGTGTGGGTATGTTCCATATAGGCTCCAAAGCGACTGGACCGATTTCAATGAAACTTTCAAGGAATCTTCAGATTGGCCTGGCGAGTAATCCTGTAAAGTTTGGTGACTAGTTTATTTACTATGATGATATTCTATTGTTTTATAACCCAAATTTGTAACACATGCGTTGTGTATATTTATGTCATTATGAACCATATTGAAGTACAAATATTTTAAAGATAATAATTAAGGATTTTGAAGTATTCAAGGTAAGTTATAGCGCCGCGAATGTATCCGTTTACTGATGCTGCTGATATGTACATGAGTGTAGGTAATGATCTTCACTCCCAGCCTCCCTGAGAAATCCCAGCTTCTTCCATAGCTGGAGAAGCTAGGATACTGTTACAAAATCCAACATCTCTGCGGTTAATCTTAAATTTAGCTAACAATTCAGCTCTCAGAGCTTCCTTCCTGACACATTCCACCAGTACGTGATGCACGTCCTCTACAACTCCGCACTCAATGCAGTTTGTTGATATTTTTTCATTAGAAATGTGAAACGGAAATACTACAAGGGCGTCGGCGCGTAAAAGCTTTTAACATTTGATACGATTTTAAGTCGGTCATTGTTTTTAATCGTAAATATACTAATATACAATAATATGTAATATTGCAAACAGACGTTCCAACTTTATTTATTTGTATAGATATATATAATAAGGACGGCTGGCACTAGATAGAAGTACCTGGACTTCTTTGAAAGATGTCTTCACCCGCGGAGGGGCTCTTCTTTAATAGTTAAATATAAGTAAAATTATTTTAAATTGATTCACATGTACAGAAAAAAAAAACAAGAAATAAAAGGCTTTTTTACTATGTATATAATTACTTTGCACTGCCATGAGAACCAACGAGTCCATACTGAAGGTGCTTAAGATCTCCACACGGGATCAAAGTTAGTTTAGCTTTTGAATGTCTCTTAGATTATCCGTGAAATAGCAACCGACCGAGTCGTGGTTCGGCCCTCTCGGGCGCCCTCGGATCGGCATGCTTACGCGTAACATAGTAACCGTCTAAGCCGAGGTTACCCCTCACCAGGGGACCCTTGTGTCGAGTTACTAGCAATAGAGGTTCAGGCTAAGCGACCTAAGAGCTATGCCACCTCTCAATCCGGTAAAGCAGTCAAGGCCAGCTTCTCTGGCCAATCTGTGTAGTTCGTCATAAAAAAAAATCTCCACACGGCTATCCGAAATTTGCCGCCAAAGAGCCCTCAGCTTCTTTGGACACATCATGCGGTCTTCCAAGCACTGTCTGGAGAAGCAGATCATCTTAGGCAAAATGGACGGCAAACGTGCTCAGGGTAGGGCGCCTACAAAATGGTCGCACATGATCACGAAGACGGTGGGAGGCAGCATGCAGCGTGCGGTCCACTCCGCCTGTGACCGCACTCAATGGAGGCTGCTTGTACGTGGTCGCGATCCTCAGCAGTGAGGGATCGAAGATGATATAATTACTATTTATATAATATATATGCAATTCTTGTATATATATATATATTTAAAATATTACTAACAATCTTGTTAACCATTCTAACTAAGCTTAGGCTTGTGCTAGGAGATGGTTCACGTCAATAGTCGAATGGTGGATTCAGACCTACGACCGTACGATTCACAGACCGTATCCTAAACCATTAGGCTATTGACGCTTATATGATAGTAAATGACGCATATATTATAGATATATACAAGTATTGCACGTTAAAAGGTATGAGGTTGGATGACCAAATAATACGAGGAGGTGAAAAAAGGATGAACTGGCTGAAAATTCATTCTGGATTTCATCCACAGCCGCTGACAACAACGTCGCTCTCTAATCTTGAAAACACCAGTCCAGTTAAAAGATGCCCCGCATATAAATTTGGCATGTCTCGGCAGACAGATGCCGCCACCAAGAACAGAATGCGTCAGCATGGGCTGGGGAAAGGAAAACTTCAGCAACAAGTCAGTCTTCGCAGCGATTTTAAAAAAGGTAAACACTACCAGTCTTACAAATAAAAATGAGTTATAACATATTTATTCCACCCTTAAACTAAGTTTAGTTAAACCAGGAATAAATTAAGAATAAGCTGAGTAAAGTTTACCACAAATAAATCCGGAATATCTATGGTTTATCTATTCTTCCTTTACGTCAAAATGCACGAGTTGGCAACAGCGCAATCAAAGAGAAACCATACTAAAAAAATAATTGCAGTCTATGTAGTAGTGAAGTAATGTATCTGTCAATGTGTGGTGGTTATAAAAATATTCTATACTCTATATATAGATAGAAGATAATCCACTTCCACTTGTCCATAGTAAGAGACCTTTCAAATAAATAGTCTAGAAATATTATACCACTTTTAGAAAACCGATATTTTAATGGAAACTAATCATCGACATAAAATCAAAAGGGTTTTCCCATCTTTTAAATATTTTAACTTTTTTTAGAGTCTGAATGATATTTATTAAGTCATTTACTGTTTCTACTTCCTCCATTGCCCTTAATTCCACAATAAGTTAATTTAAAAAATGAGCGAACACAAACACAAATCGTGGTATTTTAAATGTTATACTGGACTTAAACAAGGGTGTACGTCGTTATAACTTCGGAATATTATTCGGATTATTATAATTTATTCCTAAGTTTATCTTTATACCACGTTTATTTGTAAGGCTGTTAATGTTAATTATTTACAATATTTTATAATTTCATGTCTCGTTGACATGATGACGTTTGACAAAATTTTATAAGATTTTTTTTTTACATATACTTAAATAAATAATAACTGGGTTTTTTATTTTGATCTATATTTATGTATAATTCAAATAAAATTGTATGTAAAATATTATTTATACACAACCGATACGTGTCCGCCTTAGTTCTCGCAGGGTTTTTTGGCTGAAAATCAGCTCTGTGCTACATGTGTGAGCACAGCACACGCTGAACCAACCCCTTTTCGGCACAAGGTCAAATTTATTCTTTATTTTTTATTATTCACAATTTACTTTTGTGTCTGTTGTTTTGTTGTCTTATATTACCTGTTGTTTCTGTGTTCTTGTGTTGAATAAATGTTTATTCTATTCTAATATTACTGAAAAAAGAAATTGTTATTATGATGATGTTGTACGATGCATGCATGGGCACCCTTGACTGTCTTGGTGCAGCAATTTTTGAGTTTTCGCATTCCAAAAAAACGTACTAGAACTGGCGACCTTTTTGATACTAAATAGACTCACGTTTGGCTTCTATCTTGCTTGGTGGTAGGCGAAGATGAAGCCTAGGATGGAGCACGTGAGCCTATAAGGTGTCTGTTCACATTGGACTTAAAGGTGTCCAGATTGTACCCGTGAGGAAAGACTGAACGCGGCAGAGAGTTCCATTACTTAGCCGTCCGCATAAGGAAGGTGGAGGCAAACCGCTTCGTGCTTGACTAACTACACAGATTGGCCAGAGAAGCTGGCCTTGACTGCTTCACCGGATTGAGAGGTGGCATAGCTCCTAGGTCGCTTAGCCTGAACCTCTATTGCTAGTAACTCGACACAAGGGTAATCCCGCTTCGTGCGTATTGATGGAATGTCTACGACGTAAGGGTGGTTCTGCTCGCCGCGCCTAGTCGTTCGGTGATGGTGACCATTTATACTTACCACCACCGAATACTGATTATACAAAATATTCCGTCGTAAACAGAGTGTTAAGCACTTATAATAACCATTTCTCAAGCGTAGACCCCTTTTGCCTAACATAATTATAAAATTTAATTATACAGACCTTGACTTAGCGTCAAGCGTACCGTAAACCTTTAGGCTATTGACAGAGCTTCAATAGCCTAATGGTTTAGGGTACGGCCTGCGAATCGTAAGGTCGTGGGTTCGAATCCACCATTGGACTATTGCCGTGAACCATGCCCTAGCATAAGCTTAAGCTTAGTTGGAATGGTTAACAAGATTGTTAGTAACATTTCAGAAAAAAAAAAGAAATATTACTAGCTTCCTTTATAAAAAAAAAACTTATTACTGGTTAATTAAAGATTTGTGATACAGAACACACAGGGATATATACACAACGTACACACATCACACATACACTCACACACAGTAACGCAGGTAATGCAATTTTTATTTCCTATTAATTTGTTTTTTTTTTGTCTTAACTAACTTTAATCCAATATTTATTATTATATTTTATTTATAACATATACTAACTTATTAAGAAATATTTACAATTTAAAAGATATTACAAAATATTTACAAAAAATATAACTGTGCCAAACCGTCATCGCTTGGCAGCGTGCCCAGAAGGCTGGTAGCATTGCCACGTTGTATGGCAATGCTTAGCCTCTGTGCAAGGTATAAGCCAGCCCTCTGGTCACCAGATGTGTGGACCAACTTCTTAGCTAACACATTAAAAAGGTGATGTGCACTAGGACCCCACGGACCCAAAATTTCTACCCCAAACGGCTCAAATATGAAACCCGTATCGAGGTTAGTATATTTGCGCCGCTTGAGGTTTTCTGCAGTTGCAGCGGCCGCTCCAGCCTCAACAGAAGATTCTGGAAGATGTGACGGCGCCAAAGTATCGACGCATGTGGCATCCCATACTAAAGGCCGTCCCATCTTCCAGGGTATAATAATAATAATAATAATAACTTTATTTCAAGCGTATACATTGCTCATAATTTTGTTAGTAAGACACTTAATAACTATGTTATAAGAGTCATACTGTCTGGTCTCTTACCATCACTACGCAATAGTCCATTTGGCTCCAAAGTTGATGGAACATTAGCGGTGGTAAGAGCCCGACGGATGATGTCGTTGAGGTTGGAGTGCCGGGAAATGCGTCCTGCACTACGCTGGCATGATAGCCCGTGGTGTCCCAGCTGGTCGACCATTTCGCCACATATTAATACGAAGTACATTCTTACTTAACACAGAAAAAAAGATGTTTTAAATAATGTAAATCTTTAAAAGCTTAGATCCTGAATACGTGACTGAAATATCTATTATAACACATAAGCTTTTTGTAAAATAATAAATAAAAATTGGTAACAGGTGAAGCTGCCATTGGTCTCCAGTACAGAATGCACAAAGATGCTCCAGGCGACAAAGCTTGGCCTTGGGTACCGGCTCCACGAGTCCCTCACCTGCGCCGGGGGCCAGGCCAACGTTGACACTTGCAAGGGTGATGGAGGATCATCGCTCGTCTGTCCATTTTACGTAACAATTCATTTATATATTTTTTTTTTTTTTGTTCTCTTCTTTTACTATAATCTCTCTCCTTTCAGACATTGGGCAGTATGTGTGGCAATAGAATTAACTGTCTTGTTCGGTATGCAATCTGTGTTAGAGTACCCAGCCAAAGATCAGATTTCAAATAGAAAAAGAATCATCGAAATCTATTCAGTCGAAAGTTAAAAAAACACACACAAATTGTGAACCTACTCCTTTTTTGAAGTCGGTTAAAAATTTAGTGTTTATATTTATATAAAGAAAATAAATGTATATAGCCTACTAGCGTACCTAGCCCGCTTCGCCGCGCTAGATTTTGCTTTATTTTATTTAAACAATAAACTTACATCATTAAATATTTAATTTAACTCTCACAATATATTAAATTATTCATTTCTCTCCGTATTCATTCTCTTCTCGAGCGGGTGAAGATCATTACCTACACCCATGTACATGCAATATACTCCATTGTACTTCAATATGGTTCATAATGACATAAATATACACAACGCATGTGTCAATACAAATTTGTGTTATAAAACAATACAATATCATCATAGTAAATAAAAGTTGTATTTGACAGTTCAAAAAGAGGAGTGCTCCGATTCAGTCACCAAACTTTACAGGATTACTCGCCAGGTCAATGTGAAGATTCCTGAAAGTTTCGGAAAGTCCAGCCGTTTCAAAAGGAACAAATCTTTCTCTTTTATATATACGAGTATAGATATATGTCCCACTGCTGGGTGCAGGCCTTCTCTGTAAAGAGAGTATAAGGGCAAAGTCCACCACGCGGCCCTAGTGCGGATTGGTAGACTTCACATGCCTTAGAAAAATTTTCTTGAACATGTAGGGTCACCATGTTGTCCTTCGCCGCCGAGCACGTGGTAAATCAGCACATAAAATTGCAACGACAAATTTATTGGGAATCGAACTCGGGTTGGTAGCGTACTATGCAACTTGAGGCGGCCGCCTGGACATTGAGCTACCACGGATCTATCCTTGGGGATATAGCTTAATTCTGAAAGCACAGGACTGCAGGACTGCTAGTAGAGTACTCAGCTCCGTCCTTGATTTAACCAAATTCCTTGACGATTTCCAGGATAGACAGATAGGAGATACAATGCGTTATGCAGTGTACGGTATGGTGGCGTACGGGATCAACTGCGGCCTGGAGAACGTGCCGGGTGTTTACGTGAACGTCCCCCACGTCTACGACTGGATCGTCCAGCAGTTCGCCAAGGAAGGTCTGGATCACAGTTCCTTCGTGATATAACTGAAGTGGACTCCACTGTTGAAGCAGCCAGTTGTAAAGGCTGTATTTAATTTTGGTAAT
The DNA here is from genome assembly GCA_029286785.1 of Meandrusa payeni. Classification (NCBI taxonomy): domain Eukaryota; kingdom Metazoa; phylum Arthropoda; class Insecta; order Lepidoptera; family Papilionidae; genus Meandrusa; species Meandrusa payeni. Next base: position 835,783 of record JAGSMX010000036.1, read on the forward strand.
AAAGGAACGATTAAAACTGAACTTTGTATTGATTTGTGTACGACGGAAACAATTAGAATCATGTTTACATCATTAGATACAGTGTGCTGAAGCCTGCTGCACTGAAAGTTATCTTATATATAAAATTCTTGTGTCACGATGATAGTTACCATACTCCTGCGAAACGGGTAGACCGATTTTTATGAAATATTATAAGCATATGCAGTAGATCTGAGAATCAGCTACTATCAATTTTGCAGAGCACTAAGCGATTAGGTCTACCCGAAATTTTTATTTTATTTCTACACACATACAATTAATAAAAACTAAATTTTCATCCTTTTACTACTAACCCCATTTTTTAATAGCTGTTTTAGTAATTTAATCATTTTTCATCCCGTTCGATAATTGACTTTTTTGTTGGCGAACTACACAGATTGGCCAGAGAAGCTGGCCTTTACTGCTTCACCGGATTGAGAGGTGGCATAGCTCTTAGGTCGCTTAGCCTGAACCTCTAAAAGTTTTTCGCTCAACGTGGGGCACGAACCCACGACCCTGAGATTAAGAGTCTCATGCTCTACCGACTGAGCTAGCCGGGCTTCGATAATTGATCAATGACCGTTTGATACTGCTACAGCGAACATCTCTTCTTTACAACATCTGTCAAAATAAATTGGATTGCAATGAGCTCGTCAATCACATATGTATACGTGTTCCCAGCCATTCGAAACGCATTCGTGAGCTTCACTCACATAAACTTTTTGCTGTTCAGTCAAGTAAAACAAACGCAGGCGCACGCGCACCTCGTAATCGCATCACGCAACAATAACTTTAACAATATCGATATATTTGGCTTAACTCCTTTCAAATTTAGAAAAGCTTTACAAGAGATATTGTTAACTTAACTATTTTCCTTTTTGACTGTTTTTTTTCTTATTTTCTATTATTAACTTAATCCTATCTCTGTAACTTTAATGCAGTAATCTGTGGATGACGGTGTTGTTGGTACAATGACCAATGTTATAATCTGTAGGTCTCGTAGAATAAAATAGTCCAACAACTAATACACTCGCTTTATTGAGACAGCGTAACGTTGTACAAAAGAATTGTTTATATCGAGTCCAACGTCACAACTGCGCGTCCTCGCCATCTTATACAAAATTAATTAGAAGTCAGATTAGGAACTAATAAGGTTAAACTATTGTTTACAATACCAAGTTAATGTGACGATCAACTAAATTATTAATTATGAATTAAAGATACAATAAGGTTCAGGTAAATTATTAAGATATCATTGGAAGTAGTTATTATGTATAACAATCGCTGGGTGTCAGGTGTTGCCAGCTAACAATTGGCTTCACAAAATTGGATCAGCTAAGAAATGTGACAAACGATTCATATTACAGCATAGGCTTCTCGTTTTTTTTTCTCTTTATTCAGGACAACAAACATTTGTACAATTATAATAAATCACAGTAAAGTAAAATAAAGTCTAAAGAAAAATTAAAAATTACTATAAACCTTTCGTTGGTGTTGAACGATTATTCATATATATATTACTACCCCCACTCGACCTCCGTCTAGACCGTGAGGTCGGGAGGGCGTAACAGTTAGATTCGTCGCGGCTGACGCTTGAGGGATTAGCCTCGACGTAAAAATAGTTATTGCTAAAAAATCCGTACTAAACGGTACCCACGACCAGGGGAGCAGTCGCCCCCTGCGCTGATAACCAGGTAATGGGGTAACACCCCGAGGCCCGCACCTGCGAAGTTCACGGGAACTAAGCAGATGACACCACACACACAAAAGCTCCTAGAATAGGGGAATTTGAACCTATGGCGCACGTCAAGAGGACGCGCGTGCTGCGGGGCGAACCCGCGCAGTTGTTCATGCGGTCCGTTGTCCGCGCCGTCGAATAAGTTACGAGCTAGTCTCGTGACAAATTCATGGATTGATTCTATGCCTAAATCACGGTGTATTACGTCATTTCTGACGTAACGCCCCGTGTTCAGTATCATTCTAAGGGTGATATTTTGTTGCGCTTGAAAGCGGGTCCTTGCACACAAACACAGTCAGTCGAGTCATCTACAAGGTTCACGGGAACCTCGCAGGTACGGGCCTCGGGGTGTTACCCCATTACCCGGGTTATCAGCGCAGGGGGCGACTGCTCCCCTGGTCTTGGGTACCGTTTTAACACGGATTTTTTAGGTATAACTATTTTTACGTCGTGGCTAATCCCTCAAGCGTCAGCCGCGACGAATCTAACTTCTACGCCCTCTCGACCTCTCGGTCTCGATTGAGACGGAGGTCGAGGGGGGGGCCTATGAGTTCAAAATTTCCCTAGAATAGGAAATTTGAACTTACGACGCACGTCGGGAGGACGCGCGTGCTGCGGGCGAACCCGCGCAGTTGTTCATGCGGTCCGTTGTCCGCGCGGTCGAATAGGTTACGAGCTAGTCTCGTGACAAATTCATGGATTGATTCTATGCCTAAATCACGGTGTATTACGTCATTTCTGACGTAACGCCCCGCGTTTAGGATCATCCTGAGGGTAATGTTTTGTTGTGCTTGGATGCGAGTCCTTGCACTGTTGCAGGTTAATCCGTACCACGCTGCAGCGGCATACGTCAATCGTGTACGAATGTAAGCCTTGTAGACGGAGAGTTTAGCTCGGACGGGCAAGTGAGATACCAATACTGGTCTCAATACCGCTCTCGCAGCTCTGGCGCTTTGAATCATACGATTCACCTGAGGGGCCATTGATAGCTTGCGATCGATCTTGCATCCGAGATAGACTACATCCGACTGCCAAGGTATTACCTGTCCACGAAGACGCAGTCGCTGGGAATCTGCGCCGTAATTGGACGTTAGCGCCGCCGTCTTACCGACGTTGACGGCGATACGCCAATTGTCCAACCAGCGCGGTAGGGCGTCGAGCGCACTCTGTAACCGTTTTACAGCGTTGCTCTGTTGGATGGCCGAAGCCAGGTAAGCGCAATCATCCGCGTATAGCGCCAGCATCGGTGCGTGGCGGCCTTTAGGGCACGGGATGTCGTTAGTATAAATCGCGTACAGTAAGGGGGACAGGCTCCCCCCCCCCTGCGGAACACCGGCGGCGATCGGTCGCGACGTCGAGAATGCGTTCTCGATGTTCACGTAGAACGAGCGTTCGGATAAGTAGGACGCGACGAGTCGAATTAACGCGCGCGGTAGGGTTTCGATGTCGAGCAACTTGTACAATAGTCCGGCGTGCCAAACACGATCGAAGGCTTTCTCTATATCGAGAAAGACCCCGACCGCCCTCCGACCCCGGTTACTTGCGTGAGTCAGAAAATGAAGCACGCGGACCAATTGCGTGGTTGTCGAATGGCCGCTACGAAAACCGTGTTGTTCCTCACGTAGCCGGACGTGGGGACGAATCTTCTGCAGCAGCAGTTTTCAAATAGTTTGGCGATGTGCGGTAACAGCGTTATAGGCCGGTAGCTCGCCGCCAATCTACGATCTTTACCCGGTTTGGGAAGCATTATGACTTTACCGGTTTTCCATTCCCGTGGAAAATGGTGGGTGCGGAATATGCCGTTGAAGAGCCGAGTTATTATTACTACGAACCCTCGCGGGAGTTGTTTGAGCGCACTGGTGGGGATACCGTCGTGACCAGGCGCTTTCCTCAGAGGGAGGCGACTAATGGCCCTCCTTACGTCGGAGGGCGAGAAAAACGTGTCCCCGGGAAGCGGGGGGGGAGGTGTAACTAATAGTTCCTTGACTCGCTTTTCAACACGCTTATGGTGAGCTTTTACGCCTTGGACACTATAGTTTGGTAAGTTAGGGGAGAATTGCACCTCTAGGTGATCGGCTAAGATTTCCGCACGATGTTGTGCTTCGAAGCACTTGTTGCCGTCCTTGTCTATAAGGGGGCACGCGGGTGTTTTAGGGCGAGAGAGCATGCGATTGAGTTGGTAGAGAGATGTGTTGTCAGTGCTGGCTGCGTCAATACGCAGTTGCCACTGATCTCCTCTGAAGTTCTTCACTTCAATCGCTACTTTCTCGCTTAACGAATTTAGCTCCCGCTTGAGACGCGGGCAGCGAGTTCGCGCCCATAGTTTTCTGAGAGTGCGTTTTTTCGAAATCATCGCTTGTATCCTAAGCGGGAGTCCACCTCTGCTAACCTGCGGGTTAGAGGGACACGTCGCAGCATCCTTAGCTTGAGCGATGCTCTCACTAATACGGACGGCGAGCGTATCGACCTCTTCTGCCGACGATAACGGTCCGCTGAAGGTGAACTCTTTGATTTTCTCATAAAACGCGCTCCAGTCTACCGATGGGCGCGCGGCTGAAACGCTCTACACTCACTACTCGCGTATCGAGCGTTAGCACTATCGGGTGATGGTTGGTATCTACGTCGTGTAGAACTTCCAGTGTGACCGGAAGATTCCACAGGTGATGTAATACTATGTCTAAGACGTCCGCGCGATGTTCCGGCGTGGTCGGATAGTGTGTCGGTTCGCTAGGACCCAACACTTCGTATCCCCACGCGCCGGCGTCTCCGTACAGAGCTCGCCCGACCTTGTTAGTCGCCGACTATGAAGGCAGGCGAGCTGCCGTCGAAGATCGCGTGGACGTCCGATGGGTGTAGCGCGGAATTAGGAGGACGATACGCCGCGAATATTCTAACGTTCCTACCTCCCGCGTTTATTTTGATGCCTATCGTTCGAGTGGTTACGTAATTAGGTAGCTCTAATTCTTCGTGGACCAGATCTCTCCTGACCAACACTGCCGTACCTCTGTACGGTCGTCCGGCAGGAGAAAGCTCGTCTCTTCTATATACGAAAAAGTTAGGCACCTTAAATGAGGACCCCGGCGAGTATAGTCTCGCCCAACAGTATGACGCTAGCGTCGTGCAGTTGTGCGAGAAGGCGGAGATCGGCGATTCTGCCCTCACCCGCCGGGGTTCCAGTATATAATTTTTATGGGCTTATAAGACATCACGACGAGCTATAAGTCCGGTTAGTGCCACCAGAAGGGCGTTTAAAGGGTCGGTACCGGCCGCTACGGCGGCTAGCACTTCCCGAGTAGAGGCGCGATTAGTTGCACGATTTCCTGAAGGGAGTTCGCGATCGGCTTGTTGGATGTAGGTGTGACGCCCTCTGAGGGCGTGGGGACGATATTGGAGGGGGCTGAGACGCTCTCGACTCCCTCCATCGGGTTGGTGGCGATAGTTACGGGCGCCTCTATAGGTGCCGTGACTTCAGCGGTGTTTGCAGGTGCCGCGGCTGGGGGGGAAACAGTGAACTGTTTCCTCCTCTTACGCCTATTTTTCCTTTTCCTCTTTTTGGAGGAGTCGGAAGACACCTGAGTATTGGTGGGCGTGGCCTTAGGGGCGGGATTCGCGGGAGTGCGCAGCACCGCTCCCTCGACGACCGCGGTAGTTGCGGTCGTCGGGGCAGCGGCACGCGCACTAGTGCGACGTGTGCGAGAGGGTGGCGCGGCGGGGGCCGACGGCTGTTGCCGTCTCGCTCCACCGTCGTCCATCCTCTTCGTCCACGACTGCTCGCCGTTGGGATCGAAGAGGAATTGGCTCCGGAAAGCGTATGCCTCGCTTCCTCGCCTCCTTCTTCATGACCGGACATCTGCGGTCATTAGCGGTGTGTTCGCCCTTACAATTGGCGCATTTTGGGGTGCCGTCTTTCGCCACCTTACATTCTTTGGCGGTGTGGTTGCTACCACACCTCACACACCTGATTGGGCGGTGACACGTCGCAGAGGCGTGGCCGAAGGCTTGGCACCGGTGGCATTGCGCCGGGCCGATCCTCCCTTTCCACGCCTCTATTACGAGGCCGGGCATACACAGGAGCTCATCTACGGCGTAAAGCCTAGAGAGCTCGCTCTGGGTGAGGTGGTCCAATTGTACAAAATAGAGGGCGCCTGGCTTGCCTCTACGCGGAGGGATGGACTTAATGTACCGCACTGGGAAGTCCTTCTTCCTCAGTGCGGACATAATCGCCTCCGTCGGCGTGTCGGCCGGCAGGCCCCTCAACCCTACTTTCGTGGGGAGCTCTTTTGAAGGCGTGTAGCTGAACCAAGATAGGCTTGGTTCAACCTCGGCCAGGTCTACGAGGTACCGCTGTATGGCGCGGTACTCGTCGGGAGATTGGGGTAGGAATCTAATTCCTTTGCCGAGCGGTCTTGCGTTCGGCGGGTGACCTAATATGTTTTGCGCCTTATGGAATCAGTCAGGAGGCACTCCGCCACTATTGGCGGATATGACCCCGCCCTGGGTCGCCCTTCCGAGGCGCTTTCCCCCGGTCTGGCCAGTTGGCGCCGGGGGGGTGGGTGCTCTCTTATGGAGAGGGGAGGGTGGGGCTGCCGTTTTGGCAGCGTATGAAAGGCCGCTAGGGCCGGCTTCAGGAATGTTTTCCGTCTCCATGCTGGAGACGCCCGCCTCTACCGCGCACTCTTCGGAGGCGTCGGGTGAGGCTGAGGTCCCCGGCTTGGAGAACGAGGTATTTACCGGATTTACCGGAGCGGAGAATGAAAAGGGCTTACCTTGCGGCGCCCTTACTTTACGCGATGCGTTGTTGTCCTCTTCCTCAGAGGACGAGTCGGATGATGACGACGGGACGCCTTCGCGCACTTTTTTCGCCTCGGTATCCGAACCGGGCGGAGTGTGTTGGCGCGACGTTTTCGTGCCGCGCGGTGGTGCTCTACTACCGTGAGCGAACGAGCCATAGGGGGCTTCTAGTTCACTCACGGGAGGCTTCGGTAAGACGGGTGCCGGAGCTTTCGGCGGCGATCGGGCGCGCACTTCACTCTCGGTCGACTTCGCCGGCACTTTAGTGCGCGGCGGCAACGCGGGCGGTTTGGTGCGCGGCTTCGATGCCGCACTCGAGCTCGACGGCGGCGTGGTGGGACGGGTCGCGACGGAACGCGACGTCGGCGTCGCGGGACGCGACGTGGGTGTTTGCGGCCGCGATGTTGGCGTCACGGGACGCGACTCGGCGGCGGGGCGCGATGCGGCGGCGGTGAGGCGCGGCGACGACGGGCGCGGCGACGACGGGCGCGGCGACGACGGGCGCGGCGACGACGGGCGCGCTGATTGGCTGGCTGCTGACGACGAGTGTCTTGCTAGACGCGGGTCTCTCGCCGCTTGCGATGCGGAGATTTGACCTCCGCGGGGGTCGGGTGGCCTCTTACGGCCGTCGGACATCCCGCTCACTCGGGAATCTTTCTGATTGTATATGTCTTTTAATAATAAAAGATTATACAATTAGAGAATCTTGCCGAGGAGGCACGCGAACACTGGATCCGGCGAAGATACGGTGCACGGTGACTTGTAGAATAGTCTTGGCTTGCGTCCTACGGCCCCAAGGTTACTCGATATTTTTCGGAGAGCTAGAGCTCTCCTACTAAATAGAGTCGCGAGGGGCAAACTCGGGTCTGGTGGTACAACGCGCTACTCGAAAGTAGCACGAGGACCCCAGTCCGTCGTCGTAGGCAGGCGCTCACCGATTCAACAGGCACTCAGAAGTCAGATTGGTTGGTTCGCACGGAGCTAGCAACCTCACTGCACCGAGGTCAAGTCGAGACTGATGCACACAAACACACACACATTCTCTTTTATATATATATATATATGTCGTAACCGACGCGATACTAGCGCTACCACACTAGCGACATTGGCTGCATTTGGAAGACGGAACGCTAGCGCCGTTACCATCCGGTCGAGCGAAGTGACACACTTCTACGGTGGCGGTCGGATAGAGCGGTTGAACCATCGCGCGTAATCTGTCATCTGTGAAAATCATCATGAACGCCAGTGACATCGGTGGCTCATTTTATCACAATTATGGCGACGTGCCGACATATAGATATGTAACAATAAATATAAAATTCACAGCTTGATGACGTCGAATAAAAGAACTATGAATAAATTTTACTAGTCGCAATGCTGATTATATTTTTTTTATTTAATAAATAATACAAAAAAATAAACAATTTGATTTTTTTTTTCACAAAATTACTAACATTCTCGTTAACCATCGCAACTGAGCTTGAAGCTTCCCCTTAGATGTTAGGAGCGTTGCTGGAGTTTCTTCGGCCACTTCTTCTCCCAGCGCCAAAGCTTCCCGAAGTGGCACTCAAAGTTAGTTTAGCTTTTGAATGTCCCTTAGATTATCCGTGAAATAGCAACCGACCGAGTCGTGGTTCGGCCCTCTCGGGCACCCTCGGATCGGAATGCTTACACGTAACATAGTAACCGTCCAAGCCGAGGTTACCCCTCACCGGGGGGACCCTTGTGTCGAGTTACTAGCAATAGAGGTTCAGGCTAAGCGACCTAAGAGCTGTGCCACCTCTCAATCCGGTGAAGCAGTCAAGGTCAGCCTCTCTGGCCAATCTGTGTAGTTCGTCAAAAAAAAAACTTTAAGCTTGTACTTTAAGATGGCTCAAGTCAATAGAATGGTGGAACAATTTGGATTTTCTTTCATAGTTTTTAACTTGTGTTGAATAAATGTCTATTATATTGTAGTCCTCGGAATACAAAAATCTTTAATCTACTCTACGTGAAGAGATTAAAGCTGAAATTTATAAAGCATACTTGACCTTTGCTTAGGCTTAGTTCAGGCTAACGTTGCGTTCGCAGGAGGCGAATCGGGGTGCGCAGGAGGCGTTATAATCAACGCCTCCTCTTGCCGCCCTCGTAATTCGAAGCGGGGCCAGACTGGGTCCCCTCTAATGCTTCGACGTCGTCGGGACTTCTCTGAGTGCCGGAGAAGTCCCTTTAGAGGATGAAGTCTGGTCTTTGCCGGGACCGGTTTGTAAAAAGAATTCCCCCGCGTTAACAAAAAAAGGCTAACCTTGCGTCAGCCCTGTAGTTTTGGGCTCTACCTACCCACCGCGGTTATATAGGCCGAAACGCGGGAGGGTACGCGTGGTCCGGCCGTGTAAGAGGCTCAACGATACACTAGACGGCTCGCTCGACGGCGCCATACGACTTGGTAGGTGGTGGGTAGTTCCGGGCTCATAGAATAAGGCTACGGTATCCCCTGCCTGTCGTAGAAGGCGACTAAAAGGGGCCTCGGGTTCACTAGGCGACAAGGGGCCTTTGTCGTCCGCTAAAGTGGACCCGGGAAGAAGGCGAGATCGGCTGGTCCGGGTCGCCTTGCACTGCGAGGGTACAGAGAGGGAGGGAAACTTCCCTTTTTTAAAGTCTATTCTTCCTTCATCTCAACTCGTTTCCCCTAAAAATCCATTATATAGTTTTAAACCTTGACAAAACAAATAGACCAATCATAGTTCAAGTTTGAAGTGTAGTAATTACGGTTCATTACTTACTAAATTTAAACATTTCTCTAAAATTTTTAACATTTCAAAATATACCTGGAATTATGTATTCGTTAAGACAACGATTGTCGTGACCTTGCTAAGCATTTGCTCAGCTAACGACTATAATTTTCATTGCAGAATTAACTAGTAAGCTAAGCCAGAGCAAAGTCTAAGTTAAATTTCAGCCTAAGAGCTATGTCAACTGTATTTGTTCTTTCGAGGAATGCCGAGCATTGCTATTTCCATCGCTCGTTTTGTGACTAAGTTTGTTTAACATTTTAATTCTGTTTTTTTCCTGTGTCGAATAAATGTATTTTCTTTTCCACATCGAGCTGATATTATTGTGGAAACCTCTAGCACCAACTTCGCACTTGTCCAACACTCCTCAGGAATGGTGATTATGAGGAAGTTATATCACTGGCTGCCATACTGATGCCGTGGTTGGAGAGGAGATGACTCTTCAGGCTGCACTTCTGCACGAAGGAGACGCCACAGACTTCGCACTTGAATCTCCTGTCGTTGTTGTGTATCCTCATATGCTCCCTGAGGGTATACTTCCTGGCGTAAGACTTGTGGCAGACCTCGCATGCGAAGATGCGTTTGCCGTTGTGCTTGACCATGTGCGCTTTAAGCGCTTTCTTACTGAAGAACCGGAAACCACACTCCGAACACTGGCAATTGCGCTCCATCAAGTGATTCTTTTTAATATGACACATCAGTAGCGACTTGAGGATGTAAGTCTTGGCGCAGACGTTGCATTTGTATTGGGCTTCCGAGTTGTGCACTTTCACCAGGTGCTGGTTTCTCTGGTAATAGCTGCGGAAGGGCTGGTCGCAGTGGGGACAGTTGCTGATGTTCCTCTCGCCTAGATGCTTGCTCTTCTCGTGGTATAGCTTCTTGGCGCGGCTGGTGAAGATCTTATCGCACTGGTCGCATTTAAAGCTGCCTTCCTGGTGGGTGGTGCGGTGCGCGTTCAGAGAACGCTTGGTGGCGAATGACGAATGGCATTTGGCGCATGTATAATTGCTGTAGTGCTTATTCATATGCTGTTTTAGCATCTTGAAGGTTTCGTACGTTGACGAGCACATTGCACAGTCGTAGATATCGCCCTTTTTCAACTTGAACTGTTGGATGTGGTCTTTTATATCCGTATGTATAATCTTCTTGTGTGTCTTGACTAGATGTGTCTTCAATTCCGTTAAGTTGTTGATTTTCTGATGACACAGCGAGCAAGTGAGGTCAGTAACGTCCAACTTGACGTTGTATTCTGTCATGTCGAAGCAGGATTTGAATTGGAGACGTTCGTTCCTGTGTTTGGTGTCCGTGTGTGTGCGCAGGTCTACTGGATCTTGGAATGTGTCGTCGCAGTAGCCACATATGAAGCCGAGAAGTGATTTGTTCTTGAACGGTGTTGCGTTGCAATGTTCTAATATAGTCTGCAGGTTCTCCTTGTGTTTCGCCTTGTCGTTGGTGCTTCTGGATCTCCACATTAGATTGATCTTGGGCTCCGTTTGGGAGATTGTTATCTTCCTCTTGCCTGTTTTCGATATATCTTTTAGTTTTATGTCCTTTATCTCACACGAATCTGTGGATATTATAAACAAAACAATATTACAGTTAACAAGAATTCTACCGTACAATTATTGGAAGTTCCCTGGTATATACCATACCTTTATAATAAAGTTTTGTGTGTCTCTTCATAGTTTATCCCTATATAAGTGTAAAAAGCTACTTTACTCGTTTCTCCATAATTTAACCAACGAAGAGACTGAAAAATTTCTGCATAGCCTAAAATAAATTATCCTCTCTTATGTACTCACTCGCACACACACTCTCACGTGCACCCACGCACACTACTCTTCTGCAAAAACACACGAAACTCATAAGCTATATAACAAACTTTAGTCTATAAACTCGGAGTTAGGTACAACATCTCCCTAATACAGGCTATAAATTAGTCTAGCAGGGAGATGTGTACCGAAGGACGAAACAAAGTGAGGAAGTGTTTGTGGAATTTGTTATATAGTATGTGTTTTACATTTGATAATATATTTTCCAATATTTGTGTGCATGCCGGTCATTTAAAATGTATGTAATTTAAGTGTGTGTAAAAAGTAAAATAAATATTTCATTTCATATTTTCATATATTTCATATATTAAGAACCCAAGATGCTACGTCAACAAAAATATATTTTAAACCAAATAAAATATTTCATAATCGGTTCATAAATGGTCTAATATTCTTCGTACAGCAAAGGACTGGAATAGTTTGCCCGCGTCTGTCTTTCCTTCCGATTACAATGTGGGTATTTTCAAGAGTAGAGTGAATAGGCATTTACTAAACTACGCTTAGATGTTAGGAGCGTTGCTGGAGTTTCTTCGGTACCACTTCTCCCAGCGCCAACGCTTCCCGAAGTGGCACTCAAAGTTAGCTTAGCTTTTGAATGTCCCTTAGATTATCCGTGAAATAGCAACCGACAGTCGTGGTTCGGCCCTTTCGGGCACCCTCGGATCGGAATGCTTACGCGTAACATAGTAACCGTCAAGCCGAGGTTACCCTTCACCGGGGGACCTCTCAATCCGGTGAAGCAGTCAAGGCCAGCCTCCCTGGCTAATCTGTGTAGTTCGTCATTAAAAAAAAAATACTAAACTAGAGCGTATTACAATCCAGGACTGCATTACCACTTAACATCAGGTGGAGATCGTAGTCAAACACTTGCTTAGATATACAAAAAAACATACCGACAAAATTGAAACCGTTTTCTCATTTTATTTTACCTAGAGCGTTAAGGGACCCTAAATAAAGGGGGCCGTTGATGTGAATTAGGGGGGCGATGTATAATTTGTAATTTATAATATAGTATTTTAAATTTCACTAAAATTAAAACCCACATACAATGCAATAACGAATAATTAATTTATATCTCTGCCCTGTGTGATTGTTATAAAAACTTAAAATACTTAATATAGATATGGGGCGTGTATACATAATATAGATGGGGGGCGTTTAAAAATATTTGATTTTCAAAGGGGTAAAAGAAATAAGTTTAATATAGATATGGGGCATATATACATAATATAGATGGGGGGCGTTTAAAAATATTTGATTTTCAAAAGGGTAAAATAAATAAGTTTAATATAGATATCAGGCGTATATACATAATATAGATGGGGGGCGTTTAAAAATAATTGATTTTCAAAAAGGGGCGGTAAAAGAAATAAGTTTAATAATCACTTACTTACACCGTTTAATTAGTGAAATTGACTTTACCGTTTCACCAGATTAAGAGTAATAGCTCTTATATCCCACCTGATGTTAAGTGGAAATACAGTTCTGGATGGTAAGACGCATTAGCTTAATAAATGCCTATTCATTACTCATGTTCATTGCTCATGTACTCAATCGCACAAACACTCTCACATGCACCTACGCACACTATTCTTTGCAAAAACACACGACTACCACATAAGTTATATAACAAACTTCAGTTCATAATAAACTCGGAGTTAGGTACAACATCTCCCTAATACAGGCTATGTATTAGTCTAGCAGGGAGATGTGTGCCGAAGGACCGAAGTAGGAAAATGTTTATGGAATATGATATATAATATGTATCTAATATTTGTGTGTATGTGTATGTCGGTATATAAAATGTGTGTGTGTGTGTGTAAAAAGTAAATAAAAATAATAATTCGGAAATACAAAGAGGGCGTCCTCGCGTAAACGCGTTTAACGTTTGATTCGATTTGAAGTCGGTTTAAGTATACCGCAATCAACTTACTAATGGAATTGGCCAACCTATTCACCAATGTCTTGATATTCACCGCCCGCCAATCTCCCTCTTCTGTCTTCTTCCGTCGCTTCACTCTGCGCTTCAGAGTCTTCCCCTTTCCCACTCCGCTGATCTCTTGCGTTGTCTCTCTCACTGAAATTAGGGGAAATACGATCGGTCTTGTCAGAATGTATGTCTATTTGAGACTTATGATGTATGTGTGTGCCTCCCACCGTCTTCGTGATCGTAAGACCATTTTGTAACCGCCCTTCCCTGAGCACGTTTGCCGTCCATTTTGCCTAATATTATCTGCTTCTCCAGACAGTGCTGTGAAGCTGACCCTTACACTAGATTCAACATGTCCCAGCCCTGTAGTTCTGGGCTCTCAAGAATAAGAATACGGTATCCCCTGCCTGTCGTATAAGGCGACTAAAAGGGGCCTTGGGTTTACTGGGCAAGGGTGGGGGCCTTTGTCGTCCGCTAAGGTGGACCTGGGATGAAGGCGACATCGGCTGGCCCGTGTAGCCTTGCACTATGAGGGCACAGGGGGGGAGGGAGTAACCTCCCCCCCCGGGACGTGCTCTCCTTGAGCACAGTGCAGAGGGGCTCCGGTGCGTTCCACTGGAGATCCCGGAGCCCCTCGTCATGCACCGAGGAAGTTTTAGTGGGTAAAAACCCCACATAACCGCCGCCTTCCCCCCAGAAGGCGGGGTATCTTTTTGAAGATTTCCTCCCCGTTAACAAAAAAAAAAAAAGATTCAACATGTTAATAAGCATGCATACCTGAATCACTAAGAAAATAATTATCAGACTCATCCCCGTCGCTCCCCGGCTCGGGTTCTAGCTTCACCTCCGCTTGTTTCTCATCTGCAAGAAAATATTTTGCACTGACACAAAGTTGAGCTTATTAAGTCCGTCGTATAAAAGGGGGTAAGCCCATACACAATATTTATTTTTTGCCTTTTATTTCTTGCAAGAAATGTACAAAGTTATAAAATAAATAATAATAAAAACGACTATGCTAAAGAAATTTTCATTTTAATTAAAATTTCCTCCTCTAAAAACTAAAAGGGAGATGGGCACGTAGCGGAACTAGAGGATGAAAGATGGACTAGCAGGCTAACAAAGTGGGAAGGTAACAGCAAGCGCCTCAGAAGCCGACTCCACATGAGATTGGAAGACTATTAACCTAATTTAACTGACCCTGCTGGCCACAATTAGCACGTGTCCTGTCGCTGACAGATCCGGGGCACCCGCTCATAGCGGCATGGCATTCGCGGAAGGTTTAGTGGGTAGAGGCTGCCCAGGCCGTGTCTCACACATCCCTCCGGGCCCACCCAGGGTACCGGAGGATGGTCTATAAAAAGATACCCTCGCGTGAACAAAAAAAAAACAATTAGCACAAGTCAGAGATAAATGGAGCGTTTTGTACTTAAAAAACGCCAATTCATTGCTACAAGCCAACTGGGAATCGAACCCACGACCACCAGTAATAAAATCTACTTAATATAATATAATTATGCAACTAAAGGGATTATTAATTTCCACGGTAAGCACCATCTTTTAAATAAAAAAAGAATCATCAAAATCTGTTTGAGCGGTTGTTGACAGGGGGCGGGGGGGAGAATCTTCAACAAGATACCCGCCTTCTGGGGCTTCTTACCCACTAAAACCCCCCCAGTGGCCCTTCCTCGTTGCATGGTGAGGGGCTTCAGGGTCTCCAATGGAATGCACCGAAGCCCCTCTGCACTGTGCTCTTGGGAGAGCACGTCCCGGTGAGGTTAATCCCTTCCTCCCTGTGCCCACGCAGTGCAAGGTGACACTGGCCAGCCGATGTCGCCTTCTTCCCGGGTTCACTTTAGCGGACGACAAAGGCCTCGACAGAGACCCTTGTCGCTCAGTGAACCCGAGGCCCCTTTTAGTCACCTTCTACGAGAGGCAGGGTATACCGTCTTATTCTACGATCCCAGAACTACAGAGCTAATCTCCTTACTTACCACGTCTATTATCTAGATCAAATTTTGTCTCCTTCTTGTTCACCAGCTTAGCTCTTCGCTTCGGAAGCTCTTTATCCTCAGACTTCAGGTCCGGTGTGGTGTCCTTAACTGAAAAAATCAAGAGACACCTACACTTATATGCTGCAGAGAAGCTGACCGCATTTTCACACCTAAGTCTATTGGGGGCAAGTCCAAACAATCCAGGGCGTCTGAGAGTCGAAGTACAACAATCAATACCTAACTAGCTTTAAATGCCACTTCGGGAAGAGTTGCACAGAGAGAAGTTTCCGAAGAAATTCTGGGAAGGCCGACTATTAAAAGTGGCACAATCACATCGTTAGGACAGGTTGTAAACAGCTTGCATCCAGCTTCGTGCCTTTAAGAGATCAACAAAGTTGTTCATTGTCGTTCCCTCTTTTCTGAGGATAGTGGTCACTAGAGCCCCTCAAGGGAACAATCTGCCACCATCGCTTCGGCCCTAGGCAGCTCTTACCATCTGATAGAGATTAGGAGAGGAGATGGCATCTTTTACTTGATCAGACCATGTTGGAGACCGGCCTGTTATTCTCTTGATCAGCTTTTCAAGGTTGCCATCCCCTCTACGCATTTTATGCCTGAAATATGACAGTTCGCGCTGTAGACACGTACTGAATAGTCTGGTATTTATGACGAGTTGGGAGAGAACAAATTAATTTGTGGTAAGCAGTCCACGGTTTTCGTAGCATTCGCCTCCAGCACCACATCTCGAATGCAGAATCTGAATCAGACTTACTATGTTGTTAAATATGCTAAATTATATCACAGTCGACATGCAAGGAAGCTTTGCTGGTTGCATACCTGAGTCACTTAGGAAGTAATTATCAGATTGATCCCCATCACTCTCTGGTTTCGGCTCTTCTTTGACTTCCTCAAAATCTGGGGACAATGTATTTTTTTTCATAGAATAAAAAAAAAATTACAAATTAAAAAATTGGGTGCATGTGAAACAAGTGAACGCATGTGAAACTTATGTACGCTTGAGACGTTATGTTTCTTCAGCTTCTCTGGCCAATCTGTGTAGATCGTCATTAAAAAAAATAAATTGGAATCATTAAAAAATAGTTTTTACTTGCATGTAGATAATCAATTACAAAACAAGTATATTTTCGAGTAAATACAAAAACAGACTTTAAAAAGAAATAAACGTTAAACGAATACAAAGAGAACTCTTTGTATTTCAGAATTATTCCAAGAATATTACGGAATAAAATTATTTTTTTGGTGATTTTTTTTTAACGGGGAGGAAATCTTCACAAAGATACCCCGCCTTCTGGGGGGAAGGTGGCGGTTATGTGGGGTTCTTTCCCACTAAAACCTCCCCGGTGCATGGACTTTTAGGACTCAGTTGAAAAGGAAACATACCATTTTTGGTTTTCTCCATCATCCATTTACTGAAGTCCAGTTCTGCTCTCAGCACCTGCCGCTTGAAGTCGATGGAGGTGCGCAAACTTGTGATGCACGCGTCACAGATGACATTGGACGTTTTATCTGGTGACAACTTCAAGAAATTTATTTATTTATTCATTTAACACATGCACTTTGAATGCATTTTCAACACATGCATTTTGAAGCGTCAATAGCCTAATGGGTACTGTCTGTGAATCATAAGGTCTTATGTTTGAATCCACCATTCAACTATTGACGTGAACCATCTCCTAGCACAAGCTTAAGCACTTAGTTATGGTTAACAAGAATGTTAGTAATATTTCTATAAAAAAAAAGAAAAAGAAATATTGCTAGCTTTCTTTAAAAAAAAACTTTCTTTTTTGTTAACAGGGTGGAAATCTTCAAAAAGATACCATGCTATTCTGGAGGAATAAAATTATGTGGGGTATTTAAAGACCCAACAACCGTCGTCGGTGCATAGTGAGGGGCTCCAGGATCTCCATTGGAACGCACCGGAGACTCGGAGAGCATGTCCTGGGGGAGGTTAATCCCTCCCTGAGTGCCCTCACAGTGCAAAGCAACATGGGCTAGCCGTCCTCTTCTTCTCACTTGGACTAAATTCTAATGGTCTAAATTTGAACAACAAAGTGTCATATCGCGGGAACTTTTATTTCTTTACATTTACCTTTATGAGAAAAAAACTAAAAAAAAGTGGATGGTGTTTGTTGTCTGTCAACCCTGTTAGGGTTAAAAGTATGAGAGAGACATTTTTTGTAAAGTCTTAAGTATATTTTAAACAGCAATCTTTATTTTAGCATAAAAGTATATTTAAATTGTATCATTTAAAAAATAAAACAAAATATTGTACTGTTCTGCAAAATTACCCAATTCTTTACCTTTTTTTTGAAACCAATTCATTTGTTGAGTAGTTCTTTGAGGTACTAACTCTTATTAATAATAATAATAAATTGATATTCATCCTTCTATCCATATCATGTATTCCTATTGATCTATATAGTTATAAATGTAAGTATTATTGTTGCATATAATTGTTATCATTATATTTATATATTATTTTGTTTCCTGTAAGTGTGTATGCATTACTTTTGCAGCTTGGGATTGTGTAAAGAACACAATCCCAAGCTGCAATTGGCAGAGAATGCCGAAATTATATTTATAAATAAATATTTCGTTTGTTTTTCAAATGGTAACATTGACGCTACGGTCATTGAAGTTTCATTTACAGTAGAGGCAGACTTAAAATTAATTTACTTTAGACACAATCACAAAAAGTTTTAAGTTATAAACTTACTATGATATTGAAACATTGTAATAACAAATCCGAATAAGTCTCCGTGCTCTCCAAACAAGCATATGGTGAGTTGAGATCTTTATGGTAACCCTCCGACAAACAACACCGACATATGTTAATTGAGTCCATTTTCAGTTTCAAAATAAATTAAATAAATAATAGAGATATTCTAAGCAATTTTACAGATCTTATGCACAACAATTAATTAATTACATTGACACTGACAGATAGATATATTAGTAACGATTCAAAAAATCGATTTCTTTTCCTAAACATTGATCACTTTTCGATTTTCTAATCGATAAATGTATTGTTATTAGGAAATGGCAAGAAAATGAGGCCAGCAAGCAAATTGAAGTTGTTTAATTACAATGTACGATAGAACTATGCAAATAAATTATCGACTTTGACTCGTTCAAACAACAGGTACTTAGAATAGAATAGAATACAATAAAAGTTTATTTGTTTAGTCACATTTGAGTGTAAAGAATCAAAACAAACGCATAAAAAAAACAGAAACAAAAATTACAAAATAAAAGTAACAATCACTTAGTGTGACGCAAACAAAAGAGGCCGCGCTCAGCGTATTGTTATGGAATCCCATTACACTGATTTTCAGCGCGGCCTCTCCCCCAACCCCTAAGCCGTGACCTTCAAGTCAGATTCCTTTCGTGTCTAAAATACTGGCAATTTTCGGCTTACATCTCAATCCAGTACATTCTATATAAATCTTTTAATTCTTATAATTAATCTCCAAAATAAGAGGGACCAGTTTGCAAAAATATCAATTTTATTTAAACAAAGAATGGTGTCGATGTTCCTTATTTTATTTTACTTATTAATGATATCGATAATCCCTTGTCAAGAGAAAACTGAAATGGTCTGGGGACTCATGGGGGGGATCATCTAACTTACATTTTCATTTTAGACGTAAGAAATAAGTGTATGTGTTTTAAAAAAGATTTGGCTTAAAGGTATTGTTACCAAGCCATAAAATATTCAACTACTAAGATAATCCCTTGTCTATTATCATCATAAACAAAATGGCGTCAAGCTTGTGAGATAGTGTTTTCTGTGAGATTTTTTACTATTCTGAGTGAATAGATTGGTTTGCTTATGTCACAATGGTTATTTAATACACTGAAATGGAATTTGACGAGATCGTCGTGAAAGAGAGCCCGGGTCTTTGCCGGTGCTGTCTTTCCGAAGGATGCTACAAAGATCTCGGTACCGAATACACATGGGTAGACGACACAGAGATTTATGCAGATATGTTATTAGAATGCTTTGATATAAGTGTAAGTATGAAAGCTCTGTTACTTGCTCTAATATTTAATTAACTATAGAAGGCATATTGTCTTAGTTTTCTGTGATAGTTTGTAATATATTTACGCCATAAACAATGATATTTTGGTTTTTGTTTGAAGCTCCAGTATTATGACATATTTTACCATTTCCTTTCTAATACTATTTAAAGTAGAATTTAGGTAGTTTGCCAAAAATATTAGGACTGTTTGCTATTTATATCAACATCGCTGTTTGTTAAAAAGCGTATAACGGTCGCAACATTTTTAAGTAACCAGAAACTTGTAATTGGCTTATGTTTTCAATTTTCATTTGTTGTCCCTCAAATATGACAAGGAATGAGTATACACATAACTTGTTAACTAAACAATGTTATATTTTAGAAAACAATCTGCCTTATGTTGTTTATTTACTCAAAATTAAGTTACAATGATCATATAAAATTTATTAAAATTTTGTCTTCATTCCATGGCTTATTATATATTATCACCAAGACAATTGGTTAACAAGAATATTAGTAATAAATTCTGGAAAAAAAATAAAGCTAGCTTTGTTTTAAAATAAAAAAAAAGCAAAGCAAACATTCTTTTAAGACAGATCTCATATCCAAGAGTTCTAAAATCACAGTAATATGTTTAAACACCATAGTAGCTCAGTGTCTTAGAGGCGTGGTTGCACAGTGTCTGGGCAGTTGTCTCAAATGCATAGTACACTAGCAGCCCCAGTTCGATCCCCGGTGCTGGCACCAATAAATTTGTTGTTAAAACCTTATGTGCTGATTTACCATGCACGTGGCGGTGAAGAAAAAAATTGTGAGGTAACCTGTATGCGTTACAAATTTGCACTAGGTGTGAGAGACTATGCTCATCTACTGTCTTTACAGGGAAGTCCTGTGACAGTAAATGCTGTAACTTTAACATCCTTTTAACAATTGTAAGTTGTTTCGAAAAATCCTTTACACAGTTTACTTGTACAATTTTAAAAATAAATCTGATACACCTGCCTATCAGTCTTGAGACATCCAATGAGTTTTTGACCACAACAAAGATTGAAAACACAAAATTATGTCACATGATATGTATATTTTAATTATTATTTGTGGAGAAATGCCTTCATGTACCCTTGCAAGCGGCAAGGATGGATTATGTAGGACTCACACCTATTAAAACCTCACAGTGTTGCTCTCTGCTTAGCCTGTGGTACCCAACCACACTGAGTTATGGCCTATGTTTCACTGACCTGATCATACAAAAGTCCTGGTTGTATTATAGTTTTATGGATCAGATCAGTCTGTCCAGCTCTTTTATCACATATAACACAAGTTACTTTGCTATGCTGGGGCTATTCAGTGCTAGATGTTTAATTCCAAGTTCTCAGAGCTAAATATTAGCCAGGTGTTTGTATTGATCTCACAGGTTGACCAGTTGTCCACCAATGGTATGGTTAAGTATCCATATATACTATTACTGTATACATTATGCGAGCGGTCTTCGCATGCAGCCCATAAACATATCCATAGGTTACAAGTAATTCAGAATCGTTTTTGCGACGAGCCACGGGTGCGCCGTGGTTCGTACGTAATCGTGAGCTCCACGTTGACACAGGGTTACCGACAATAGCCCAATTCTTTAAGCAGGCATCTCGACGGTTTTTCGAGACTGCCACCAAACATTCTAACAAACTTCTTGTAAGTGCCGCCACTTATAAGCCTTCCTATACTAAATTCCGTCGCGTCGCCCGGAGGCCGAGACACGTTCTTGACGATCCGGACGACGCGATTACCATTGCACAGGCTAGATCTTTACAAATCTTCAGCGTCCATTCGCGACCGTCGGAGGTTGCGAATAATCCTCGCGCGTTACCGCTATTTTATGGGCAGGCCTCACCCTTAGATGCTAGGAGCGTTGCTGGAGTTTCTTCGGCCACTTCTTCTCCCAGCGCCAACGCTTCCCGAAGTGGCACTCAAAGTTAGTTTAGCTTTCGAATGTCCCTTAGATTATCCGTGAAATAGCAACCGACCGAGTCGTGGTTCGGCCCTCTCAGGCGCCCCGGATCGGAATGCTTACGCGTAACATAGTAACCGTCAAGCCGAGGTTACCACCGGGGGACCCTTGTGTCGAGTTACTAGCGATAGAGGTTCAGGCTACTAAGCGACCTGAGAGCTCTGCCACCTCTCAATCCGGTGAAGCAGTCAAGGCCAGCTTCTCTGGCCAATCTGTGTAGTTCGTAAAAAAAAAACATTATACCTAACTAGCTGTTCCAGTGTGTCTGTGTGATTGCATGGTGTAAAGGGAGAAAATAGTATTCATCAAATGCTCAAACCAACTAATGTTTTTAAAATAATAAGGAATGTTACCATATTTGTGTAATTACCTTTCCAATTAAAGTTACAGCCTTTATATATGTCCCACTGTTGGGCAGGCCTTCTCTGTAAAGAGAGTATAAGGGCATAGTCCGCCACGCGGCCCTAATGCGGATTGGCAGACTTCACATGCCGTAGAAAAATTTTTTCTAAAACATGTAGGTTTCCTCACGATGTTTTCCTTCACTGCCGAGTGCATGGTAAATCAGCACATAAAATTGCAACAACAAATTTATTGGTACCGGCACTGGGGATCGAACTCGGGTTGCAAGCGTACTACGCAACTCGAGCCAACCGCATGGACACTGAGCTACCACGACTCTACCTCTACCTTTCCAATTACCACTTTATAATTGCATAATTTTTTAAGTTAATATGGATGTAGTATGTTATCCTTGGGTTCATTGGGCGACAAGGGTGGGGGCCTTTGTCGTCCGCCAAGGTGGACCCGGGAAGAAGGCGACATCGGCTGGCCCGTGTCGCCTTGCACTGCGAAGGCACAGGGGGGGAGGGAGTAACCTCCCCCGGGAAGTGCTCTCTATGAGCACAGTGCAGAGAGGCTCCGGTGCGTTCCACTGGAGATTCCGGAGCCCCTCACCTTGCACCGAGGAAGGGCCACCGAGGAGGTTTTAGTGGGTAAAAACCCCACATAACCGCCGCCTTCCCCCCAGAAGGCGGAGTATCTTTCTGAAGATTTCCTCCTCGTTAACAAAAAAAAAAATGTTAACCTTAAGAGATAGGCATATGCCATCACTGACTTTTTTGTAGACCTATATGTATAAGATACCGAATTCCATTATACATTATTTTGTTATATCTCAAAGGCAGTATTTTCGTTGAAAACTCTCAGATGGCTTACATTTTAGCTAATGTTAACGATACTTAATAAATTCTATTATTCCTCCGCTGGTGAGCACAGCATGAAAATCAGTGTAGTTGTATTTAATTTTATTGCGAACAGACGGTGGGAAGCAACTTTATTTTATACTATGTAAAGATTGCAAAGGTTTTTTTTTTATGACGAACTACACACTGCTTCACCGGATTGAGAGGTGGCATAGCTCTTAGGTCGCTTAGCCTCAACCTCTATTGCTAGTAACTCGACACAAGGGTCCCCCCGGTGAGGGGTAACCTCGGCTTGGACGGTTACTATGTTACGCGTAAGCATGCCGATCCGAGGGCGCCCGAGAGGGCCGAACCACGACTCGGTCGATTGCTATTTCACGGATAATCTAAGAGACATTCAAGAGCTAAAGTAACTTTGAGTGCCACTTCGGGAAGCGTTGGCGCTGGGAGAAAAAGTGGCTGAAGAAACTCCAGCAACGCTCCTAACATCTAAGGGGTGGGGAAAAAGTTTTTTGGTTACTAGCTTTTATATGTGAAAAATGTGGTCAAGTTGTGCCTTAACCAATTTGTGTTCCATCCTTGTCAAGGGGAGTGCTAACCGTCTCTCCATTCAATAGACACATCATTGCAAAGGTGGTGAGACCTTTTTATTATACTTATTTTACTAAAATGTGTTTTAATGTATATGTTTATTATGTATCTAGATTTCTAAGCACAGTGGAGGTCCAAATGGTTCCAACAGACTGATATGTGAGGTGTGCATAACCAGATTAAGAGATGCATGCAATTTCAAGAAGCAAGTATTGGCATCGGAGAAAAAGTTTGTGGATATGATTGGCCGGGGAGCGTTCCAACCTAAAGGTGTGTAGATTTATTAAAATTATTGCCATTTAATATTATACACACATGGTGATTATCACTAAGCGATTATAAATAAGTTATTTACGACATGGCTGGATGTCTCTCTTCTCAAAATGGTTAAGATATTCACCTTACAAGCTTTGATACCATTTCGGGACACATTGACGATGGCAGAAGTAATCCAGCAACGCTCCTGACATAGCTTGCCAGTTTGAGCATCCTTGTAGGCAATAAAATATGTGTATGGTGATGAGCTCACTACCTATCACTAATGGTACATAAGAAAAGCAATCAACAAGAGGATTAAATGTTGAAACAGATTATTTTTATAGATCCAAAAAAGTGTTGTTCTTACCATTGCAGCATTAAAATATTCAACTCCCATCAAAGCCGAGGTCATTGATACTCAGCCGCCCGAGGAGCCTGAAGCAGAATACCTTGAAGAGCAAGTTGATTTTGGTGATGGTAAGTCTTTTGTTATTGCTTAAATTACATTTATATATATTAAAGAGAACGTGTGTGGGTTTGTTCCTTATTGGCTCCGAAATGGCTGGACCGATTTCAATGAAACTTTCAGCGAATCTTCAGATTGACCTGGTGAGAAATCCTGTAGGATTTCTCACCACTAAAAAGATACACCAACAGAATTACACAAGCATACATTGTTTTAATAATCAAATTTACAAACTAAGTCCTGTTGTGTATGCCAATTACAGATGTACACAACATTCGCTATAAAGAAACGTAACGATTTAATAATTAATAGTTACCAAAATATTTTAATAAATTATAACGAAATAGACTTTAATAAAATAAAAGATTCGATTACTGCTCCATTTTTAACACTAGGGTGCGGAAGACCTTGCGTGAATTAGAAAAAATAAATGAGACCTAATGAAAAGTGGTATCTTCGGCTTATTAAAGCTCTAATTTTAATTTCAGATGATACAGTAGAGGAAGATGATAAAGCAGAACAAATTCCTTTAACAGAAGACATCACAGTGGCAACACTGCCAGTGAAAGGCAAGAGGGGAAGACCACGAAAGAATGCAGTTAAAACTGTGAAGAAAGCAAAAGTGTCCAAGATTGACGACAAGCCGAGGAGCTCCAAGACTGTAACTAAAGGTAAGAAGATATTCACTTCACTTCTCTTACATGCCTCAGTGTGAACCATTTGAGGCTGTGCTTTATTCTCAACACAGTAAGGTTAAGCAATATTGAGGCACAAAAATGCCTCAATCACAACCATATTGCACTTAACCAATAATATGAGATTCATAACAATAGCAGTGATAGCCTAATAGCTAACAGGACCGACTTACGAATTGATGGTCGCACATTCGAATCCCAGTTGTACATAAAAACACTTTCCAAAAATTCGTGCCATTATGGCGTTGTGCTCTCAGCCTCTCATGGGACCTAACTTAGTGAGTTAACAGGGGAGCTGTCTATCTACCCTAATAGGTGTCAAAAGGCGTGAGAGCTAATATCTTTTTATTGTTATATCAACACCCCAATTAATCTATATACTACACCATATATTTTCGATATTGATGCAAGACTTAGCGGGATGAGCTCTCTGAACTATTTGACTACTATATATATATATATATATATATTGATAATAATATATATATATTGGTTTGTGTATGCTTCAAATACTCAGAAAGTTCTGCGTCGTTATAGCTTAAAATGTTGACTCGACATATCATCATCAGCCTGTCACAGTCCACTGCTGGACATAGGCCACTCCAAAGGCATGCCGTCCACGGTCCTCGGCCACTCTCATCCAGCTTCTGTCAGTCGTCCTGCGAAGATCGTCGCTCCACCTTGTCTTAGGGCGTTCCACTCCGCGTTTGCCTCTCCGTGGTCTCCACTCGAGATCTCGTTTCGCCCAACGGTTATCCATTCTACGGCTAATATGGCAGGCCCATTGCCACTTCAATTTGCTAATCCGGTGGGCTATGTCGATCACCTTAGTTCTCTGTCGGATCACCTCATTCCGGATTAGATCCTTCATACTCCAAGCATAGCCCTTTCCATAGCTCGTTGAGCGACTTTTAGCCTGTGGACCAGCCTTACCGTGAGTGTCCACTGACATATAAACTGCTTCAAAGATTGTCGGTATCTATTTCTAGCATCAGTAACATACCTGCGACTTAGGGATGTTCTAGACAAAAATATATCGATATATTTTTCGATACAATTTATCGTAATATTGTATCGATACTACGCGACATATTGTATGAATATTTTTATAATTATTTAGCTCTTAATACTAAATATTAGAAAAGTTTTGTACTAATAGAGTACTCGGTGCGTTACTGAGAGGTTCTCGCTTCTGATACCAGTACAGATTATTTGATTTGATTTTGTACATGCATAGATTATAAAATTTATACAACTCCGTAATTATTGACTGCACTTCGTTTTGATTAGACTAGATATATTGAAAACAAATATAATATTCTTGAGCTTTTTTAAATAAAAGACTCCTTTCGGGGACCTCGGTGGCACTGTTGCTTTTATTAATGCTGCTTCTTTGACATAATTCCGAAGCTACACTGATTGATTGATTGTTTATGGCGTTTCCATATAGATTTCGCCAATGCCGAAGTACGTTAAACTGCTGTAGAGCGGGCTTCGTGACGGACAAAAACTATTAGGAAGTGTACGTGTGGTTACTGCTGAGACAATTCCAAATTAAAAAAAAATTCACTGTTGATATGTCTAAAACAATAGAAACAGACACAATATATACATAGGGTTAGTTGTTTAAAAGACAGACAAACTAAAGTCTAATGTTATTCTTGTGAAGGAATGAACATAAAATATAAACAAAAGGAGAGTTAACAAGAGATAGTAGGGATTTGATGGGGCGCAAGATATCATTAGACTTCAAATCAGCAACAGTGCCACCGAGGTCCCCAAAAAATTCATGAATATATTTGTTTGCAAAATGGTTAAATGGTTTTTCTAGGAGTGGGCAATGCCATTGTTTTTTTTTTTTTAAAGAAAGCTAGTAATATTTCTTTTTTTTTCAGAAATATTACTAACAATCTTGTTAACCATTCCAACTAAGCTTAAGCTTGTGCTAGAACATGGTTCACGGCAATAGTCGAATGGTGGATTCGAACCCACGACCTTACGATTCGCAGGCCGTACCCTAAACCATTAGGCTATTGACGCTATATATTGTATAAATATATCTTTAATTTTAATATGTCGATATTGACTATGTATCGTGTCAGTCCCGCCTGGAGTGTAGGAGTGTAATAACAAGCGTACGATAATTGGCTATCGGATGAAATATATCGATTTAAATATCGATATTAGATGATTCGATAATATCGGATTGAAACGATATATCGCGTCTATATATCGATATCTATCGTGCACTCCTACTGCGAGCGCAAGAATATATATTTTCAAAAGTCATTACCAATAGATGGCGTTGTTTAAGATCGAGTCGGATTCAGATCATCGTACAATTTAATTTTAATAAATTTAATATAATATATGTTGACCTCTGGCTTCGCTTCTATGCTTTGTTTTGTAACTCATATCTCTATGCAACTATGTTGTGTGTATATAATCTTTATTTGCACAAAATAAAATCAAAATGGCGGAGTTAATACCCTGGGGATTGTGTAGAGATAAACGGGCGCTAGGTAGAGGAAAAAATAAGATAAATAAACATACATATATCTAGATATAGATGGATAGCGACAGAAAATTGAATACTATATATACCTCTAGGTACAGATTAATAAGAATAACGCTACAGTATCCACTGCCTGTCGTGGCGATTAAAAGGGGCCTCAGGTTTTCTGGGCGACAAGGGTGGGGGCTTTTGTCGTCCGCTGAAGTAGTTCCGGGAAGAAGGCGACATCGGCTGGCCCGTGTCGCTTTGCACTGAGAGGGTACAGGGGGGATTGAACTCACCCCCCGGGACGTGCTCTCCGAAGAGCACAGTGCAGTGGGGCTCCGGTGCGTTCCACTGGAGATCCGGAGACCCTCATAATGCACCGAGAAAGGGCCACCGGGGTGGTTTAGTGGGTAAGGTCTTTAGGTTAGTCCCGGCACCGCTGAAAATCAGCGCTGTCGCATCCTTGTGACAGCATATGCTGAGACGGTGTCCGATATTGGCATCATATGTTTTGTATTATTTGTCCGTGTAACTTTAACTGTGTTTTGTCTATTTTCATTCTTTTAATGTGTGTTATATTCAGTTTGTGATGTGTTTTGTATTGTGATGCCAATAAATAAATGTCTATGTCTATGTCTATGTCTAAAAATCCCGCATAACTCCGCCTTCTGGGGGAAGGTATCTTGTCGAAGATTTCCCCCCCGTCAAAAAAATGGTATTTTGCCCCGGGCCATGTCTTCATGTCCGTTACTTGCTAGATCTTTACAAATCTTCAGTGTCCATTCGCGACCGTCGGAGGTTGCGAATAATCCTCGCGCGTTACCGCTATTTTATGGGCAGGCCTCACCCCTTACATGCTAGGAGCGTTGCTGGAGTTTCTTCGGCCACTTCTCCCAGCGCCAACGCTTCCCGAAGTGGCACTTAAAGTTAGTTTAGCTTAGATTATCCGTGAAATAGCAACCGACCGAGTCGTGGTTCGGCCCTCTCGGGCGCCCTCGGATCGGAATGCTTACGCGTAACATAGTAACCGTCCAAGCCGAGGTTACCCCCCACCGGGGGGACCCTTGTGTCGAGTTACTAGCGATAGAGGTTCAGGCTAAGCGACCTAAGAGCTATGCCACCTCTCAATCCGGTGAAGCAGTCAAGGCCAGCTTCTCTGGCAAATCTGTGTAGTTCGTCAAAAAAAACCGTTACTTTTCGCCGCCACGTTTGCTTGGGACGGCAACGCTTCATTGCTTCTGGTGGGATCTACTCCAAGGTTTGCCTAGGAATGTGAGTAGGATCCCCACGCAGGGTGTGACCAATCCATGACCATGTGCGGCCTTTATTTGCTGACTGACTCTCCACAGCGTGTTAGGAGCATAATAGAGGATAATATTCTATTAGACTAAGACGAGCGACATTAGATCATTAGATTAAAAATGTATTATTAATTTGATATAGCTTTGTAATTATTGCAAAAAATTCTTCAAATACCCAACTGCGTTTTGCGTTATTAAATCGAATGTATATAATAATAACGATCGTTTTAAAAAATAAAATGGTACGTACCTGCAATTCAAACATTACAACTACATAGAAACGAGTCATTACCACTTTAGTTTCATTGAACAATGGAAAACAACGTGTGTATGTGTGTGCCCTGTACTACGAAACGGCTGGACCTATTTGGAAGAAATTTTCAGGAAATATTCATAATAACCATTATTCTGTGGATTTTGTTTGGTAGCAATGGAATCAATTAGTTTTTTTGACAACTTGATCACATGACCCATTTGAGGACGAAAGACATTTTGCTATTTATAATTAAGCTACCGCTTGTAATATAAACGACGTGGCGCTCATTGACAGTCCACTTTACCATTCTAGGTGAGAAACGCCCAGAGGTGGCAGACAAGGCCGCTTATAAGTCCTTAATGACAGCCACCATTCGACACCGCCTCATGAAAAGGAACGCGATAATTATACTAGAATCGTCCTCTGTAATCCCGTTTAAATGGCACAGGCAGAACTATCTCTGCTTTTACTGCCATCAGACTTTCAAAGACACTGGACTCCTTAAAGAGCATACTAGAAACGAGCATACCGATCCCAGAATCAAATCCGCCGTGTTCTATCTAAGAAGGGACGAGAAGGTCAAAATTGACGTGTCAATAATCACGTGCAAGATTTGCGATATGGATATAGATGATCTAAACAGTCTGATAAATCACCTTAAAAGTACCCACAAAAGGTCCTTCGTGGACGGATGCGAGTACGGCGTAATACCCTACAAACTACAATCGGACAAATTCCAATGCGCGCTGTGTGGAGCTGAATTTCAGTATTTCATCAAACTCAACCAGCATATGAACGAGCATTACGAGAATTACATATGCGAGTGGTGCGGCAAGTCGTTCCTCAGTCAGGACCGTCTCAGGTGCCATTCTATGAGTCACGGATACGTTTTCCGTTGCAAATACTGCCCGGATATATTCGACACATTGACGCAGAAAATCAACCACGAATACAAAACCCACAACCGTAGAAAGATAATCAAGTGCCTCTACTGTTCGGAGACGTTCAGAAATTACATGTCGAGAAAGAAACATCATAACTCAATCCACAATGTCGAAGTGCCCGCTTATAATTGCGCAATTTGCGCAAAACCTTTCCAAATAATGAGCAAAATGCATGTGCACATGAAAGAAGTCCACCTAAGGGAGAAGAATTTCTCATGCACCATGTGCGATCAGAGATTCTTCTCCAAGAGTCACGTGCAGAAGCACATGATCAGGCATGTGGGAGAGAGGATATACCAGTGCGAGGTCTGCAAGAAGTCCTACGCCAGAAAGCAGACCCTCAGGGATCACATGAGGATCCATAACAATGATAGAAGATTTGTGTGTGCTGTGTGCAGCCAGGCGTTCGTTCAGAACAACAGTCTAAGATTGCATTTGAGGGTGCATCATCCAGAAGTCAATGCTTAAAAGTACATGGCTAATTTGTGAAGTGTTTAGGACATAAACCGCGCGACGTTAGCGTCAGTAATGGTTTAGGGTCTCCGAAATAAGCTTAATATAAACATACTGTTATAGATTCGAATCCACCATTCGGCAACTTTTTTTTTGTTCACGGAAATCTTCAAAAAGATACCCCACCTTCTGGAGCGGCAGTTATGTGGGGTTATTACCCACTAAAACATCCCCGGCGGCCCTTCCTCGGTGCATGGTGAGGGGCTCCGGGATCTCCAGGGGAACACACCGGAGCCTTTCTGCACCGTGCTCTTAGGAAAGCACATCCCGGGGGATGTTACTCCCTCCCCTTCTTCCTGGGTCCACCATGGCGGACGACAAAGGCCGCACCCCTTGTCGCCCAGTGAACCAGAGGCCCCTTTTAGTCGCCTTCTACGACGGGCAGGGGATACTGTAGTCTTATTCTTGAGAGCCCAGAACTACAGGGCTGAACGTGAACCATCTAGCACAGGCTTAAGCTTATTTGGAATGGTTAACAAGAATGTATTTGTGAAAAAACGTATCCCATATAAGTGTGATACTTCAACCGACTTCAAAAAAAGAGGAGGTTCTCAATTCGTCTATATGTATTTTCTTATGTCTGTTACCGCATTACTTTCGACTGTGTGAAGCTATTTCGATGATTCATTGTTTTTTATTAGAAAGTTATCCCATTTAAATTAGGTCCAATTCTGACAATGGCATCTTTGAGAAAACCATATCACCGAACAAGTTAAACAAAGTCTTACATTTTATATATAGACATAGACATTTATTTATTGGCATCACAATACAAAAACACATCACAGACGGAATATAACACACAAAAAAGAATGGAAAATAGACAAAACACAGTTAAAGTTACACGGACAAATAATACAAAACATTTGATGCCAATATCGGACACCGTCTCAGCATATGCTGTCGCATGGATGCGACAGCGCTGATTTTCAGCGGTGCCCGGGACTACCTAAAGACGTGCGCGCGCAATACTACTTTTATATGGAATTTATACAGACAATAAGAGTATAATAAATATGATATATGAATAAAACAGTTATGAGATTAAAATATATTTTATACAATAAAATAATAGATGAAAAAATTACATAAATAAATATATTATTGAGTCAAAAAATAAACTAAAATAAATAATATGATAATGAAATATTGAAAATATTGGAAACAACAAGCCACCAATATCAAGGGATAACTTAATATCACGTCAACTGATTTCGATGATTCATTTCTTTTTGGAAAGGATGCACTTCACGAGTAGGTTGATGAGAGTTTGATAAGTTTACTCAGTGGTGTGCAAACTTTTTGGTTGGCAGGCCACAAATTTTTAAAAAATACTTTAAAAGGGGCCAAAAATTGACCGAAAAAAATATTTATAAAATCTACTTAACAAAATAATTAAAAGCTAATTAAGAAAATTACAGAAATTGTTGATGGCCGTTTATTTTGGCTTTTTACGTAAAAATTTACGACGTTTTTTTTTTTAAAAACAAACCGTGAATTTTTAATGGTTTTAAACCTTATAAACACTACTGATATAAATAAAACAGAAACAATTTTACAATAACACATCAACAATATTAACAAAACAAAGTCTTGGCGGGCCGGATGAAATGCTTTAACGGGCCAGATTTTTTTTTTTTATTTACGTGTGTAACAAAATGCGGATGCACACCCCGAAGCCATAAGGGCCGGCGACGGCGGTAGTGTCGGGCTCCAACCGACTAAAAATCTTCACACGGTATTCCCCCCATACGACCATGTATGTGGGGGTCACGGGATAACATCCCACAGTTCTTCCGCAACCCCCCGGCCGTGCCCGTACTCCGGGCCCTACCTAGGAGGGGTGAGAAGCACCCCCCCTGAGACAATTACTACAATGCGGCGCGTCGAATACAAACGCGCCGCCGGGTCCCTGCGGGGACCCTCTCCGAGGGGGGCGCCGGACCAACGGCCCATGTCGGTCTAACGGGCCAGATTTGGCCCGCGGGCCGTAGTTTGCCCACGACTGGTATTACTATTATTCGGAAATACAAAGGTGTTTGACTTTTTGTCGTTTTTTTTTTAAATTTCAAGTACTTTTCCATGGACTGATCGTCCGTGTGTTTTTTATTTGTTATATTTGCTCGGTTTATAAAAAAGCTTAAAGCATCAACACTTCGCCTTCGCAGATGTCGCCAACGCCTTTACTTGATTGGCGTGGTCTATCGCCTTCGGGTCCCTGTTCCGAAACGCCATCGCGATGTTGTAGTCTTCCAGTCGGTTTTTGTTTTAGCTCATTAAAGTTTATAGACTTAGGGTGTGTTATATAATGTGACTTCAGATTGACCTTGATAGTTAAGCGATACGCGTTCAACGCCTTCTATCTACAAAACGTTTTGATATATATAAAAATATTTTAAACGAAAGTTCTAGAAAATTTAATTCTATAACATTAGTTATAGAAATAAACAACATTACAGGTATAGGAAATGTTATAATTGTAGGTTTTGTGGTTTTTTTTTTGACGAACTATATAGATTGGCCAGAGAAGCTGGCCTTGACTGCTTCACAGCAGAACCTCTATCGCAGTTTTGTGGAATGAAATAGTCCAATAACAAGTACACTCGCTTTATTGAGACAGCGTAACGTTGTACAAGGAATTATTTTAACGAATGCCGTGACAACTGCGCGTCCTCGCCATCTTGTTTTTACAAAAAATAATTAGAAGTCATATTACAAACTGATAAAGTTAAGTTATTGTTTACAATGCCAAGTTAATGTGATGTTCAACTAAATTATTAACTATGAATTAAAGATACAATAACGTTCAGGTAAATCACTAAGATATCATTGGAAGTAGTTATTATGCATAACAATCGCTGGGTGCCATGTGTTGCCAGCTAACAGAAACGAAGTATGGCATAATACTGATTTTTGACCTTTTATCTTAAAAAGATTTGTTGACTTATTTGACTGGAATATTTATAGAAATATAAATTCAATACAAATAGGAACACCTGGACGTGCGTGTTCCTGACCTAGTGGGGTAGGCAATGATTACAATCTTCCACATTCTTTTAAAGAATGCGGGCAACATTTTTTTCTCAGTATTTGAACTATTTATTCTCGGAGCGGTCAACTTAAAGTATCGTTCTACGCGAATGAAGTCATCCACACAGGTCCTGTACAGGGACTCGGGGTAACCAGGCGGTGTCCGTCTCAGTGGTAGCAACGCCGATTGCAACTACAGGCGGGTCAATGGGTTAGGACATTGTTGTCCTCGGTGGTTGTTGAGTGGCGTGTGATCGGCGTTCTGCAACGGCCTTCTCTCATATTTGGCTTCGAGGAGTGGTATGGGCATGGCGCGCAGTCCTCTTCTAACAAAAAGTCGAGGGTATCGCTCTTCTCAAATTGTGTACAATTTATACCTATTTTAGCCGATCAATTAAGTCGTCTTGATTGGTCAACCAATCGCAGGCCACATGATTGGACCAATCACGAACCAGTAAATTTTGTGGGGTTACAATTGTTACTCCCTACACTTGGTTAAGATACGTCGTCCCGCACATGATTATATCGAAACTATCCCTGACTAAAGTAAAATTAACTTCTAAGATGAAATTTTACTCATGCAATGACTCGTAATAAACAAGAACCAAATACGAACGAGCTGTAATAAATATCGTGTCATTGAAGAATGGAAGACGATGGATTCTTTTGCGTCATTAATCGATTGTATATAGATCAAAATATTAAAAGACAAGGCGCACATTCACCTTCTACTTTACCATTCTAGGTGCGAAACGCCCAGAGGTGGCAGATGAGGTCATGAATAAGTCCTTAATGACGGCGACCGATCGTTTCCTCGCCATGAAAAACTCCGTTGTAATTATACTAGAATCAACCTCTGTGATCCCATTTAAATGGCTCAAGCAGAGCTACGCCTGCTTCTACTGTGAACAGGCTTTCGAAGACACAGGGCTACTTAAGGATCATGCTAAGTCTGATCATATCGATGCCAAGATTAAACCCGCTGTGTTTAATCTGAGAAGGGATGAAATGGTGAAAATTGACGTTTCAACGACAACTTGCGCGCTATGCAATATGGATTTAGGAGATCTAAACAGTCTGATAAACCACCTTAAAATAACCCACAAAAAGCCTCTCGTCGAGCATACCTCCATGTACGGCGTAATACCCTACAAACTCCATTCGGACAAGTTCCAATGTGCGCTATGTCGAGCGGATTTTCAATATTTCAACAAACTAAACCAGCACATGAACCAGCATTACGAGAATTACATTTGCGAGTTGTGTGGCAAATCGTTCCTCGGCGAGGAACGTCTCAGATGCCACGCCAAGAGTCACGAATTCGATCTCTGTATATCCGATACCTCGACCCAGCAAATCAACAATGAACAACGCAAAACTCACAATTATAAGAAAACAATCAAATGCCTCTATTGTTCGGAAATGTTCGGAAACTACACGTCTAGGAAGACGCACCACAGCACGGTCCATAACGCGGATGTGTCCAGATTCAACTGTCCAATTTGTAAGAAGCCTTGCTATATAAAGAACAGATTGCAGATCCACATGAAGGAGGTCCACCTCAGGGAGAGGAATTTCGCATGCACCATGTGCGATCAGAGATTCTACTGCAGGAGTTACTTGGACAAGCACATGATCACACACGTGGGCGAGAGGATATACCAGTGCGAGATCTGCAAGAAGACTTACACCAGAAAGCAGACCCTTAGGGAGCACATGAGGATCCATAACAACGATAGGAGATATGTGTGTACTGTGTGCAGTGAGGCGTTTGTACAGAACAATAGTCTTAAGCTACACATGAGAGTTCATGATCCCGAATTCACGGTTGGTAAGGCCTACAGTATTGAATGTAAGCCTTTACATGTGAAGTAATTAGGTCATAGTCTCCCATGCAAAAAAGTCTCTCAGTGCAGTTTGGTGGACAGTGTTATGAAAATATTTAGCTCCTTTTTAACCGGACAGAGAAATTTTTAATGTAAAACTTTAAGCACGCTTGATTTAGGAGTATGGTTCGCCTTTGTCGTCCGCCAAGGTGGACCCGGGAAGAAGGCGATATTGGCTAGCCCGTGTCGAGTTGCACTGCGGTCATAGGGCAGGGGTTAATTCCTCCGGGACGTGCTCTCCGAAGAGAAAGGCCCCACCGGTTTTAGTGGGTAAAAATCCCACATAACCCCGCCTTCCCTCCAGAAGACGGAGGTATCTTGTTGACGATTTCCCCCCGTCAACAAAAAAGGGGTATCGTGATCCCGTCTGAGCAGGGCTACCCGTCTCTCTGTCTTACCGGCCTTGTCACCGGGGCGAGATGGTGAATGCTGACGCGACTCCATCTCGCTCAACATGGCAGAGGATAGCTCACTATGGGAGGTTTTAGTTGTTAGGGGCCATGTTATTAGGCTCATGTAGGCTGAGCGCAACATAACTCGTCCGCTTCTCCGGCGGGTGAGTATGATTTAACTCCTCCCATGTTAAAAAAGGGGTATGGTGGTGAATGTGTTACGAGAACTGTGATGAGACGAGGCGTAGGGAAGTTGAGAGGGAGATATAAGTTGAAAATAGAAAGAGAAAGTTACGTTTCCTATATCGAAGAAGTGAAGGCCTATTGCGTGTACATCAAGCATCGAGCAAGAGAGGACAGTGCGCGCGCATATTTTCTTTCTATCTTGAACAATCATGTATATATTATACGTCTATCATATTAATATTATAAATGTGACTGTTTGTGACTATGTATGGGATGTGTTACACTTTCACACAAAAACTATTGAATGGATTTTGATGAATCTTTACAATAATATAGTTTACACATCAGAGTAGTGGTAGTAGTAATTTATCCAACATATAACGATAAGTAGAAAAAATTATTCGCGTGTGCCCCGCAAATACCGTTCGAGTTACACCTTTATTATGTAAATGTTTATCTTAAATAGTCCTACAAAAAAGCTTATATCTATCTTTTTGTGTAAACCATTATGACCATAATACTGAACCCATAAATACAATAAAAATTGTTAATTTATTTCTAACGCACGTTTGGTAATAACAAATTGATCCTTATAACAAAATAAATACTTTATTGCGTTAGTATTCTTGGTAGTATTTAATGTAGATAAACACATTACACTCCATTTTGACAGATAATTGAATAGTTATGACGATACAACTGTGTGCGCGATATTATACAACAAGGTTACTATTAGAAAGTAAACTGAGTTTGTTTGTAACTATTTCACGCCCTAACTATTCAACCGATCTTTCATCATTAAGGACTAACTGTTATAAGAATTTAGAAAACATACTTTAAAATCGGGAAACACCGCGGGGTGCAGGTGAAGCACACTAATTTTCTGTGCCCGGTTCACCACCTGTTATACGAGACCTAAAAGTTTTGGTTAACTGTGTAAGCTAATAGAGAGAAAATATGAGTTTCTGAAATAGCAATTTCTATATTGTATTTCTGAATAGTTACTTCGGTTTATTGGACCTTAGAGCTCATGTAAAGTTAAAAATATTTGTGCCACTGTTTTATTTTCAACAAAGTAGAAGGTTCTCATTTTACCTGTATGTTTGTTTGGGATTTTTGATTGGGTGATTCTTTTTCATTATTTATTTAAATCCTGGTGCTTCTCGTGCAAAAAACAAAAAGAAATTTGCATTAAGTATGTACACGACAAATTAACGAATAAGTGAATATCACGGTTTTGATGATTCATTATTTATTGGAATGGATGTTCTTCAAGGGTAGTTTGATGAGAGTTTGGTTAATTCTAATTAATTTTATTTCTATTTCTATTCCTTTTTTTTTTGTTAACGAGGAGGAAATCTTCAAAAAGATACCCCGCCTTCTGAGGGGAAGGCGGCGGTTATGTAGGGTTTTTACCCACTAAAACCTCCCCGGTGGCCCTTCCTTGGTGCATGGTGAGGGGCTCCGGGATCTCCAATGGAACGCACCGGAGCCCCTCTGCACTGTACTCAAGGAGAGCTCTTCCCGGGGGGGAGGTTACTCCCTCCCCTCTGCCCTCGCAGTGCAAGGCGACACGTGCCAGCCGATGTCGCCATCTTCCCGGGTCCACCTTGGCGGACGACAAAGGCCCCCACCCTTGTCGCCCAGTAAACCCGAGGCCCCTTTTAGTCGCCTTCTACGACAGGCATACCGTAGTCTTATTCTTGAGAGCCCAGAACTACAGGGCTGATCTATTTCTATTCCTACGAGGATTCCGAAATACAAAGAGGGCGGCCGCGCGTATTAGCGTTTAACGTTTGATTCGATTTGAAGTCCGTTTTGTGTTTTTACTCGTAAATATACTTGAATTTAATTGTAACAACATTACAGATGAATACAACAACTATAATAAATTAACACAACAGTCTAGCTAACTGTGATACCAACCTTATTAACCACATATTAGTTACTCCTTTTGATTGCTTAAAGTCTTAGTAGGGTAAAGGCTATAGTCGTTGGCCCCCTTAAGCAGCCACTAGCAGCAAGTATTGCATTTCTGGGCAAATTGAAGGGCAATCTGGGTCAAATTAGGTTTGCAGAACATGGATACTATGAGCATTTCGATGAATTAAAAAAACATATATCATTGTCTCATGACATTGTCAGTAAGGACTTAAAAAAAATGTCTTGGTCGGATATAGTTATTGCCCCAGCCAAATTGGTGTAAACTATAACATTCAAAATACATTAAATCACCGATCATTTTTAAGAGCTAATTAGTTTCTTAGAACTGGAAATGGTAGTGATCATAGCAATAAGTAACTTTTAAGCATTAATTTAATTTATGCATATGCTTACCCAATTGCTAATTTTTGCATTTAAAAACACACGTTTTTTACAAAACTTCAATCTGTGCCATGACAGTTGCGGGGATTCGGGAACAGCATTGTCACCATAACCATAATAAAAAGCGCAATTTTTTAAATATTTCTTTTGGTCGATTCGCTTATTCAGTCCCTTATTATTTGCGTTTTTGTGATAGGGGGCCAATGACTGCCTCGGGACCAACGACTGTAGCCTTTACCCTATTATACAATATAGAGAGAAGAAAAAGAAGAACATTGAAAAAAACCGTTAACAGGAAGAATTAGTTAATAGGTTGAAAACATAATGTTTGAATTGAGACGCAGTGAAAGCAAACATAAATTTCTGTCACCTTATCATTACCTAATTCAAGTGGATAGGCAGAATTTAATAATCTAATTGAAATTATCTTCAATTACCGCACTCTTTTAAGTAACTTTAAATGTACCCTAAACCAGTAAATTAATAACACATTATCAATCGATTTTGGTTTTATTTCATTATACTGAAATGTTTTAGTTTGAACGAAATCAGGGTACATTTACAGTTGGGAACATTTCCATTCCAGGTGTTAAACCGCGCAAATACAACGGCTGCGAAGCATCGTCTCCGCGCAGACGGAGAAATCTGCAAATAATATTTAACAATACCACGGTGATACCGTTCAAATGGCGTGGCAAATACATATGCTTCTATTGCAGCAAGGATATGCAAGAATACGACAAGCTGAGATGCCATACGAGGTCCCACGGGGATTGTTCCATCGGTGACCACTCCTTAATGGTCCTAAAGGGCGGTCAGAATATGGAAATCAAGATTGACATATCAGACGTGACCTGTCTGATCTGTAACAAATCTTTCCCGACCCTTGATGAAGTGTTGAACCATTTAAATGTTGAACACGAGCTTGGATATGACAGAAACGTGGATATGGCCATGGAGGAATACAGACTAGCTGATCTGAAATGCCTTTTGTGTGATCTGAAGTTCGCGTACTTTGGCAATCTGGTGTCACACGTCAATATCAGTCATCCAAAGAATTGCTTGATATGCGACAGTTGCAATCAAAAGTTCAACAAAAAAAGAGACCTCTTCTCCCACATCAAAAATTATCACAGAGAAGGCGGTTACAAGTGCGATATTTGTCCGGAGAACTTCACATCAATGAACATCTTACGAAAACACAGAAACAACAAACACTGGACTAGCTGCAGCATTTGCCAGTTGAAATTGCCTTCGGCTGCGTTGAAGAGGAAGCATATGGACCTGGAGCATCCAGACGATGGCTCCCTCCAGTGTGCCAATTGTTCGAAAGAGTTTCATACAAAACAAGGCTTGAGAATGCACAAAAGGAAATGTATGGGAGTGGAGGAATTTTTCGTCGAAATCAAAAAAGAGGAACACGACTGTATGGATTTAGACGAAAGCTACGAAGACATAGTGAAAAGACCGAGTGTTAAACAAATCAGAGAGAACATACTCATTGTCATCAACATGTCTACTGCTATACCTTTTAATTTCTACAAGAATAAGTTCAACTGCTTCTATTGCTCCAAGGATTTCCAGGACTCTGAATCAATGAGGGATCACACTATATCTGAACATCCAGTTTGCGATGTAAAGCAAAAATGTATCAGGAAATGTAGGGAATCGGTTGCGTGCGTTAAAATAGATATATCAACACTAGCCTGTAAGATATGCTTCCAATCCATAAGCGAATTAGACAATCTAATAGATCATCTAATAACTAACCACAATGCTAATTACGATAGGTCAATAACCACATGTTTACAACCTTTCAAACTGAATAAAGATCATGTACCCTGTCCCTTGTGTCCAAATGAGGTTTTCAGATTTTTCGGTACACTACTCAAACATATGAATGAGAAGCATACAGATAATAACATCATTTGCGTGTATTGCGGTCAATCTTTTAGGCGAGACCAGAACTTAAGAGTGCACATCTGGCGTCATCACAAAGTCGGCAAGTTCAAATGTACCATTTGCGGGGCGGAATGTTATATACCTTCCCGTCTATACATACATATGGCGAAAGCTCACGGTGTTAAAGCATCCAAATGTCCAAAGTGCCCTGAAACGTTTGCAACGCAATATCTCAGGCAGAAGCATTTGATAGACGCCCACGAATCCGGACATAAATGTTCTTACTGCGACAAGCTCTTTACTCGGAATTCCTTTATGAGAGATCACATCAGACGGACCCATTTGAAGGAGAAAAACGTGGAATGCATGATCTGCACTATGAAGTTCTTCAACAACATTCTTCTACGTAGGCATATGGTGAAGCATAGCGGGGAAAAGAATTTCAATTGCGACGTTTGCGGCGAACGTTTCTTTTGGGGGAAGAGTCTACGTAATCATATGACTCGACACGCTAAACTCGTGCCTCCTATGCAAACCTAACTATAACGTATAGCACCAAATATTAATCAGTATTATTATTTTAAGTTTCACGAGTCATTTTCTTTACAGACCAAAGACACAAGTCGGTCATCGAAGAGACTGCAATCCGTAAACGAAGAGTACTGGCAATTCTGTTCGATAATACTTCTATAATACCGTTCAAATGGCGGGGCAGCTATATATGCTTCTACTGCGGATCCAAATTTACAGAATATACGGAACTATATCGACATACAAAGTCTCATGGAACTTGTGACAACTATTCTTCCTTTACAGATCAGATTCCATCTCTTATCGAAGTTAAATTTGATATATCTGATCTGATTTGTAACCAATGCGATGCATCGTTCGATAAATTGGACTCGATAGTTAATCATTTAAATGATAAACATGATCTGGATATCGAAAAAGGTGTTGATATCTCCGTAGGAGGATACAACTTAAAGGACTTGAAATGTGCGTTATGTGAACTAAAGCTTAAATGCATAGAAGACTTAATATCGCATATGTATATAAAGCACACCGAGAAACCATTGCCTGATATTGGATTCGGTTTGGGAAATATAAACAAGAAAGATATGATGAATGAAACGATTCCGCGTAAATGTGACTTGAAGTCCAAAGGGAAACCAATTTTAAAACTTTGTAAAACGGATAATTTATCGCGTCGTCAAATTACTAAAATGAATCGAAAGAATCTCGCGTATATATTAAAGATGTCCACTGCTATTCCGTTCAGGTATTATCAAAACAGATTTACCTGCTTCTATTGTTCTAAAAACTTCTTAGAGCACGAGAAAATGCGGGAACATACTAAAACCATTCACCCATTCGAAAAGATCGAGACCTCCCTTCCCAAGGTTTTAAAAAAGATTACCACTCGTGCTACCGTCGATATAGCAACCCTGTGTTGTAGACTCTGTAATGAAGAAATTGATGATTTAGTCGATTTAATAGATCACTTAAATAAAGAACATAACGCTGAATGCGATACAAGCGTGATCAATGCAATACAAGCATTTAAATTAGTTAAATATGAAATGCCATGCCCGTCATGTTCCAACAAATTTCAATACTTTAACTCGTTATTGAAACATATAAAGAGAGATCATTCCTCCAATTGGTGCTTGTGTTCTATATGCGGCACACGATTTGGCAACCAAGCCGTATTGACTTCGCACATGACGAGAATACACAGCGAAGGTACATTAAA
This sequence comes from Meandrusa payeni, assembly GCA_029286785.1. NCBI lineage: Eukaryota > Metazoa > Arthropoda > Insecta > Lepidoptera > Papilionidae > Meandrusa > Meandrusa payeni. The sequence continues at coordinate 877,102 of JAGSMX010000036.1, forward strand.
ATGTACAATCTGTGATGCCACATTCAAGTCGATGATCAAACTGAAAAGTCACAAGGCGAAGTTTCATGGTGCCAAGGAGTTTCCATGCTCGATGTGCGAGGAGACGTTTCTGACAGATTACGGTAAACACAAGCACATGCTGACGAAACACGGTATAGGCTACAAATGCACGCACTGCGATAGAATGTTCACGAAGGACTCGTTTATGCGGAATCACTTGAGAAGAATCCATCTTGCAGAGCGCGAGATTGCATGTGCTGTTTGCGATAAAAGGTTTTTCGATAAAGAACAACTTAAATGCCATATGGTGAAGCACATTGGCTCTAGAGACTTCCACTGTGATGTTTGCGGCAAAGGGTTTTATTGGAAAAAGAATCTTCGCGTGCATATGAACTCCCATAATAAGATAACGGTAAAAATGTAATAACTGTAATACGACCAGTTTTAGATACACATATCTTCGCAAAATCGATAATGAAAAATGTTATTATCTCTTACTCTATAGAAGATCCCTTGGTAATACTTAGTAGTAATTTCATTTGAAAAACAAGTAAACAGAAACCTCTACCAGGCCAGACTTCAAATCCAATCTGTGACGGATTAAACATTATATGCTTAATTCCTAAATATCATTGTTGTATTATATATATATATATATATATATATATTCAGGCGTCTATATTCTCTTTCTTGTTCCACATTCATGTTCGATTATGATTCGATTCATTATCGTTAAGGAGTATATATATACCTAGACTTGGATTTATCATTAACCTAACAAGCATTCTTCCATACACAAGAATTATTTCGGAACCACAGGTCTAATTTCATGTAAAATTGATATGATATTACAATGTTTATGGTCAGACTTCTTTCTCGTACTAGTTGCTACGTACATAGTGATTAAGTAAAAGTACCCCAAATATTCCAAAAGCTTGCATAATAAGATATCGAGGGTACATTTTACAAGTTAGAAAATTTCTTTCCAGATGAGAAAGGACGAGCCGCTAAACCAAGCGCTAATAAAATGAGGAGAGGAAATCTTCTGACACTATTCAACAACACATCATTGATACCATTTAAATGGCGCGGAAAGTACATGTGCTTCTACTGTGGCGAATACTTGCCAGATTATAATTTTCTGAGGAGTCATACGAAAGCGCACGGCTCTTGTTCCGAAGATGATCGAGCTATAAGACTCGTTAAGTCGTCCGAATCCGAAGTCAAAATCGATGTATCGGATATAATCTGTGAACTGTGCGATAGAACGTTTGACAAACTAGATAATATAATCGATCATTTGACATCTAAACATAGACTACCCTACTATAGAGAGGTCTATTTAGATATTACTACGTATAGGCTCGCAGATTTGAAATGTATACTCTGTGACGTACAGTTTACGTACTTCAATCATTTAATCATTCACGTGAATAATTGCCATCCGCGTGGATGTTTCGTTTGTAAGGAATGTGATCAGAGATTCAATAAAAATCGAGACCTGAGCACGCATGTTAGGACGTATCATAAAGATTTTTACAATTGCTCACAATGTTCGTTGACATTTCAATCCAATTTCCAGTTAAAGAATCATAAAATGAAAGCTCACGCCTCTGAATGCAATATATGTCTAAAGTATTTCTCATCCGCTTATAAAAGGTTAAATCATATGAAGAAAGAGCACAATTCAGATGACCTACAATGTAGACTATGCCTTAAGGTTATGACAACTAAGCAAAGCTTTTTACAACATGCCTCATCTTGTACTAATCTAATAGACAGTGCTAAAACATCAAACGAGACCATGGAATCCAAAAACAATGAACCTTCTGTTAAACAGGTTAGACACGATTTGGCCTGTCTTTTAAATATGTCTACCGCAATACCATTTAAACATTACATGAATAAATTTAGATGTTTTTATTGCTCAAAAGATTTCACAGATTGTGATGATTTAAAGAAACACACGATAACGGAACATCCGTTGTGCGATATAAAATTAAAATCGATGAAATTACGTAACAGAAAAGAGGGTCGTATCAAAATTGACACGTCCTTATTGTCTTGCAAAGTATGCCATAAACCAATGTCTGATATGCCATATTTAATAAATCATATAACTGCCGAACATAAAGCGAAAATAGATAAAAGCATTGATTACCAGCTAGAACACTATAAGCTTATCAAAGACAACTTCCCTTGTCCAATTTGTGGAATGGTGCATAGGTATTTTACTATGCTATTGAAGCACATTAGCTTAACACATGCTGACAATAAAATCATATGCTCCTACTGCGGAAAGAGTTTCAGGTGGCATCCAAATCTCCGGGCTCACATATCGAGATGGCATAAGCCCGCTGCATTCAAATGCCAGCATTGTAACTTACAGTTTCCTTGTAATAATGATTTACAAATGCATTTGGGTAAAGCGCACGGCGCAAAAGTGGTCAAATGCTCTGCTTGCGAGGAGAGATTCACGTCTCGATACTGTATGCAACGGCATTCGTTACACGCGCATAGATCCGGATACAACTGCTCTCATTGCGACAAACTGTTCATTACCAACTCATCAATGATCAACCATATTAAACGTTCGCATTTAAAAGAGAAAACTATCGAATGTTCGCTATGCTGCGAGAGGTTTTTCGACCCGCAACGTCTCAAAATGCATATGATAAAACATTATGGCGTACGTAATTATCACTGCGACTTATGCGAAAAGAAATTTCTGTGGAAGAAAAACCTCAGAGGTCACATGAGATCGCACAACAAAAACTCCAGTAAACCGAGCGTGCAATTAACGATGAAATAGAAGTTATTTTTATAAGGTACATTTACAGAGATAGTGATTTCTTTTCAGATGAAATACAAGCACCGTACGAGAACTGTACCTCTGAGAAAAGGAGGCGAAACTTGCAAATACTATTCAACAACACAACTATCCTGCCATTCAAATGGCGAGGGAAGTGCATCTGTTTTTATTGCGGAAAGAGCTACACGGAGTATAAAGACTTTAGAAAACACACCCAATCCCATGGTCCGTGCACCACGAGGGATTACTCGTTAAAAGTAATAAAAGGGAAACACATTGAGATAAAAATCGATGTCTCGGATATATCATGTGAAATTTGTAATGAACCGTTTACAGCTCTCGATGAAATCATCAACCATTTAATCGGTAAACACAACTTGGATTACGATAAAATCATTGACACACCGTTTCAAGAATACAGGCTGGCAGATTTCCGGTGTCTATTCTGCGATCAGCAATTCACATACTTTGGCTATTTGGTCAATCACGTCAACAGCATTCATCCTCAAAATAATTATATTTGCAACGACTGCGGCGCTAATTTCAATAAGAAGAGAGACTTGGCATTACATTTGCGTAACAATCATCGGGAAGGCGGTTACACGTGTGTAGATTGTTCGCAAACTTTCAAATCGCACGGTCTCCTGCGTAGGCATCAAAATGATTTCCATTTTAGAAAGTGTAAACGCTGCGGTTCATACTTCGCTACATACAGTCTACTAACAAAACATATACAGTGTGACCATCCGGACGATGGCAGCGCCAAATGTCCACATTGCTCCAAGCAATTACACTCGCCGCAGGGCTTGAAACAGCACGTGAACAAATGCAAAAACAACATGCAAGTGCAAATAGAACATTCTGTAGATAACAATACCCTTGACAATATGCTGCAACCGAGAAAGAAACAGAACATTCTACAAATACGACAGAACATTCAGTGTGTTCTCAACATGTCTACTGCGCTACCATTTAAGTTTTTCGCAAAATATTGCTGCTTCTACTGTTCCAAGAAGTTTGTCGAATTCGACGAACTTAAAGAACACACACTTATAGAACACCCTGTATGCGATTTACAGTCGAAGAGCATGATGAAATGTAAAGGAGAGAGAATAACAGTGAAAGTGGACGTTATAGGTCTGAGCTGTAAAGTATGTGGATACCAAATGGATAATTTGGATATTCTAATTGATCATCTAATATCAGAACACAACGCTAACTACGATAAATCGGTAACGGGATGTCTAGAGGCTTACAAAATGATTAAAGACCACATGCCGTGTCCCTTCTGCCCTAATCGCGTGTTCAGATACTTCGGAATCCTTTTAAGGCACATAAATTCGGAGCACAGTAATAACAACAGAATTTGCGACTTCTGCGGCCGCAGCTTCAAGAACGTGACGAATTTAAAAGTTCATATAAGCTACGCCCACTCTGGCGCCTGCGAGTGTGACGTATGCGGTACCAAATACAAGAATCAGTGGTGTTTGAACCGTCACAAGGCAAGGAACCACGACGCGAAAGATTACAAATGTCCAAAATGTCCCGAGCTCTTCCAATCGCAGTACCACAAGCAGAAACATCTGATTAAAGACCACGACATAGGCCATAAATGTACGCATTGTGGGAAAATGTTCACTAGGAACTCCTTCATGAAGGACCACATTCGGAGGACACACTTGAAGGAGAAGAATGTGATATGTTCAGTGTGTAACGAGAGATTCTTCGACAATTATCTGTTGAAGATGCACATGGTGAAACATGAAGGCGTGAGGAAGTTCAGCTGTGATGTGTGCGGCAAAACTTTCCTTAGACGGAGTAATTTGAGTTCGCATAAGGAAATGCACAAGAAGTACGGACATTTGCAGGCGCAAATCTGAATACTAATGTATTTATTTTGATAATTACACCTGCCAATATGCTTCTCTCTCTTACCCAGGGTTAACTAGTAGCAACGCCTCCTCTCGCTGCCCCGCAATCCGAAGCAGGCTGGGTACCTGGCCCCACTAATCTTCGGCGTCGTCGGGACTTCTCTAATTGCCGGAGAAGTCCCTTTAGAGGAAGAAGTCCGGTCTTTGCCGGGACCGGCCGGTCGTTGGGGTGCCCTGTTGCTGACAGATCCGAGGCACTCCAATTATAACGGCTGATGGTATTCGCGGAAAGTTTAGTGGGCAGGGGTCGCCCAGACCGATTCCCACACATCCCTCTGGGCCCACCCAGGGTTCCGGAGGATGATCCGTAAAAAGGATTCCCCCGCGTAAAAAAAAGGGTTAACTGGTAGAGAATACCACTAAGGTCTTAACTTGGCCTTTATGAACCGTAGTTTAAGTGTAAATAAATCATTAACTTAAGATTTTAACTGATCTCTGACACAGTACACATGACAGTAACTCTCTGCTAGGCTAAGTGAATTCCTATTTCATTTCAATCAACATCATTAGTCAATAGAATTTTAATACTAAATAAGTAAACGACATCATCATCAGCCTGTGTTGATCCAATGCTGAAAATAGGCATTCCCCAAAGCCTTTCTTCATGATCCTTCAATTACCGCATACAGTCTCTTCCAGCAATCCTTTTAAGGTAGTATGTCTATTTTCTTCCCATTCGCTACCTCCATTCCAAGACTTTCCTCCCCATTTACCGTCACTAACTGACAGATGTGGCCGATCCACAACTACTTAGCTATGTTGACTACCTTTGTTCTCTGTCGAATTTCTTCGTTCTTTCCATCGTTCGTTACGACTTCTAGTTTGTGGATCGAACGTATAGAATTATAATTCTGTCTCGAAGTCCCAACTATCTCCAGTACTTGCAAAAGGGTGTTAAAAATAATCTAGCTAAAAGAATAACTGTTTCTATTACGTGTTTACTACATTCGATTTATATACGCGTCAATAGCCTAATGGTTTAGGGTACGGCCTGCGAATCGTAAGGTCGTGAGTTCGAATCCACCATTGGACTATTGCCGTGAACGATGTCCTAGCACAACCTTAAGCTTAGTTGGAATGGTTAACAAGATTGTTAGTAATATTTCTGAAAAAAAAGAAATATTGCTAGCTTTCTTTTAAAAAAATACCATAATTTTTAAGTTTTGTCTGTCTATTTGTTCCGGCTAATATCTGGAACGGTGGGAACTATTTTGGCGGGACTTCCACTGGCAGATAGCTGATGTAATAAGGACTAGCTGCGTCCATAAAGATACGGAAAATCTAGTGAAATAACAGAGCTAGTAGCAATCTCTCATAAACGAATGTGGAGGCAGTTAATCTCTTATAGTCAATCTATTTGGTTAGAAGTACTTACAGATGTAGTGAGAAATTATTTTCCTTCGGGAAAATTCGGATCTTCATCGGAATACCATGACACTTGTAATAACTTGTAGGTATTGTGGAATGAAATAGTCCAATAACTAGTACACTCGCTTTATTGAGACGGCGTAACGTTGTACAAGGAATTATTTTAACGAATACCGTCACAACTGCGCATCCTCACAATATTTATACAAAATTAATTAATAGTCTGATTACGAACTGATAAAGTTATGTGACGAACAACTAAATGATTAATTATGAATTAAAGATACAATAAGGTTCAGGTAAATCACTAAGATATCATTGGAAGTAGTTATTATGCATAACAATCGCTGTGTGTGTTGCCAGCTAACACACCCGTACTGTCAATTATTGATCGTATTAAGTGAGTGACGTTATCATATTCATTAATATGGAACTTTATTTTTTTCTGCCAAATGTCAAAATGAATAATGTCATTATATAATATGGAGATGTTACAACCGTAACAATTATTACTTACCAGTAATAATTACCTTACCAGTGTATTATACGAAATGAGTTACCGATATTTTAAGTAACAATTGTTAAGTTCGTGACTCGTTTAAAATCATAATTATGTTACAATCACCTTATGTAACATTGAAAATATTCAGTTTTATTGTCATTGGTAAACGTAACGTTATCTCCACTTTATAACATAATTAAAAGTACAACAAAATAAATCTTATTGGGAAATATTTACAATAATAAAACTCAATACCTGCCTAAATTTTATGTCATTATCGTCCCTCTCGTACATAAATAAACTGCGTGTGAGCGGGATGCAATCGGAATCTGATAATATATATGATTAAAACTATAGCGAATATTTGAATTGCGTATTATCCACACTATAGGCTCTAAGATGGGTACTGAAGCTATTTGAGAGACCACGATAAATACGAACTTTTCCGAAAAATTACTAAGGAATTTTCTCATTATATCTGTACCCTAGTCTTAAATTGTCTTAAATCGTTATTTTATATTATATTTTTATTTCATTCAACAATAATAATATATGAGTAATGTAAATAATAATTACCGAATGAATTAGATCTACATATTTTTTTTTGAAAGAAAGCTAGCAATTTTTTTTTTTAGAAATATTACTAACAATCTTGTTAACCATTCCAACTAAGCTTAAGCTTGTGTTAGGAGATGGTTCACGGCAATAGTCGAATGGTGGATTCGAACCCACGACCTTACGATTCGCAGGCCGTACCCTAAACCATTAGACTATTGACGCTTTTTTATTTTCTAATGTCAGAAATCTAAGTGACATATAGCATTTGTCAATCCAAATTTTCTGTTACCAGTATATGTATATCTTTTATTAATATGTCTTTTGTATCTTTTTAATATATCTGTATTAAAAATCTTTGTTGCAAGCTGTAATAATATACTTCCTAATTGTCTATGGTACTATAATGCTACGTTAAAAAAAAAACTGGACCTTAGGTAAGAGACAAATATACGTGTATGGAAATTGATTTGCTTTTTATTCCAATTCCACAAAAAGAAGTATGAGCTGGAAGTATATTAAAAAAAATCCCAGGTGTCTTGGCCCAAGGCGCTCGGACGTTAAATTCGTGACAAGGAATCCTAGAACAATGAGCACTTGACACAGACTAACAATACACATGTATTAGTGACAACCGTCCAAGCCGAGGTTACCCCTCACCGCGGGGACCCTTGTGTCGAGTTATTAACGATAGAGGTTCAGGCTAAGCGACCTAAGAGCTATGCCACCTCTCAATCCGGTGAAGCAGTCAAGGCCAGCTTCTCTGGCCAATCTGTGTAGTGTACCCAGCCCGCTTCGCTGGGCTAGTATTTGCTTTATTTTATTTAAACAATAAACTTACATCATTAAAAATTTAATTTAACTCTCACAATATATTAAATTATTCATTTCTCTCCGTATTCATTCTCTTTTCGAGAGGGTGAAGATCATTGCCTACACCCATGTACATATCAGTAAATACAATATCATTCCTATCATTTATACAAAAACCTTGAGCACAGTGCAGACGGGCTCCGGCCCATCTTTTGAAGATTTCCTACCCGTTAAAAAAAAGGTAGTCAACGTTTTTGAGAAGTGATTGTGGGCGCCGATGAACAAAGTATCACAAACAAACATAAATAATACAAAACAAACTCAAGCCCAGCCCCATTGCGCGCAATTTGTAGTCTCGTGACGGCTCTGTGTCTATCTCCGTAATAACTGATACATTACAACTCGTAATTTCATGCCAGCGCTCCGTTGCCGTTACGCTCCGCGCGCTGTTTATAATTTTATAAGAATTGGTGGGAACTAAACTAAACTATCCAACTAATTAATAATTTACAGTATGTACCTCATCGATAACCTTTAAGTCGGTTAAATAAAAAGTAACCTAAGTTACTCCTTAGTACATCAGCTTTCCATATACCAGAGAGAGAGAAAATTTCACCTTATCCGTGAAATAGCTACCGACCGAGTCGTGGTTCGGCCCTCTCGGGCGCCCTCGGATCGGAATCGGTAGCTATTTTATTAACGAAATCTATTGGGACAATCTAAGCTAAACTAACTTATATGCCACTTCAGGAAGCGTTAGCGCTGGGAGAAGAAGTGGCCGAAGAAACTCCAGCAACGCTCCTAATCTTATCAAGTGGGTGGGGTTTTCCCATAAAATACCCTTGTGTCGAGTTACTAGCTATAGAGGTTCAGGCTAAGCGACCTAAGAGCTATGACACCTCAATCCGGTGAAGCAGTCAAGGCCAGCTTCTCTGGCCAATCTGTGTAGTTCGTCATAAAAAAAAGAACATTTCACATACATAACAAAGTTAGGCGTTTATAATATTAATACGATACAATATTATTTGATTAACATCTAAGTTAGTTATAGCGTAGGAACATGTTTTACCGTATGCTCGTTTGTCCCTTATTTTTCGCACCCTTTTATTAAGTGGTTATACGACAACATTGAAACAATCAGAATGAGCGAGAGAGATACAAAAATGATGGGAACAAATCGAAAAACAAGTAAAAGAGTGAACATTTCTTTCCAGGTGCAAAAATGAGCACAGTGGAGGACAAATATAAGAAAACGGAATTAACCCGCAAGCTATCGATAAAGCGACGTAACATTGAATACGTGCTACTATATAGCAACGTTACACCATTCACGTGGTACAATGGCAGGTATAGGTGCTTCTATTGCTCTGAACCAATGAAAGATCCAGATCTCTTGAGAGCGCACACCGTTAGAGTTCACCAATTCGCAAATCTCGAGATGGTAGTGTACGATAGAACGAAAAACAACAGGAATAGAGACGCTGCGGTTAAGATAGACGTCACGGGGTTAGCCTGCAAGCTGTGCTCCAAGGCGGTTAGCAATTTGGACCAGTTGATCCACCATTTAATCATAGCTCATGATGCGGAGTACGACGTGAGTGTGCCCAACTGTCTGCTCCCGTTCAAATTGGACAAGGATCAACCCACGTGCTCGATTTGCGACATGAAGTTCTTATTCTTCGAATACTTGCTCCGTCACGCGAACAAGCACCATCTCTCCCATGATTACATGTGCGACGTTTGTGGTACTAGCTTCCATGGGGAGATCCATTTGAAAATGCACAACCGTTATTACCATAGACAAGGTGGTTATAATTGCGACTACTGCGGTATTGTACTTGCAACATTGTCCAAGAAAATCCTACACGAGAAGAACGTCCACATGGTGAATTTATCAACTTGTCCCCATTGCCCTGAGACATTCAAGAGTCCATATTTTAAAAAGCTGCACCTGGCAAATGTCCACGGTGTGGAGGAGTTGAAGATCAAATGTCCATATTGCCCCAACGTTTACCTCCAGGAGAGCATAATGTCGCGACACATGAGACGGGTGCATTTGAGGGAGAAGAACGTCGAATGCGAGGTATGCGGAGACAGATTCTTCGGCTCTTACGACGTGAAGTTGCATATGCTAAGACACAATGGTGAAAAGAAGTTCATTTGTGCAGTTTGCGGGAAGAAGTTCTCCAAGAAGAACAATCTTAATACTCATATAATGATACACACGGGAAAGAGGAAATTCGCGTGTCACATCTGTAGCAGGGACTTTTTCTATGCGCAGAATTTGAGAATGCATTACAAATCCAGACACCCGGACTATGACTTGAAACTTGATTCAGAAGATAATACGAACATCAACGATGATCCGCATGACAAGGGAATGACACAAATGGAGTTTGTCAGAGACGAAATTGAAGAGGCCGAACTGACGGAAGAATACGTGCAGTGAAAATAGAAGAGCGCGTAAACAATTGGACTAGTGTGAGAATGTTTTGTTCGAAAGGAAAAGTCCTTGGGAAAATTCTTATGGATACTTCTTATAACGGAAATATCTGATATAAGACCTCTTGTTGATTTGACCCCCTGATTGATGCCCTGAGAGTCTCTGTTTTAGGGTACCCAAGGGGAATTCTTCAAAAGAAACCCTGCCTCCTTAGGTTATATGTAGGGCCAAAGGCTTTCAGATCTATGGTAACTATAACAAAGATAAAATCACTGACAAAAGATTGTGATTACCATTTGAAACGCCGTGTAAAGAAGAGAAATGGAAGAATCAGAAACGCATAGCAAATGACAGTTTCGGCGTGTTTGATTCCAGAATCTTAGGTGCCTCCCCACCACGTCTTATATTTTAATTTACAAGAAAAAAAATGTATTTTAATTTATTAATAAAATATAAATAAAATATAATTTCCTTTTTCTTTAAAACAAAAACATTAATCAGCCTATTAATCGTAAGGTCGTAGGTTCGACCAATAAGCTATTGACGTGAACCATCTCCTAGCACAAGTTTAAGTTAATTGGAAAGACAAACACGAATGGTAGCTTTGGAAAACCAATTAGGAGCAGTATAACTCTTAAATCAACCTCTGTAATATGAGAAGCCAATCAACATGACCACTGGCGTCGCGACCGTCATGGACCGTCGGGCCGGCGCCCCCATTGGGGAGGGTTCCCATAAGGTTAATGACGGCGCGATGGTATTCCGACGCGTCGCAAGGTAGGGATTGTGTTATGGGAGTGGCTTCACCCCGAGGTGATAAACAAGAATGTTTTAGACTGACACGACTGTAACGCATCTTTACTAAAGTGGCTGGACGATTTGGACTACGAGGATATGGAGGCAATATTACGATACCAATTTCAATAATAACTTTCTTGTACATTATCGTAATCTCACATAAATACACACATTCATACACACTCACACATACATATAACTATTTCATTTTAATTAACTTTAAAAAACGAAAAATGATACGATCAAGGAAGAGCTGGATGTTCTGGCACAAGTATATTTTATACTTAAAAGAAGATCCAAACATTGTGTTCTTGTTTTATATGTTTTGTTGTTGAAGATTTTTATATTTTTATTTAACGTCAATAATCAATGTATTTGAACAACGACCGTACATTTCGCAGAGCGTACCCTAAAATAGGCTATATAGTAAACTGGCCGTAAACGATCGATATCTCTTTCCAGGGATAAAGATCAAACGCGAAGTGCACGAGACATACATTGAACGTTTGAATACCATCAGGAGAAACATAACATTACTGCTGCAGTATGGAAACGTGCTGCCATTCCACTGGAACTCTACTGGCTTCAAGTGCTTCTATTGCGGCAAACACATGCAAGACTGTGATACGTTAAAGGAACACACCGTCATCCACGCAACCATGGACATGGAACGGTTCATACCACAGAGGGTTATATCAAAAGATGTGCCGGTGAAGATAGACGTATCCGAGATCGCTTGCAAGAGATGCTGTAAGGAAGTATCCGATGTGGACGAGTTGGTAGCTCATATCGTTTCCGAACACAACGAAGAGTACGACGGATCGACTGGAATCTGCGTTTTCCCATTCATCCTTAACAAGGAAATCATGCGATGCGTCAATTGCGATAGCTCATACGATAACTTCGCGTGCATGCTAGCGCATATGTTCAGAGAGCATATCGAGCATAGGTACATCTGTCAGATCTGCGGCATCGGCTTCATCGACCACGTCAGATTGCGACGGCACATGACCACGCACAGCGGATACCGTTGCAAGATCTGCGGTAAGGTTTTCGACGCGTTCCACAAAATGGACAAGCACAAGCAAAGGATTCACGGTCAAGTGAGAACCCACGCATGCAATCTGTGCAGCACAAAGTTCCAGACGCTGTACCAGATGAAGGTTCACATGGGTAAAGATCACAACGTCGAGAAATATCGGATCCAGTGCGAACATTGTCCGAAGGTGTGCACAACGAAAGGAGCTATGGTACTCCACGTCCAATCATTGCATTCGATGGTCAAGTACCAGTGTGATATATGCGATTATAAGACTGGAATCAGGTGGATGGTGAAGCTGCACAAGCGCAAGCATTTCGGGGAGAAGAACTATGTATGCAGCATGTGCGAAAGGAAGTTTGGGAGGTCGAGTAACCTCCGGGCTCATATGAAAGTTCATACTGGCAATTTCGGACGCGTCTGCCGCTGGTGCAGACGTGGATTTATTGGTGTTGATACTTTGAGCGCACACGAAAAGGAATTTCATTATTACGAACTTTATAAATGAAATTATACAGGACACTGTTCTAAGTTATTAAAATTTATTTCTTTTGTTTACTACCTTTTTTTTTGTTAACGAGGAGGAAATCTTGAAAAAGCATTTATTATAGTCTTCTTTTATTTATTATTTTCTCATATAGCTTGCACCCGTTACTTTGTCTCTTCACAACCCCAAGGTAGACTGGCAGAGAATGCCTACAGGCATTAAGTCCGCCTATTTGTACCTTTTTTTTGTATTGTGTGCAAATAAAGAATAAATAAATAAATAAATAAAAAAAGATACCCCCCTTCTGGGGGGAAGGCGGCGGTTATGTGGGGTATTTATCCACTAAAACCACCCCGGTGACCCTTCCTCGGTGCATGGTGAGGGGCTCCGGGATCTCCAGTGGAACGCACCGGAGCCCCTCTGCACTGTGCTCAAGGAGAGCACTTCCCGGGGGGAGATTACTCCCCTCCCCTGTGCCCTCGTAGTGCAAGGCGACACAGACCACCTGATTTTGCCTTCTTCCCGGGTCCACCTTGGCGGACGACAATGGCCCCCCACCCTTGTCGCCCAGTGAGCCCGAGGCCAGTTTTAGTCGCCTTCTACGACAGGCAGGGGATACCGTAGTCTTATTCTTGAGAGTCGAGAACTACAGGGCAGACCATAAACCTAACATTGACTTTTAACAGATTATGCAACATCACATGCATAGTACATAAACGCTAACCGTCACCCGGAAGTGTAGGCAGAGCTCACAGACATTCTTAGTACAATCATAGAACCTCTTGCTTCATTAAATTAAACCCATGTACATATCAGTAAATACAATATCATTCTTATCATTAAGGGATTTATTATACTTCAATATGGTTCATAATGACATAAATATACACAACGCATGTGTCAATACAAATTTGTGTTTTAAAACAACAGAATATCATCATAGTAAATAACAGTTGTATTTGACAGTTCAAAAAGAGTAGTGCTCCGATCGTCACCAAACTTTACAGGATTACTCGTCAGGTCAATCGGTAGATTCCCTGAAAGTTTCATTGAAATCGGTCTAGCCGTTTCGGAACCTATAAGGAATTATTATATAATATAGAAGATATCTAAATCTCCAAGCCTTCTTTCATTAGACATTTTTTATTTGGTGTTGAACTGAAAAGTTTCTTCATAGTATAAAATAAATTATCCTCACGTTCATGTACTCACTCACACATACACTCTCACATGCACCCACGCACACTACTCTTTGCAAAACACACGACTACCACATAAGTTATATAACAAACTTTAGTTCATAATAAACTCGGAGTTAGGTACAACATCTCCCTAATACAGGCAGCAGGGAGATGTGTACCGAAGGACCGAAGTAGGAAAATGTTTATGGAATATGATATATAATATGTATCTAATATTTGTGTGTATGTGCATGTCGGTATATAAAATGTGTGTGTAAAAAGTAAATAAATAAAAAAAAATCGTAACCAAAGGTGCTATGCCAATAAAATGATTTTAACACCTATTTGAAATCTAAAAAAACAATTGTACTCCCAAGGATAGCACTGCAAGCATACAAACATAAAAAAGTACGAGAACTTAGACTGAAAAGTGTGACTTATGTTGTAACTACTTTACTTAAATCGGTTATTGAAGTTCTGACCACCTTTAGAGTTAAATTTGTGTGAAAAGTAAAACCAGAATACGTTTTCCTTTCAGGAGAACCTAGGGGTGGTCAGAAAGCTACAAAAGTTCCGAGGGTCAGTACTGAGACGACAGTCTACGAAGACGACGGATCGGCAGTGACTTCACAAGCCAAAGTACCTCTCACATCCAGGGGTAGATTGAAAATAATGAGAAGTAACGTGCTTCAAGTACTCTTAAAGTCCACCGTGATGCCTTTCAGATGGTTAAAGAGTTCCTATAGATGTTTCTACTGCTATGACATATTCCAAGAATCATCGGAATTGAAGACACATCAGCAGTTACACGTTGGTGACAGCGTAAAGGAGCAGGCCATGAACAAATACTGGGAACAAGTTGTATACGTGGACATATCAAATATGGCGTGCACGTTATGCGAAGAGAAGATGACAGACTTATACGAACTTATTGATCACCTAGTTGATAGACACGAAGTTGCTTACAACAAAGACATAGGCGCTTGCATGGTCGCCTTCAAACTGGACAACTTCTCTGTCAACTGTTTAATCTGTGGCGCAAGCTTCTACACCTTCGGGCCCCTATTGCACCACACGAACAAAGACCACAAAGGCATATCAGCCACCCTCTGCGAGATATGCGGCCAGAATTTCAAAGATGCGAGCCTCCTGAGGTTGCATATGAAATCCGTACACGAGAACAACGGCGTACTATGCCCCGTATGCGGTGTGAAGTTCGAGACCAGGTCCAAATTGAAAACTCACCAGAAGAACCAGCACGATCTGGACAAGAGATACAAATGCTCACTGTGCCCGCAAACTTTCCAAAGCCATTACAAGAGATCCAGGCACATGGCGGTTGAGCATAAGAACAGACAGGAGGTGAAGTGTCTCCACTGTCCAAAGACATTTGTATTCAGAAGTATGATGATGACGCACCTAAGGGATACGCATCTGAAGGTCAGGAACCACGTTTGTAGCGTGTGCGGATGGAAGGCGTTCAATAGTAATCGTTTGAAAAACCACATGTACAAACACAGTGGCGAGAAGAATTTCAAATGCGACGCCTGCGATAAAGCGTTCACTACGAAGAAGATAATGAGGGCGCATTACGCAAGGATGCACAAAACCGTTCATCAACAGATCACGTATGAACAACCATACTCCGGGCAGCAATAAACTTCGATAGCCTGGGCGGAGTTTCCCCTCTCGTAAACCCTTCATCTGAATTACTCAGCGATTCAACTATCAAAACCTAGGGAAGTAACAGTCTCCGATCTGCCAGCATGCCGGATTAATAAAATTCTAATCGTGGATTGCCGAATTTTTACAGAATGCATTTTGGTAAATCTGTTCAGGAATTTCATGATTTGATTATCCCCATCCCCGTTCGGACCATCATCGGACTTCCAGACTCGCCGGATTTTATCCTTTTGTTGTCCATCATTATTCGTTCAGCATAGGACTGGAATAGTTCCCCGCGTCTTTCAATCCGATTCTGGTGTTTTTAAGAAAAGAGAGAATGAAAAGAGACATTTGCTAAGTTAATGCGTCTGCCAGGACTGCATTTCCACCTAATATCAGGTGGGAACGTGGTCCAGCACTTCCTTTGAAAGAACAAAAAAGGGTGGCTAATCTGATATTTAATATTCTAGTTATAAACCATATAAAGGAATATCCAGTTAAAATATTGAGTCGTTTTATTTGATATATAATAATAAAATAATATACTTTATTTAATAATAAACTTTATTTTTTTCGCACAAATAGACAAAGACATATTCATTATTGGCCATCAAAATAAACATATCAAAATATGATGAAAAGATACAGTTAAAGAAAAAACGTACAAATAGTTACATGACAGATGTACAGACATGATGCCAATATTGGACACCGTCTCAGCATATGCCGTCGCAAGGATGCGACAGCGCTGATCTTCAGCGGTGCCCGGGACTACCTAAAGTCGTGTTTGCGCAATACTACATTTACATGTAATTTATACAGACAATAAATATGATACATGTATGTAAATAATTATGGATTTAATATATATATGTCGGAGGAAGCTACGAGTCGGGTTGATTGTTGCTTACATACGTAAAAGATAATATTGCTTTTGTTTACACTGTAATTACTTTAAAATTCTTGGTTTTAATTTAAATTGATTTGTTACATTTTTTTAGAATGTTGAATCTCAATAATTTAATAAATGTCATGATTTGATTATGGTACTATGTAACGACCAATCAGAGCAGAGCACGTGCCTCGAGCGGGGTCGTGGCGCCATCTTGGTTTGGTGGAGTCGGTTAGCGTCAGTTATTTTGGAGACTTTGGAAGTGAGAGCTAACGATCGAGTTGGATCGTTTTAAGTGATAAAAATATTAAGTAAGATCGGTGCCCCGAACCCGCTGCTCGGTCTTAACTGTATCATTTAAAGAACTATTGTGTTAACCTAAAATAAACCATTGTGAACTTGTAGACATTGTTTTGTCTCGCATCTTACCCTTATGACGCCCACAAAGCCCGCAACCACTAGTGACGATGTTGGCGGGAATGTTTCTCCGACATATATATATATGGTTGATGAGAGACCGTACATACTGAAGGACACGTTAGTCAATGGTTTCAAGTAACCATTAAAAATATAATGCAAAGAGTAATATAAATATACGGCACAGTAAACGATACAGAAATTATTGCTGAAATGCAAGAAAATATGGACACCCTACATACATCGAGACTTGAACTAGCTAGGTACCTACCTCTTGGTGTATGCAGCGTCCATGGTAGAATATGTAGTATTTATTTACACCGATTCACTTACATTCACTAAGTATTTACAATTATATAAAATTAAACGTATTTTAATAATTGTTCAAAATGATCGCCTCGCATACAACGCAGTTCAGAGGGTGCCGCTCTGTTTGTAAACAACTCATCGCCGATGACCGCACTTACGCTATACTTAGGATTTTTTGGATAGAATTATGTAAAAAATAAAGTACCTATTTTTTTACAAATTCGGGGTCAGAATTGAGTGCCTTATTATTTGACTTCAGTAGGTACGGTTTTTTACCTAACATATTGTATATATAATTTTCATAGATATATTACATTTATATAATTTTATTAGATTAAAAAAAATAATATATTAATTAAACGTATAAAGTTTATTTTATATAAATCAAGCCAACGATATCACGTTTATTATTGATTTACAAGAGATATGAATATTTTACAGAGTGTCAAATGGTGATACAAATAGAATAAATACAAAAAAAACATTACCAATTGAGTTATCAACAATACATTATATACTAAAATCTTTCAATTACGCTGTCTATCTTATGGTCCAAGTATCATATATCTATATATATATATATATATATATATATATATATATATATATATATAATAGACTGAGAGAAGAGGAAGATTGGCATAGGACCTTTGGTTACGAATACCAAATAAAAAAAGTCAAATGAAAGAAAGCTTGGAGATTTTGATATGTTCTATATATATATATAAAAGAGAATGTGTGTGTGTTTGATCCGTATAGGCTCCGAAACTGGTGGACCGATTTCAATGGTACTTTCAGGGCCCAAATTTGTATTGACACATGCGTTGTGTATATTTATGTCATTATGAACCATATTGAAGTACAATGGAGTATATTGCATGTACATGGGTGTAGGTAATGATCTTCACCCGCTCGAGAAGAGAATGAATACGGAGAGAAATGAATAATTTAGTATATTGTGAGAGTTAAATTATATATTTAATGATGTAAGTTTATTGTTTAAATAAAATAAAGCAAAATCTAGCTAGTATTATATAATATAGTTTATTTGCAACAGAAAAATTTGAATACATATAAAGGTGAGTCCCTTAATTCCCGAACTAGCGTAAGCTGTATCTCAGGAGCTAATGTCTTCCCACGCCATTTTTTACCCTAATTTTAAACATTAATAAAGGAATAAAAAAAAAACAAGTGTTATAATTTGTAGGTCTCGTGGAATAAAATATTCCAACAACTTTTTTTTTAAATGACGAACTACACAGATTGGCCAGAGAGGCTGGCCTTGACTGCTTCACCGGATTGAGAGGTGGCACAGCTCTTAGGTCGGTTAGCCTGAACCTCTATTGCTAGTAACTCGACACAAGGGTCCCCTCGGGTAACCTCGGCTTGACGGTTACTATGTTACGCGTAAGCATTCCGATCCGAGGTGCCCGAAGTTCCAACAACTAATACACTCCTTTATTGAGACAGCGTAACGTTGTACTAAGAATTATTTATAACGAATACCGTCACAACGGTCCTCACAATCTTTATACAAAATTAATTAGAAGTCAGATTAGGAACTAATAAAGTTAAACTATTGTTTACAATAATACACTTTATTTTTTCCGCACAAATAGACATACACATATTCATTTTTGGCCATCAAAATAAACACATTAAAAAGATAGAAAAAAAATCGTACAAATAGTACATGACAGATGTACAGACATGATACTCTAATGTCTTATAGACATAGACATTTATTTATTGGCATCACAATACAAAAACACATCACAGACACAATATAACACACATTAAAAAATTAAAATAGAATGAAAAATAGACAAAACACAGTTACACGGACAAATAATACAAAAAATATGATGCCAATATCGGACACCGTCTCAGCATATGCCGTCGCAAGGATGCGACAGCGCTGATTTTCAGCGGTGCCCGGGACTACCTAAAGTCGTGCGGTCGCAATACAACATTCACATGTAATGTATACAGACAACAGACAATAAGAGTACAATAAATATGATACATGTATAAATAATTATGAGATTTAATATATATATGTCGGAGGAAGCTACGAGTCGGGTTGATTGTTGCTTACATACGTAAAAGATAATATTGCTTTTGTTTACTCTGTAATTACTTTAAAATTCTTGGTTTAATTTAAATTGATTTGTTACATTTTTTTTAGAATGTTGAATCTCAATAATTTAAAAAATGTCATGATTTGATTATGGTACTATGTAACGACCAATCAGAGCAGAGCACGTGCCTCGAGCGGGGTCGTGGCGCCATCTTGGTTTGGTGGAGTCGGTTAGCGTCAGTTATTTTTGGAGACTTTGGAAGTGAGAGCGAGCGATCGAGTTGGATCGTTTTTAAGTGATAAAAATATTAAGTAAGATCGGTGCCCCGAACCCGCTCCTCGGTCTTAACTGTATCATTTAAAGAACTATTGTGTTAACCTAAAATAAACCATTGTGAACATTGTTTTGTGCTCGCATCTTACCCTTATGACGCCCACAAAGCCCGCAACCACTAGTGACGATGTTGGCGGGAATGTTTCTCCGACATATATATATATGGTTAGGTAAGAGACCGTACATACTGAAGGACACGTTAGTCAATGGTTTCAAGTAACCATTAAAAAAGTAATGCAAGAGTAATAAAAATATACGGCACAGTAAACGATACGAAATTATTGTAGCACAAATGCAGAAAATATGGACACCCTACATTCATCGAGACTTGAACTAGCTAGGTACCTACCTCTTGGTGTATGCAGCGTCCACAATGGTAGAATATGTAGTATTTATTTACACCAATTCACTTACATTCAGTAAGTATTTACATTTACATAAAATTAAAGGTATTTTAATAATAGTTAAAAATGATCGCCTCCTCGCGCAACGCAGAGTTCAGAGAGGGGTGCCGCTCTGTTTGTAAAGAACTCATCGCCGATGACCGCACTTACGCTATACTTAGGATTTTTTTGGATAAATTATGTAAAAAATAAAGTACCTATTTTTTTACAAATTCGGGGTCAGAATTGAGTGCCTTATTATTTGACTTCAGTAGGTACGGTTTTTTACCTAACATATTGTATATATAATTTTCATAGATATATTACATTTATATAATTTTATTAGATTAAAAAAAATAATATATTAATTAAACGTATAAAGTTTATTTTATATAAATCAAGCCAACGATATCACGGGGATATTTTCTTACAAAAATATAAACAAAAAAATTTGAAGTCCCCGACTACCGGTACTACCGGACTAGCTAGGTACTAATAAAAATCACATATATATATATAGTAATAATAAAATAACGTCTGACTGCTTAGAAATATATATCCCACTGTTGGGCACGGGCCACCTTTATAAAGGGTACTAACCTTTATAAAGGTGGCCTGTGTCAGTCAGACGTTATTTTATTGATTTACAAGATATATGAATATTTTACAGAGTGTCAAATGGTCATACAAATAGAATAAATACAAAATGAACATTACCAATTGAGTTATCAACAATACCTCCTCCTTGCGTCGTTTTCCTCATTGCTGAGGGTCGTGACCTCCACGAATTATGTAACGGACGATCGCTTTCCACCTGTTGCGGTCTTTGGCGGTGTGAAAAGCCTCGTGGACTCTATTGCTGGTGTTGGTGCTAATTTGGTCTGTCCAACGCATAGGGCTCCTCCCTCTTGGTCGTTTTCCCTGTACTTTGCCTGTGACCAGGAGTGTTTCCAAGGTATCGGTTTTCCTGGCTATGTGACCGAAGAATTCGAAAACCCTACGGAGACAGACCATTGACATCAACAATACATTATATACTAAAATCTTCCAATTACGCTGTCTATCTTATGGTCCAAGTATCATATATCTATATATATAATAGACTGAGAGAAGAGGATGATTGGCATAGGACTTTTGGTTATAAATACCAAATAAAAAAAGTCAATTGAAAGAAAGCTTGGAGATTTAGATATCTTCTATATATATAAAAGAGAATGTGTGTGTGTTTGATCCGTATAGGCTCCGAAACTGGTGGACCGATTTCAATGGTACTTTCAGGGCCCAAATTTGTATTGACACATGCGTTGTGTATATTTATGTCATTATGAACCATATTGAAGTACAATGGAGTATATTGCATGTACATGGGTGTAGGTAATGATCTTCACCCGCTCGAGAAGAGAATGAATACGGAGAGAAATGAATAATTTAATATATTGTGAGAGTTAAATTAAATATTTAATGATGTAAGTTTATTGTTTAAATAAAATAAAGCAAAATCTAGCTAGTATTATATAATATAGTTTATTTGGAACAGAAAATTTTGGATACATATAAAGGTGAGTCCCTTAATTCCCGTACTAGCGTAAGCTGTATCTCAGGAGCTAATGTTGTCCCCGCCATTTTTGACCCTAATCTTAAACATTAATAAAGGAATAAAAAAAAATAAGTGTTATAATTTGTAGGTCTCGTGAAATAAAATATACCAACAACTTTTTTTTAAATGACTACACAGATTGGCCAGAGAGGCTGGCCTTGACTGCTTCACCGGATTGAGAGGTGGCACAGCTCTTAGGTCGCTTAACGTGAACCTCTATTGCTAGTAACTCGACACAAGGGTCCCCTCGGGTAACCACGGCTTGGACGGTTACTATGTTACGCGTAAGCATTCCGATCCGAGGGTGCCCGAAGTTCCAACAAGTAATACACTTGCTTTATTGAGACAGCGTAACGTTGTACAGAGAATTATTTATAACGAATACCGTCACAACGGTCCTCACAATCTTTATACAAAATTAATTAGAAGTCAGATTAGGAACTAATAAAGTTAAACTTTTGTTTACAATGCCAAGTTAATGTGACGATCAACTAAATTGTTAATTATGAATTAAAGATACAATAAGGTTCAGGTAAATCACTAAGATATCATTGGAAGTAGTTATTATGCATAACAATCGCTGGGTGTCATGTGTTGCCAGCTAACACAAGTTATGTAACAAAATAAAATCTGTTTTAAATTTGTTTGTGTACGTGTGTGTGTACGTGAGTATGTGTGTGTGTTACTGTGTTTGCATAATATTCAAACTATCAATTTATAATTACCAATTTGTCAATCTCTTCATAATCATAATGTTTAAGCTGTCTTATTACTGTCTTTTTAAATTTATTATTAGCGTAGCTTCTCACATTGTATTCTTTCTGAAGAATATTGTATAGGCATGGAGCTAGGACACCGAAACGTTCGAGCGAGCGAGCGATCCAAAATGAGAAAACTTAATGTATGCGGATGTGGAAATGATTTCTAAGAAGATATTTTCCTTTCAGGCAACAATACAGAAGACGCTGTATTAAAGTGGAATGTGACAGTGAAGATCGAATCTGATAATGAGAGTTACGTGGCGCCGCCCATTCAAAGGCGGAGAGGATACACGGCAACGGAGAGGAGAAATATCATGAGAAAGAACGTCACGCAGATCTTGCTCAATTCCACATTGATCCCGTTCAGATGGCTCCGGAAATTATACAGATGTTTCTTCTGCAATGAAGTGTTCAAGACACCGAAAGAGTGGAAATCGCACCAGAGTCAGCACAACCTTAAAAGAGATTTGAATGACGCGTTGAAGAGTTATTGGGAGTCCACTGTCAACGTGGACGTCACAGATATCAATGCGCATTATGTTCAGTTTCAATTCGTGATCTGAAGGAATTGATTGATCATTTAGTTAAGAGACACGGTGTCAAATTCATTTCTGATATCGCTAGATCCGTCAGTGGCTTCAAATTTGACGATAACCATGTTTACTGCGTCCTATGCGAAAAGAAGTTCGTCACTTTCAGTCAAGTTCTCGTCCATTCTCATAAAGAGCATAAAGGTGGCACGGAAGTGCTTTGCGATATCTGCGGCCAGCACTACAGTAGTATCAACTATCTACGGTATCACACCCGATCTGAACACAGCGGCGGTGTGAAGTGTCCTCTATGCGGCGTTTCGTTGCGTTACACAATGATACG
This sequence comes from Meandrusa payeni, assembly GCA_029286785.1. NCBI lineage: Eukaryota > Metazoa > Arthropoda > Insecta > Lepidoptera > Papilionidae > Meandrusa > Meandrusa payeni. Next base: position 900,342 of record JAGSMX010000036.1, read on the forward strand.
GACTCACATGCAGAATTTACACGGGAAGAAGTACAAATGCTCCAATTGTCCGGAGGTCTTCGAGACACCATACAAAAGAATTCATCATACAAAGATGGTGCATGGTGATAGGGAGATGATTATGTGTAAATTCTGCCCGAGGGAGTTTGTCTTCAAGAGCTCGATGATGAGACACGTGAGGGAAACGCATTTGAGGGAGAAGAACGCAGAGTGTAAAATATGCGGGTGGAAGACGTTCGGTGTATACGGTTTACAGCGTCATATGACGAAACACAGTACAGTTAGGAACATCAAATGTTCGTTCTGCGACAAATCATTCAAGACAAAGAAAACCATGAAGCAGCATTGTGTGAATATTCATCAGAAATGTTAAGCTTTTATTAATTTACTAGCTGCGTCCTGCGGTGTTATCCGCCATTAAAACTATTTATTTATCTATATCTATATAATAGGTTGTCAAATATCTCCCTTCCGCCTTTTGTCTTTTGAATTTCGCGGCTATGTACAAAGCGCTACAGAGCTCGTATCTAGCAATACTATACATAATTTGAAAGGTCTTGACATAACCTACAAAACGACGCTATGCATAATTAGTTTGGATATTGCGTTCAACAGTTATAGACGTGTAAACATGGAGTTCACTAACGCCGAAATTCGCGCTATTTTAAAGTTTTCCTTCGTTAAAGGCAAATCCGCTAGAGAAACGTTCCGTGAGATTAATGGTGTTTTGGGGATGGTACTCTATCACTTCGAACCACGGAGGAATGGTTTCGACGATTCAGAGCCGGTGAAAACGACACCATGGATAAGCCAGCCGGCGGAAGACCTGTGACGACAAATACCGATCAAATCATGGACTACATCGAGTTAGACCGGCATGTGGCATCTCGTGACATCGCCCAGGAGATGGGAGTTAGTCACCAAACCATTTTAAACCATCTGCAGAAGGCTGGATACAAAAAAGCGATGTTTGGGTGCCGCATGATTTGACGCAAAAACCTTCTGGACCGAATCAACGCCTGCGATATGCTGCTGAAACGGAACGAACTCGACCCATTCTTGAAGCGGATGGTGACTGGCGACGAAAAATGGATCACATACGACAATATCAAGCGAAAACGGTCGTGGTCGAAGGCCGGTGAATCGTCCCAAACAGTGGCCAAGCCGCGAATTTCGGCGTTAGTGAAGTCCATGTTTACACGTCTATAACTGTTGAACGCAATATCAAACTAATTATGCATAGCGTCGTTTTGTAGGTTATGTCAAGACCTTTCAAATTATGTATAGTATTGCTAGATACGAGCTCTGTAGCGAGCTTTGTACATAGCCGCGAAATTCAAAGACAAAAGGCGGAAGGGAGATATTTGACAACCTTATACTATACTCAAGTATGTCGGCGAATACTCAAGCTCTTTGGGCATGTAAGCCGTCGTGGACACGATTGTTTGAAATATTTTTGAAATATTTGAAAATATTTGAAATATTTATTTTACTTTTTTACACACACTTAAATTACACACATTTTAAATGACCGGCATGCACACAAAATATTGGAAAACATATTATCAAATGTAAAACACATACTATATAACAAACTCCACAAACACTTTCTCACTTAGTTTTCGTCCTTCGGTACACATCTCCCTGCTAGACTAATTTATAGCCTGTATTAGGGAGATGTTGTACCTAACTCCGAGTTTATAGACTAAAGTTTGTTATATAGCTTTTGAGTATTCGTGTGTTTTTGCAAAAGAGTAGTGTGCGTGGGTGCATGTGAGAGTGTGTGTGCGAGTGAGTACATAAGAGTGAGGATAATTTATTTTAGGCTATGCAGAAATTTTTCAGTCTCTTCGTTGGTGAAATTATGGAGAAATGAGTAAAGTAGCTTTTTACACTTATATTGGGATAAACTATGAAGAGACACATAAAAGTCAACTTTATTATAAAGGTATGTTTAGAGCTTGTCGTGCAGGGCAAAGTAGAGGGAAGCAGACCACGAGGTAGATCGCCGATGCGATGGTTGGATCAGGTGCGGAGTATGGTGGGTGCTCCCCTCCACGAATGTGCCCGATTGACGACCAGCAGGCGGAGGTGGCGAGACGTCGTGCGGCGGGTGCTGTTTGCTGCCCAACCCACGTGATCATGATGACCACGACCACTCTGACAAGAGTGAAGCGACCAAGAAGAAGATTTATCTATATATATAAAAGAGAGAGTGTGTGTGGGTTTGTTCCGTATAGGCTCCGAAACGGCTGGACCGAATTCAATGAATCTTTCAGGGTATCTTCAGATTGAACTGGAGTGTGATCCTGTAAAGGTTGTTGACGGTCGGAGCACTCGTTTTTTTGACTTGTCCAATACAGCTTTTATTTACTATGATGATTTTCTGTTGTTTTATAACACAAATTTGTATTGACACATGCGTTGTGTATATTTATGGCATTATGAACCATATTGAAGTACAATGGAGTATATTGCATGTACATGGGTGTAGGTAATGATCTTCACCCGCTCGAGAAGAGAATGAATACGGAGAGAAATTAATAACTTAATATATTGTGAGAGTTTAATTAAATATTTAATGATGTAAGTTTATTGTTTAAATGAAATAAAGCAAAATCTAGGCCGGCGAAGCGGGCTGGATACGATAGTTTTTTTCTAAAATCAAAGTAGCCAAGTAACTGCTTATTACATCAGCTCTCTGTCAGTGAAAGAACCGTTAAAATCGGGTTAGCCGTTCCGTCAGATTAGACGGTACAAATTGTAAATAATGTAATTTTGGTATATGTACCGTATATATTCATTCGTATCCATGTAGTAAAAAGCGGTTATTCTAATACACACAGATAGTGTAATTTAATTTATTTGTATAAATGCTTTGACCATTAAAATATTAAAAACTACTGTCTATGTAATATGATCCATTGTTGAACACAGGACGTCACTGTAAAGAGAGTATAAGGGCATAGTCCGCCACGCACACCTAGTGCTGATTGTCAGACTTCACATGTCTTAGAAAATATTCTAACTCATCTCGGTTTCCTCACGATATTTTCCTTCACCGCCGAGGGCGTAAATCAGCATATAAAATTGCAACAACAAATTCATTGGTACTAGCACCGTGGATCGAACTCGGGTTGCTATCGTTCTGTGTAATTTGAGGCAAACGCCCTGACAATGAATAAAGCTCTTAGTTCTAACCATATTCACCATCAATTTTATGAATAAAACTATTCTTATAACAGAATACAATTTTTTTTGTCGAACACAGATTGGCCAGAGAAGCTGGCCTTGACTGCTTCACTGGATTGAGAGGTGGCATAGCTCTTAGGTCGCTTAGGCTGAACCTCTATCGCTAGTAACCCAACACAAGGGTCCCCGGTGAGGGCTTATTATGTTACGCGTAAGCATTCCGATCCGAGGGCTCCCGAGAGGGCCTAACCACGACTCGGTCGGTTGCTATTTCACGGATGTAAGAGACATTCAAAAGCTAAACTAACTTATATGCGAGAAGAAGTGGCCGAAGAAACTCCAGCAACGCTCCTAGCATCTAAGGGGTGGGGACTATTTCAGTTCTTATCTGTACGAGTACAGAAAGATAAATCAATGCGCTTCGTTCGTGTTGGAGGGATGTCATGATCTCATATATTTTTCTCTTGTTACAGAGATAAAATCTCGTGAGCCACTTGACGATCGACTAGCAGAGAAGAGGAGAAAGGACGATCTAGCTCAACTCCTTGCGCTCCTTCTGGAATGCTCTACAATCATGCCATTCAGGTGGTACGCAAATAAATACATGTGTTTCTACTGCTGTTACCCTTTCGTAGATAGTTTGAAACTGAAGCAGCATACGAGGGAAGAGCATCACGGGGGCAAATTGAGGAATCTCATCCGAAGCCTCATCGGCCAGAGTAGAATCAAATTGGACGTATCAGAAATCTCGTGCAGAAAATGTCCAAAACCCATCGGAACGTTGGAAGAGTTCCTGGAGCACGCATCCGTGGACCACGATATGAAATACAACGCGGATATTAGCCGATACCTTTTCTGTTTCCGGCTATCCGACGACGGCATGTCCTGCATCGATTGTGGTCACCAGTTCCGCTTCTTCGGACCACTTCTCGCCCACGTTCACAAACACCACAACAAGATCGGCACTTTCCTCTGCGAGATCTGCGGCCAGGGTTTCATCGCGAAGGCGAACGTTCACAGCCACGTGAAGAATGTCCATTCGAACGTCAACTGTCACTGTCAGAAATGCGGCAAGAATTTCCCCACCAACTACGCTCTTAACAACCACTACATCAAAGTACACAGAAGTGATAAGTTAAAGTGTCCCAAGTGTCCACTAGTATTAGGCAGTAGGTATTTAAAAAAGCGACATCTAGCACTGGTGCACGACGTGAAGAGTTCCCAGTTCGCATGCGAGCAATGTCCCAAAGTCTTCACCGCTAAAAGTACCCTTGTACAGCATAATTTGAGGGTACACGTGAAAGAGAAGTCATTCACTTGCGAGATTTGCGGCTTCAAGGTATTCAGCAGAGATCTGCTGCGACGTCACATGGTGAAACACGATGACACCAGACCTTTCCAGTGCGATTATTGCAAGAAGTGCTTCCAAAGGAAAAAGACCCTGGAGTATCACAGAAGGATACATACAAACGATAAGAGACACAGTTGTTCGGAGTGTGGCAAGTCTTTTGTGCAGGTCACAAGTTTGAAGCTGCATTTGAGGGTGCATCATTCAATCGTTAATGAAGGTATTTAGTGATAAGAGTGAACCCGGTCGGTTTGGCGTTGCAACGCATAGCCTTGTGTATCGGACCTTTTGGGTCTTTAGTGATATATATATTTATTTTTTATTTTATTTTTTCATTTTTAACTGTGCGCTTAACTTGTTGTGTTAATTTGTATATGTGTTGTAATCTGTCTAACCGATTAAATGGCTTATTATTATTATTATTATAGGTTATAGCGAAACTATATCTCAGGCTAGGCCTGGTATTAAGATCTAACACGGGTTGATACCAAGTGCTAGGTCCTATAAAATCTATTCGGTATCTGTCGGTCTATCACTATCTGAAGAAAGTTGTAGAAATTTACGAACAATTCTGCATGTGTTTAAAATGGCGGCTTTTTGTAGAGTCAAATAAGTAAATTCCGGTAAACTAAGGATATTTAATGCTTTAAATAGATATTTGGGTACGACACCAGTGGTAGAAATAATTATTGGTACTATTGTCACGTTGTTCATTTTCCAAACTCTTTTAATTTCTTCCTGAAGCTCTGTGTATTTCCTTACTTTTTCGCTTATGGCTGTTTGCAAATTATTGTTGTTAGGTACCGAAATATCTATTATATATGTTTTTATTTCTCTTGTCAACAAATGTTATATCTGGCCTGTTATTGTATATAGTGTGATCTGTTAAAATTGTCCGGTCGTAGTAAAGTTTATATGACTGATTTTCTAGGACTGGTTGTGGAGTGTATTTGTAGTACGGAGTGTGCTGACTGTGGGCAAGATTACTTTTTTGTGCAATTTTACTAGTTGATTGTGTCTGTGTGTGTAGTCATTTTGTGTCAATGTCACACATGCTCCTGTAATGTGCTGTATAGTTTCGGGCTTAGTGTGGCATTTTCGACACAAATCGTCCTTAATCGATCTCTCTTTCATAATAAATTTCCTGTAATTTTTGGTGGATATGACTTGATCTTGGATTGAAATGGCTTATTATTATTATTATTATAAGATAACTATACTCGTGAGCAAAAAGGGTCGGTTAAGAAAGTTTTAATATCACGGAAGATAAAGACACTAGTCAACTGAAATAAATTGTGCATCATAGACAATTAAATATCCTTAAAATAAAATAAAATATTTTATTAATTTATTTATATTTCATTACACTTAGTGTTGCCACATAGAGGCAATGCTAAGTACTAATTTTTTTTTTTTAAAAAAAAAGGAAAGTTGTTAACCATTCCAACTATGAGAGCGAGGAAACTGTGCCGCACATCATCTTACACAGTCCATGTTTCGCAACACACCGCCATGACTGCGAACACAGAATGGATACCGCCATCACCGCGGACAATATAGCATAGTTACCTCCGATACCAGAGAACAATTCGTGGAATACTGTGAGCTAGTTATGTCCTTAGCCGCACACAAAGAAATATCCTTAAAGGAGGAACAAAAAAAATATCTATATTTTACAAAGGGACCAACGTTGTTGTACAAATTTTAGCAACAGGCTCATAGGGCCCTAAATGGGGTCAAAAAAAAATCCATTCCAACTAAGCTTAAGCTTGTGCTACGACATGGTTCACGACAATAGTCCAATGGTGTTTTCGAACCCACGACCTTACGATTCGCAGGCTGTACCCTAAACCATTAGGTTTTTTTTTTTATTTAAAGCTAGCAATATTTCTTTTTTTTCAGAAATTATACTAACAATCTTGTTAACCATTCCAACTAAGCTTAAGCTTGTGCTACGACATGGTTCGCGGCAATAGTCCAATGGTGTTTTCGAACCCACGACCTTACGATTCGCAGGCTGTACCCTAAACCATTAGGTTATTGACGCTTCGAAAAATAAAATTGAATGAAAAATACTGTATTATCCAAGTTTTTTAATAAAATATAAATAAATTAATAAATATATTTTATTTTAAGGATATTTAATTGTCAATGCACAATTTATTTCAGTTAGCTAGCGTCTTTATCTTCCGAGATATTAAAACTTTCTTAACCGACCCTTTTTTTTGCTCACGGCTGTATAAATTATTTAGTGTTAACAAAGGTGCCTTCGGTCTCTATATATACAAATAAATAAAATTGTAATGTCTGTTTGTAATATTAACCGCTCATGAATGCATATACATATACCGAAATAACATTTGCAACAATTTGTCTGTCTGTTTGGAACGGCTGGGCCGATTTTGACGGGACGCAGTTAGTAGATAATAAATCATTCAACGAATAATGTCATTGTTTTACTTATAAATATACTTGATTACCGTTACACAATAAAGAAATCGATTTTGAAATTAGCGTTCCAAATTTGAATTCAGTAAGATTCTTTTTTATATATGGCCAATAAGATGGCTCAAGATCCATAGTACGCTAGCAACACGAGTTCGATCCCCGGTGTCGGCACCAACAAATTTGTTGTTGCAATTTTATGTGATGATTCACCACGCACTCGGCGGTGAAGTAAAACATCGTGAGGAAACATTTTTTTTTAGTATGCATATAAACTAGCGCTTGACCATAATCCCAACTGGTGTTAAGTGGTTATATAGTCGAAAGATGCTACGCGCTAGTTTAGTAAGTGCCTATTCACTCTACTCTTGAAGGCTCCCACGTCGTACTTGGACGGAAAGACTGACGCCGGCAACTTATTCCACTCCTTTGACGCGATGAACGATGACTCAAATCGCTTCGTTCGGAACATCGACTATAAAAGGGATCTGCCGAGTGTCTAAACGTCCGAAGGTAGAATGGGGATGTGGGAATTAACTCGTGTAATTCCTGTGCACACTCTCCAAAATGTAATGTGTAAAACACCGAAAGGCTGGCCACCTTGCGCCTGTGCTCAAGACTATCTAGGTGTATCTTGATAACCTATCAACTTTTACATGTCTTAGAAAATTTTTCTAAGTCATGAGAAGTCTGACAATCCGCACTAGGAGTGCGTGACGGACTATGTCATAATGTCTTTACAGCCCGACACACCGTCAGCTGTGTCTATTATACAGATGACTGTGACGACGCCACAGGAAGACTGATGACAAAGGCAATGGCCGCATCAAGGGAGAGGATAGTGGACTACAACCTGAAAATGGCCATGAGAAGCAGGGACACAGCGGTCGCGGAGAAGCTAATGGCAATGCAGCGGGGCGTCTGCGACGCGTGAACCCAAGACGATCTCTGGCCACCTCCAGGCATTATATATATAAAGAAAAAGGAAAATAGTAACTGTAGAAGTGGCACTTTTTAACAAATGCAGAGCAAACAATTTAAGTGTATTGGAAAAGAGCACGGACACAGGTCTGTGGTAAAAAAAAAAATGTCTTTACAGAGAAGGCCTGTGCCCAACAGTGGGTTGAATATAGCCTATTTAAAATAAACACACAAATATATAGTTTTCATACAATTTATTTAAACCCTAAAAAATTGATAGACAAATTTAAAGCACAGTGATATTTACAAGGATTTAATTAAAAGAGTATTTTAATGCTTTGAACGCATTGATATAAAGATAGGGCCCCGACTCGGGAAAACCAATCGTGTTGAAATTAACGTTCACTGAATTCATAGTCGTAGATCTCTGATAGTTATGGTAATTTGCTAATACATACATACATAGATACGGAAATCCTTTATTGCACCTAAATATATGTACAAAGGTGATGTTAATTCTATTTAGTTTCTTCCAGCTAACTTTTTTTAAAAAAAAAGAAAGCTAGCAATGTTTTTTTTTTCAGAAATATTACAAACAATCTTGTTAACCATTCCAACTAAGCTTAAGCTTGTGCTAGGACATGGTTCACAGCAATAGTCGAATGGTGGATTCGAAACCACGACCTTACGATTCGTAGACCGTACCCTAAACCATTAAGCTATTGACGCTTCAACTAATTGATGATTTACCACGCGGCCGTGAAGGAAAACATCGTGAGGAAACTTGTATGTGTTAGAAATTATTCTAACACATGTTAAGTCTGCTAATTTACAATACGGCTTAGTCTCACAACTTAACAGTGGAACTCAGACCGTTGGGCTGGTCCACAAGCTGAATCTCGCACAAGTGATGGAAATAGCTATGCTCGGCATTTCTCTAATGGATAGAATCCGAAACGAAGAAATTCGACGGATAACAAAGAGTAATCGATATAGCTCTTAAAGTTAAAGTGGCAGTGGGTGAGGGAGGAAAGTCTTGGAATGGAGGCCCGCATGGGTTGGAGAAGCGTAGGGCGCCGTCCCTCCAGATGGACTTACGACCTTATAAGGAGTTTTAAAGTCGATTGATAAAGTTAAAACCCACCTAAACAGCGCTAGTGTAGCCGGAATGATTTTATCTGTCACAAAGTGGGGTGTGCCCAGTTGAAAAATATTTTTTAATACTTTCCAAGAAAATATTTGACCACGATCCCACCTGGATGGTAAGACGCACTAGCTTAGTAAATGTCTATTCACTCTACTCTTGAAAACACCCACATTGCAATCGGAGGGAAAGACATATGCGGGCGAATTATTCCAGTCCTTTGCTGCAAGAATAATGAAAGACGAGCCGCTTCGATCGGGTTTGAGCATTTTTTTTTTATATGAAAAGTGGCAAACGAGCATACGGCTCATCTGATCTTAAGTGATCAACGTCGCCCATGAACATCCATAGCACCAGAGCAGCTGTAGGTGCGTTGCCGACCTTTGAGATAGGAATAGGCTCGTTTCTAAAACCGCTGGCGACAGTTGATTCCACAAGTTGACAGTGCGTGGGAGAAAGTTACGCGAAAAACGTACAGTCGTTGAACGCCAACCATCAAAATGGTGGCGGTGGAATTTGGAATTCTGCCGAGATGTGCGGTAATGGAAATCGGTAGCTGGGATGATTCTGAACAATTCTTCAGAACACGGGTCATGGTAAATGCGATACAGGATGCAAAGAGAACCGACATCTCTTCGCAGACTCAGAGGGTCGAGTCGATCGGAAAGACCCTGATCGTCGACTATTCGAGCAGCTCTACGTTGTACACGGTCAGAAAAACAAAAGGGTATTTTGTGACTAGACTTGCTACTAAAATATAAAAGGTTTTCAAATATCTCCCTTCCGCCTTTTGTCTTTTGAATTTCGCGGCTATGTACAAAGCGCTACAGAGCTCGTATCTAGCAATACTATACATAATTTGAAAGGTGTTGACATAACCTACAAAACGACGCTATGCATAATTAGTTTGGATATTGCGTTCAACAGTTATAGACGATGTAAACATGGAGTTCACTAACGCCGAAATTCGCGGCTTGGCCACTGTTTGGGACGATTCACCGGCCTTCGACCACGACCGTTTTCGCTTGATATTGTCGTATGTGATCCATTTTCGTCGCCAGTCACCATCCGCTTCAAGAATGGGTAGAGTTCGTTCCGTTTCAGCAGCATATCGCAGGCGTTGATTCGGTCAGAAGGTTTTTGAGTCAAATCATGCGGCACCCAAACATCAAGCTTTTTTTTGTATCCTGCCTTCTGCAGATGGTTTAAAATGGTTTGGTGACTAACTCCCATCTCCTGGGCGATGTCACGAGATGCCACATGCCGGTCTAACTCGATGTAGTCCATGATTTGATCGGTATTTGTCGTCACAGGTCTTCCGCCGGCTGGCTTATCCATGGTGTCGTTTTCACCGGCTCTGAATCGTCGAAACCATTCCTCCGTGGTTCGAAGTGATAGAGTACCATCCCCAAAACACCATTAATGTCACGGAATGTTTCTCTAGCGGATTTGCCTTTAACGAAGGAAAACTTTAAAATAGCGCGAATTTCGGCGTTAGTGAACTCCATGTTTACACGTCTATAACTGTTGAACGCAATATCCAAACTAATTATGCATAGCGTTGTTTTGTAGGTTATGTCAAGACCTTTCAAATTATGTATAGTATTGCTAGATACGAGCTCTGTAGCGCTTTGTACATAGCCGCGAAATTCAAAAGACAAAAAGGCGGAAGGGAGATATTTGACAACCTATTATTTATTAAGAATAATCTTTTGTATATTTTTAGTTAAACAAAACTCGGCTTGTGTTAATGAATTGTCGTGTTTTCCGTTTTTTAAGTACAATAAAATCAATCCTGTACAATTTTTTTTTAAAGAAAAATGACATTAGCTTATGGCTTACCTGAACTTAAGTGACTAACGCACCCAATGGACATTCACAGTGCTAGGAGCTGTAGATGTGTTGCCTTTGAGATACAAGTAGGGATGTTCATGCCAAAAATATATCGATATATCGTGAGGTTGTATCGATACTACGCGATATATTGTACAAATATATAGATATTTTTCATATATTGATATTTGTTTATAATTAGCGCTTAATATTAAATATTAGAAAAGTTTTGTACTAATACTCGGCGCGTAACTGAGAGGTTCTCGTTTCGTTTACCAGTCCAGACTATTTGATTTGATTCTGCTATCAGTACAGACTACATGCATAGATTATAAAATTTATACAACGAGTCCTGTCATCGTGAAGAGTAGGAGTGTAGTAACATACTACACTACACTCTTCGTGATAACAGCCAAGTGTTTTATTTTATTCAAGTTGTCAACCACAAATAAAAGAGAGAATGAAATGCTTTTTTATTTAATCTCTTACGATATTTCGTATATCGGATGAAAAATATCGATATTTTTTTTTATGTATTTAAATCAACAAAAATTATAACACCGTTACAGATAATACCAATATGATGTTATAAAAACTTAGTTAAATATATATTATTAAAATTAAAACAAATAAAAGCTGCTTTATGTATTGACAATAATATATAAATATCATAGAGTCAAACACCTTCTACGCATTTGTAGGCAGCTTCGATAAACGCAGACTCTGTGCAACAATATAAATATCGATATTAGATGATTCGATAATATCTGATTGAAGAGATATATCGCGTCCATATATCGATATTTTATGTAAAATCGATATAAATCGTGCTCTCCTAGATAGAAGTAGTCTAGTTTCTTTAATTTACTCAAGTCAATAGTACGTGGAAGATAGTTAAATTTGTGACTAGTATATAACAATACCACCTTACACATATAGGACCTAATGAGTCTAGTGAAAAGAGTACAGCCAAAAGCTGTCTCTGTCTAACCCGCATAGATAAAAGAACGCATACTTTTTCTACAATAAGCATAGCTTGCTTATTGTAGATAAAGTATTAAAAAAAATAAAAAAATGTCTAAATATTTTAGAATAAATGTGAATAATGTAACATTTCTTACCATGTTTATACATTGCTTTTAGTTAAATGTGATTTTATAAATTAAATGAAACCAATTTCACAGTGTTTTAAAGCGGTTTTGGTCTCAACATGGTTTCGCAAACTATAAAGTTTAATAGCCAATTATTATAAAACTGTTTTGGAATTATCGTGAAATAATTTTATTTTAAAATTATTTTTTCTACTTAAACAAATGTTGACGATTTCTTTAAAACCTATATATCTCTAGTTATAAAGTCTTTAACAATTATCTACTGGCTATAATAACATCAAGCGAACACAACGTCTTTTGAAACATTTCGAAGTAAAACCTCTTTAGGTACGCTTGACATGGGGAGTAAGCTGGTGAATGTTACGAAAAGTGTGATTGGACAAGGCGAACGGAGAGGGTGATATAAGTTAGTGTAGATAGAAAAAGTTACGATTCGTATATTACTGGGGCATTATTAGGGGCAAGAGATGGCAGTGCGCGCGCATTTCTTTCTCTCATAGCCACTCTTTCTCTTCTCTCATAGCCAGTTATGTTTCGTATATCTAAGACACAATGCAGTCCTATTGTCTGTAGGAGCTAGAGAGAACACGAACACGCACAATTTCTTTCTCTCTTTCTTTCATAGCCAGTTTCGTATATCTAAGACACAGTGCAGGCCTATTGTCTGTATCACACTGTAGGAGCAAGAAAGAGCAGTGCGTCCGCACATTTCTTTCTCTCTCTCATAGCCAGTTACGTTTCGTATATATGACACAGTTCAGGCCTATTGTCTGTATCACATTGTAGGAGCAAGAGAGAGCGGTGCGTGCGCACATTTCTTTCACTCTCTCTCTCATGGCCAGTTACGTTTCGTATATCTAAGACACAGTGCAGGCCTAATGTCTGTATCCCCTGTAGGAGCAAGAGAACACGCACATTTTCTTTCTCACTTAAAATATCGTGTATATATTGTACATATATATACATATATAGCATTCTGCTAAAAAAGTTTTACTTCAGTTTTACTAAACTCGTTTTTTTATACACAAAAATTATTCTCCTTGCCTCTATCCTAATTAAATAAATAAAATTTAATTGTGACAAAGACAATAAATAGTTCTAACGTTTAACACACACATATAAATAAATCACTTCACGTATCATTGCGCCTGGCCGTACCGCCAACGCCTTTGCCATTTATGACAGTTCTGACACTTTGGCGCGTTTATCGAAATCTGTCAACGCGTCAAATGTCAATGTAGTCGAGTATAATTTTTATTGGCCTCGTTTTAGCTATCAAAGTATTTATTCACTTGGAATTCCTTCAAAAAGCTTTCTTATTTCGCTGCGGCAACATTGACTCCTTGGCGAAGCTGAAGAACGACAACAGGCTGTACGGTTTTGTTCGCGACAGATAATCTGTCACTACATTATTGTCACCTGAAAGAAAAACATATAAGTATTGTGTTTTTTCATCGAATACGGGACAAATGACCAATTTTAGTTAAAGAGAAATGTGGAGTATGATGTAAATGATAATATTGCTTAATTATATGTACTTTCTTTCGGTACTTATTTTAGTACATAAAAGTATTTTAGTAAATTGAGCATGTATTTCAATTCTCTGATCACACAAATTTCTCTAATAATATAATTAGTAAAAACCAATGGGGGTTTTAACGAATTATTTAAAGTTAAAGTTACAGCCTTTATATATGACCCACTGTTGGGCGCAGGCCTTCTCTGTAAAGAGATTATAAGGGCACAGTCCGCCACGCGGCCTAATGCGGATTGGCAGACTTCACATGCCTTAGAAAATTTTTAATAAAACATGTAGGTTTCCTCACGATGTTTTCCTTCACCGCCGGCGTGTGGTAAATCAGCACATAAAATTGCAACAACAATTTTATTGGTGCCGCACCGGGATCGAACTCGGGTTACTAGCGTACTACGCAACTTGAGCCAACCGCATGGACACTGAGCTACCGCGGCTCGTTAATTATTAATAAGTATTAATTCATTATTTATTTTGAGCTGTGGTAGCTCAGTGTGTCGCCTCAAGTTGCATAGTACTGTAGCAACAAGAGTTCCCCGGTTGCCATATTATAAGATTTACGATTTATTTGTACAATAAAAGTGTAACTGTGTTTTTGTTTGATGTTTTAACAATTAATTTTAACTGATTTTTATTCACTGTGCCCGGCTATCCTTTTCCAGGCCATTAATTATTTTATTAAAATTAATTATTTGTGTGCAATTAAAAACTATTGTTTTAATGATTCCAAAGAAGTACAACGTCACATGCATTAGTACCACACCCATTTTTTTAAATAATATTTACCTAGTAAATGTTGTTTCTCCCCCCTTGTTGGCAGGGTGTAGTCATTCGCAGTCAGGGATACAAACAGCGCCAGAGGTACCACCCATAGGCATAATGTGAAGTAAGCCAAGACCTGGAAATTGTTTCACTTCACTTTACAGATGAATGGGGACCGAGGTTAATAAGGTCTTGTGGGTTTACCATCTATTACATACAAGATACAAAATCGAATTTATTATGTTACTACCTGCGCCTTGTGGTGTTATCCACAATTAAAAAGTATGTCCTTTTCTGTACCTATTGTATGTCAACGAACTACACAGATTGGCCCAAGAAGCTGGCCTTGACTGCTTCATTAGATTAAGAGGTGGCATAGCTCTGTATTGCCAACAATGACCAGCTTTTCAAGGTTGCCATCCCTCATGATATGCCCGAAATATGATACGCGCTGTAGACACGTAGTGGACAATCTGGTGTTTATGGCGAGCTGGGAGAGAATAGATAAATTTGTGCGCTTGGCAGTCCACGGTATTCGTAGCATTCGCCTCCAGCACCACATCTCAAATGCATCTATTCTCTGTCTTCTCTTGTTCGAATTGACCACGACTCGACTCCATACAGAATGATTGGGAATATTAATGCTCCTTAATCCTTTGACAGTGTGTTTTATTCAAACAAAATAAGAATTATCAAAACTGGTTAAAAATGAAAACATCTTCCTTATTTGAAGTCTGTTGAGAAAAACATTAAAGAAATGAAATGAGAATCTCTTTTGAATACTGTTGAAAATAAAACCTTACTCACCTCTGCAAAACGATAGTACATACTCTCAAAGAACAAATACGCCACATAATGATGTACAAACAAGTTGATGACCGCGGCAATCAGTGTGATACTGGTCAACTTGACAACAGGAAAATTTCTGATCAACGCTCCATGCAGAAGCTGTTGTACCAGACCGTGTATGTTCAATTGTAGAGGCAGGTCTTCAAATAGTATCAGTCCAATGTGAATTGCTGCTGTGGCCTGAGAATATTAAATTATGAATCACTTTACAGCTTTGGACAAAATTTCCAGTATACAAAAAAAAGGGATATAGACACATTTATTTTACATGTAAAAAGAAATCTTCATTCTTCAATGACAATTTTTAAAAAATTTAATGCCATTAGTGTTTTTTTGCAATTGTGAAAAATATTATTAGTGTAATTCTTTCTTTGTACTAATGTAGTGTTGTATGTCTGAAAGATAGGAAATAGCTGGGCAAATTACTTCTAAATTATATATAAAAGTTAAGTTACAGACTTTATATATATAATATATATGTCCCACTGCTGGGCACAGGCCTTCTCTGTAAAGAGAGTATAAGGGCATAGTCCACCACGCGGCCCTAGTGCGGATTGGTAGACTTCACATGCCTTAGAAAAATTTTCTAAGACATGTAGGTTTCCTCACGATGTTTTCCTTCACCGCCGAGCGTGTGGTTAATCAGCACATAAAATTGCAACAACAAATTTATTGGTGCCGGCACCGGGGATCAAACTCGGGTTTCTTACTATGCAACAAGAGCCAACCGCCCGGACACTGAGCAACCATGGCTCTTCTAAATTATATATAATAAATAATAATAAATTTATTTATTCATCTTTCACAAATTTAAATGTACAGTTGAATTTGTGAAAGACTGGTGTCTGAACTATACCCTAGTAAGACAGATCACCAGCCCCCCACCATACTTATGATAGTTCTGTAATTTTATTAATAATATTAACTATTACTAACTATATATATTAAACTTAATACTAACTAGAAAGTGTGCGGTGTGTGTGTGTGAATGTGTGGTGTATGCGTGTGTGTGTGTAGTTCATGTATGTGTGTGTAGTGTGCTTTATATGTTATTTAATTTATGATGAGATTTTAAACAAATTTTCTGCGGTAGTATAGTCAAGCTATAGAATATATATACCTATGGTCCACAAAAAAAATATTGATTTTAAAAAACTTCAAATCAATGTGTTTCAATTGACAGACCAGTGGATGATGGAGTGAATACATCCTTACACATACTATAACATTTAACACAAGAGATCTGCCCTCATTTCACTTAATAAGCCAGAGAATTACACGTGAACACATTTGTGAATAGAAAGTTATTATTTCATTAAATCTTATAATTAAGTATAGTATACATACAATTATGATCCACGAAATAACATATTTCGCCATTGCAGAATATTCCTCAATTATCTCTGCCAAGTAGTAGAGTCCGGCCGCTAGAAAAATAAGACGTAATATCAAATCAAACAGCAATTAACGTAATTTTAGTTTAAAAACATATTGTATAGATTTTTCGGAAACTGTCTTATATTTCTCTGATGTACGAATCTTACCAAGGGACAAAGTTATAAACGATGCTTGAACAACACATGATAAAATACCTAAGAGATGTAAGAATAACATTTTTATTTATTTCCTTTAGTTTTTTCTCTGATTGTTATGATTCTTTAAAATTTAGGTTATACGCGTTGTCATGTCAGTGTCAAGTAGGGATGTGGATGACTATCGAAATCATTATCAATCGATATAATAGTAGGTAGTACAATGTACAACAAGTGGTAGAAAAATATATGGTACAGAAGAAATTAAAAGTGTGGACAGGGAGAGGCACCCTAAACGAATGTAGACCAATTTATCTATTTCGTGAACGTCAAAAAATTTACTTTTACATTAGTAATAGTAGTATTAGTAAAAGTAGAATTATGTAAGAATAGTAAATCGTTAAAATGGAAAACGCCATAAAGGTGAAATCGGCTATTAGATAATATATAGCGAGTCGGATTTAATATACGCGATATTCAAATATTTAGGCTTTCAATTTCTTTTTAAACGAACTACACTGATCCGAAAAGCTGGTATTGACTGCTTAATCAGATTAAGAGGTGACATAGTTCTTAGGTCGCTTAGCCTGAATCTCTATCGCTAGTAACTCGATACAAGGTCCCCTCGGTGAGGTATCTTTCAAATTATTTGCACTACAACATACAAGATTTTTATTTCGTTAATTCACGTTATCACTACACTCTAAGTTTGCATGCTACTATACCTTAGTAATCGCGACAATCACGGTAGTTGCGACGGTATATTAAAGGCTAGGGCGGGAGTAGTCAACGTGTCAATAATACTATTAACTTTATTTAAAATCAGGTCAAGTACGTCGATCACATGGATCGACGTTAATTAAAAATAATTTAATCTTCCTCATTATGACAAAAATCTTTCCTTACTAATCTTAATCACTTACTCATTGCTATTATAAGATGGCGCTTGTTTTTTTTATAATTTTAAGCAAGTGCTTGACCACGATCCCACTTGATGTTAAGTGGAAATGCAGTCCTAGGATGGTTATACGTACTAGCTTAGTAAATGCCTGTTTATTCTACTCTTGAAAATACCCACATTGTAATCGGAAGGAAAGACAAAAACAATTCATATCAATGAATTGTTTCGAAATAAATCGATTAGGATATTTGCGATGCCGATGATTGATGATTTCTAAAAGAAAACCCCTATTTTATTCGCATTCGATATCATGATTATATCAGAGTCATAACGGTTAAAATTGTTTACCATTTATAAATATACTTATTTTAACCTATTAATAAAATCAGTTGAAATATTTAAAGAGAATAAATTCAGATACCGTTCTTATTAACCAGACTCGATATTAATTAGGGAACACACTATCTGAGAAAAGAAAAGATTCCAAGGACAAGGCTACGCTGACTGAAATTACAAAATTGTTTACGTTCATATTTAAGCCCGTCTAATAACATCCTATGTAAAATATTGTCTCAAACTTAACACTGCTTATAAAACTTACATTTGATATCGGTACAGTTTTCGGGCTGTTTATAAATTTATGTTTGGTTGTCATAGCGTTTTAAATAGTGATGTGCTTCGATGAGTTTTAGCATCGGTCATTATTGTTTTATAATTTATTATAAATTTAGCATTAACTGAAAAATAAAAGGATACTAACCCAGTATAGCTGTATATTGCAAATTTAGGTATACTTATGATTGACTGTGCTCGGCGGTTCTTACAAAGAAATAACGTAGAGGCTCCCAAAAGGAAACCGTTTGTGACAACTATTTTAGGCGCGACATCAAATCTAGATTGATTGATGTATGCTAAATGCGTGGCAATTGCTAATGTAGTAAAACAATTGAGCTAAAAGACATTAATTTAAAAAACAACATTGACTACGCCGTCAACGTGTGGCGACTTGCATTAGCCAGCCACCAAAAAGTATTTTAGATAATAAAATTATTCATATAGTATTTGGAATGAGAAAATTTTACACATGACATATGTCAACGTTTTCACTTACTTTTTGATCAACTTTTTATCTACACTTTTCCGATTGTATATATTTTAATGTAACAAGAATTTATAAAATTTAATTTCAATATTCTTCATCGTTTCTGTGATATTTTTATTTACCGGCGGCACATTGGAAGGTCAAAATCACGTCCAAAAGTAATAATGGGATTGGCTTTCCGCACTAATGCCACATTACTCAAAAACGCCTGTCACTGACAATTGAACATGTCAGACCGCCTTAGATTCGGACATTGCAGACTTAATTGACATTTACACCGCATGCGCATTATGTCTCCCTCCTGTACGTATTGCAATTCAGACGTCGATCAAACTATTCTTCGAGTGCCCTAAATTCCATATCCAACGCCTTTGTGTGTCATCTAATCTGTTAAACTATCATAACTAAGACCTGAAAATAACCCGCGCTGTATTCAAGACTTGCTTATGAACCATGATATGCATAATATAATTTATTTCTAATACGGTTCAAAACATTTACAAGGATTGTACTCCCCGGATTGACTAATTGGATTGAACAGACATACTTTTGGATTTACCTTAACATCAGATTTGAAACAAGCACCTTGAAATATAAATAATTTTTAATTGGATTCTACAATTATTGCTTATGGATTTGACTTCCATCATTTCAATACATCGAAGAAGTGGCTTAGGCCTTTTGATCGAGAATAATAAGAGATGACAACAATAAGACAAGACATGGCTCCGATTTTACGATCAAGAATAATGAAGACGTGGCTTCGGCCTTTAAAACTACCAAAATTCTTCTATTATTACCAAGAACAAGACATGGCTGTATGGACTAAAGTCTTTTGCCTTTCCCTTGAACATGTAAGAAATAGATCGCGTTGAAGCTGAAATTTCATCGCCAACGATATTACGTCTATGCCTGCAGTTGTCGTCTAGAAAGTCATAAATACAATCTTACAGAATAGATAGATAGATGTGTATATAACATATGTCGGAATAGACAGATAAATTTTACCTGTTCATTAGGGTAGATTAATTATTATCGCATGTTGAATTGAATGTGAGTATATCAAAATTTACAACTAATGGTACGTTAGTGTATTAGTGTCCCTTTTCTTTTATCCGGGCTTAAGACCGGGAGCGAAATAGGTTACCTTATCCCCCTGGAAGAGTTAAAAAAACAAGTGGGGTGATATTAGCAAATGCTACGTCAACACAAGGAAATATTAATACGTCTCTAGCATTACAGTTGCGACAAGTAATTCTAGTAGAGCTTCGAGACACCGTTCTGTTCACTTTAGCTCATAGGAGGTCCACACACTTCAAAAGATATTCATATACGGATATTCAAAAGAGGCGTCCTAGTGAAGCGTTTGATTCGATTTGAAGTCGGTTTTTGTTTTTACTCGTAAATTTATTAATTTTAAAAAAGCCTATTTGCTATTCCCGACTATAATCTATCTCTGTACCTAATTTCATCCAGATCCCTTCGGCTGTTCTGGCGATGACGACTAAACACAACTACACTATCCAAGTAATTAATAATTTACACTAAGCACCTGAATACTAATCTTCTTTTTTAAAGTCGGTTAAATAAAAGCAACGAAGCGAACGAAGCTTCGAGACGTCGTTGTGTTCACTTCAGCTCAGAGGAGGTCCACACACTTCACTTTAAGAAATTAAATGTGAAACTCACTAGATTTATTTATTTATTTAAATCAACAAAAATTATAACACCGTTACAGATAATACCAATATGATGTTATAAAAACTTAGTTAAATATATATTATTAAAATTAAAACAAATAAAAAGCTGCTTTATGTATTGACAATAATATATAAATATAATAGAGTCAAACACCTTCTACGCATTTGTAGGCAGCTTCGATAAACACAGACTCTGTGCAACAAAATATATCAATGTGCAGTGAGATGGTACTAACAAACAAATTATTAAGATGTCACAAGAAAGTGTATTTTATCCATATAAAAAAATAAATCTAATTAATCAACGATATCTCATAATAACGATTTACAATAAAATTTTATATATTTTTTGTCTATAAATCTTCCATATGAAATATTTACACGAAAAAAAAATGGCGCGGGGACTCATGGGGGGGATCATCTAACTTACATTTTACCATTTTCATCTTAGACGTAATAATAATAAATATCTGTTTTAAAAAAGACTTGGCTTAAAGGTCTTGTTACCAAGCCATAAAATATTCATCAAAAAAAAATAATATTTACACGTTTCTTTTTTTTAAATGCACACTTGGCCATCACTAGTTCTAAGAAAGGTGATATCCAATATCGTATAACGGAACTACAGTCGAATTTTACAATTTAAGTTGAGGAAACGCGCGAAAATTTTACATTGACCATTATTTCTTCGTGATTGACAGAATGGTATTGTTCAAGCATTTCGTAATACTTGCAACACTGGACAATCTTTGTGAGTATGTGTGTATGTGTGTTATTTAATTATAAATGCTGTACAAGCTGTGCCTGCTACTTCATCCGCTTAGATTTTAACAAAAAGTTATTTAGTTTATTTAGTTTCTCAACTGATTTTAAAAAAGGATTGACGAACCGATTTTGACGATTTTTTCTTCATTGAAAGCTTTTTTTTTTGCTAACGAGGAGGAAATCTTCAAAAAGATACCCCGCCTTCTGGGGGGAAGGCGGCGGTTATGTGGGGTTTTTACCCATTAAATCCTTCCCTTCCTTGGTGGTGAGGGGCTCCGGGATCTCCGGAGGAACGCACCGGAGCCCCTCTGCACTGTGCTCAAGCAGAGTGAGAGTGAAATGTTTTAGGGTAAGGTCTACGATTCGTAAGGTGGGTTCGACTACTGACGTGAAACATCTCCTAGTTGTGCTAGGAGCTGGTTCACGTTGGACAGTCGCTGGGGCTTCGAAGTGCACTTCGACCGCTTGGTCCCCAAGATCGATAAGTCAGTGGGTGCTCTGCACAGACTGCTGCCTAATCTTGGGGCCCCAGGAGGAGTCCGCCGCTTCTACGGAGGTCTCGTGCGATCCATGGCCTCTACGGGGCGCCCGTGTGGTGTAACCGCTTCACGGGCGTCCGGCGCTGCAGAGCTAAGCTCCTTAGCCTGCAGCGCAAGATGGCCATTCGATCGCACGAGGATACCGTACGGTATCATATGAGGCGGCCACTATCCTGGCTCGGTTCCCGCCGCTCGACATTTTGGCGGAGCCAAAAGCCAGGAGTAAGCGGCGTCCGGGCCGTCGACGGCGGGCCGGGCCGCCCTGGATGCGGGTGAGGTGCGTCGGCAGGAGCACAGGCGGGCGATAGAGGTCTGGCGCGAGCGGCTCTCGGAGCGTCGTTGCTCGCGCCAACGCATCGTCTGTGCCTTCCTGCCGAACTTCGAAGCCTGGCTTCGCAGGAGGAAAGAGGCGCACGTCACCTACCGCCTGACACAGGTACTCACCGGGCACGGATGCTTCGGTGAGTACCTGAACAGGATAGGCGCGAACCGACCGCGCAATGCCACCATTGTGGCTGTGACCGGGATTCCGCGCAGCACACGCTAGCCGTGCCCCGCGTGGGAGGCTGAGCGGCGGATCCTGGTCCAGCATATCGGGCAAGACCTCTCCCCGCCGGCGGCAGTAGCGGCTGCGCTGGCGGGGAGATCAAATGGAAGGCGCTGGTCTCCTTCTGCGAGTCAGTAATGACCCAGAAGGAGACCGCAGAACGGGATCGGGAGAGGGCCGATCCCGTTCGGAGATGGCGCAGGCGGGCCGTTGGCAGACCGGCCCGCAGCCCTGTAGTTCTGGGCTCTCAAGAATAAGACTACGGTATCCCCTGCCTGTCGTAGAAGGCGACTAAAAGGGGCCTCGGAGCCCCTCGTCATGCACCAAGGAAAGGGCCACCGGGGAGGTTTTAGTGGGTAAGAACCCCACATAACCGCCGCCTTCCCCAGAAGGCGGGGTATCTTTCTGAAGATTTCCTGCCCGTGAACAAAAAAAGGAGCTGGTTCACGTCAGCTTAAGCTTAGATAGAATGGTTAACAAGTGATAAAATGTTGGTAATATTTTCTTAAGAAATAAGAAATATTGGTAGCTTTCTCTAAAAAATCAACTCCTTTTTACATCAGCTATGCCAGTAAAGTCCCGTCAGAATCAGATCCGAGCCGTGGTAGTTCAGTGTCATAGTACCAAGTTGCATAGTACGCTACAACCCGAGTTCCATCCCCGGTGCCGGCACCAATAAATTTGTTGTTGTAATTTTATGTGCTGATTTACCACGCGCTCGGCGGTGAAGGAAACCATCTATAGTTTTAGAAAAAAATTCTAAGGCATTTGAAGTCTGCCAATCCGCACTAGGTGTGCGTGGCAAACTATGCCCTTATACTTTCTTTACAGAGAAGGCGTGTGCCCAGCAGTGGGACACATATATTATATATACATATATAAAGGCTGTAACTTTAACAGGATAGAAAAAAGGCTTATAATGGCATTGTCTTTACTGCAGGTTCGTCAAATCTCTTGGATAAGTTTCCTATGCTGAACAAACCGCCACGAACCATATGGCTGGTGCAGTCTGTACAGAACATCACGTTACCCTGTTCCACTAAGATCTACGACCCTACCGTATCGTAAGTATAGCTGAGCTGTAGTTCTGGGCTTTTAAGAATAAGACTACGGTATCCCCTGCCAGTCGCAGAAGGCGACTAAAAGGGGCCTCGGGTTCACTGGGCTACAAGGGTGGGGGGGCCTTTGTCGTCCGCTAAGGTGGATCCGGGAAGAAGGCGACATCGGCTGGCCCGTGTCGCTTTGCACTGCGAGGGCGCAGGGGGGAGGGAGTAACCTCCCCCCCCCTGGGACGTGCTCACCTTGAGCACAGTGCAGAGGGGCTCCGGTGCGTTCCACTGAAGATCACGGAGCCCCTCGTCATGCACCGAGGAAAGGGCCACCGGGGAGGTTTTAGTGGGTAAAAACCCCACATAACCTCCGCCTTCCCCCCAGAAGGCGGGGTATCTTTTTGAAGATTTCCTCCCCGTTAACAAAAAAAAATGCCCCGTAGTTCTGGGCTCTCAAGAAGAAGACTGCGGTATCCCCTGCCTGTCTTAGAAGGCGACTAAAAGGGTCCTTGGGTTCACTGGGCGACTAGGGTGTCGCGTTGCACTGGGGCACCGGGGAGGGAGTAGCCCCCCCGGGATGTGCTCTCCTAAGAGCACAGTGCAGAGGGGCGTGCGTTTCTCTGGAGATCCCGGAGCCCCTTACCGTTTTAGTGGGTAAAAACCACACAAAACCGCCGCCTTCCCGAAGCGGGGTATCTTTTTGAAGGTTTCTTCCCCGTAAAAATGAAAAAAAAGGAGAATTTTTAATCTAATATCTTTAAACGAGCAATACATAAGAAAGAAAGAAAACATTGGAAGAAAGAAAACACGTGCTGATAATGTGTGCTGCAATGGTTACATGCAGTTTCTAATCCGGTGTGCGTTTTATTGTAACCAAATGGTTAATAAATATTCAACATAGTAACCGTCCAAGCCAAGGTTACCACTCACCGGGGGGATCCTTGTGTCGAGTTACGAGCGACAGAGAAGAGCTATGCCACCGCTCAATCTCTGCACTATTAGCACGTCCCGGGGGAGGTTACTCCCTTCCCAGCACCATCATAGTGCTAAGACACGGGAGCACCAGCATGACAAAGGCCCTTGTCGCCCCGTGGACCCGAGGGTTCTTTTATATAATAATAATAATAAAGCTCATTTATTATCATCCTTTGCAAATTGGGAGAAAAAAGAAAAAAATAAAGAATAAAGCGTCAATAGCCTAATGGTTACGGCCTGCGAATCGTAAAAAGTCGTGGGTTCGAATTCACCATTCGACTATTGCCGTGAACCATGTCCTAGCACAAGCTTAAGCTTAGTTGGAATGGTTAACAAGATTGTTAGTAATATTTCTGAAAAAAAAAAGAAATATTGCTAGCTTTCTTTTAAAAAAAAATGAATAGGCTTCTAGATATATAAGGAATGGCAAAAGGCAATCAAAAAATCTTTTAGTCGCCCTTAGGACGGGCAGGGTATACCATAGCCTAATTCTATAAGGACTACAGGGCTGGACTTTATGAATCTTAATTTAAAGTGTTATAATATATAATAAATGAAGCGTCAATAGCCTAATGGTTTAGAGTACGGCCTGCGGATCGTAAGGTCGTAGGTTCGAATCCACCATTCGACTATTACCGTGAACCATGTCTTAGCACAAGCTTAAGCTTAGTTGGAATGGTTAACAAGATTGTTAGTAATATTTCTGAAAAAAAAAAGAAATATTGCTAGCTTTCTTTAAAAAAGAAATGGTAGGTTTTTGACAAACGGAGGTTATCCATTCAATACTGTGTAAGTCATTCACGATAACAAGCAAGAACGCGAAAGATGACTAGAGGTAATTTGTGCACAAACATTGTAAAAGCTTATAGACGATTCGAACCACATCCTTTAATAAAGTCGGCTTTAAAAGCTGCTTGGATATTGTTTATTCCATTATTTCCAGATACTCCTGGGAGAAGGACGGCGAAAATCTCAATGTCACAACCAATCCAAACATAATCACAAACACGAAAGACGGCTCCATAATCCTTCTAAAACCATCAGACGACGATGTTGGCAGGTACCAATGCTTCGCGAAATGGGACCACAGAGTTACGAGCTCGGAAATCATTAACGTTAAGAGAACCTTCCTCATCACAAGGAACAACTGCACCCAGAAACACAAAGGAATGGAAGGGGAACCGCTGCGTCTTGTCTGCCCTGTTGAGGCGACCCCACCAGCTATCTACCAATGGAAACGCAGCCCTATACATGCCACAGCGCTTGAGGACGTTAAACAGTCGCATATAGTTATGTATGACGGTACTCTATGGTTATTCAACCTGACCAGAAAAGAGGCCGGGGTCTATAGATACGTCTGCGTTGTCACATCATCGGTTACCGTGGTGACGGAAGTGGCAGCTGAGCATTATATAGAGGAAGTGGAAGGGATGACCTTAGTGCCGGGTCGTCTGAAGGAAGTGTTTACGAGTGGGGATGAGGTTGCCGTGGAAGGTGACGTTATCACATTGTCTTGTATCTATACTGGCAGGTAAGTCTGTTGACATTAATAGTACGGTCAACTCTGTGGAAAGGCAGGAAATAGAAATATCTATAATCTATACTTTTTCTTTTATAGGTAATTTTCTTTAGGTAATCCCGGGCACCGCTGAAAATCAGCGCTGTCGCATCCTTGTGACAGCATATGCTGAGACGGTGTCCGATATTGGCATCAAATGTTTTGTATTATTTGTCCGTGTAACTTTAACTGTGTTTTGTCTATTTTTCATTCGTTTTTTAATGTGTGTTATATTCAGTCTGTGATGTGTTTTTGTATTGTGATGCCAATAAATAAATGTCTATTTCTATGTCTTTTTCAAAATTTTACGTAAATGGTAATGTTTTTTATATCTACTGTTATCCAAATATTAAATGGGTTCAATCTGTTTTATAATATTAACTAAAAAAAAAAATATTTACAATTTCATAGATATTTTAGAAAATATTTCAAAATTATATAACGGTGCCAAACCGTCATCGCTTGGCATCGTACCCGGAAGAATCGAAATCGATCGTATCGAGAATAATTTTATTAGAGTTTGGTACTAAATAATTCTATTTCATTGTATTCCTACGATAATTCGAAAATACAAAGAGATCGTCCGCGCGTAATAGCGTTCATCATTTGAATCTATTTGCAGTCGGTTTTTATTTTTGCACGTAAATATACATGTGATAATATACAAGATTATAATATTTATATGAGAAAATATTGAATAATTTTCAATCTACAGCCCCACACCTGGTACGATCTGGCTGAAGAATGGCCAAAGACTAGGCAACTCCCGGCGTATGACCATACATAAGGAGAGTCACGGACAGGTGCTCACAATCCGAGACATCAGGTCCACAGACCAAGGAACATATAACTGCATCGTCAGCAACAAGGTCACGCCGCCAAGAAGCCACCACATGGAGTTATCTGTCGCTGGTAAATATTCAAGCATGCATAGACTAGAGGGGTCGGCAGTCCTGTAGTTTTCCTGGGGTTGTAGGATAAGACTACGGTACGGCCTGGCGTAGAAGGCGACTAAAAGGGGCCTCGGGTTCACTGGGCAACAACTGGGGGCCTCTGTCGTCCGCCAAAGTGGACCCAGGAAGAAGGCACAGAGGCGTGCTTTCCGAAGAGCGCAGTACATAGGGCCTCCGGTGCGTTCCTCTGGAGATCCCGGAGCCCCTCACCATGCACCAAGAAAGGGCCACCGGGGGGTTTTAGTGCTTTAAAAGCCCACATAACCCCGCCTTCCCCTAGAAGACGGCATTATGTGAGGTAGATTTATCACCAATCAAAAAAAAGACCAGGGATCGGCAAACTTTTAAGAGCTTCACATCCTAAGAGCCGCCTGTGGCTCACATATTTGAAGTTTGCAAACTAGTGCACGCTAGAATAGTTGGCAGGCAGCAGATTTTTCTACTTATTGCCTTATTTTTGAATTCACAATATATCTTTGTAAATTATAGCCTATAGGTTACTCTGATGTGTAAGCTATATTATTGTAAAGTTTCTTCAAAATTCATTCAGTAGTTTTTGCATGAAAGAGTAACAATTCACATACAAACAGTCACGTTTATAATATAAATAGGATGTGGAAAACGCTTGCACCCATCTTTTGCCCCTACAGTAATATAGGAAACGTAACTCTCTCTCTTTCTTCAACATCCCTTCGCTTCGCCCGATCACACTTATCATAACGCATCACCAGCTCACTCCCCAAATCAAGCGTACGTAAAATTCTCCTTCAAAAAAGTCAAAAGAGTTTCCATTCGCAGTACCTCCGACCGTCCAAAATGAAATGTCAAAGGTCACAGTGGCGGCTGGCGATATTATCACGTTGGACTTCAACGTGCGCGCGGAGCCCGAACCTATCGTAAGATGGACATACGACGGACAGTATAAGAAGATGCCAAACATCAGTCTCACCACGCTGTTCGTTCCCGAGGAGCCGGTCCAGGGGCATATCACCGTAAGGAACGCGACACAAGATCACACCGGATACTACGGTTTTAGGGCGTATAATCACTACGGTGATGCGTATACGGAGACTCTGCTATATGTTATCTAGATTCCTCTAATCCAGGGGTCCGCAACCTTTTCTCAACAAACACAGAAAAGAAATTAGATTCGTTTTATTTGCAAGAGGGCGCCCGAGAGGGCCGAACCACGACTCGGTCGGTAGCTATTTCACGGATAATCTAAGGGACATTCGAAAAGCTAAACTAACTTTGAGTGTCACTTCGGGAAGCGTTGGCGCTGGGAGAAGAAGTGGCCGAAGAAACTCCAGTAACACTCCTAACATCTAAGGAAGTGGCCTTATCTGTAGTGAAAGTATAAGGGCATAGTCCGCCACGCTCAACTAGAGCGGATTGGCAGACTTCACATTCCAAACGGCGGGTTTCTATATTCGATGTTCAATCTAAGATTATTTCCGATCCAGATTTTATTTGATCCATCCATCGATCCGCAATCCGCATTTCAATATCCGATCTTGGCTTTGGAAGTGACTGAAAAAGAACGGATTCGTCGTAAATCTCATAATCCGTTTTACGCCGTAAAAAAATATGTATACAAACAATCCACCGAAAATGAAGGATCGAAAATAAAGATCGATTACACGCAAAAACGGATTTGTCAAAACAAGAGATTGGATATAGAAACAGCCCGGATTGCTTATTGAAACACAAAATGCAGAAAATGGATTGAAATATCAATCTCGGATAGCGATTTACGGATCTAGATTGAATATAGAAACCGGCCGTTAGAAAAAAATTCAAGACATGTAGGTTTCCTCACGATGTTTTCCTTCACCGGCGAGCGCGTGGTATACACATAAAATTTCAACAACAAATTTATTGGTGTCGGCACCGGGGATCGAACTCCGCTTCCTAGCGTACCACTGAGCTACCACGGCTCTATTAACTAATTTATCGATAATCGATATTAAATTTTAACCGATTCAATTCGTCACGATTGTCACGTGCGCTGACATACGTATCGTAAGTATCGCCAAATGCGTATCTTCCTCAAAGAAAACTAAGGGACTTAATTCCCTTGTGGCATTGTCTACCAATCAATCTTGGGCTTGAGAAAGAAACATAGGTAAATATATAGTTTAATTTATATACAAATATATAAAATTAAAGTGTGTGTTTGTCTGATTTAAATAACCTATTATTACCACATGCGTACAAAAGTAAATACCGTATTTATACCAAAAAATTGTTTTACTTGTCTGTTTCTTCCGGCGAATCTCTGAAACGGTTGGATCTATTTTGACGGAACTTTCACTGGCAGATAGCTGATGTAGTAGGAGTACATAGGCTCCTTTTTTTTGGACGAACTAACACAGTTGGCACAAAGACGCTGGCCTTTACTGCTTCACCGGATTGAGAGGTGGCATAGCTCTTAGGTCGCTTAGCCTGAACCTCTGTTAGGTGGTAACTCGACACAAGGGACCCCCGGTGAGGGGTAACCTCGGCTTGACAGTTACCATTATTACGCGTTAGCAGTCCGATCCGAGGGCACCCGAGAGGGCCGAACCACGACTCGGCCGGTAGCTATTTTATTAACAAAAATATATTGGGCCAATCTAAGCTAAACTAACTTATATGCCACTTCGAGAGGGCTACTATTATTGTCTTATATTTTTTTTGGCTCTCTGCACTGGTACTCACAAGGAGTTTATCAAAATGTTTTGTGACAGTCTCGAAAAACCGTCGAGATGCCTGTTTAAAGAGCTGGGCTATTTTCGGCAGCCCTGTATCGACGTGAAGTTCGCGATTGCGTACGAACCACGGCGCACCCGTGGCTCGTCGCAGAAAACGATTTTGGATAACTTGAAGTCGGTGGATATGACGGGGGGAGGCATGCGCGAAGACCGGGCTCGCGTACGTCATAACGGGACGTATTACTGCTTTGTAGTGTCACCTTATTACGAAGGGACATTTTGCTCTTTTTATTAATTGGATTGTTTTATGTCCGGCAAAGTAATTAATATATGTCTAACTGGTTTTTACTGCTTCACCGGATTGAGAGGTGGCATAGCTCTTAGGTCGCTTAGCCTGAACCTCTATGTATGTAATGCAAAGATATTTGCTTTTATGTAATGACGATGGACTAATCTAGGGGTCGGTAACCTTTTGATTTGGAGAGAAGATGAACAGTCAAAAATTACAATTAGCAAAATTTCAAACTTTTTGAAGAGCCACAATTTTTTTCTTGCCAACTGTAATTGGTACTATATTTGTTTACGCGGGGGAATCCTTTTTACGGACCAGGGATGTGTGAGAATCGGTCTGGGCGACCCCTACCCACTAAACTTTCCGCAAATGCGATCATAAGTGGAGTGCCCTGGATCTGTCAGCACCCCAACGACCGGCCGGTCCCGGCAAAGACCGGACTTCTTACTTTAAAGGGGACTTCTCCGGCAATTAGAGAAGTCCCAACGACTCCGAAGCATTACTGGGTACTTAGCCCCGCTTCGGATTACGGGGGCAGCAAGAGGAGGCGTTGGTCGCCCCTGGGCTATCCTCCCTGACCTCGTCGGCCTCCTTCTGGGACATGACTGTCTCGCAGAAGGAGACGACTACCGTCAAGGACCGATACTCGCGAGTATCGCGCGAACGACGCTCGGGAGCGACAGGTCCACTCCACCGATGGCAGATACCAGATCGTGACGCCGCGTGGCCGGCATAATTGGTACTTGTACAAATAAAGTTAGTACTATAGAACCGTAGCGTTTTATCCAAAGATCCGCATGTGGCTTGCGAGCCAAGTTGCCGTCCCTTGGACTAATCGAACGGAATAATTAATTTTTAATTCACCTTTTCTTAAATTATAGAGGACATTAGAGTAACAATTAATAATGGTCCATTTATTTTCTTATCTAAAATACATAAATACACTTTAAATATATCACTATTTGCACAAAAAAGGTTCTATAATTAATCTAATTAATAACTTACGAGTAAAAAAAACTGTATTTTAATTGGTATACAAACTTTTTTATAATAAAATTTGTGTCGTCGTATTCGTCCACTACTGTAGTAACAACGGACCCATCAATAAACATCTATCATATGTTTAATATAACTTCCAAAATGAAGGGGTTTTCATTTTGAGAGAAGACTGTGACTGCTTCACCGGATTGAGAGGTGGCATAGGATGAAGAGTGACCTAATATCCTAATAAACTTCTTGTGGTGTATGGCGGCACCACTTACAAGACTCTACCCACTTGTAAATTCAGAGAGAGATATGCTCTCGACGATTCGGACGACGTGATCACCGTTGCACAGGCTAGATGTTTACAAATCTACAACGTCCCTCTCGGGCGCCCTCGAATCGGACTGCTAACGCGTAAAAATAGTAACCGTCCAAGCCGAGGTTACCCCCTCGTGTCGTGTTACTAGCGATAGAGGTTCAAGCTAAGCGACCTAAGAGCTTTGCCACCTCTCAATCCGGTGAAGCAGTAAAGGCCAGCTTCTCTGGCCAACTGTGTTAGTTAGTCCAAAAAAAAAACTTGTTTGACAGTACAAAAAGAGGAGTGCTACGATCGTCAGTAAACGGATCAAACATGCTCTTTTATATAAATAGATTTATTAATCAATTATGAATATAAGAAAATAAATTATGGGAAAATGAGAAGTTATGGAAGGAGTTGGTAGAATGTACCTAGAGTACTAAAAGGTTGGGAACCCCTGGGTTAGATAAATCCTGAAGTAAAAAAAAAAATGGTACTGGAAGCGTTGGCGCTGGGAGAAGAAACTCAAGCAACGCCCCTAATATCTAACGTGCAGAAGAATTAATTGTGTCCTTATTTTATTTTTTTATGGAATTGCTAGCAATATTTTTTTTGTTCATAATATTTCTAACATTCTTCAGGATGCAACCCAGTAATACCCCACACGGAGTGGTGAATCTCTGGTGGAAAATCTCACAATACGGTGAGACAGCCTTCCGCATCCAACGTTCATTTCTAACATTATTTCAAATCATTCCAACTAAGCTTAAAGTTGTGCTAGGAGATGATTGACGTCAGTAGAATGGTGGATTCGAACCTACGACCTTACGATTCGCAGATTATGCTATTGACGATTTTTATTGAAAGGAACACAACTAACCGAAGACCGTTCATTTTTTTATCATATTTTTCATCGAACACTTAGGACACTGGCAATAACTCTTTGTATATAGCAGTGTAAATTTTCCTCGTCCCTCGTTAACTTAGCAAATATTGGTTTCGCCTTAAACGTGAAGAAATGCTTACAGAAAATATCATTTAATTTCGGTCTTTGGAATGAAAAGGTAATATTTTAAAGTATTCGTCATGGCCTTTCATTTTCGTATAATCACAGTTATTTTACTCCTGATACTTTTCACAATTAAGCCTGTTGCCGACCTAGTCTTGGATTACCAAGTCTCAATTACATAATAACCCCGGTCTTGGAATATTATAAGTCTACCAACATCTAGGCAAAAAAAATCGGACACTTTTGAAAGTAAAGGGGATACTTCTAATTAGATTAATTTCTAAAATCAGTTTATAAATAACCAATTTATTTGGTAACAGAATTAAAAAATTACAACCGATTTGAAAACCATTTTGTGGATTTTAAAAGCGGTCAATTAATTTAGTATCCTATTTGTAACGCAAAGCAACTAATAAACAATTTTTTAAAGATAAAAAAAACATCAATAGATATTAGCTCGCTTCGTTCTCACTTGAACGGGTTTATTCGTTTTATTATCTGTGGCGGGACGCGCCAATAACCTGGAATGTTGTGTGGAACGTGTTCGCGGCTTTTTGTTTTTTTTTTTAAGCTAATGGCGTAGAGGTCGTGCATCCATGTAACATGTTTATGTTGCTAGGCATTCTGTTTACTTTTATTTACAAACTAGAAGTGACCATTCGTCCGTGACGTAAAATTATCACAGTGGTTGACTTTGTTCAAGATTCTTATTATTTAAAGTGTTAACATAACTCCGAGGAAAATTTCATAATAATATATGTTTGCTAAGGTTAATTAGTTATCTGATATTGCCAAACTAGCCAAACATTAATAAAAATACCCGCAAAATATTTTTTTTTAAGAAAGCTAGCAATATTTATTTTTTCATAATTACAACATTCTTGTTAACCATTTCAACTAAGCTTAAGCTTGTGGTAGGAGATGGTTCACGTCAATAGTCTAAAGGTGGATTCGAATTTACAACCTTACAATTCGAAGATACACTTCGAATAATAAATAAATCGAATAATGTTAATAGATATAAGAGATTTGTACATTTAGGCTAAGTTATTGTGGAACAGCCCTGTAGTTCTGGGCTCTCAAGAATAAGACTACGGTATCCCCTGCCTATCGTAGAAGGCGACAAAAGGGGCCTCGGGTTCACTGGGCGACAAGGTTGGGGGCCTTAGTCCGCCAAGGTGGACCCGGGAAAAAGGCGACATCGGCTGGCCCGTGTCGCCTTCTTTTCAGGGGAGGGAGTAGTACAGTGCAGAGGAGCTCCGGTGCGTTCCACTGGAGATCCCGGAACCCTCACCATGCACCGAGGAAGGGCCACCGGGGAGGTTTTAGTGGGTAAAAACCCCACCACATAACCGCCGTCTTCCCCCCAGAAGGCGGGGTATCTTTTTGAAGATTTCCACCTCGTTAACAAAAAAAAAAGTTATTGTAGAAATAAAAGCATGATGTTTTTTTTGACTTGTCTGATAAAGCCGTTTCGGTTCCTCCCAGGCGCCACACAAAATGGTACCATATCAGATTGACAGATACGAGATTGTTTTTAAATATTAACGATAAATAATAAATTAAAAAATAAGTATACTTACGTGTTAACACATAAACGCATGGAGCACTGGCCTTGGACTGACATAAATCAATATCACAATTCAATTTCTTCCAATTCCAATAACAATTGAAATCAAATCCTTTTACCCCAAAAGAATATTTAAAAAAAACGAAATTACAACCTCCTCATTTAATTTGAGATCAAAATAATAACTCGCAAGAAGTTTACTTAAGCTCGTGGTAGTAAAATAAATTTGACAGCCCTATAATACTCCTAAATGTCCCGTACATTGAACGATTCTTGGAACGATTCATTCAAATAATAAAAATAAAAAAAAAATGTTAAATAATAATAAAATAATGGTTATTTAGATGAAAAATTTAAATTAATTTGTATTAATTTTTGTAAAAATTTGTGACTGACAATATTTTGAATTATTTTGAAAATTGAAATAAAATTATTGTCTATGAAAGTTGTTTCAATTCTTTTATAATAAACATGAATTGAATAAATGAATGAATATACTTTATTGCACAACAAATAAAAACAAAATACATCACAGAATTTATAAATAAACAATTTTCACATTAGTCCATGTAATTGCATGTGGCAGTCTTATCGCTAAGACAACTTCCAGACAACCTTTTTATGGACAAAAACTAAAAAAGATTTTAGTGGGTCTGTGACCATATTTATTTTTATAAAAAAAACATAAAATACATATATATAAATATACATATTTATATGTACACATACTATTAATAATGATAACATATAAGAGAAAGAGAGTGCTTATGTATATATATATATATAGTACACACCGTGACCGGTTTATAATCCTTGCGCGATACAAGCATTTTATGGGAAAACCACACCCCCTCGATAGGATTAGGAGCGTTGCTGGAGTTTCTTCGGCCACTTCTTCTCCCAGCGCTAACGCTTCCCGAAGTGGCATATAAGTTAGTTTAGCTTAGATTGTCCCAATAGATTTTGTTAATAAAATAGCTACCGACCGAGTCGTGGTTCGGCCCTCTCGGGCGCCCTCGGATCGGACTGCTAACGCGTAATAATGGTAACCGTCCAAGCCAAGGTTACCCCTCACCGGGGGGACCCTTGAGTTACCACCTAATAGAGGTTCAGGCTAAGCGATCTAAGAGCTGTGCCACCTCTCAAATCCGGTGAAGCAGTAAAGGCCAGCTTTCTGTGCAAACTGTGTTAGTTCGTCCAAAAAAAAAAAACACTGTGACACGTGACGGCGACCTTGACTAGCTTCGGGCATGAGCCCTGATATAGCTTGCGAAGCCGAACTTGGTCTTAAATGCTCGGTTGCAAGTAGCACAATATAGCTGACCGGTGATATTGTGGGTCTAGTTGTAGGTATGCTTATGTACCAAATTCTTAAAAGCAGAAATAGATTTTGTGCATGTTATGCTTTGTATTTTTTAAAATACAGACATATATTTCGCAAATATTTTGTTAAATTAGTATATTTAGTTGCATTTTTTATTATATTACATTGATTTAAAACTAAATATATACAAATAAAGATAACGCCAATACAATTTAGACATTCGAAGTTACCTAAATTCCCACCGAGCTGAAAATCGGTAAGATTGTTTAAAATATCATTAAAAACAAAATTTGAAAGTTCCCTTCATCTTTCCCCTGTAAGGTTTTTCCAACTTTTTGAATCGTTATATCTCAAAAACGGTGGCTCGTAGAGAAAAAAGTTTTAATAATTTTTTTATAGATAATTTTATGATCTACAATTTTTGTCAAAGGTATTTTTATGATAAAACTTACCGTTTTGTTGAAAATCGCGAAAAACTCATTTTTGTGATCTTTGACCTTGAATAATTTTTTTTTCTTTAAAGATGGGGAACTTTCAAATTTTGTTTTTAATGATATTTTAAACAATCTTACCGATTTTCAGCTTAGTGGAAATTTAGGTAACTTTACTCTGATTTTTTGGTCTAATTTGACCGGACCATATTAAACTGCCTGGACACTGAGCCGTGGTAGCTCAGTGTCCAGGCGGTTGGCTCAAGTTGCATAGTACGCTAGCAACCCGAGTTCGATCCCCGGTGCCGGCACCAATAAATTTGCTGTTGCAATTTTATGTGCTGATTAACCACGCGCTCGGCGGTGAAGGAAAACATCGTGAGGAAACCTACATGTCTTAGAAAATTTTTCTAAGGCATGTGAAGTCTACCAATCCGCACTAGGGCTGCGTGGTGGACTATGCTCTTATACTCTCTTTACAGAGAAGGCCTGTGCCCAGCAGTGGGACATATATATTATATATATAAAGGCTGTAACTTTAACTTTTATATTAAACTTATTTAACGCAAAAAGTCATTAATCTAAAGTTACATTATCTGTGTCACTTTTCATCATGAAATTATTTTACGACGTTTTCCCGCTAGTAACAAATACAGATTATATTAATAGTCTTCGTAACCTGTCTATGATAACCTGCACCTTCCATGTGATCATATCAATTGAATAGATTGCTTTAATATGCAATGTGGGCTCCGGGAATAACCGCGAGGCACAACAAGGAAAACGCTAAACTAATTTTCCTTAACCGTGAAAAATTGTTTAAATCCTTTGTTGTTTGTAGGTTTGTTCTCCATGTGCCCCGCGTGGGAGGCGGAGCGGCGGATCTTGGTCCAGCATATCGGGCAAGACCTCTCCCCGCCGGCGGCAGTAGCGGCTGCGCTGGCGGGGAGATCAAAATGGAAGGCGCTGGTCTCCTTCTGCGAGTCAGTAATGACCCAGAAGGAGACCGCAAGGCTGGGATCGGGAGAGGGCCGATCCCGTTCGGAATGGCGCAGGCGGGCCGGTGGCAGACCGGCCCGCAGCCCTGTAGTTCTGGGCTCTCAAGAATAAGACTACGGTATCCTCTGCCTGTGGTAGAAGGCGACTAAAAGGGGCCTCGGGTTCACTGGGCGACAAGGATGGGGGCCTGAGTCGTCCACCAAAGTGGACCCGGGAAGAAGGCGACATCGGCTGGCCCGTGTAACCTTGCACTGCGAGGGGAACAGGGGAGGGAGTAACGTCCCCGGGACGTGCTCTCCTTGAGCACAGTGCAGAGGGGCTCCGGTGCGTTCCACTGGAGATCCCGGAGCCCCTCGTCATGCACCGAGGAAAGGGCCGCCGGGGAGGTTTTACTGGGTAAAAACCACACATAATCGCCGCCTTCCCCCCAGAAGGCGGGGTATCTTTTTGAAGATTTCCTCCCCGTTAACAAAAAAAAAAGAAAAAAGTTATAAATATAATAGTTTCATATTTAAATGGTGAATCTTTACAATAAAAGCATTGATGCGACGCAAAATTTTATAGATATTGGTTCCTTCATAATTATACACAATTAGCTGTGGTTTTTCAAATGTATAAGGCAATTAAGTAGTAATTAGATTAATGCTCTTTTCCTTCAAGGACCTTTGTCCGCTTCCGACATGGCAGAACCATCGTACTTAATCTTAACGTATAACAACCAAAACTGACTTCAAATCAAATCGGTGATTGATTAAAGATTACACTAATTCCTCATCATCATCATCATTAGCCTGTGTCTATCCACTACTGGAAATAGGCCTTCTGCAATGCCTTCCACCATATACGATCCTCTGCTTTCCGCATCCAGCCACTTCCTATCCTTACAAGGTCGTCGGTCCATCTGATATCAAAAAAAAGGGTTTCGGCATAGTCTGTGAAACGTCACGGGCCTTTGACCACGACCTTTTTCGCACTTTTCCTAACCTATTAATATATATACCCGTTTGTAATTTGTACTGATTGAGTAGAAAGTATTCAGATACACATTAGAAGACATTAGTTGATGAAGTCTCCTTAGGGAGAGCCTGCCTAAGATCACTCTAGCTCGCCAAGATTTACGCATGTAAAATGTGTGAGGTGTTTATTTTCCTGTTAGTTGTGAAGTGGAAATAATGCACTTTACATTACGCTAGGAATTGTTATCAGTTCATTAAAGATTGTGCGATAACCAAAGAGTTCATTGTTTATATTCACAAGCGACGAGAACTGGTTACGCCTGATTAGAAACAAACACAACCACAAACAACCATTTGAGTTTGCTATATTCCAAAGACATCCTTATATCTCTACGAGATCAAATCAGGAATGAGGAGATCCGTAGACGAACGAAGGTAACCGACATAGCTCGCCGGATAAGCTAGTTGAAGTGGCAATGGGCAAGGCACATAGCGCGTAGAACAGATGGCCGATGGGGCCGAAAAGTTCTCGTTTGGAGACCAAGGTGGTCTGACGACCTCATAAAAGTCGCAGGGCGCAGCTGGATGCGGGCCGCTTACAACCGGTTAACGGTTTTATTTTATGTGCACTGAAAACTACAAAATAAATAAATAGTTACTTACCTATCAACCTACGCAGGTGATCTCGGTCATTAATATCTCTGATGGTAGTGGTTGTCATAACATGAACCGTGTCAGCGGCCGAAAGGCAGTTCATGAAATAACACTAACACCAGGGTTTGCTTGGTAGGTAAACTAAGCAGCCCACACTATAACAAGGTATTTTGACCTTCTAGTTCAGAAATATTTTAGTACTAGGCAGAATAGCTTTTAAGCATATTAGACTAAAATAAAAACGCCCCCACCTAATACGCCATTTTGTAACAGC
The DNA here is from genome assembly GCA_029286785.1 of Meandrusa payeni. Lineage (NCBI taxonomy): Eukaryota > Metazoa > Arthropoda > Insecta > Lepidoptera > Papilionidae > Meandrusa > Meandrusa payeni. The sequence goes on from JAGSMX010000036.1 coordinate 938,587, forward strand.
GTCCATCTTGAGTTTGAAATTTTGACATAATGACAGTATTCTGCTGGTGTAGTTCTATTATTTGATACCCATTGTGGTAGTTGTGGAAAAATATGTACCTAGTCCGCCATATTGGAACGGCGTCCATCTTGAATTTTAAATTTTGACATAATCATCGTGTTTTATTAGTGTAGCCCTTTCATTTGATACCCATTGATTGAGGGGGTTAAGGAAAAATATGTAATCCGCCATTTTGTAACAGCGTCCATCTTGAGTTTGAAATTTTGACATAATGACAGTATTCTGCTAGTGTAGTTCTATTATTTGATACCCATTGTGGTAGTTGTGGAAAAATATGTACCTAGTCCGCCATATTGGAACGGCGTCCATCTTGAATTTTAAATTTTGACATAATCATCGTGTTTTATTAGTGTAGCCCTTTCATTTGATACCCATTGATTGAGGGGGTTAAGGAAAAATATGTAATCCGCCATTTTGTATCGGCGGCCATCTTAGATTCATAACGTTATTGATTTTATTATTTTGTATTGTCATCTAAATTAAATGTGTGTACCAAATTTTAGATCAATCTGACAACGGGAAGGTGCTTAAATTTCAATTTCTAATTTTGACCCAAATAAATAAACAAATTCCGTACGGGCCGAACTAAATAAAACCGTTTAACAAAGAAGCTTCTCGCTGTCTGTTTGTCTGTTCGCGATAAACTCAAATACTACTACAGTGACTTTCACGCTCTGCTTGCTCAGGAATGGATAGAGCGGTTCACGAGGAAGGTTTTACTATATAATTCATTAGGTTTTCGTATACATTAGCTAAAATATATAATATAATAATAAATTTTTATTGGTCACCAAGGAAAATGATTCAGCCATGACACGTGAAGTCCCTGACTCCTGAGCTAGGTTTTATTGGACCTGTGTTTCAGGAGCCAGTGTTTTCTCCCATTTAAAAACACAATAAAATACAACATGAGCAATAACAATATTTAATAAATATGTTTTTTTTTTAATTTATTACAAATAAAATTTTACAGTAAAGGGAAGATACATATAACTTAACGCTATATAAACCGCAATGGTTTGTCACTAGCGCCAAAGTGTCCGTCTTGCGTTCCTAAATAACTTTTTAATATACTCTTAATGGTGTTTGTGTGTGTGTAAATTTGTGTTTGTGTATGTCCCTCAGCAGTAATAGTTGTGTATTCCGCTCCGAGGGCGCTCGAGAGGGCCGAACACGACTCGGTCGGCTATTACACGGATAATCAAAACACTCTGAAATACAACAAAATAATATATCGTGGAATTGTGTATTTTATATAGTTCTACAGAAAAGTCTGCGATGGGATATGACATAAATAACTTTTTTGTTAAATTCCACGCGGGCACAAATACTTAAAAAATACAACTTATTACAAATTCAATGTTAATTGTGCCAAAAACTCGTAGTCTACTCATGTTATTTTTTTTTTCTGATTTACCACGCGCTTGCACTTTCACTGCGGTGAAGGAAAACATCGTGAGGAAACCAACATGCCAGAAGGCCTGCGCCCAACGGTGGGGCATTTATTCAAATATATATATAAAAATACTACATGGACATACCTATGTTTATAAGCATTTTTCCTCTCTAACAATGATTTATTGAATGGCGAGAAAAAAAACACAGATCTGCCATCCATGCGTCAGGAATTACTCAAACAGGTATTGTCAATCAATTATGGAGGGAATTACGACAGCGTGTGACGAATGAAAACAACAGGAAAAAAATATTCCCGCGTCTCTTATCTACAACAAGGGAGACGCTGTATAATGTATGACGAGACTCAGATCATGACAAATCACCGACGTGTTCCATTTTATTTTTCCACCTTAGTAAATACAACTTTTCCGTTTGCTATACGAATCATAAAAACGAAGCAATGCGCTTCATTAGTATTTGAGGTATGTCCACAACAAAAGGATGAAATCCAGGATTACGTCTTGAAGTCTGATGGTCGAACGGTGATGGGGAAATTAGATCATATAATTCCTACATATATTATATACCGATTTTAATTATTTTTTAAATTTATTTTTATACTTTAGGTTAAATATTTACAATATTAATATAAAAGTAAAATACACACAAACATCATACACATATAAAAACCTTTTTTTTTGTTAACGTTAACGGGGAGGAAATCTTCAAAAAAATACCCCGCCTTCTGGGGGGAAGGCGGCGGTTAAGTGGGGTTTTTACCCACTAAAACCTCCCCAGCGGCCCTTCCTCGGTGCATGGTGCGAGGCTCCGGGATCTCCAAAGGAACGCGCCGGAGCCCCTCTACTGTGTGCTCAAGAAGAGCACTTCCCGGGGGAGGGCGGAGGTTAATCCCTCTCCCCCTGTGACAACATTATTAAAACCTAACCTAGTGTGTGTTACCGGCAACGAAACATGGACCAAGCAACCGGTGATTAGGGCGACACAGAAAGAAACCTCCTGACGATGGGTGCCGTGTCCAGGTGTACTGCCTTCTATATCTGACCCTTGACCCAGCCGTCTAGCGAAAGTCTCCTAAGATGTTGATCGAGACTTTTCGCAATAAGACCATTTGAACGACAACGAGACAATGATCGTCGAATCCACATCCCACATGGCGGTCATCTCGCGAGCCAAGTCGAGGTACTTAGTGATTTTTTCCCTTTCGGCCTTCACGAGGTTCTCGTTGTGCGGGATGGTAATATCGACGAGCACCACCAGTCATGTTGATCGATCTGTCAGCACTATATCAGGTTTACTGGCTTGTCTACTCCGTTTGGGAAGAATTTTTGGTTAGAATTTTAAAGATAAGAGTAACTATAGAGGTTAATAAAAAAGCTCTCATATCCCGTTAATTCTAGTGAGATAGACAGAGAAGATACGGGTGAGTGAGTGTGTCAAATAACTAGCTTTTCACACGGTCTCAAATTTTAGCAATACTTACAAATACAAACTTTAGTAATAAATATACCACATATTGTGTTTCGAACCTAAATAAATAAAAAAATATTTTTTAAAGTAATTAGGCCTTAAGCTCAACAACCTTTGTCTCAAGAAGAAAAGTTAAATATGTCAAATGTAATTATCGATGTGATTTACAAATTAACGTGTGAGGATAATCTTAAATACATAAAGGTCACAGTCATCCACCGCGGTACTTTACATAGATATGTTAAGAGTATGACTGGACAGGCGACGGGCGTTATATAAACAGCGGATCCCGCCATTACTGCATCAGTGCATTTCCCGCCGAAGCGTGAAACCACGGTGCGTTCAGAAACTTGTTTCTTTTGATTTTTTTTTATTTTACATTATTATTTTTCTATTTTTAATTATACGTTTAAACAGTATTATTATTAATTAATTAATTATATAACATATTTTAATGTAATTTTTTTACATTGCTTATTATTGTGGACATTTTTTATTTAAATTTTATTTAATGATTTTTATCTCTTAATAAAATGGTTAAAATTACTTACTAGTTATTAGTTAGTATATAATAAATACTTGATTAAATAATGTGAATATTTCAAAGATTAAATTATGAAAAAGATTAAACTATGTGTATTTATTTCAATAAAGCTGTTAAATTATAGTTGAATCGACTATTTATGTGTATCAAAACAAATTATAGTTTTTATTAAATTGACTTAAGTTTTCTCTCGTTCGTTGCAGATAATAAAAATGGGATTCCTGAAAAGCATCGCTGCAGTTGCAGCTTTAGCTGTGCTATGTAAGATTTTTTTAAATATTTAACTAACATAAGATCTATCGTCCTTTTAAACCTTTTTTTTTATTTGTTTTTTTGTTGGGAGGAAATCTTCTGGGGGAACACGGCGGTTATGTGGAGTTTTTACCCACTAAAATCTTCCTCGGTGCATGGTGAGGGGCTCCGGGATCTCCAGAGAAACGCACCGGAGCCCATCTGCACTGTGCTCTTAGGAGAGCACGGTCAGGGGGAGACGTTACTCCCTCTTCCCTGTGCCCTCGCAGTCAAGGCGACACGGGCCTGCGGATGTTAAGTGGTGATATAGTACTGTACTCTTGTAGGCTCCCACGTAGTACTTAGACGGAAAGACTGACGCCGGCAGCTTGTTCCACTTCTTTGCTGTACGCACGGAACATCGACTATAAAAGGGTGGAGACCTGCCGAATGTCTAAACGTCCGAAGGTAGAATGGGGATGGGGGAATCAACTCGTTTAATTCCTTTGCACACTCTCCAAAATGTAATCTGTAAAACACCGAAAGGCTGGCCACCTTGCGCCGGTGCTCAAGAGGTGTTAGCAATGATATCTTTGTTCCAGGTGTATCCAGTCCTGTGGACCAGCTGCCGACTCTAGAGGAGGTGCCTGCTACTGTTCTGTTCACGGTCTCCGAACCAGCACAGCACCTGACACTGCCCTGCGTCGCGGCCGGTCGCTCACAGAATGTCAAGTGAGTGAACTCTAGCCATGTTGAACAACTTTTACTATAGTCTACTTGTTTTCTATTTATCTAATAAAGTTACAGCCTTTTTATATATATAATATATATGTCCCACTGCTGGGCACAGGCCTTCTCTGTAAAGAGAGTATAAGGGCATAGTCCACCACGCGGCCCTAGTGCGGATTGGTAGACTTCACATGCCTTAGAAAATTTTTTCTAAGACATGTAGGTTTCCTCACGATGTTTTCCTTCACCGCCGAGCGCGTGGATAATCAGCACATAAAATTGCAACAGCAAATTTATTGGTGCCGGCGCCGGGGATCGAACTCGGGTTGCTAGCGTACTATGCAACAAGAGCCAACCGCCTGGACACTGAGCTACCACGGCTCTAATAGATTTTGCTTTATTTTATTTAAACAATAAACTTACATCATTAAATATTTAATATAACTCTCACAATATAATAAATTATTCATTTCTCTCCGTATTCATTCTCTTCTCGAGCGGGCGAAGATCATTACCTATACCCACGTTCGCGGCGCTATAAAATACCTTGAACTTACCTTGTTCAAAAGCTCCGTAGAATAGGGAATTTTGAACATATATATCAACTAAAAAACGTAATAAATATATTAAACAACACGGTTATCCAGATAATAATAATGTCCACAATTGTCTTTGCTATTTAGACATAGACATAGACATTTATTTATTGGCATCACAATACAAAAACACATCACAGACTGAATATAATACACATTAAAAAAGAATGAACAATAGACAAAACACAGTTATAGTTACACGGACAAATAATACAAAACATATGATGCCAATATCGGATACCGTCTCAGCATATGCTGTCACAAGGATGCGACAGCGCTGATTTTCAGCGGTGCCCGGGCCCGGCCATTTCTCTACACGTACTTTATTATGAATAAAGGAATTAATTTTTTGGACGAACTAACCCCGTTGGCCAGAGAAACTGGCCTTTACTGCTTCACCGGATGTGAGAGGTGGCATAGCTCTTAGGTCGCTTAGCCTGAACCTCTATCGCTAGTAACCCGACACAAGGGTCGTGTGAGGGGTAACCTCGGCTTGGACGGTTACTATTTTACGCTTTAGCAGTCCGTTCCGAGGGCCCCCGAGAGAGCTGAAACACGACTCGGTCGGTAGCTATTTTATTGGCAAAAGACTATTAGGACTCTAAGCTAAACTAACTTATATGCCACTTCGGGAATCGTTAGCGCTGGAAGAAGAAGTGATCGAAGAAACTCCAGCAACGCTCCTAATCTTATCAAGGGGGTGGCGTTTTCCCATAAAATACTTGTAAAAAGGAATTAATTTATTTCCTTATATATCAAAATCATTGGATCAAAACTCTTTTTAAGTTTTTTTTTAATGGTTACACGATATAATGAATGAATAAATGAATGAATATATATACTTTATTGTGCAACAATTAAAAACAAAATACATCACAGAAATAACATATTAACTGCATTTCCACTGAACATCAGATGGACTCGTGATCAAAATTTTGCTTAGAAAGTATTGTAAACAAAATTCTTTACTTGAATTTTAAAACTTCTCGTCATCAGGTATTCGTGGCAGAAGGACGGCAAGCCCTTTGACTGGGGCTCCCACGGCAACGTGGTGAAAACCGATAACGAGGGTACCATCGTCTTCCTCAAGCCGAAGGACGGTGACGAAGGTCACTACCAATGTTTCGCCACGTCCGCCGCCGGAGTCGCGAGCACGAGAATCGTCACTGTCAAGAAAGCCTACCTGAACGCCCCTAAGGTCACAGTACAAAGGCACAAGCCGATTGAAGGACAGCCCTTCCAGCTGGACTGTCCCATCCCCGATTCCTACCCTCGCCCCCAGGTGGAATGGAGGCTCCAATTCGAAAGCGATCCTAGCGTGTCCAACGAAGTCGCCAACTCCAGATATACCGTTTCCCCCGAAGGCACGCTGTATATCTCCAGCGTCGAGAAATCGGACACATTTGATAACTTCAAATACGTCTGCCAAGCAACCTCGCCAGCAACCAGAAACCCGGTGGTCCTCGCTGTGCATTACATCGAGGGCTTGGAACCCAACCAGGGACACGACTACAGTGATGTTGTGGAACAGTACTCCAGTCACAACATGACTGTCAAAGTTGGTGACGTCACTTACTTGTACTGCATCTTCGGTGGCACGTAAGTACCTTTTATAGCCTACTAGCGTACCCAGTCCCCTTCGCCGGGCTAGATTTTGCTTTATTTTATTTAAACAATAAACTTACATCATTAAATATTGAATTTAACTTTCACAATACACATACATGATTCTCTCCGTATTCATTCTCTTCTCGAGCGGGTGAAGATCATTACCTATACCCATCTACATATCAGTAAATACAATATCATTCTTATCATTTATACAAAAACATATCGGGCTCAAGTTGATGTCAGAAATAAAAGTACGACGTATGGCTTATGTGACAGTTCAAAAAGAGGACTGCTCCTATCGTCCACCAAACTTTACAGGATTACTCGCCAGGTCAATCTGAAGATTCTCTGAAAGTTTCATTGAAATCGGTCCAGCCGTTTCGGAGCCTATAAGGAACAAACCCACACACTTTCCCTTTTATATATATAGCGACGAAGGAGCAATCGGTTAACGTGATGGTCATTGTTGAAGCATCGCAATATCTTTAGTAGGGTATTTCCTACCAATATTATAAAGATTCTTCGCGTAACTTTCTTCCGTTATCAACTGTCACCAGCAATGTTTCCGAACCGATACGATTTGGGGGCTTTCAAGAAATGAGCATCTTCCTTTTTCAAAGGCCGGTAACGCACTTATAGCTCCTCTGGTGTTCTAGATCTTCATGAGCTATTTGATCACTTAAGATCAGGTTAACAAGTAAAAAGGTAAAATAAATATATCGATATTTTTCATATATCGTAATTTGTTCATAATTAAAGAGCTAAAGAAATCAAACCGCGGCACAGATTATAAATTATTACAACTAAGTGCTACCATCGCGGAAGGTGTAGTAACATATATATTCCATGTTTGGTTGTCGGATGAAATATATCGATTTAAATATCGATTTTAGATGATTCGATAATATCGGATTAAAGCGATATATCGCGTTCAAATGTCGATATTTTTTTAAATATTCATATGCATTCTCCTAGTGCTCGTTTTTTCCTTTTCAACTAAAAAAAATACTTGGGTAACCGGCACCTAGCGTTGGCCAGTGTGAACAACGAAAAAGTGTTATATTACATCGTCGACGGTCATGTTCTGATAGACTTGACTTTGAATCTCCGGAGAGACATAGAATCTCTTTCGCATTGCCGAGGCGTTATTAATCTTTATTTGCACACAATAAAAGTGTGCTAAATGACACTAGATATTTAACTTATAACTAATTACAAAAAAAAACAGAAATGGCAATCAACTAGAATAAACATTGCCTAAAGACATAACATAAAATAAAAATGGCGGGTATATTTAGTTGTCTATAATACACATTTGAATTAACCCAATATTACAATGTGTTTTGGATTGATCCATTACGATTTTATAACACACGCACATATTAGTCGGTCGTTAAATTCAGTAGATTAAATATGCTTGCCTTATTATCTTTTCCCGCCGGCGCGAAGTTAAAACAACCATTTTTTCTCTGTTGTAAAAAAAATAATTCACTTCGCAGGTAAATTCTAACGTTTTTATTGTCAACCTAAATTCCCGCCATATCTAAAAGACATAAACAAAGGTAGACTTGTCACATTTAAGACGTCATTTTGTTTTGTTTATATACACCACAGATAATAAAACAAAGATAAGCCTTTGCCTTGCGTATCTATACGCGATCGAAATATAAATTCCATGTGTTTTCCTTAAGTCCCAGTATATGAGTATTATGTTAATTATCTATTGGTATGTAAATTTATTGCAATATTATGTCACGGAGTTGTTATTTATTTGTGTTTGAAGTCAACAATGAGATTCAGGGTTAAATTCTAGACTGTGACTAGACTAGATCGAACATTATGAAGCCTCAAATATAGAGAAAATGCCCTTAGTCTGATAAACACTATTGGTAAACCTGAACGTTCAATTCACATCAAAATTGTTGATGTTTGCTTTTTTGGGAAATGGCTAGTTCACATGTGCCGCTACAGTTTTCCAATAGCGCAACACTGACACTATAATATTGGTTCAATTGTTGCTATATGTTAATTCTCTTACATAATGATATCTTCCAAATATATAGATACAATTAAAATTATTAATCAATATGAAATAATCATAAAAGATTCAATTGAAAATTACAATTTGTAAATTACGGCTTTGAGGACAATGGCAATAAATTGGTTTCCTAGTGAAATGTAATTCACACTATTATAAGCTCTCACTAAAAAACCATTGCTATTTACTTTTAAACGGGTTGATATATTGGAAAACGGCAAACGAACTGACGGCTCACCTGACCTTAAGTGATCACGTCGCTCATGAACGTCCGCAACATCAGTGGATCTAGAGGTGCATTGTTGGCGTTTGAGAAAGGAGTAGACTTTGGAAACACCACTGGTGTCAGTTGTATCCACAGGTTGATAATACGTGGAAGAAAGTGTGTTACAGTTATAACTTGCTTCTCTTTTCTCATTCCGTGAATATGGGTTTTCACTTCTCTCATTTCATCCGTAGCCCCCTGGCGCACCCTGATTGGTTCAAGGATGGCCAGGATGTGAACAACTCCCCCCAGGACCGAGTGACCCGTTACAACAAGAGCAAGGGGAAGCGGCTGCTCATCAGGGAGACCTGGCTCACAGACGAGGGCGTTTACCTCTGTACAGCCGACAATGAGAAGGGAAAACCTAACCAGCACTCCATGTACCTTACCGTAGTCAGTGAGTATCATTTTGTATAATAACAGTAGAACTACACTCTTCAACGTGAGGCGAGAATACTTCAAGAGACTTCAATCTGCTCTTGTATGCACACCTAAGAGGATTTGTGTATGTAATGGGCAAAAGAGTAACCCACAAATTAAGGAAAGTTGTGTGCCAAATTGACGAGTATAAATGATCATTAGAAGTATCTATGTAGCATAGATACTTCTAATGATCATTATATACTCCTACCGTTTTTCTCCTGGTTGAGTAGTCGGAGAGGGAATTAAGGTATCGCTATAAAAAGGACGAGTAGTGGAATACAACGCTACTCATTTTTTATATGTGGGAACGTGAAAACGAACGGAAGAACGAAGAATGTGGGGCTCGCACCAACCAAACCCACAAGATGTTTCAATGTCGTCGCATATTCATTCCATCCCGGGGAGGACGAGTCTTCCCCTCATCAGCCAAGTAAGGCGTACGCGAGCTTAATGCGCGGCTTCCTCCAAGGCCTCCGATGGAGCAAGCGATGGAATCCCCCGAGTCCATCGCCTGGAAGCCCTAGGGGCCAGGAATACGAGCTCCGACCTCTTACACACAGACACGGCGGATCTGATTATTTACGAAATTGTTCACGTCAATAGTTGAAAGATGGATTCAAATTTACGTTTCACACAACTACGCTCAACCATTACGCGTCTATCTTTCCCCACGATTACAATGTAGGTGAATAGGCATTTACTAAGCTAGTGCGCATTGCCGTTCAAGGCTGCTTTTCCACTTAACATCAGGTGGGATGGTGGTCAAGTATTTACCTACGTAATAAAAATAAATTATTGACGCTTATAAATTTTAAATTTTATTTATCACAGGCTCCCCTGCCTTCGACGAGAAACCTCCAACTCAGCTGTCGGTGAAGGCAGGCGACGCTGTGACCATCCCCTGTTCGGTGGCGGCCGTCCCCTCGGCGTCCGTGACATGGACCTACAATGCCCACCCTCTAGGCAAGCGCGAAGGCGTTTCCGTCAGCCATGACATTGAGGGTAACCGCACGGTAGCCGACCTTCACATCAGCAGCGTCAAAGAGAACGACTCTGGCTACTATGGATGCAACGCAATCAATGAACATGGCGACATTTATGCAGAAACTTTATTGCATGTTGCATAAATGTCTATATCAGTCTGCAGGGGTAACAATAAGTCATAAAATTGGTCCATTTAATTAATCGATATTTGTATCGATAGTAGTCCCATGTGGAAAAATTTAATTTATCATGTTAAAAATTATATAACATGTTAAATATGTCTAACACACACAAATCGTCAAGAACATCTAAAGTACGGTCATAAGTATTTTTTACACAGTCAGTTGTATAAAAAATACTGAAATCGCAATGAAAAACCATCATGCTTATATGTATCTTTGGACCTATAGATATCGCTTTAAACATTGATACAAAAATCATTTTCGATTTTATCGATTCTTTTATTTCAGACAGCAACACTATTGACATATTAATGCGAATATTTTTGTCTATGGTTCGCTTCTTAACACCTTTTGTTACCCTTGTTATTTTATTGATACTGCAATAGATTCACAATATATGTTGATACATGATACAATTCTACATTTATTGTCTTTCTTGTGATATAATTCAATTTTTTTATGTATTTTAAAATGCAATAAAATTTATTTTTAACGTTTGTCTTATTCTTTCACACTAAACATCCATACATATTAAAATTTATCTAGTAGTATGTAAATTTTCGCGCGAAAACAATCAATAAATTCTTTTTGTTGATGGCGTTTCCATGTTGATTTCGCCAAAAAATAAACTTCAAATCGAAACAAACGTCAAAGACTAAACACGCGCAGACGCCATATTTAGAGGTTCAGGCTAAGCGACCTAAGAGCTATGCCACCTCTGAAAGCGGCCAATCTGTTTAGTTCGTCAAAAAAAAAAGCCATCGTTTATTTCGGATGTGTCACTTGCACGAATTATTACAAACCTGCCATTACCAATGACACATTTCCATACGATATTTGAGATACAGTGATGTTCATTCCAAAAAAATATATCGATATATTTTTCGATACAATATATCGTGAGGTTGTAATGATACTACGCGATATATTGTACAAATATTTCGAGATACTATTCATATACCGAAATTGTTTATAATAAATTAGCGTTTAATATTAAATTGAAAAGTTTTGTACTAATAGAGTACTCGGCGCGTAACAGAGAGGTATTCGCTTTGGATAACAGTCCAGACTATTTGATTTGATTCGGCTATCAGTACAGACTACATGCATAGATTATAAAATTTACACAACGAGTCCTGCCATCGTTAAGAGTAGGAGTGTAGTAACATACTACACTACACTTTCTTCGTGATGGCGGCGCAAGTAAGGGTTTTATTTTATTCAAGTTCTCAACCACGAATAAAAGAAAGAATGGAATGCTGTTTTATTTAATTTCTTACGATATTTCGTATATCGGGTGAAATTTATCGATTTAAATATCGATATTAGATAATTCGATATTATCGGATTGAAGCGATATATGGCGTCCATATATCGATATTTTATGTTATATCGATATCTATCGTGCACTATCGGACAAACCTACCATTACCAATGACACACTTCAGCCACCGTGAACCACATGTGAACAAAACACACATGGGACCTAACTTAAACCAAATAGAAGTGTGATTCGTCTATTGCCACTTCGAGCAACAGTATAACATATTTAGATTATAGTTTATTCGTTATTCAAATAAATTACGGGTTTTAGCAGGATAATGAAAAAAGATAAATACAACGTTAGCGACATACTATTGTTGTATTTATGTTAGACATAGACATAGACATTTATTTATTGGCATCACAATACAAAAACACATCACAGACAGAATATAACACACATTAAAAATGGTATATATGGTAATCATTATTAGGTCTTGGAATAAAATAGTCCGACAACCAATATACTCGCCTTATTCAGACAGGGTAACGTTGTACAAAGAATTATTTTAACGAATACCGTCACAACTGCGCGTCCTCACAATCTTTATACAAAACTAGCGGACCCGACAGACTTCATTGTGTCAAAAAGACTTGGAATGTGGCAATTTTTTGTTCCTACCTATTTTATAGTCGGGGCAAAAAATTCTCCTAAACAGAACTGTCACCCTGATGATAGGGAAAGGGCAGAAAGTTCGTGGAAGATCAAATTATTAACGTTTACTTAGAAAAAAACGTTTGTATGGAAAATAGAAAACGGCTATTTTTAAGGTTTTCACGGCTGTTATTCTAATTTCTCACCTTTTAAACCTCTCCTAGACCTCCACGAACATTTCAAGACCACGATAGGATAAATTCGTTCAGCCGTTCTCGAGTTTTAGCGAGACTAACGAACAGCAATTCATTTTTATATATATAGATTAATGAAATATGAGATTACGAACTATTAAAGTTAAATTATTGTTTACAATACCAAGTTAATGTGGCGATCAACTAAATTATTAATTAAAGATACAATAAGGTTCAGGTAAATCACTAAGATATATAGATTCCGTTCAAGTACGACGTGGGAGCCTTCAAGAGTAGAGTGAATAGGCACTTACTAAATTAGCGCGTACCATCTTTCTACTATATCACCACTTAACACGAGGTGGGATCGTGGTCAAGCGCTAGTTTATAACAATAAAAAAATCATTGGAAGTAGTTATTATGCATAACAATCGCCGGGTGTCATGTGTTGCCAGCTAACATATTTTTAAGCGTGTCTTATACATTGTGATTTATGTCAAGTGTTCAATACGGCTAAAGAAGTTCGCTACAAAAATGTAACATACAAAAGGCAACATACCTGCAAATCCTTTAGATGGTCGTTTGCTGTTTGTCCCATAAAGTTACAGCCTTTATATATATAATATATATGTCCCACTGCTGGGCAGAGGCCTTCTCTGTAAAGAGAGTATAAGGGCACAGTCCGCCACGCGGCCCTAATGCGGATTGGCAGACTTCACATGTCGTAGAAAAATTTTCTAAGACATGTAGGTTTCCTCACGGTGTTTTCCTTCACCGCCGAGCGCGTGGTTAATCAGCACATAAAATTGCAACAACAAATTTATTGGTGCCGGCACCGGGGATCGAACTCGGGTTGCTAGCGTACTATGCAACTTGAGCCAACCGCCCGGACACTGAGCTACCACGGCTCTATAATTTCCTTCCTTTAAATAGACACAAATACACTAGAAACTCTTTGTTAATAAGTACAAAACCAACACTAAAGAGGGAAAAAAATCTTTCAGCAACCATCATTAAATTGTCTACTATAGTGTAAGGGAATAAAGATCAAAATACGACTCGTATCAAATCAGGGTAATTTCCTTGCTATCTATACGAGTCGTTAGCTCATGTTAATAGCGCGTAAATGTACGTTCTTAGAATTTTCCTTTTGTAATGTCACTTCTAGTTATTCATCGTTTAATGATAGCAATGTTATTTTATCAAAGGACTTCAAAGCGGACTCAATTTTATGTTTGTACCGCATAGCTTTGGACTGAGTGAAACGATTTTGATGATTCTTTTTTTATTTGAAAATTGGTGCTTTTAAGTCCACCATTTAAGTCCTAAATTTGCATCAAGTATGTGCGCCACAAATGGACGAATAACTGAATATAAACGTCACACTCACAATACATAAATACAACATTAGCACGTCCCTAATGTTATTTATATCATGATCTTGCTAAAACCCGTCCCCGCAACACGCACGTCCTCCCGACGTGCCCCGTAGGTTCAAATTCCCCTATTCAAGGGAGCTTTTGAACAGCCCCCCTCTCGACCTCCGTCTCAATCGAGACCGAGAGGTTGGTAGGGCGTAGAAGATAGATTTGTCGTGGCTGACGCTTGAGGGATTAGCCACGACGCAAAAATAGTTATACCTAAAAAATCCGTGTTAAAACGGTACCCAAGACCAGGGGAGCAGTCGCCCCCTGCGCTGATAACCCGGGTAATGGGGTAACACCCCGAGGCCCGTACCTGCGAGGTTCCCGGGAACCTTGTAGATGACTCCACACACACACAAAACCCGTGATATATTTGAATAACTAATAAACCATTATATAAACATGTATACTGTTGCTCGGAGTGGTAATAGACGTGAAAACGACACTTCTATTTGGTTTTAATTAGATGCCTTGTGTGTTTTGTTCACATAGGAGACCTTTGGTTCCGATGATAGACCAGTTGACTCCTAAATATTGTATAGAAATCTAAATGGAAGGCGCTCGTCTCCTTCTGCGAGTTAGTAATGACGCAGAAGGAGACCGCCGAACGGGATCGAGAGAGGACCGATCCCGCAGCCCTGTGGTTCTGGGCTCTCAAGAATGAGACTATGGTATCATGCCTGTCGTAGGCGACTAAAAGGCGCATCGGGTTCACTGGGCGACAAGGGTGGGGGCCTTTGTCTTCCGCCAAAGTGGACCCCGGAAGAAGGCGACATCGGCAGGCCCGTACCGCCTTGGAGCCCCTCACCATGCATCAAGGGCCGCCGGGGTTTTATAGATGGTAAAAACCCCACATAACCGCCGCCTTCTGGGAGGAAGGAGGGGTATCTTTTTGAAGATTTCCTCCCCATTAACAAAAAAAGGGTAGGTTTGTGATAATTATATCTGTATGTATAACTGACACTTCCGAAATAAAAGATGGCGTCTGCGCGTAATAGAGTTTGACGTTTGATTCGATTTGAAGTCGATTTCACTTAGGATCAGGTGAGCCGAAAGCTCGTTTGTCTATTCCTTTAAAAGAAATGTTCATGATGAAATTGGAAAAATCGCCAAATGGGGAAATAGTTTATTTTTATAAAAATATGTTACATTAGATAAATGTTTTTAGCAAAACGGTTATACAGATAACAGAGATTACGTAATATAATCCATTCACGCAGATATTGAAGGAAAATTAATCGAATATCGTCAATAATTTTAACTATTCTATAATTTAAATTTGTTTAAATTCAAACTAACAGGTTAAAAATTTAAATTAGCTTAAATTTAATAAGTAATTTTATTGTTAACAATTACGGACGATAAAAACTGTCAAATTTCGTTTTGAAAAAATTTAAGTGAATCCACCATACTCAGAACTTCAGTCATTAACTCGCACTATTTATACTGTGTATTATATGTACTATATATATGTAAATATGAAGTATATGTATCTGTAGGAAGTCGCTATGGCCACATAAAGCAGGTCAGAAACAGATGACAAGACCTCACTGTATAAAACCCATGAAACGATGGCTGGACATCTTAAAAGATTTCGATTTCTTTACGGTAGAGAAAGGAAATTGCAGACACGGGCAAACTGGTGTAGACTGTAGGAAAGCTGTTAGGCCAGGAAAGCGTAGATGTATATATATATATATGGCGTATGTCTTTATGTATGTATATATATATATAATGGCGTCCAAAGTTTTGAATAACTTGCGTATTAAATGATGGTTTACGAATGCATATTATAATTTCTAGGTAAGTGCTTGGATCACGATCCCATCTGATATTAGGTGGAAATGCAGTCCAGGAAGCACTAGCTGCGTAAATGCCTATTCACTGTATATATTTTTAATTTATTACTGTTTCATTTGGGCGTCAACGCTTCCGTAGGGGAGTGTTAAATGTACAGGGGGAAAATTTGCTTGGTGGGTACGGAGGGACGGTTTTGGGGAGTTTGCAACCATCTTTAGGGCAAACTAGCGACTTCTTCTCCACTTTCGTTGGCATCGGCCAGGAGGGAATCGGCGCCCATGGCTCAAAACTTCTCGCGAAATTGATTTCCCCATCTTCTCTCGTTTTATCAGCGCTTATATCCCAAGACTTGAAGATTTCGAGTGACGTTTTACTAAGAGTTGGACTGGTAGTTATACAGCGACATGGTGAGTGTATTATGGCACTGTTTGCGAAGTTCCACAGCAATGGTAAACCACACGCCTGGCGTACCATGTTGGACGAGTTGAAACCGCATAGAATGAAAGTGATCGTGTCTTTGTATTTATTGCCGGAATAGAATCCGCATGGACTTTTTCTGGGGGTGCAAGGTGGCTTAGGCTTGCAGGGATCGGAAGGGGCTCTTTTGGGAGGTGCAGGGCAAGGGGTTTTTTTCACTGGTGGACAGGGCATAGCCTTCTTTGCCGGTGGGTTCTTCTTAGGGCGGCAAGGGGAGGGCGGGCAGGTGACACTGCGCGGGCGCATGTCCAGCGGTGGTAAACATGTCGACTTCGACCAGAGTGTAGTGGGCTTGTTCCTGTGATCGTGTTTCTTTTTTATTTCCTGCTCGATTTTATTTCGCAGCCTGACTTTCCTTAGCAGTTCCGAAAGCGGTATCTCCTCGTCTTGAACTGTGTCATGGCCTTGCAGTGGCACCGCTGTGCCGGCAACCTGTTGTGTTATCGTACTCTGGTTTGACGGGGCTTTTGACAAGGTTGGTTGGATGGTAGGAGGACCTGGATGGCCTACATCATTTTGTTCGGGCTTATTCTGGTCGGCGCTTGCGTGACGACGTGCCCTACGGTGTAAATATTTTACTAGCTTCCTGCTTGAAAGTACTCCAATGTCTTTTCTGTTCTTAATGCGAGCTTCAAATTGCCCTGACTGACTCGAAATCGACGTCTCGTTCGGTGGTAAAGGAGACAAATCGTAGGATAACACATCATGTCTGAAAGTTTCTGCAAACTTATTCAAGGCCATTTCTTTTGTTTTCTCAATGTATTCTGGATATTCGACATCCATATGTGTTGGATAGTACTTCTCAGCTATCCAGGTTCTCTCCGCCTCCGTATCTAAATGCAAGTCATAAATACTGTGCCATGGCCCTGTTAGCGGGGAATACTTGTCACTGTATTTTATATTAACCAAATCTTCCCGAGTTCTTTCAACTGACTTGTGTGTATGTTCGTCACATTCGCGATCCTCGTCTATGTCTTCGTCAATTTGTTGGGCACAAATGTCCCGGTCAATAACGTCTACCATGCGTGGCTCCAGACTTACTTCTAATAATTTTTCATCGATATATTTTGCGGGAACATTCATCATTTTACAGGCGACCTCGTCAAAGCCCCGTTTAAATCTGTTGAAATGAAAATTCTGCTGTATTTGATGTTCCCAGTGCGGTTTCTCCTCTTCAGCGCCGGTCAAACCTTCAACCTTATGCATGTCTTCCACTAAAGGACGTTCAGCGATTGTTTCCAACTTCTGTGATGACTCAGCTTCATTTTGTTCGGTGGTGGAGGCGAATGTAACAGGATCTGAGGTCACACCAAATGTTTTCTCAATTAGTCTTCTACATTTTTCATATTTCTCATTTCTGGCGGTGGAATCTGTCGAGCTGTTAATCGAACCAACTTTCCGCAAACTGTCCAGCGGCCCTGGAAATGAAAATCTAATTATGTGTGTAGTTTGAGACGAACTGTCAAAGAATCTTTTGTTACCAAAAATCATCCGGGACCACGACCCACGAGGTTTCAAATTGGAAGCTTTGCACTAGGTCATTCGTAAGTGCTGAGCTAAGCTGCTTATCTTACAACGCAAGATGGCCATCAGGAAGGCACGAGGGTACAATATAGTATCATATGAGGCGCCCACTATCCTAACTCGGTTTCCACCGCTCGAGATTCTGGCGTAGGAGCCGAACCGCCCCTGGATGCGGGAGAGATGCGTAGGTGACGTGCGATGGATGTCTGGCGCGGTGGTTTTGGTGAGTAAAAACCTCAAGTAATCTCCTTTCCTACCAGAAAGCGGGGAATCGTGATAAAGATTTCTTCCACCCCCTCCATCACCAAAAAAAAGGTTATGCGTAAGAGCGCGAACCGATTTTGATGATTCTTTTTCCTATTTATATTTGGTCCAATTCCGACAATGGGATCCATAAGTAAACCATGTAAGTTAAATATGCGAATGGACGAATAACTCAATTTTCAACCGATTTCCATGATTTTTGGAAAGGATGCACTCAATGACACTCAAAAGTAATTTGATGAGTTTGTTTAGGTTCTGATTAATGACTATTTATTATATCGTAATATTCCTACGATGAATTCAAAGAGGGCGTTATAACGTTTAACACTTTGAAGTCGCTACAGGCTAAGCGACCCAAGCGCTATGCCTCCTCTCAATCCGGTGAAGCCGTAAAGGCCAGCCTCTCTGGCCACCTGCGTAGTTCATCCATAAAAAAAAAAAACTTCTTGCACTGATATCCTTGCTTTCTACATCAGCTGTTTTTGTAGCAATTTAATCTCCAAACTTTACTGTATATTATATAGTATTGCGATGACCAAGACCAGTTGGTCCAGGATGCAGCGACAAAGGAAAATGAAGACAGCAATCGAGCGAATCGTATTTTTACCAAGCTTAACCTAGTTCTAAATATGACAGGTGATAAGCCCATCAGCATACACCGGGCACAAATCTACAAATCGGCAGGGATTTCAATACTGCACGTCATTTCGGTCATGATCTTGGCGGATGAACTAGGGTTTGCAAAGGCTTTCATCCAGATGTCCCGTAAAAGGATGACATTTAATCCATAAACATCTCCAAAAGTCTGGGAGTAAGAATACTAGAGTCATTTGTGATCTTGTGAATTATAAAATACTTACATTTGTCCAGCTTCCACAGTGCAAGGCCCACATCTCTTGTTCGAATTCGAAGGGACATAACGAAAGACATCGGTTTCTGCATATGTAATTGGTCTTTTTCTGTTTTTTATGGCTCTGAGAAAAATTTACTTCTAAAAAATTGGCCCTACATGTTCTTATTAAATAAAAAACATGTTACATTGATCACGTAACATTTTGATTTGTCAAATTTTTCTTCTGTTCTTTCATTCAAAGGTAAATTATTTCTTCTTAACTTCTGGTGTTGGCTGCCAATTATGTCGTACGCATAGCGTGCTATTTCTTAAAGAATAGCATTCGACACGGACAAGTAAAGAAAATACAAATACATTTATTGTTGCCTTTGATTGCCTGGACAACTCTGCTTCGGTGGACGAGATCAACAACAGGCTAGTGGAAACTGTCCGCGCGGTGGGCTGCAAATTTTGCAGACCCCGCCGCAGGGACAAACCTCAAAAACTATCGGACCACACCCTAACCCTCATGGCTCAACGACGCTCGCTACGGTTGCAGTCTTCGGATGATGCTGCGTCATATAGGCAGCTCAATAGACGAATATGGAAGTCCTTGCGGCACGACATACGTACCTTTAATACTAACAGTATTAAAGGTATAATAGAACAGAATAAAGGTACCAAAGTGTTCGCAAGAGACACAACTATTGGGCAGAGCCAGTTGACAAAGCTGAAGAGAGAAGACGGCAGCATAGCGACGTCCAAAGCAGAGGTAGTAGGTGAGATAGAGAGGTTTACGGACAGTTATACACTTCGGTCGCTAAGCCTGTTAGCAGCACGGCCAGAGACCCAAGAGCCAAGCTGACCCGACATTATACCGAGGATATCCCGGACATCAGCCTGTTTGAGATTAGGATGGCTCTGAAACAGCTGAAAAACAACAAGGCACCGGGCGAGGATGGAATCACATCAGAGCTTCTGAAAGCGGGTGGAACACCGGTACTTAAAGTCCTTCAGAAGCTCTTCAACTCCGTCTTGCTCGAAGGCACAACGCCCGAATCATGGAACAGAAGCGTGGTGGTCTTATTCTTCAAAAAAGGAGATAAATCCTTGTTGAGGAACTACAGACCCATCTCGCTTCTGAGCCATGTCTATAAGCTGTTTTCGAGAGTCATCGCGAACCGTCTCCAACGCAGGCTTGATGACTTTCAGCCTCCCGAACAAGCCGGTTTCCGAAAAGGTTATAGTACAATAGACCACATACACACGCTGCGGCAAGTTGTACAGAAGACCGAAGAGTACAACTCGCCACTATGCCTAGCGTTTGTGGACTATGAAAAAGCCTTTGATTCGATTGAGACATGGGCGGTGTTCGAGTCTCTCCAGCGATGCCGTATTGACTATCGGTATATCGAGGTGTTAAAGTGTTTGTATAACAACGCCATCATGTCAGTCCGAGTACAGGAACAGGACTCAAAGGCAATTCCATTGAAGAGAGGTGTAAGACAGGGAGATGTCATATCTCCGAAACTGTTTACTGCCGCATTGGAAGACGCCTTCAAGCTCCTGGACTGGAAAGGACTTGGCATCAATATTAACGGCGAATACATCACACACCTTCGATTTGCCGACGATATTGTGGTCATGGCAGAGACGCTGGAGGATCTCAGCACAATGCTCGAAAGCCTCAACAGAGTTTCCCAACGGGTAGGCCTTAATATGAACATGGAGAAGACGAAAGTCATGTACAATGCCCATGTGGAGCCCACCCCCATATCACTTGGGAACTCAGCCCTTGAAGTTGTTGACTCATATGTCTACTTAGGACAAACAATTCAGTTAGGCAAGTCCAACTTTGAGAAAGAGGTCAATCGTCGAATCCAACTCGGCTGGGCAGCGTTCGGGAAGCTTCAAAATGTATTCTCGTCCAAAATACCTCAGTGCTTGAAGTCGAAAGTCTTCGACCAGTGTGTGTTACCAGTGATGACATACGGATCAGAAACGTGGTCTCTCACTATGGGCCTCATAAGCAAGCTCAAAGTCGCACAACGAGCTATGGAGAGGGCTATGCTCGGAGTATCTCTACGAGATCAAATCAGGAATGAGGAGATCCGTAGACGAACGAAAGTAACCGACATAGCTCGCCGGATAAGCAAGTTGAAGTGGCAATGGGCAGGGCACATAGCGCGTAGAACAGATGGCCGATGGGGCCGAAAAGTTCTCGATTGGAGACCACGGACCAGCAAGCGCAGTGTGGGACGTCCACCCGCAAGGTGGTCTGACGACCTCATAAAGGTCGCAGGACGCAGCTGGATGCGGGCCGCTTACAACCGGTCCCTTTGGAAATCGTTGGGGGAGGCCTATGTCCAGCAGTGGATGTTCTACGGCTGAAATGATGATGATGATTTATTGTTGAAAGCATTCAAAATATATTTTAGAAACGAACTAGAATTACCACAAAACTACCTTGTGCTAAAAAGGATAAGCTTAAGAGACACTTCACACTTCAAGGAGCACTGTTTTCATGATCATCATATTCGTATTGTAAAGATGAAATTGGCTCACTCAAAATTTACTCTGAGGCAGGCAGCGGAACTGTCAAAAACTGGATTGGGTTGATAACGATATACGTATATTATCTGCGACTAAGACATGGTTCATTTTAGTCAGAACTGGTAGTGATGACGTATGGCAGGCTAGGCTATACTCGCTGGTACGGCAGGAGCACAGGCGGGCGATAGAGGTGTGGCGCGAGCGGCTCGGAGCGACGTTGCTCGCGCCAACGCATCGTCTGTGCCTTCCTGCCGAACTTCGAAGCCTGGCTACGTAGGAGGAATGACGCGCACGTCACCTACCGCCTGACACAGGTACTCACCGGGCACGGGTGCTTCGGTGAGTACCTGAACAGGATAGGGCGCGAACCGACCGCGCAATGCCACCATTGTGGCTGTGACCGGGATTCCGCGCAGCACACGCTTGCCGTGTGCCCGCGTGGGAGGCGGAGCGGCGGATCCTGGTCCAGCAGATCGGGCAAGACCTCTCCCGCCGGCGGCAGTAGCGGCTGCACTGGCGGGAAGATCTAAATGGAAGGCGCTGGTCTCCTTCTGCGAGTCAGTAATGGCCCAGAAGGAGACCGCAGAACGGGATCGGGAGAGGCCGATCCCGTTCGGAGATGGCGCAGGCGGGCCGGTGGCAGACCGGCCCGCAGCCCTGTAGTTCTGGGCTCTCAAGAATAAGACTACGGTATCCCCTGCCTGTCGTACAAGGCGACTAAAAGGGGCCTCGGGTTCACTGGGCGACAAGGGTGGGGGCCTGAGTCGTCCACCAAAGTGGACCCGGGAAGAAGGCGACATCGGCTGGCCCGTGTCGCCTTGCGCTGCGAGGGCACAGGGGGGGAGGGAATAACCTCCCCCCCCGGGACGTGCTCTCCTTGAGCACAGTGCAGAGGGGCTCCGGTGCGTTCCACTGGAGATCCCGGAGCCCCTCGTCATGCACCGAGGAAAGGGCCACCGGGGAGGTTTTAGTGGGTAAGAACCCCACATAACCGCCGCCTTCCCCCCAGAAGGCGGGGTATCTTTCTGAAGATTTCCTCCCCGTAAACAAAAAAAAAATACTCGCTGGTAAGGTCATGGAACGCCGATATTGCCTTTTGGCAATTGACATTGTTGGTGGTGGCTACAGAGAAAGTGATGAAGAGAGAACTCTAGGCTGGGAATAGAATTTACCGTCAAAAAGTACCTGAGCGCGTTAGGGTTTCTATACATCTCAAGAGACTTTATCAACATAACAAACTCTTTAAATAGTTATAATTTGATAGTTAATTTAGTTAGATCAAAGATCACTTTAGGTATATTGTCTCTTTAATTCTGATTATCAACTACCAATCATGTAGAAAATAAAAAAAAATTAACCACGAAGATCATCTTTAACAGAAATGATCACTGACTGAGATGTCTAAACTTTTTGATCGAGTTGTGTTGATTTATTTAATATTATACATCAAACAACAATAAGTTTACCACTTAGTTGATTTTATTACAGTTAAATTTTTATCAATGAAATTAAAATAGTTCTGTTGTATGCACTTTTTTATACATTATATTTATTTTCGATTTCATTGTTATCAAAAATTGATTATACTTTAGAACGAAACGTCATTCCAAATGCGAGAAAATAACAAAGATGGCTGAAGAACAGGTGAGTACCAAAATATTACGTTTTTTATAACATTTTAACAGACTTATGCACAACTTTACAAAGAAGACCATTCCTAATAATGTGATATAAAATCTGTCGCAATATAAAACCTTACACTAGTATATCTTCTATGTTATGTTAACATTAAGATTTCGGTACTTTGCACTGCGTATGGAGTCCATATACAAAGTATTTTCATGGTTATTTGTTTTTAACTTACGTTAAACATCGTCTTTTTAGTCAATGAAAATTTATAAATTATATGAGGATGATTAAATATACCGGCTTTTTGGTTATATTTCAAAACAGTGTTGACAACGATATACCCTTGAAAGCAGTCGTCATGTCTTGTATTTTGGTCGTAAATCAAGTGGCAGTTACATTTTCTTATTTAAGTACAGTTTATAACAGGTTTTTGCAGGGCGTATTGACATTTTAGTCCCATATTAATGTATAATTATTTGGTATAACTAAAGATTTGTCTTGTTAAAAATAATTAATAAATTCATTCATATACTTCAATTTATATATATAAAAATGAATGTTGTTTGCTGTGTGTCCTTTAAGGGATCGTAAATTATGCATTTGATCATGTAATGATCATCAGCAAAGTGTTGTGCAAGAGTCTACAAAGGTTTCCGAGTAGATTTCTGGATTGACTGACAGATGTTTGTATGTAACAGATTTTATAAAACTCAGCTTGAGCCAACGAACAAGACTTCAAACAGACCATACATCATATCATAAATGTCAATCATATTCAAATAATTGCTTCTTTCACAACAGAAAAATCATTTTTCAAATATGGAATGGCAAAACAATGTTTGTAGGTCCAGCTATTTTTGCAATACAGCAAAAATACAGTAGAAAAGTGTAAAACTATTACGGAGAAAATTTTTGAGAATTTACACACATCATATTTGTAGGTCTGGTTGTGATGGTCTACCAACTGATTGTCGCTAAATTACTGCTCTAATTTCATGATGTAATTATATTAAGTTTGCCCAATTTAGTGTTGGTCCTTGCTTTGCTTTCATATAATTAAGAGAAAGTGTTTCCTATATAATACTTTTAAGTTGTAATTTAGTGTTGTCATCATGCACAGTTCCCATTTTTTACCACTTGTTTGTTTTAGTGTTCACTCAAATTTACTGTTTTTTTTATATGAAAAGTGGCAAACAAGCATATGGCACACCTGATCTTAAGTGATCACCATCGCCCATGAACATCCACAGCACCAGAGGAGCTGTAGGTGCATTGCTGACCTTTGAGATAGGAATAGGCTCGTTTCTTGAAGGTCTCTAAAGCGTAAACGTTTGGAAACACCGCTGGCGACAGTTGATTCCACAAGTTGACAGTGCGTGGGAGAAAGTTACGCGAAAAACGTTCAGTCGTTGAACGCCAACCATCAAGATGGTGGCGGTGGAATTTGGAATTCTGCCGAGATGTGCGGTAATGGATACCGGTGGCTGGGATGATTTTGAACAATTCCTTAGAACACTCCCCATGGTAAATGTGATACAGAATGCAAAGAGAACCGACATCTCTTCCCAGACTCAGAGGGTCGAGTCGATCGGAAAGACCCTGATCGTCGACTATTCGAGCAGCTCTACGTTGTACACGGTCAAATGGAAGAAGTTGGTATTGGGGAGCCCCGGCCCAGAGATGCAAACAGTATTCCATATGAGGCCATACTTGCACCTCGTAAAGTTGCCGTGTTTGACGTGTGTGAGGTCAACAATAATGTGCATATAGATCTATCTAATAAATAAGTTGATTAAATATTTAAACAGGATGTAACATTATCATAAAATGCTCCAAGTTATTCTCTCATACCTACAACACAATGTTCCTACATCCTAAATAACACAAATGATATGTTATGAAATGATATTTATTTATATGTGTATATAACACACATATTTACACAAATTTTCATCTTATTTTTTTTGTGAGAAACTACACAGATTAACCAGAGAAGCTGACTTATACTGCTTCACCGTATAGTCTGAACCTGTTTAGCTAGTAACACAGCACAAGATCCCCTCGGTGGTTGGTAATTTTCAACTTATTACAATAACAACTTTTTAAAGATTTGCAGTACACAGATCTTACTAGACTAGATATATTAGATATATAAAAGAGAAAGTGTGTCGGTATGTTCTATATAGGCTCCGAAACGACTGGACTGATTTCAATGTAACTTTCAGGTAATCTTCAAATTGACCTGGCGAGTAATCCTGTAAAGTTTGGTGACGACGTAGCACTCCTCTTTTTGAACTGTCAAACAAACCATAAGTCATACTTTTGCTATTAACTTGAGCCCGACATGTTTTTGTATAAATGTTAACAATGATATTGTGTTTACTGATGTGTACATGGGTGTAGTTAATGATCTTCACCTGCTTGAGAAGAGAACAAATACAGAGAGAGTTGAATAATTTAATATATTGTGAGAGTTAAATTAAATATTTAATGATGTAAGTTTGTTGTTTAAATAAAATAAAGCAAAATCTAGCCTGGCGAAGGCTAGGTTCGCTATTATTATACATATAAACATATATATATACATATAAATAGATCTAAAGTAATTTTACTTCAGTTGTGTGGTCTAAAACACATTCTTTTCTTATTTACACATACATACATACAAAGACATTCATGGTAATAACTGAGCATTGCATTTGCAGGAGGTGTGTCAGATAGAGCTGTTATGCAAACAGCTGTACGAGTCCCAGGATCCCATCCTCAGGGAGCAGGCTGAGAAAGCAGTTGTCGCTTTCCAGGTGAGGTTTTTTTAATTTTCTTCTTCATTATCATTTCCTTAGAGCTGAGGGTCGTGACCACCAAGAGAGCTGCTTTTGACAGGTATTCCCCATTCTCTTCTATTTTCGGCCAGTTGGATAGCCGCCTGGAGTTTTAGTCTGGTAGCTTCCAATAGAGTCCGTCCATCTAGTGAGCGCCCCGCCTTTTCTACTTCTTAGCTTCTTCTAATATTATTCTTAGAAATACAAGCCAAGTTTCTTGGTTATTATACATAAAGTTAAAGTTACTGCCTTTACTTATGTCTTGTCTCTATGTATGTTATTAAAAGAAAGAGGGCATAGTCCACCATGCACGCCTAGTACGGGCAGACATAACATGTCTTAGACATTTTTCCTAGGACATGTAGGTTTCCTCACGATGTTTTTGTTCACCGAGCGCGTGGTAAATCAGCACATAAAAATTGCAACAACAAATTTATTGCTACACCGGAGACTGAACTCGGGTTGCTACTATGCAACTTGAGGTGCACGGACACTGAGCTACCATGACTCATATATACATACTTATAGATTGTTTTATAAACCGACTTTAACCCTTATTGTGGCAAGATTGTTTTTTGAAGAAAAGTAAAAAAAAATGTATATCCAAAAAATATCAAAAGATAAATTTAAAAATCGTGATATGAACATACGTATTTTGGACGCTACGTACACTATTGTAATATGTTCAGTGCTGCACGTACAGTGATTATCGCATTGTTAGGAATGTATTTGTATACACGAAATTGAAGACAGCGTTTCTGTACAATATTTAGAGAAACAACATTTGATGTCCTTATTCCATCTCTATCTCTTTTAAATAAATGTCACGACACTGACAATTGTGACATTACACATTTGAATAATTATTATAAAATACAATTAAAGAATAGATTTAAGTAAAGAGATTTGATATCTTTACTTTACATGCATATTGTGGTATACATTGTTATGTTTAGGGTTAAATAAGGAGGTCATAACTTGTGTCCTGTCGCTGACAGATCCGGGGCACCCCACTCATAACGGCTGTTGGCATTCGCGGAAGGTTTAGTGGGTAGGGGCTGCCCAGGCCGAGTCCCACACATCCCTCCGAGCCCACCCAGGGTACCGGAGGATGGTCTATAAAAGATTCCCCAGCGTGAACAAAAAAAAAGAGGTCATAACTTTGGATTGGGTGGTATGATCCCATTCAACAGTACTGATAATTCCATCCATTGGGAATACATATAAGTGTTAAATTTGCATTACAAATGGTTGAATAACTCTGATTTGGATGATTCATTTTCTGTTGAAAAGGATTCACTTAAAGAGTAATTTGATGAGAGTTTGGTTAGGTACTGATTAAATCTATTTCGTAATATTAAATAAATCGTACTATTCAAATAATAAATTTAAAAAGACAGTACTTACATGGCTTAACCAGTATAATTATGAAGCAATTGAAAAATTAATAATTATAAATTGATAGTTTGTTTACTGTCTAAACACATACTCACATATACACACAAATACATTTAAAAACAGATTTTATTTATTTACATTTTGTTATTCACTTTTTTATCTTTTTTTTTCCCCTTTCTTAATGTTTAAGATTACAAAAGTGACGGGGGAAGACATTAGCTCCTAAGATACATCTTACGCTAGTTCGGGAGTTAAGGGACTCACCTTTATATGTATTCAATTTTATTTTTTGATGCAAATAAACTATATTATTATTCACCTATTCAATTGTACCTATTTCAAATCGATTCGATTTTAAATAGGTTTTTATATATATGGTTTTTATCTCTCTCTAGTGTCGGTCCCTCATGTCTGAGGATCATGGTCACCATCAGGGTTGCACCTGGAACGGATGATTTGCCTTCACCGGCTTCTGTCAAGCGCGTCTCTTACAGCACTGTAAAATTTGGAGGACGACAAGTCTTTTACCAGATCGGACCACCTTGTTGGTGAATGGCGAGATCTTTTGCCTGCGGTGTTCCCAGCTACGATCAGTTTATCTAGACTTTCGTCGCCTCTGCGCATTGTGTGTCCGAAATACGCCAGGATTCGTTGTCGGCATATGGTAGATAAATGAGTCTTAATTTGTAGTTGGCTTAGGATAGATGCATTGGGGCGTTTCGCAATCCAGGGTATCCTTCAAATACGCCTCCAGCACCACATCTCGAATGCATCGATCCTTTGCCTCTCTCTGGCTGGAATTGTCCACGTTTCCACTCAATACAGGATGATAGGGAATACCAAGGCATGTAGCAATCTCATCTTGGTTTTGATACCAATTCCTCTTTTCTTCCAGACGTTGTTTAAACGGGTCATAGCATCTTTTGCCATCCCAATCCTCCTTTTATATACTTTTATACGGTTTTTATATACTTTTATAAATAGGTTTTATATACTTGTCCTATATAAAAAAAGTCTTTTTATAATGTTTCTCCCGATGAGTGAGATGTCTACCTAACTCTTCTTAAAGATGTCTCAAGTAATTCCTCCGGTATTGTTTGTGAGTGATAATACTCTCCGATGATTCCAGGACTCCCCGGACACACTTAGCAAATGTCAGGCCCTGTTGGAGAGAGCTGACTCCAGTTACTCCCAGCTCTTGGCAGCCACAACCCTCGCCAAGTTACTCAGCAGGTAAGTTTTTGTGTTTTATATGGATTGGGTGTATTCCTTGTGTCGAGGTACTAGCGATAGAGGTTCAGGCTAATTGACCTAAGAGTTATGCCACCTCTCAATGCGGTGAAGCAGTCAAGGCCAGCTTCTCTGGTCAATCTCATCAAAAGCTAATTTAATATTTAGGCTGTAAAACTTTTTTAGTACATCATGCTATATGGTTCAAATACAATTGAAGTGTAATAGGTTTGTTTGAGTGATTATGACTCGGGCCTCGATGCAGTTATGATGATAGATTCCTCAACTCTTCCAGATCGACTACGAGTCTGTCCGTGCAGCAGCGGCTGGATATCAGGAACTATGTCCTCAACTATCTGGCTACCAGGCCCAAGCTGGCCACCTTCGTTGTTCAGGTACAGTCTGTTTAATAACATGGTAAGTACATTTTCAGTTTTTTATATATGTATATAAATAAATAAAATTGTTTTGTCTGTTTTTAATATTAAAATAACCACTTTTTACTATATGCATATCAATGTATATACGGTACATGTACCAAAATAATTGTTGATAAATCTTCAACAAGATACCTAGGCTTTGGGTGAAAGGGGGTTATGTCGGATTTTGTAACAGTATCCTAGCTTCTCCAGCTATGGAAGAAGCAAGAATACTTTATGAAATTGTGAGACAATGTTTATTAAGTGGCTATCATACCCAGCCCACTTCGCGGGAAAGATTTTGCTTTATTTTATTTAAACAATAAACTTACATCATTAAATATTTAATTTAACTCTCACAATATATTAAATTATTCATTTCTCTCCGTGTTCATTCTCTTCTCGAGCGGGTGAAGATCATTACCTACACCCATGTACATGCAATATACTCCATTGTACTTCAATTTGGTTCACAATGACATAAATATACACAATGCATGTGTCAATACAAATTTGGATTATGAAACAATAGAATATCATCATAGTAAATTAAAGCTGTATTTGACAGCTCAAAAAGAGAAGTGCTCCGATTCGAGAGGAGTAGCCAAACTTTACAGGATTACTCGTCAGGTCAATGTGAAGATTACCTGAAAGTTTCATTGAAATCGGTCCAGTCGTTTCTGAGTCTATACGGATCAAACACACACATTCTTTTTATATATATATATATATATATATATATATATATAGATAAGTTTTTTTCAGAAATATTACTAACAATCTTGATAACCATTCCAACTAAGCTTAAGCTTGTGCTAGGACATGGTTCACGGCAATAGTGAATGGTGGATTCGAACCCAAGACCATACGATTCGGAGGTCGTACCCTAAACCATTAGCTATTGACGCTTCTAAGTAAGATAACTGAGGTTTTTGTTTTTATAATATCTGTTGTCCTATGAGAATGATATTTTCTGATAGAAAAAATCCTCGTTAATAAATAAATTAAAAAAATTATGTGACGTTGTTACTCTCTTAAAAAAGGATTCCCCCGCGTAAAAAAAAAGGTTGTTACTCTCTTAACCTCCGAGGTGACCATTTCCATTAGCATTTCGAGTATGTGTTGGTACCACCCCCAGCACCTTCGCAGTGCAAGGCCACGGGGACCTCCAGTGTTGTCTGAGGGGTGTGCGGAATACAGACAAATGGTGTATGGTATGGAGTACTCATAACTGATAATGTTGGTCAATAAATGATCTTCGCTTCCCCAGTCTCTGGTGTCACTATTCGCTCGCATCACGAAGTTGGGCTGGTTCGACGTTGTGAAGGAGGATCACGTGTTCCACAACGTCATGAACGACATATCGAGCTTCCTCCAGGTATGTTACCATATTATTAGCTGATCTAAGTCATAGAATTTTTTTAATTT
Organism: Meandrusa payeni; assembly: GCA_029286785.1. Taxonomy (NCBI): domain Eukaryota; kingdom Metazoa; phylum Arthropoda; class Insecta; order Lepidoptera; family Papilionidae; genus Meandrusa; species Meandrusa payeni. Next base: position 969,048 of record JAGSMX010000036.1, read on the forward strand.
TTTGTTTGTTTTGTTGACGGGGTGGAAATCTTCAAGATGATTTTTTTTTTATTTATTTACTTTTTACACACACACACACATTTTATATACCGACATGCACATACACAAAAATATTAGATACATATTATATATCATATTCCATAAACATTTTCTTGCTTCGTTTTCGTCCTTCGGTACACATCTCCCTGCTAGACTAATACATAGCCTGTATTAGGGAGATGTTGATTGTGATATGATGAGGGGTATCTTTGTGGAATTTTTACCCACTAAAACCATCTCCACGCTCCAGGATCTCCAGTGGAACGCACCGGAGCCCCTCTGCACTGTGCTCAAGGAGAGCACGTCCTGGGGGCGGGGCCTGTGTCAGTGCTCTTTTCTAGTACACTTAAATTGTTCACTCTGCATTTATTAAAAGAGTGCCACTTCTACAGTTACTATTTTGCCGCATTGCTATTAGCTTCTCCGCGACCGCTGTGTCCCTGCTTCTCATGGCCATTTTTAGGTTGTAGTCCACTATCCTCTCCCTTGATGCGGCCATTGCCCTTGTCCGGGGGTAGGTTATTAGTAGTTTCATTCCACAATACCTGCGAGTTAGTATACAACGTTTGCCGGGTCAGCTAGGAGATCCCGGAGCCCCTCGTCATGTACCGAGGAAAGGGCCACCGGGGAGGTTTTAGTGGGTAAGAACCCCACATAACCGCCGCCTTCCCCCCAGAAGGCGGGGTATCTTTCTGAAGATTTCCTCCCCGTCAACAAAAAAAAAGTTGCATAGTACGCTTTAGCAACCCGAGTTCGATCCCCGGTGCCGGCACTAATAAATTTGCTATTGCAATTTTAAGTACTACGTGCTCGGCGGACTATGCCCTGATACTATCTTTACAGAGAAGGCCTATGCCCAACAGTGGGACATAATACTATATATATAAAGGGTGTAAGTCTTGTAAACGCATTTCCTCCCACATAAAATAAAATTCTTTAGTGGGTAGTTGTAAAACAAATATAATTGATAGTTGTGTATTCCAGGGTCCGGCGGAGACATGCACGATAGGTGTGCAGCTCCTCTCGCAGCTGGTGATGGAGATGAACCAGGTGTCGGAGGCTGACGCGAGTCGCTCACTCGCCAAGCACAGGAAGATCGCCTCGTCTTTCAGGTGAATATTAGGGATTAAATTACAATGCAATCTTCATTTTGAATAACCGAGTGACGGAAAAAAAGTGGGCGTACATAGAAACGTTTTGATTTCACTCGTAAACTATGTAATGTATTTGTGAATGTTATAGTTTGCACCAATTTGTCTGGGGCCAATAACTATATCCGACCAAGACATTATTTTTTAAGTTCTTACTGACAATGTCATGAGACAATGATATATTTTCTAATTCATCGAAATGCTCATAGTATCCATGTTCTGCAAACCTTTTTTTTTGTTAACGGGGAGGAAATCTTCAAAGATACCCCGCCTTCGGGGAAGGCAGCGGTTATGTGGGGTTTTACCCACTAAAACCTCCCAGTGGCCCTTTCCTCGGTGCATGACGAGGGGCTCCAGTGGAACGCACCGGAGTCCCTCTGCACTGTGCTCAAGGAGAGCACGTCCCGGGGGGGAGGTTACTCCTTCATCCCTGTGCCCTCGCAGTGCAAGGCGACACGGGCCAGCCGATGCCGCCTTCTTCCCGGGTCCACCTTAGCGGTCGACAATGGCCCCCACCCTTGTCGCCCAGTGAACCCGAGGCCCCTTTAGTCGCCTTCTACGACAGGCAGGGGATACCGTAGTCTTATTCTTGAGAGCCCAGAACTACAGGGCTGATGTTCTGCAAACCTAATTTGACCCGGATTGCCCTTCAATTTGCCCAGAAATGCAATACTTGCTGCTAGTAGCTGCTTAAGAGGGCCAACGACTATAGCCTTTACCCCTACCACATAATTTATATAACAAACTTTCATAATAAACTCGGAGTTAGGTACAACATCTCCCTAATACAGGCTATGTATTAGTCTAGCAGGGAGATGTGTGCCGAAGGACCGAAGTAGGGAAATGTTTATGGAATATGATATGATAATATGTATCTAATATTTTTGTGTATGTGCATGTCGGTATATAAAATGTGTGTGCGTGTGTAAAAAGTAAGTAAATAAATAAATATTCAATTTCGGGAAATCTTGTACTCGCACGAGTTGTCGTATATGTCGTAGGTATTGGGGAAGGTCATTTTCCAGCAGTGTATTCATTCAGGCTGACAACGATGATAATATACTTCTAGTATTATTCCACTTAAACCGCAGAGACGGCCAGCTGTTCGAGATGTTCCGGCTGGCCTGTTCCTTGCTGAGCACCGCGCGCGGGAACTCCCTGGACCTGGCTGACAGCTCGCAGCAGGCGCTCCTGGCGGCGCTGCTCCGGCTGGCGCACAACTGTCTCACCTTCGACTTCATCGGCACCACCAGCGACGAGTCGTCCGACGATCTGTGCACAGTTCAGGTCTGTTGAGAAGTGAGAACGAACTACATTGTACGTACTCGACAATCAGGACGTCGGATACGTTTTACAACCTACTTCAAAAAGGAGAACTGGGTCGAAATCGATTTTTTGACTTTTTTTTTGTAACGCTAGTCCCATTTAAATGTGGTCCAATTTTGATTATGGGTTCCATGAGATAATCATATAAGCGTTAAAGTATCGATTTGATTTGATTCTGATGAAATAATATTTCGTGATAATTCTACCATATGAGCCGTGGTAGCTCAGTGTCCGGGCGATTGGCTCAAGTTGCATAGTACGCTAGCAACAAGTGTTCGATCCCCGGTGCCGGCACCAATAAATTTGCAGTTGCAATTTTATGTGCTGATTAACCACGCGCTCGGCGGTGAAGGAAAACATCGTGAGGAAACCTACATGTCTTAGAAAATTTTTCTAAGGCATGTGAAGTCTGCCAATCCGCATTAGGGCCGCGTGGTGGACTGTGCCCTTATACTCTCTTTACAGAGAAAGCCTTCGCCCAGCAGTGGGACATATATATTATATATATAAAGGCTGTAACTTTAACTACCATACTGGCAACACAATGGAAAGTGCCAATTGGAAAAAGAAATGTAGGCAGATCCTATAAGCGGTGGTCTCATGACATTAACCCTAAACATAACAATGTATAGCATAATATGCAAGTAAAGTAAAGATATCCAATCTCTTTACTTAAATATATTCTTAATTGTATTTTATAATAATTATTCAAATGTTTAATGTGACAATTGTCAGTGTCGTGACATTTATCTAAAAGAGATAGAGATGGAATAAGGACATCAAATGTTGTTCCTCTAAATATTGTACAGAAACGCTGTCTTCAATTTCGTGTATACAAATACATTCCTAACAATGCGATAATCACTGTACGTGCAGCACTGAACATATTAGAATAGTGTACGTAGCGTCCAAAATACGTATGTTCATATCACGATTTTTAAATTGATTTTTTGATATTTTTTGGATATACATTTTTTTTTACTTCTCTTCAAAAAACAATCTTGCCACAATAAGGGTTACAGATGAAATAGGAAGAAACTGGATGGACTCTAGGCAGGAATAGGGAAAACTGGAAAAAAAATGATGAGTCCTTTACCCAACGTGGGGTCCATATCTAGCTGCTAAATTTAACAATACTAATATAAATACAAGTAAACACTAACAATACTAACAAATACCATACTACTGTTAAAATTTAAAAAGTTTTTTTTTAAAAAAAAAGAAAGCTAGCAATTTTTTTTTCAGAAATATTACTAACAATCTTGTTAACTTTTTTTGTTAACGGGGAGGAAGGCGGCGGTTATGTGGGGTTTTACCCACTAAAAGCTCCCCGGTGGCCCTTTCCTCGGTGCATGACGAAGGGCTCCGGGATCTCCAGTGGAACGCACCGGAGCCCCTCTGCAGGGAGGTTACTCCCTCCCCCCCTGTGCCCTCACAGTGCAAGGCTACACGGGCCAGCCGATGTCGCCTTCTTCCCGGGTCCACCTTAGCGGACGACAAAGGCCCCCCTTATCGCCCAGTGAACCCGAGGCCCCTTACCGTAGTCTTATTCTTGAAAGCCCAGAACTACAGGGCTGCGGGCCGGTCTGCCACCGGCCCGTCTGCTTCATCAATCTTGTTAACCATTTTAACTAAGCTTAAGTTTGCTAAGAGATGTAGATAATAGTCGAATGGTGAATTTGATTCTACGACCTTACGATTCGCCCTACCCTAAACCATTAGGCTATTGACGCTTAAAGGTATATATGGAAATAAACAAGGCTTTTTTTATTATTATAATAATTCTATGATAATACGGAAATAAAAAGAGGGCGTCTGCACGTAATAAAGTTTAACGTTTGATTAAATTTGTAGTGGGTTTCATCTTATCTAACCATTCCAATTAAGCTTAAGCGTGCTACACAGATGATACAATGCTGAGCTCATACCCAATCGATACAGCATCGGAAAGAAATAGAGTTTACCCTGTTCATTTGAATTTTTTTTTGTAATTCTCTCTGGTGTTCCCAATTTTCACATACGGAGCGGAAACTTGGACCCTCAAGAAGGCAGATAGTTCTCGTATTGACGCATTTGAGATGTGTAGCTGGAGGAGAATGTTGCGAGTACCTTGGACAGCCCATCATTTGTGCGGTGGGCGTCAATTCTCCGGGAAGTGGGTGTCACTGTCAAATTGTCAATGGTCTGTCTCCGTAGGGTTTTCGAATTCTTCGGTCACATAGCCAGGAAAACCGATACCTTGGAAACACTCCTGGTCACAGGCATAGTACGTACGTTGGACAGACCAAATTAGCACCAACACCAACAGGAGAGTCCACGAGGCATTTCGCACCGCAACAGGTGGAAAGCGATCGTCCGCCACATAATTCGTGGAGGTCACGACCCTCAGCAATGAGGAAAACGACGCAAGGAGGAGGAATTCTTTTCGCTGGCGGTGATAATTTTTTTTTTAAGAAAAAAAGCTAACAATTTTTTTTTTCAGAAACATCACCAACATTGTTGTTAACCATTCCAACTAAGCTTATGTTTGTGCTAAGAGATGTAGGTAATAGTCGAATGGTGAATTTGATACTACGACCTTACGGTTCGCTGACCGTACCCTAAACTATTTGGCTATTGAAGCATCTCCTAGCACAAAGTTAAAATTAGTTGGAATGGTTCGATTATTTATATTTTTAAGTGATTACAATGAGCTCGTTCCCCAGATACCGACATCCTGGCGGCCGACGTTCCTCGAGCCGTCGACCCTGGAGCTGTTCTTCGAGCTGTACCACACGCTGGTGGGCACGCTGGCGGGGCTGGCGCTCGCGTGTCTCGTGCAGCTCGCGTCGGTCCGCCGTAGCCTGTTCAGCAACAACGAGCGGGCGAAGTTCCTCAACCGGCTCGCGGCCGGCGTACTCCGGATCCTCGATAACACTCAGGTGTGTGTGGCTGCCCACACTGTTGTTGTACGCAAGTCCAGTTAAAGAAAAAACGGAGAAATAGGACATGAGATGTGATGCCAATATTGGACACCGTCTCATCATATGCCGTCGCAAGGATGCGACAGCGCTGATTTTCAGCGGTGCTCAGGGCCACTCATTTTGCACAAATTAATTTGTACACCCAGGGCCTGTCGGACCCGACCAACTACCACGAGTTCTGCCGTCTGCTAGCACGCCTCAAGTCCAACTACCAGCTGGGCGAGCTGGTCATGGTGGAGAACTATTCGCGTCTCATCGAGCTCGTCGCCAAGTTCACCGTACAGAGTCTACAGGTAACGCTGATGCTGCTCTCTCTGTATCGTTGTCAATTACAGTTTACGATACAGCGTTATAATATTGGACGCAGTTTCTATGCGGGAAAAATAAATTAAATTATTTCCTAACTGAATCCCAAAATAAGCACGCCAATTTAAAACAGAGAGGGACCTAAGAAGTATCTCTTTTCTCTCTCTCTCGTTCTCTATCCACTAAGTTATATCTCCCTCTTAAATTCCGTTCACATAGTCTGGTCACACATTTTGTAACGCATTCATCAGCGGGTGGTTAAAGAAGTTTTACTTCAATTGAAGTGTTAACTCCAGATGTGGCAGTTTGCGCCTAACTCGGTGCACTATCTCCTGTCGCTGTGGCAACGGATGGTGGCTTCGGTGCCGTACGTGAAAGCTACGGAGCCCCACCAGCTGGAGACTTACGCGCCAGGTGTCACCGCTGCTTATATAGTCTCCAGGCTCGATTCCGTCGCCGTGGTTGTCAGGTGAGTTGGTACTTTGGTATGTTGGACGCTCGGTTGCACAAAGCATGAGGATATCAAACAGCACAAATATAGAAGCTCTGGGTCCTGTAACCAACTCTCCTCGCTTGGGTTTTCCCGATGTGGCACTCAAAATTAGTTTAGCCGTATAGGTTACCCCTCACCGGAGGGTGCCTTGTGTCAAGTTACTATCTACAGTTGTTCTCCCCTGGAACGTTACTGGGGCTCCGGGGCGGTTCTCTTGAGATCCCGGAGCCTCTCACCATGCACCGAGGAAGGGCCACCGGGGAGTTTTTAGTGGGTCAAACCCCACATAACCGCCGCCTTCCCCCCAGAAGGTGGGGTATCTTTTTGAAGATTTCCTCCCCGTTAACAAAAAAAAAAAGTTACTAGCTACAGTTGTTCTCCTCTGAGACGTTGCTGGGGCTCCGGGGCGGTTCTCTGGAGATCCCGGAGTCTCTTACCATGCACCGAAGAAGGGCCACCGGGGAGTTTTTAGTGGGTCAAACCCCACATAACCGCCGCCTTCCCCCCAGAAGGTGGGGTATCTTTATGAAGATTTCCTCCCCGTTAACAAAAAAAAAAAGTTACTAGCTACAGTTGTTCTCCTCTGGGACGTTGCTGGGGCTCCGGGGCGGTTCTCTGGAGATCCCGGAGCCTCTCACCATGCACCGAGGAAGGGCCACCGGGGAGTTTTTAGTGGGTCAAACCCCACATAACCGCCGCCCTCCCCAGAAGGTGGGGTATCTTTTTGAAGATTTCCTCCCCGTTAACAAAAAATAGATAATAAGAATAATAATGCTTTGGTATAAGAAATATGTGACTTTGGAAATTAATAAGTACTTAGAGATGAATGAATGAGGAAGATTTTTTTTTACCGTGGTAGGAATTAGAAAAACCCTAACCTAACCCATGTTGGGGTAGCTAGAGAGTGACCAGCCCTGTAGTGGGCTCTCAAGAATAAGTGTATGGTATCCCGTGCCTGTCGTATAAGGCGACTAAAAGGGGCCTCGGGTTCACTGGGCGACAAGGGTGGGGGCCTTTGTCGTCCGCTAAGGTGGACCCGGGAAGAAGGCGACATCGGCTGGCCCGTGGAGCCTTGCACTGCGTGGGCACAGGGGGGGGGAGAGAGTAACCTCTCCCCCCCCTCGGGACGTGCTCTCCTTGAGCACAGTGCCGAAGGGCTCCGGTGCGTTCCACTGGAGATCCCGGAGCCCCTCGTCATGCACCGAGGAAAGGGCCACCGGGGAGGTTTTTGTGGGTCTTTTTGAAGTTTTCCTCCACATTAACAAAAAAAAAGCCAGAGAGTGACATCGGCTTACGTAGAGCAAAAATGACAAAGGTTTTCAAAACTCTGATCTATATATATATATATATAAAAGAGAATGTGTGTGTGTTCGATCCGTATAGGCTCCCGAAACGGCTGGACCGATTCCAATGAAACTTTCAGGGAATCTTCAGATTGACCTGGCGAGTAATCCTGTAAAGTTTGGTGACGATCGGAGCACTCTCGTTTTTGAACTGTCAAATACAGCTTTTATTTACTATGATGATATTCTATTGTTTTATAACACAAATTTGTATTGACACATGTGTTATGTATATTTATGTCATTATGTACCATATTGAAGTAAACATATTATTATAAAATCAATATATTTTTGTAATTGATTAATTTCTCAATTTTGAGATACTTGATTATTTAATTTGACCAATTAATTGCAAATAAATGGCGGCCGCGGTACCCATTTATCAAATTAATCAAGCTTACCGGTAAGTTAAAATTTATTCATAATATGTAGTTCTTCTTCTTAGCTTAGCCTAGCATTTTCCCGGCCTACAGCCAGGATCCGCCTTCCTATTTAGTCTCCTCCACTTTGCCCGGTCTTCGGCATCCTCGTTTATTAGGGGATTCACTAACATGTCCGCTTTAACAACGTCCAGCCAGCGTTTCTTGGGCCTGCCACGGGGTTTTGTGCCTGCCACGGGGTCTTGGGCCTGCCACGGGGTCTTGGACCTTAATTGGGTCATAATATGTATGTAGTTCAATTAAATAATTATTAAAAAGTATTTACTATCGCACAACGAGCGATGGAAAGAGCTACGCTCATTAATATATATCATTAAGGGATAGAATCCGAAACGAAGAAATTCGACGGAGAACGAAAGTAGTCGATATAGCTCTTAAAGACAGCAAGTTGAAGTGGCAGTAGGCTGGCTATATCTGCCAAGGTAGTGACGGTAGGTGAGGGGAGGAAAGTCTTGGAATGGAGGCCTCGCATGGGTCGGATAAGTGTGGGGCGCCCTCCCTCCAGATGGACCGATGACCTTGTTAGGATTGCCGGAAGTGGCTGGATGCCTGGTATGTGCTGGAAGGCATTGGGGAAGGCGTATTTCCATCAGTGGATAGATACCGGCTGATAATGATGATTGAATTGAAGTTCATATTATGAATAAATTTTAACTTACCGGTAAGCTTGATTGATCTGATAAATGGGTCCCGCGGCCGCCATTTATTTGCAATTAATTGGTCAAATATCTATTTTAAATAGGTAGGTTTCTAGGTACGCTAGTATTCTATAATTCAGCAGTTAAAAACAGCCTTTGTTTGATTACCACACTCCATGTGGAACTACACCTGATGATTGATGAGTGTGCACCTTCCTCCAGGGAAGGTCTGGAGGACCCGCTCGACGACACCGGCACCGTGCTGCAGCAGTTGGACCAGCTGTCTGTTGTCGGACGATGCGAGTACGGGAAGACGTGCCAACTCCTCGTGACGCACTTCGACCGGGTCGCGGCGGAGTACAGCGTGGAGCAGCGGCCACAGCAGATACTGGTGCTGCAGGGTGAGTGGATCTTGGACAGGAAACCTCTTTCATGAACCGTGTGTAGGGAGTCTCCTAGTTATTTTGACCTCTGGAACGCAGCATCAAGTCACGTTATAGTACTATAGTTGATTTATTATGTACGGATGCTACGGGTCATCTAACATGATAGGTTGGGGAAAAAGTCTTTTCGCAGTATAGTTTTTATGAACTTGTAATAAAATCTCTTTGGCTATACAATTTGAATCTGGCTGGTTTTGGTCTCATTGAAAGTTTACATTTTAAAGAACATAATTCCAAATTCAAATTAGGAAAATGTGTTATTTTCATATGTTTTTCGTATTGTCAAGATGAATGAATCTAATGAAGAAATTCGATACATTTTAAAAATAGAACGGTATCTTTTTTAATTTATTTATTTTGGTATATAGGACAGAAACAAAAGATTTTATAAAGCAAGAATGAAATAATATATTGAAAAATAGATATAGTAATAGGTTGGGGAAAAGTCTTTTCGTATTATAGTATGTATGGACTAGTAATAAAATCTCTTTGGCTGTACTATTTGTGTCTGGCTGGTTTTGGTATCATGGAAAGTTTACATTTTAAAGAACATAATTCCAAATTCAAATTAGGAAAATGTGTGATTTTTGTTTGTTTTACGTATTGTCAAGATGAATGAATCTAATGAAGAAATTCGATACATTTAAAAAATAGAACTTTAGCTTTTTTTAATTTATTTATTTTGGTATATAGGACAGAAACAAAAGATTTTATAAAGCAAGAATGAAATAATATATTGAAATATAGATATAGTAATAGGTTGGGGAAAAGTCTTTTCGTATTATAGTATGTATGGACTAGTAATAAAATCTCTTTGGCTGTACTATTTGTATCTGGCTGGTTTTGGTATCATGGAAAGTTTACATTTTAAGAACATAATTCAAATTTTAAATAAGGAAAATGTGTGATTTTTTGTTTGTTTTACGTATTGTCAAGATGAATGAAATGTAATGAAGAAAATCGATACATTTAAAAAAATAGAACTTTAGCTTTTTTTAATTTATTTATTTTTGGTATAGAGGACGAAACAAAAGATTTAATAAAGCAAGAATGAAATAATTTAATCAAATATAGATATAGTAATAGGTTGGGGAAAAGTCTTTTCGTATTATAGTATGTATGAACTTGTAATAAAATCTATTTGGCTGTACTATTTGTATCTGGCTGGTTTTGGTATCATTGAAAGTTTACATTTTAAAGAACATAATTCCAAATTTTAAATAAGGAAAATGTGTGATTTTTGTTTGTTTTACGTATTGTCAAGATGAATGAAATGTAATGAAGAAAATCGATACATTTAAAAAAAATAGAACGGTACCTGTTTTTTATTTATTTATTTTTGGTATAGAGGACGAAACAAAAGATTTTATAAAGCAAGAATGAAATAATTTAATCAAATATAGATATAGTAATAGGTTGGGGAAAAGTCTTTTCGCAGTATAGAATGTATGAACTTGTAATAAAATCTCTTTGGCTGTACTATTTGTATCTGGCTGGTTTTGGTATCATGGAAAGTTTACATTTTAAAGAACATAATTCCAAATTTTAAATAAGGAAAATGTGTGATTTTTGTTTGTTTTACGTATTGTCAAGATGAATGAATCTAATGAAGAAAATCGAGACATTTAAAAAAATAGAACGGTATCTTTTTTTTAATTTATTTATTTTTGGTATAGAGGACGAAACAAAAGATTTAATAAAGCAAGAATGAAATAATATATTGAAATATAGATATAGTGATAGGTTGGGGGAAAAGTCTTTTCGTATTATAGTATGTATGGACTAGTAATAAAATCTCTTTGGCTGTACTATTTGTGTCTGGCTGGTTTTGGTATCATTGAAAGTTTACATTTTAGAGAACATAATTCCAAATTCAAATTAGGAAAATGTGTGATTTTTTGTTTGTTTTACGTATTGTCAAGATGAATGAATCTAATGGAAAAATTCGATATATTTAAAATAACGAACGTTATCTGAATGTATTAGTTTTGGATTTGTAATAAATGTTTCGACGTAATCATATAGAGAAATGTATCTTTTCTAGGGATCTATTTCCTTGGTGCATGGTGAGGGGCTCTGGGATCTCCATTGGAAAGGATCGGAGTCCCTCTACATTATGCTCGAAGAGCACTGGGGGTGATTAATCTTTTCCCCAACGCCCTCGCAGTGCAAGGCGACAGGGCTAGCCGATGTCCCCTTTTACTCGCCTTCTACGACAGGGTATACCTATAGCCTTATTGCACGATCCCAGAACCCCTGCTTGATATTAATACTGTCGTAAGAACTATGTGAATCTTATCAATGGTCCTTGTTCTTTGCAGGTCAGTTGACATGGCTGGTGTATATAATAGGGGCCGCCATTGGTGGCAGGGCTTCTGTGTCGACGTGCGACGACAACGACGCGATGGACGGCGAGCTGGTCTGCCGGGTGCTACAGCTCATGGACTTGACGGACTCCAGACTCTCCAGGGTATGGTAACGAGAACACCTCTAAACGGACAGAAACGATTACACAGGATAACTTATTTTATGCTATGCAGAAATTTTCAGTCTCTTCGTAGGTGAAATTATGGAGAAACGAGTAAAGTAACTTTTACACTTATATTGAGATAAACTATGAAAAGGCACGTAAAAGTTAACTTTATTATAAAGGTATGGCCGCAGGTAGTAATTAAATCTATTGGCGGTCCACATTACCTTTACGACGTTTATCAAATGAACAAATGGAATCTGACGATGCTGTAGTAAAACTGTATTTAGAATAAATAATTGTCTCACGTTCAAGACATTGCAATCCTTGTACAGTTGTCTAGTAGAATAAAGAATTGGCCTAAAAGTAATAGTTTTAAAATGACTCTATGTGCTACCATACTATAATATGATAATGTCACTCATTTAATGTGATCATTCATTGACAGTTCGCCTGTCATCGTATTCCGATAAAGATCCGGGTTTCCTGAAGAAAATCATTTCTCACTACATCTATAGTAGCGTTTAATATTTGATCAAGTCAAGTTCAACTATGATTTGAACTAGGTTCCTTTGTTTATTGGAACTACATAATGCTCTTCTTGCACAGGGTGGCTGCGAGAAGCTGGAGCTGGCGATGATGTCGTTCTTCGAGCAGTTCCGCAAGATCTACGTTGGCGAGCAAGTGCAGAAGAACAGCAAAGTGTACCGCCGGCTTTCCGAGGTGCTCGGCCTGAACGATGAGAGTCAACTCCTCAGCGTTCTCATGAGAAAGATGTGAGTCATACAGACAGGTATTACTTTAGAATCATTCGGGGAGAAATCTGGCGACTTGACCACCACCTAGCATGGCGCCAATAACCTCGCCGTATGTACCAAAATTCGGGAGGGTACGGTCTAGCCGCCCTACAAGTTTTTTCCTTCTTGCTCAACCTCCTTAAGGGGCAGCAGCAGACGACTTCCTTGGCACGAGTTCTCGTCTCGTACATTTTTCGACCGCTAAAGTGGACCCGGGAGAAGGCGACATAGGCTGGTCCGTATCGCCTTGCACTGTGAGAGCACAAGGGGAAGGGATAAACCTCCCCCTTGGGACCAGCTCTCTGAGAGCACAGTGCAGAGGGGCTCCGGTGCGTTCCACTGGAGATCCCAGAACCTCTCTGCATGAACCGAATGGGGCCACGGGTGGGGTGGGGGGAATTGTTGAGTTCTTGGTGAGATTGATTGATTGATGAAGGGGGGAGGGACTCCATCAACAAAAAAGAGCGCACGGCTTTGGTCAACAACCTATGATGCTCCAGAATTAAAGAGTCCTAATAGAGTTTAAAATTTAATCAGTCACATTTTATTAGAAGTCTTTGTTTTTCAACGTAAATATATTTCGTTATGTAAATTGTTCCAGAATAACAAACTTGAAGTATTGGGGCAGTTCCGAGCAGATCATCTCGAAGACACTAGGCCTGCTCAGCGATCTCAGCGGTGGTTACGCGTGCGTCAGGAAACTGGTGAAGCTCGAAGAAGTCCAGTTTATGCTGACCCATCACACTGTTAGTCACAATAAAAATCTAGACGCACTGCGGGATTCCATCTCAAACCCGTACGAAGCCCTTTGCTTCATCTTGCATTATCCGTACAAAATACTGGAATAGTTTGCCCGCGTCTGTCTTTCCCTCCGATTACAATGTGGGTATTTTCAAGAGTAGAGTGAGTACGCGAGTCTACCAAGTAAAAGAGTTGGAAAACAAAAACGTAGTAACGTACAAAAATGAAATTGTTCACCAGAGTCAAAACACATTTCAACTTTTTAACAAAAAAATGATGTTTGTGGACCTAAAGCTGTCGTTTTTGGACACAATATTTATTATTTTTTGTTGAATAAGTATAGTACCACGGAATTATCCTAGAGTTTTCCTAAACGATAATCGTTTTGGAAAACTCTATTTTTTAATCCACTAATTAACTAATTTTACATCCAATTGTTAGACATAGACATTTATTTATTGGCATCACAATACAAAACACATCACAGACAGAATATAACACACATTAAAAATAATGAAAAATTGACAAAACACAGTTAAAGTTACACGGACAAATAATACAAAACATATGATGCCAATATCGGACACCGTCTCAGCATATGCTGTCACAAGGATACGACAGCGCTGATTTTCAGCGGTGCCAGGACTACCTAAAGACGTGCGCGCGCAATACTACTTTTATATGGAATATTATTATACAGACAATAAGAGTATAATAAATATGATACATGAATAAAACAGTTATGAGATTAAAATATATTTTATACAATAAAATAATAGATGAAAATTAATAGATGTTACAAGTCATATATCATTCGACGCGTCTTTTTTTTCTGATTCCAACGACGTGAAAAAGTGAAAATGGCCATATGTGTCACTTGCTACGTTTTTGCTTTCCAGCGTCGATATGCGCCGTATTAAAAACTCCTATCCTCCGTCATGCTGAACCATACATGGCTGAAGTTTTTTTTTTCTTAAAGCTAGTAATATTTCTTATTTTTTTCAGTAATATTACTAACAATCTTGCTAACCATTCCAACTAAACTTAAACTTGTGCTAGGACATGGTTCACCAGCCCTGTAGTTCTGGGCTCTCAAGAATAAGACTACGGTATCCCCTGCCTGTCGTATAAGGCGACTAAAAGGGACCTCGGGTTCACTGGGCGACAAGGGTGGGGCCTGAGTCGTCCACCAAAGTGGACCCGGGAAGAAGGCGACATCGGCTGGCCCGTGTCGCCTTGCACTGTGAGGGCACAAGGGGAGGATAAACCTCCCCTTTGGGACCAGCTCTCTAAGAGCACAGTGTAGAGGAGCTCCGGTGCGTTCTACTGGAGATCCCAGAACCTCTCTGCATGAACCGAATGGGGCCACGGGTGGGGTGGGGGGAATTGTTGAGTTCTTGGTGAGATTAATTGACCTCTTGAACGCAGCATCAAGTCACGTTATAGTACTATAATTGATGTATTATGTAGTGATGCTACGGGTCATCTAACATGATAGGTTGGGGAAAAAGTCTTTTCGCAGTATAGTTTGTATGAACTTGTAATAAAATCTCTTTGGCTATACAATTTGAATCTGGCTGGTTTTGGTCTCATTGAGGGCAGGATTTAAAAAAAAAAACGAAAAATTTTTATTGTAATCATATAGAGAAATGTATCTTTTCTAGGGATCTATTTCCTTGGTGCATGGTGAGGGGCTCTGGGATCTCCATTGGAAAGGATCGGAGTCCCTCTACATTATGCTCGAAGAGCACTGGGGGTGATTAATCTTTTCCCCAAAGCCCTCACAGAGTAAGGCGAAGGTGGGCCAGCCGATGTCCCCTTTTACCCGCCTTCTACGACAGGGTATACCTGTAGCCTTATTGCACGTTCCCAGAACCCCTGCTTGATATTAATACTGTCGTAAGAACTATGTGAATCTTATCAGTGGTCCTTGTTCTTTGCAGGTCAGTTGACATGGCTGGTGTATATAATAGGGGCCGCCATTGGTGGCAGGGCTTCTGTGTCGACGTGCGACGACAACGACGCGATGGACGGCGAGCTGGTCTGCCGGGTGCTACAGCTCATGGACTTGACGGACTCCAGACTCTCCAGGGTATGGTAACGAGAACACCTCTAAACGGACAGAAACGATTACCCTTGTCCAGTTATAATAAGCTATTTATTTAATCTTTATTTGGTTGAAAGAGTCCAATGCCAAAGGTTCGTTGCCAGTCTACCTTGGGTTACATACATATAGATATAGTGAGAAAAGCTTTTCCTTCGTAATTTTTCGTGTTCTCTCAAATAGCTTCAGTACCATATTAGAGCCGTAGTGGTAAGTCGCATCAGCAGACCGACATATATATAGAGTGGTGATACGCAATTACAATATTCGCTATAGTTTTAATCATATATTATCAAATTTCGATTGCATCCCGCTCACACGCAGGTTCCTTTGTTTATTGGAACTACATAATGCTCTTCTTGCACAGGGTGGCTGCGAGAAGCTGAGCTGGCGATGATGTCGTTCTTCGAGCAGTTCCGCAAGATCTACGTTGGGGAGCAGGTGGAGAAGAACAGCAAAGTGTACCGCCGGCTTTCCGAGGTGCTCGGCCTGAACGATGAGAGTCAACTCCTCAGCGTTCTCAAGGAGAAAGATGTGAGTCATACAGACAGGTATTACTTTAGAATCATTCAGGAGTTATCTGGCGACTTGACTGCACCACCTAGCATGGCGCCAATAACCTCGCCGTATGTACCAAAATTGAAGGGTACGGTCTAGCCGCCCTACAAGTTTTTCCTTCTTGCTCAACCTCCTGGCAAGCAGCAGCAGACGACTTCCTTGGCACGAGTTCTCGTCTCGTTCCTCTTCGACCCAAAGGACCCGGAGAAGGCGACATAGGCTGGTCCGTATCTGTGAGGGCACAAGGGGGAGGGATGTTCTCCCCTTGGGACCATCGAGAGCACAGTGCACAGGGTTCCGGTGTTCCACTGGAGATCCCAAAACCTCTCTGCATGAACCGAATGGGGCCACGGGTGGGGTGGGGGGAATTGTTGAAGATTGAGTTCTTGGTAAGATTGATTGATTGATGAAGGGGGGAGGGACTCCATCAACAAGAAAAAGAGCGCACGGCTTTGATCAACAACCTATGATGCTCCAGAATTAAAGAGTCCTAATAGAGTTTAAAATTCAATCCGTCACATTTTATTAGATGTCTTTGTTTTTCGACGTAAATATATTTCGTTATGTAAATTGTTCCAGAATAACAAACTTGAAGTATTGGGGCAGTTCCGAGCAGATCATCTCGAAGACACTAGGCCTGCTCAAAGTATCCTAGCGGTTACGCGCGTCAGGAAACTGGTGAAGCTCGAAGAAGTCCAGTTTATGCTGACCCATCACACTGTTAGTCACAATAAAAATCTAGACGCACTGCGGGATTTCATCTCAAACCCGTACGAAGCCCTTTGCTTCATCTTGCATTATCCGTACAAAATACTGGAATAATTTGCCCACGTCTGTCTTTCCTTCCGATTACAATGTGGGAGTGTATAGAGAGTATACAAGAGTAGAGTGAATAGGCGAGTCTACCGAGTAAAAGAGTTGGAAAACAAAAACGTAGTAACTTACAAAAATGAAATTGTTCACCAGAGTCGAAATACATTTCAACTTTTAAAAAAAAATGATAACTTTCGTGTTTGTGGACCTAGAGCTGTCGTTTTTGGACACAATATTTATTATTTTTTGTTGAATAAGTATAGTACCACGGAATTATCCTAGAGTTTTCCTAAACGATAATCGTTTTGAAAACTCTATTTTTAATCCACCAATTAACTAATTTTACATCCAATTGTTAGACATAGACATTTATTGGCATCACAATACAAAAACACATCACAGACAGAATATAACACACCTTCAAAAATAATGAAAAATAGACAAAACACAGTTAATGTTACACGGACAAATAATACATAACATATGATGCCAATATCGGACACCGTCTCAGCATATGCTGTCGGAAGGATGCGACAGCGCTGATTTTCAGCGGTGCCCGGGACTACTCTAAAGACGCGCAATACTACTTTTTTATATGGAATATTATTATACAGACAATAAGAGTATAATAAATATGATACATGAATAAAACAGTTATGAGATTAAAATATATTTTATACAATAAAATAATAGATGAAAATTAATAGATGTTACAAGTCATATATCATTCGACACGTCTTTTTTTCTGATTCCAACGACGTGAAAAGTGAAAATGGCCATATGTGTCACTTACTACGTTCTTGCTTTCCAGCGTCGATATGCGCCGTATTAAAAACTCCTATCCTCCGTCATGCTGAACCATGCATGGCTGAAGTTTTTTTCTTAAAGAAGAAAAGCTGCACATTTCTTATTTTTTTCAGTAATATTACTAACAATCTTGTTAACCATTCCAACTAAGCGTAAACTTGTGCTAGGACATGGTTCAACAGCCCTTGCAGTTCTGGGCTCTCAAGAATAAGACTACGGTATCCCCGCCTGTCGTATAAGTTGGGCGACTAAAAGGGACCTCGGCTCACTGGGCGACAAGGGCGGGCTCGAGTCGTCCACCAAAGTGGACCCGGGAAGAAGGCGACATCGGCTGGCCCGTGTCGCCTTGCGCTGCGAGGGTCATACAGGGGAGGGAGTAACCTCCCCCGGGACGTACTCCTTGAGCACAGTGCAGAGGGGCTCCGGTGCGTTCCACTGAGATCCTGGTTCTCGTCATGCACTGAGTGAAAGGGCCACCGGGAGGTTTTAGTGGGTAAAACCCCACATAACCGCCGCCTTCCCCAGAAGGTGGGGCATCTTCTGAAGATTTCCTCCCGTGTAAAAAGGACATGGTTCACGGCAATAGTCGAATGGTGGATTCGAACCCATACGATTCGCAGGCCGTACCCTATACCATTAGGCTATTGACGCTTCAGAGTGGCTCAACATCCGCAACAGGCGTGATGTACACACACTTACCATGTTATATAACATAATTCATAACACTTGGTCTCCAGAATATCTTCGTACTTGAGCGCTTTGTACACAAACAGTTCGTTGGCCGCGAACCGCGAACCTTCTATAACAAATTTTTAACGTTCCCCGAATGTCAAACGAATTTTTATGGCAATTATTTTACCTGTACAGCGATAAAACTATGGAATAGTTTGCCGCCGATTGAGATTAGGGAGGCTTCGTCAACTAATGTCTTTAAATCGCGTGTATCTGAATACTTTCTACTCAAAGAGTGAAAAATTACAAACTGTTATATTTATTGTCGTCATATATAAATCATAAATAATTGTGCTCAGGAACTACATGATCTAATTCCCCCATCCCCCTTTCCACCATCGAACTTCTAGACGCTAGGTTTCATTCTTTTGTTGTGAACATCCCTCCAACCCGAACGAAGCAAACTTCGTCTTTCATTCTTCGTACAGCAAAGGACTGGAATAGTTTGACCGCGTCTGTCTTTCCTTCCGATTACAATGTGGGTATTTTCAAGAGTAGAGTGAATAGGCATTTACTAAGCTAGTGCGCCTTACCATCCAGGACTGCATTTCCACTTAACATCAGGTGGGATCGTAGTCAAGCACTTGCTTAGAAATTATAAAAAAAATATATATATATTCCATGTGTATGTATATTATTATATTTATGTATATGTAAATGTATATTTATTTATCTATATAATAGTTTTAAAACGCTATTTTTTAGCGGCACTACCCTTAGCCTGCTCTTAACCACTAAAGGTTAGCTAGAATAAAATGCTAATTAGCATTAAGTTGGCCTTTGTATATATACTTTGGTGCAATAAAGGATTTATCTATCTATCTATCTATGATGAGACAAAATGGGATCGCATTATCATTCACCAGCTCGCCCCAGTGTCTGTGGTAACATCCTTTTATTGCCCCTATTCCTCACCAGGTTACCCTCCCGACGCGTGGTGCCCTTACTAAGGAGGTTGAAAAAGGCGAACGGTTCAATCTATTTATATATATTGTGATTTATTTATTTATTTATTTAATAAGATACACCAGCAGCATTACACAAGCATACATTGTTGTAATAATCAAGTTTACAAACTAAGTCCTGTTGTGTATGCCTATTACAGGTGTACACAACATTCGCTATAAACAAACGTAACGATTTTATTATTAATACTTATAAAAATATTTTAGATAGATAGAAGATAGATAGATATACTTTATTGTACACCAAAATCAAACAAAAGGCATTACATAAGTAAGGTTTTACAGTTCGTTGTACAATGGGCGACCTTATCGCTGAGAGCGATCTCTTCCAGGCAACCTGTGTATGGACAGGAAACATATGAACAAAACAGGACGATGGCGTTCAACTACAAATATGATAACTAATCTATACATGTAATTGACAACCTACACTAAATATACCCACATAAATAATTTATCATTAAATATACTAATATATAAAATATATATATATATATATATCATAGTTCCAACGAAATCGATTGATAATGTTGCGTTAGCAAATTTTTAAAAGCAGGTAGGGGTTAGCAAGCCGAATGGAATGGAATTTGGAAGGGCATTCCGCAGTCTAGTAGCCCGCAATGTGATTTTATTAAATGATAAAGTAATAGAAATATCACTACTAAATTAATTATGGATGGTTAACAAGCATTCGTATCTAGATTTTTTTTTTTGACAACTACACACATTGTCTAGTGAAGCTGGCCTTGACTACATCAACGGATTGAGAGGTGGCATAGGTATTAGCTCATAGCTCGAGTGGAGACAGCAGAGAGGCAAACACGGAGTGGGACGCCCTAAGACTAGGTGGAGCGACGATTTTCGCAGAGCGGCTGGCAGAAGCTGGATGAGAGCCCAGGATCGTGGTCGGTGGCATGCATTTGGAGAGGCCTATGTCCAGTAGTGGACTGATACAGGCTGATGATGATTGTAATAGCTCTTAGGTCGCTTAGACTGAACCTCTATCGCTAGTAACTCGACACAAGGGTCCCCCCCGTTGAGGGGTAACCTCGGCTTGGACGGTTACTATTTCACGGATAATCTAAGGGACATTTAAAAACTAAACTAACTTTTTTTTTTCTTTTTGTTGACGGGGAGGAAATCTTCAGAAAGATACCCCGCCTTCTGGGGGGAAGGCGGCGGTTATGTGGGGTTTTACCCACTAAAACCTGGTGGCCCTTCCTCGGTGCATGACGAGGGCTCCGGGATCTCCAGTGGAACGCACCGGAGCCCCTCTGCATGTGCTCAAGGAGAGCACGTCCCGGGGAGAGGTTAGGTCCCTCCCCTGTGCGCTCCTCAGTGCAGCGCAAGGCGACACGGGCCAGCCGATATCGCCTTCTTCCCGGGTCCACTTTGGTGGACGACTCAGGCCCCACCCTTGTCGCCCAGTGGCCCCTTATAGTCGCCTTGTACGACAGGCAGGATACCGTAGTCTTATTCTTGAGAGCCCAGAACTACAGGGCTGGAAAAAAAAAAACTAAACTAACTTTGATTAAGCGTATCTTGATTATCTTACCATTCGCAGGCAGAACACTTTCCGTTCCTGGGCATCTCGGGAGTTGGCACCTCGGAGATGAGATGCCGCACGATGCTGTACACGGCGCTCGGTAGGCTGCTGATGGTTGAGCTTGGGGAGGACGAGGAGAGATTCCTCGCTTTCATGATGCCATTAACAGGTGGGTCTGGTTTCCATGTTGATATTTAACATACTTCAAAACTACGAAATTCACGCAGGTGAATGCGTTACGAAAAAATGTGATCGGGAAAGGGAAGTTCAGAGGGTGATATGTTAGGGAACATAGAAAGATATATTTCATATCATACTGTAGGAGCAAGTGTGAGCATACATTTTTGCTTTCCAGCGTCGATATGCGCCGCATTAAAAACTCCTATCCTCCGTCATGCTGAATCATGCATGGCTGAAGTGGCTCAACATCCGCAACAGGCGAGATGTACACACACATACAATGTTATATAACATAATTCATAACACTTGGTCTCCAGAATATCTTCGTGAGCGCTTTGTACTAAAACAGTTCGTTGGCCGCGAACCGCGAACCTTCTATAACAAATTTTTAACATTCCCCGAATGTCACACGAATTTCATTATCATTCATCAGCTCGCCCCATTGACAAGCCCCTGCGTCTGTGGTAACATCCTTTTATTCCCCCTATTCCTCACCAGGTTACCTTCCCCACGAGTGGGGTCCTTACTAAGGAGTTTGAAAAAGACTAACGGTTCAATCTATTGATATATATTGTAATGGTTAACTAGCATTCGTATATAGAATTTTTTTGACAACTACACACATTGCCTAGTGAAGCTGGCCTTGATTACATCACCGGATTGAGAGGTGGTGGCATAGGTATATTAGCTCATAGCTCGAGTGGAGACAGCGGAGTGGTACGCCCTAAGACTAGGTGGAGCGACGATCTTCGCAGGACGGCTGGCAGAAGCTGGATGAGAGTGGCCGAGGATCATGCATTTGGAGAGGCCTATGTCCAGCAGTGGACTGATACAGGCTGATGATGATTATGATAGCTCTTAGGTCGCTTAGCCTGAACCTCTATCGCTATTAACTCGACACAAGGGTCCCCCCGTTGAGGGGTAACCTCGGCTTGGACGGTTACTATTTCACGGATAATCTAAGGGACATTTAAAAACTAAACTAACTTTTTTTTTTGTTGACGGGGAGGAAATCTTCAGAAAGATACCCCGCCTTCTGGGGGGAAGGCGGCGGTTATGTGGGGTTCTTACCCACTAAAACCTCCCCGGTGGCCCTTTCCTGGGTGCATGACGAGGGGCTCCGGGATCTCCAGTGGAACGCACCGGAGCCCCTCTGCACTGTGCTCAAGGGGAGCACGTTCCGGGGGGGAGGTTGCTCGCTCCTCCCCTGTGCCCTCGCAAGCGCAAGGCGACACAGGTCAGCCGATGTCGCCTTCTTCCCAGGTCACTTTGGTGGACGACTCGAACCCCACCCTTGTCGCCCAGTGAACCCAAGGCCCCTTTTAGTCGCCTTGTACGACAGGCAGGGGATACCGTAGTCTTATTCTTGAGAGCCCAGAACTACAGGGCTGGAAAAAAAAAAAACTAAACTAACTTTGATTAAGCGTATCTTGATTATCTTACCATCCGCAGGCAGAACACTTTCCGTTCCTGGGCATCTCGGGAGTTGGCACCTCGGAGATGAGATGCCGCACGATGCTGTACACGGCGCTCGGTAGGCTGCTGATGGTTGAGCTTGGGGAGGACGAGGAGAGATTCCTCGCTTTCATGATGCCATTAACAGGTGGGTCTGGTTTCCATGTTGATATTTAACATACTTCAAAACTACGAAATTCACGCAGGTGAATGCGTTACGAAAAATGTAATCGGGAAAGGGAAGTTCAGAGGGTGATATGTTAGGGAACATAGAAAGATACATTTCGTATCATACTGTAGGAGCAAGTGTGAGCATACATTTTTTTTCTTGAACAATTGTGTATATATAATACACTAGCTTACCCAGTCCGCTTCGCCGGTCTAGATTTTGCTTTATTTTATTTAAACAATAAACTTACGTCACTAAATATTTAATTTAACTCTCACAATATAATAAATTATTCATTTCTCTCCGTATTCATTCTCTTCTCGAGCGGGTGAAGAACATTTTCTATTCATTACCTACACCCATATACATGCAGTATACTCCATTGTACTTCAGTATGGTTCATAATGACATAAATATACACAACGTATGTGTCAATACAAATTTGGGTTATACAACAATGGTATATCATCATAGTAAATAAAAGCTGTATTTGACAGTTCCAAACGAGTGCTCCGATCGTCACCAAACTTTACAGGATTACTCGCCAGGTCAATCTGAATATTCCCTATAAGTTTCATTGAAATCGGTCCAGTCGTTTCGGAGCCTATACGGAACAAACACACACACATTCTCTTTTATACCGTTTATTTTGAACGTGGTGTAAGTCCAATTTTGAGAAAAATGAACTATCACGTAATTCATGCTTAATTTAACACTAAACATAACAATGTACAGCATAATTTGCATGTAAAGGAATGCATGCTAAGCGTCAATAGCCTAATGGTTTAGGGTACGGCCTGCGAATTGTAAGGTCGTGGGTTCGAATCCACCATAGGACTATTGCCGTGAACCATGTCCTAGCACAAGCTTAAGCTTAGTTCGAATGGTTAACAAGATTGTTAGTAATATTTCAAAAAAAAAAAACAAAGAAAGATATAAGATCTCTTTACTTAAATCTATTCTTTAACTGTATTATATAATAATTATTGAAATGTTTAATGTCACAATTGTCAGTGTCGTGACATTTATGTAAAAGAGATAGAGATGGAATAAGGACATCAAATGTTGTTCCTCTAAATATTGTACAGAAACGCTGTCTTCAATTTCGTGTATACAAATACATTCCTAACAATGCGATAATCACTGTACGTGCAGCACTGAACATATTAGAATAGTGTACGTAGCGTCCAAAATACGTATGTTCATATCACGATTTTTAAATTGACTTTTTGATATTTTTTGGATATACATTTTTTTTTACTTCAAAAAACAATCTCGCCACAATAAGGGTTAATGTAAATTTTTGTATATATAACTAGTCAGTGTTTAATTTCTCAAAAAAACCCCATGTTTTGTACAACTTAAAATCTGTTGGTAAATTAAATTGCATAATCGATTATGAAAGTGGTGCAAGTCCAATTGACAGAGGAAGGTGGCGTAGATGTATGCCGGACAGTGTTATGTTTCATTTACTTTATACTAGCTGTGTCGATTTACTTTCATTTACTTTATACGAGAGAGCCGAAAGAAGTATGCTAGGTATTACATTGAGGAATAGACTGAGAAACTCAAAATTCGTACAATGACGAAGATAGTCGATGCTGCACAACTAGCATGCCGTCTTAAATGGAGATGGGCTGGTCACCTAGCGAGAACAACAGATGGACGCTGGAGCGAGAAGATGTTACATTGGTACCCGCGGGACGTACGCCGCGCCAGGGGCCGGCCGCGACGTCGTTGGAGAGACGATCTCGTGCCGCTGGCGGGCACCACATGGACGAGACTGGCTGGAGACAGGGACAAATGGTGTAAGATGGAGGAGGCCTATGTTCAATTATGGGCATCCAATGCATGTAATTTTTAATGTTATTTTTAATCAATTATTTTTAATCTTAATTTTATTTGTTATACACAATTATTTTAAATGTCAATTTAATTTAATGTAATGAAATCAAATTTATTATGTTATGTAATCTAGACTCACGCATTGGAAATAAAAGGCTATTCTATTCTATTCTATTCTAGCTGTGTCGATTTGCTTTGTTTCCATTGCTCGTAAGTTGAAAGATATTGAAAAATTAGAGAAATATATTAGAAAATATAAAGACATGCAGCGGTTACCACCCTGTATACCTCCGGTGCATGATGCATGTGTTGAAACACTACCACATGCAGAGAATAATTCTTGTTATAAAATTATATGTGTTGTTGTGTGTATTTGTAAACAAAATTATATTAAAATGAAGTGTATTTTAAGCGATATTTGATTTTTCAAAATTGAAATTAACCGGCTTTTACAATTATCTAATTTTGAAAGTGGTGTAAGTCCATTTACAGCACATAAATATGTGTTATCGTAGCCTGATTAGCCAAAAACAAATTATATATTGATATAACAATAGCAACAATGCCGGAACTCATATTTGCCTGTATTTTGAAATCAACAAATATAGTACCTTAAATTTTTTCCAAACAAAAGAATATGGACTTACACCACTTTCAAAATAAACGGTCCATATATATATATATGTATATATAAATATATATATATATAAAGGGCTAATGAAAGCACACTGTTTTTTTGTATGTTGGACCATGTCTACTAATTTCGATTTTCTGTTTGTCTTTTTTTTTGACATAGGATTAGGTGGATAGGATTTGTGTACCAAAGACATACCAAAGAACTCTTAAAAATCTTTTAGATTATGTTGTTATTTTGCTATTCTTGAATGATATATTTTCTCTTGCATATATAAAATGTATGACTAATTAATAAACAAAATAAACGGTCCATGTATAAAAGAGAATGTGTGTGTGTTTGATCCGTATACGCTCCGAAACAGCTGGACCAATTTCAAAGCAACTTTCAGGGAATCCTCAGATTGACCTGCCGAGTGATCCTGTAAAGTTTGGTGACGATCGGAGCACTCCTCTTTTTGAACTGACAAATACAACTTTTATTAACTATGATCATATTCTATTGTTTTTTAACACAAATTTGTTGCACAATTGACACATCCGTTGTGTATATTTATGTCACTATATATATATATATATATATATATACATAGGACTATGTGTACCAAAGATATACCAAGGTACTATTAAAAATCTTGTAGATTATTTTGTTATTTTGCTAACTGATTTCTTGAATGATATATTTTCTGTTGCATATATAAAATGTATGACAAATTAATTGCAGCTGCATTTGAGAGCATAATAGGGCTCCTGGGCCCACCGGAGAGTCCCTTGTTCGCTTCGGAGGATGCAAAGAAGACACTCATTGGACTGGCAAGAGATCTTCGAGGTTTGGCATTCGCTTTCAACACGAAGACCACATATATGATGCTGTTCGATTGGATGTAAGGATTTTGGTCTTCTATAGTTCTATGAGGCGAGATGATTTATGCCAATTTGAAGCTATAGCCTAACGGTTTTGTTTTTCCAATAAATCGCAACCATAGATATTGTGTCCGTGTTGTTTTCTAATGTACTTTAATTGTTTACTATGGTTTTATTAATAAAAGTACCGCCTCTGCCATTAATACCATTGCCCTTGTCACCAGTCTTCCTGTGGCGTCGTCACAGTCATCTGTGTAATAGGCACCTAGCCATAGCCTAACGGTTTTGTTCACGCGGGAATCTTTTTACAGACCATCCTCCGGTGCCCTGGGTGGGCCCGGAGGATGTGGGACTCGGCCTGGGCAGCCCCTACCCACTAAACCTTCCGCGAATTCCATCAGCCGTTATGAGCGGGTGCCCCGGATCTGTCAGCAACAGGACACCCCAACGACCGGCCGGTCCGGCAAAGACCGGACTTCATGCATGAAGCATGCTGGGGCCAGGTACCCATCCTGGCCCCCTCTTCGGATTACGGGGGCGACAAGAGGAGGCGTTCATAAGCCTAATGGTTTAAAAGCACGGTCAGCTTACCGTAAGGTCGTGGGTTCGCAGCCCTGTTGCTCTAGGGTCGTAGAATAAGACTACGGTATCCCCTGCCTGTCGTAGATAGCGGTTCACTGGGCGACAAGGGTGCGGGCCTATGTCGTCCGCCAAGATGGGCTGGCCCACACTGCGACGGCACAAGGGGGACGTGCTCTCCTAAAAGCACAGTGCAGAGCGGCTCTGGAGATCCGTGAGAGGTTTTAGTGGGTAAAAAAACCCCACATAACCGCCGCCTTCCCCAAGAAGGCGGGGTATCTTTTTGAAGATTTCCTCCTCGATAAAACAAAAAAAGGTCGTGAGTTCGAATCCACCATTCGTAACATAATCAATAAGGTAGTATATATAAATACTTAACACCATACTAAGTTATTTCCAACTTTGTTGTTTATTGTTCAAATACCGTCATTGTGCAATCACCATACGATTGTTCACGTATCCAGGTACCCGGTATACATGAAGGTGCTGCTCCGGGGCCTGGAGGTGTGGTACTCGGAGCCCGCCCTCAGCACGCCCATGCTGAAGCTGGCCGGCGAGCTGGCGCAGAATAGAAACCAGCGGTTACACTTCGACGTGTCCTCTCCCAACGGCATCCTACTCTTCAGGGAGCTGTCCGCCATTATATGTGCTTACGGTGAGATTAATTTATAATAAAAGCGTCAATACTGTCAGGGTATAAGTGAAACTTGAGGTTTGTCTTAGTTAAAGTTACAGCCTTTATATATATAATATATATGTCCCACTGCTGGGCAGAGGCCTTCTCTGTAAAGAGAGTATAAGGGCACAGTCCGCCACGCACACCTAGTGCGGATTGGCAGACTTCACATGTCGTAGAAAAATTTTCTAAGACATGTAGGTTTCCTCACGATGTTTTCCTTCACCGCCGAGCGCGTGGTTAATCAGCACATAAAATTGCAACAACAAATTTATCGGTGCCGGCACCGGGGATCGAACTCGGGTTGCTAGCGTACTATGCAACTTGAGGCGACCGCCCGGACACTGAGCTACCACGGCTCATGTCTTAGTAAAAGGGATATATTAGTTTGGTAATACATACAGAATGCAACACACCAAAAGAGAATGTGTGTGGGTTTGTTCCGTATAGGCTCCGAAACGGCTTCACCAATTCCAATGAAACTTTCAGGGAATCTTCAGATTGACCTGGCGAGTGATCCTGTAAAATTTGGTGACGATCGGAGCACTCCTCTATTTGAATTGTCAAATACAACTTTCATTTACTATGTTGATATTCTATTGTCTTATAACACAAATTTGTATTGACACATGCGTTGTGTATATTTATGTCATTAGGAACCATATTGAAGTACAATGGAGTATATTGCATGTACATGGGTGTTGGTAATGATCTTCACCCGCTCGAGAAGAGAATGAATACGGAGAGAACTGGATAATTTAATATATTGTGAGAGTTAAACTAAATTTTTAATGATGTAAGTTTATTGTTTAAATAAAATAAAGCAAAATCTAGCATGACGAAGCGGGCTGGGTACACTAGTATAAAATAACAATTGCATTACCTGCGTTACTGTGTGTGTGTGTATGTATTATTTGTTTAAAACTGTTGCAGGCAGCAGAATACTCACAATAGACGTGGGGAAAAAACAGATTTACGCAATGAAGCTGAAGGGTATCTCTCTCTGCTTCTCTATACTGAAAGCCGCGCTGTGCGGGAACTACGCCAACTTTGGAGTCTTCAGGTACAGCACTTACACTTCTATCAGCTCGAGGGAACTACGACTCGGTCGGTAGCTATTTCACGGATAATCTGAGGGACATTCGAAAAGCTAAACTAACTTTGAGTGCCACTACCAGCGTTGGCGCTGCGAGAAGAAGTGACCGAAGAAACTCCAGCAGCGCTCCTAGCATCTAAGGGGTGGTGCTCCCTTTGGTAAAACTCAGATCATTATCGGAATACGATGGCACCAGAACTGTTAATAATCTTATTAAATGAGTGACAGTTTAATATCGATATATTTGTATAATATATTGCGTAGTATCGATACAACTTCATCGATATATTATATCGATATTTTTTTAGCATCAACCTTCCTATATTAAATAAAATATAGGGATATAAATATAATAATATATAAATATAACAAAAATAAAGGGGAATTAAAATGCTCTTTCAATTAGCTCTATAAGCTATTTGAAAGAGCACGATTAATTTTTATGAAACTATCGCCTCATATAGCTTTTTTTTTTGTTCACGCGGGGAATCTTTTTATAGACCATCCTCCGGTACCCTGGGTGGGCCCGGAGGGATGTGTGGGACTCGGCCTGGGCAGCCCCTACCCACTAAACCTTCCGCGAATGCCATCAGCCGTTATGAGCGGGGTGCCCCGGATCTGTCGGCGACAGGACACCCCAACGACCGGCCGGTCCCGGCAAAGACCGGACTTCATCCTCAAAGGGGGACTTCTCCGGCACTCAGAGAAGTCCCGACGACGCCGAAGTATGCTGGGGCCAGGTACCCATCCTGGCCCCGCTTCGGATTACGGGGGCGGCAAGAGGAGGCGTTCGTAACGCCTCCTGCGCACCCCGATACGTCGCCTGCGGAGGGGGGGAGCCTCTGCGCTCCCCTTCCTGACCCGCTCGTCAGCCTCCTTCTGGGACATGACCGTCTCATCCCATCATATAGCTATACTAACATGATGTAACGTAAATATTGCTAATAAAACGTTTTAAAAATATTTCCGGCGGTATACTAACATCCTGTATAACAGTAGAATATTCTAGATATAGATTTTATGTTTATTTTCCAGGTTATACGGCGACGAGGCGTTAGACAACGCGCTGAACATGTTCGTGAAGCTTTTACTGAGTATACCGCAAAGTGATCTACTGGTCAGTGTAGATACATTATTGACTTTAAACTCTGTTGTAAAGTTTTTTTTTTCTAAGCAAGTGCTTAATACCACATTACGAAAGTCTCAAGGGCAGCATTTCCAATTAACATCAGGGTCATGGTAAGACACAGTTCTTCTTTGTCGTTCCCTCATTTCTGAGGATCGTGGTCACTAGGGCCCCCCAAATGAACAATCTGCCTCCATCGGTTTCGGTCCGAGGCAGCCCTCACCAGCTGGTAGAGATTAGGAGAGGAGATGGCACCTTTTACTTGGTCAGACCATCGTGTTGGCGACCGGCCTCTTGTTCTCTTGCCTTCTGTATTGCCAACGATGACACAGTAGGAGCAAACTGACCAGAATATGGCAAAACCGAAAAGTGTCAAACACCACCAAGACCAGACTCGTGCGCGCTTTAGTCTTTTCGATATTTTTGTACGGATCAGAATCGTGGTCAATCCGAGCAGCCGACCGAAAAAAAATTGAGTCTTTTGAAATGTGGTGTTGGCGGAGAATGTTACGTATACCATGGACGGCAAAAAGAACTAACAAGTCCATTCTCCGACAACTTAAGATAACCAACAGACTGTCCACTACCTGCTACAGGCGAGTCCTTAACTACTTTGGTCACATTGCCCGAAGGCAACCAGATAACTTAGAGAAAATGGTTGTTGTAGGGAAAATCGAGGGCAAAAGATCACGGGGCCGATCACCTACTCGGTGGTCTGACCAAATTAAAAACATAGTTGGACTCAACATTCCGACCGCGATGAGGGAAGCCGAGGACAGAGCAGTGTGGAAGCAGCTCGTCGACGTCTCAGTGAAAGCGTTTCAGGATAAGCACGACCTTCAGGAATGAAGAATACGATAAAGAAGAAACACAGTAGGACACAGTAGCTTAGTATATACCACGAAGCCTTTTTCTTAAAGATGTTGTAAAATAACTTGTAAGTCTCGTGGAATGAAATAGTCCAACAACTAATACACTCGCTTTATTGAGACAGCGTAACGTTGTACAAAGAATTATTTTAACCA
The DNA here is from genome assembly GCA_029286785.1 of Meandrusa payeni. Classification (NCBI taxonomy): domain Eukaryota; kingdom Metazoa; phylum Arthropoda; class Insecta; order Lepidoptera; family Papilionidae; genus Meandrusa; species Meandrusa payeni. Next base: position 999,371 of record JAGSMX010000036.1, read on the forward strand.
GTTTAGTTCTGGGCTCTCAAGAATAAGACTACGGTATCCCCTACCTGTCGTACAATGCGACTAAAAGGGACCTCGGGTTCACTGGGCGACAAGGGTGGGGGCCTGAGTCGTCCACCAAGGACCCGGGAAGAAGGCGACATCGGCTAGCCCGTGTCGCCTTGCGCTTCGAGGGCACAGGGAGAGGGGAGTAAACACCATGGGGAGTGTTCTGAGGAATTGTTCGGAATCATCCCAGCCACCGATTTCCATTACCGCACATATCGGCAGAATTCCAAATTCCACCGCCACCATCTTGACGGTTGGCGTTCAACGACTGTACGTTTTTCGCGTAACTTTCTCCCACGCACTGTCAACTTGTGGAATCAACTGTCGCCAGCGGTGTTTCCGAACGTTTACGATTTAGGAACCTTCATGAAACGAGCCTATTCCTATCTCAAAGGTCGGCAACGCACCTACAGCTCCTCTGGTGCTGTGGATGTTCATGGGCGACGGTGATCACTTAAGATCAGGTGAGCCGTATGCTCGTTTGCCACTTTTCATATAAAAAAAAAAACAGTGCAGAGGGGCTCCGGTGCGTTCCACGTTGAGATCCCGGAGTCCCTCGTCATGCACCGAGGAAAGGGCCACCGGTTTTAGTGGGTAAGAACCCCACATAACCGTCGCCTTCCCCCCAGAAGGCGTGGTATCTTTCTGAAGATTTGCTCCCGTAATAGCGTCACAACGGCGCATTCTCATAATCTTTATACAAAACTAGCGTACGTAGTCCGCTTCGCCGGACTTGTTTACGTCATTAAATATTTAATTTAACTCTCACAATATATTAAATTATTCATTTCTCTCCGTATTCATTCTCTTCTCGAGCGGGTGAAGATCATTACCTACACCCATGTATATATCAGTAAATACAATATCAGTTTAAAAAAAAAGAAATCTAGAAATATTACTAACAATCTTGTTAACCATTCCAACTAAGCTTAAACTTGTGCTAGGACATGGTTCACGGCAATAGTCCAATGGTGGATTCGAACCCACGACCTTACGATTCGCAGACCATGCCCTAAACCATTAGGCTATTGACGCTTAACATGCATTTTATGCTGTACATTGTTATGTTTAGGGTTAAATTAAGCATCAATTACGTGATAGCTCATTTTTCTCGAAAATGGACTTAGGGTAAAGGCTACAGTCATTGGCCCCTTATCACTAAAACGCAAATAATAAGGGACTGAATAAGCGAATCGACCAAAAGAAATCTTTAAAAAATTGCGCTATTTATTATGGTTATGTTGGCAATGCTGCTCATCCCGCAACTGTCATGGCGCAGATTTAAATTTTGTAAACAACGTGTGTTTTAAATGCAAAATTAGCAATTGGGTAAGCATATGCATAAATTAAATGAATGCTTAAAAGTCACTTATTGCTATGATCACCACCATTTCCGGTTCTAAGAAACTAATTAACACTTAGAAATGATCGGTGATTTAATGTATTTGTGAATGTTATTGTTTGCACCAATTTGTCTGGGGCCAATAACTAATAATATCCGACCAAGACATTATTTTTAAGTTATTACTGACAATGTCATGAGACAATGATATATATTTTTTTAATTCATCGAAATGCTCATAGTATCCATGTTCTGCAACCTTTTTTTTTTTCTTAACTGGGAGGAAATCTTCAAAGATACCCCGCCTTCTGGGGTAAGGCGGCGGTTATGTGGGGTTTTACCCACTAAAACCTCCCCGGTCGCCCTTTCCTCGGTGCATGACGAGGGCTCCGGGATCTCCAGTGGAACGCACCGGAGCCCCTCTGCACTGTGCTCAAGGAGAGCACGTCTTCCCGGGTCCACCTTAGCGGACGACAAAGGCCCCCACCCTTGTCGCCCAGTGAACACGAGGCCTTTTAGAGAGCCCAGAACTACAGGGCTGATGTTCTGCAAACCTAATTTGACCCGGATTGCCCTTCAATTTGCCCAGAAATGCAATACTTGCTGCTAGTAGCTACTTAAGAGGGCCAACGACTATAGCCTTTACCCTACACCACTTTAAAAAGAAACGGTCCATATATATTTTTTTTTCTTTTTTTATTATTTATTTATATACAGTGTGTTTTTTTCTATAATTTACTGGCTAAATTGTTCGTTTCCTTCTCGGATGCCGCTAGCGCCTTTACTTGATTGGTATGGTCTATCGTCTTTGAGTCCCTATTCCAAAATGTTATATATTTATGTGTATATATGTGACCTCGTTCCAGGATTATCCGAAGCTATCGCAGACGTACTATGTACTACTGGAAAGGCTAGCCCAGGACCACATGCCGTATCTCTCATCTCTACAGCCAGAGGCGACGCTATACATCCTGTCCTCCGTCTCCGAAGGTCTGACCGCGTTAGGTGAGTATTAACGCTTCACTTGTGTAATTTGTAGGTCGTGTGGAATAAAATAGTCTAGTAACTAATACACTAGGGATGTTCATGCCAAAAATATATCGATATAATATATCGTGGAGTTGTATCGATTCTACGCAATATATCGTACAAATATATCGATATTTTTCATATATCGAAATTTGTTTATAGTTAATATTAGAAAAGTTTTGTACTAATAGAGTACTCGGCGCGTAACTGAGAGGTTCTCGCTTCGGATACCAGTCCAGACTATTTGATTTGATTCTGCTAGCAGTACAGACTACATGCATAGATTATAAAATTTAAACAACGAGTCCTGCCATCGTGAAGAGTAGGAGTGTAGTAATATACCACACTACACTCTTCGTGATGGCAGCGCAAGTAAGGGTTTTATTTTATTCAAGTTGTCAACCACAAAAAAAAGAAAGAATGGAATGCTTTTTTTTTAATGATTCGATAATATCGTATTGAAGCGATTTATCGCGTCTATATATCGATATTTTATGTTATATCGATATCTATGGTGCACTCCTACCGTGATGACAAGTTGATGTTGTACGATAATTTTATCTACTTTTATAGACACTTTTTTTTTTGTTAACGCGGTAGAATTCTTTTTACAAACCATCCTCCGGAACCGTGGGTGGGCCCGGAGGGATGTCTGGGACTCGGCCTGGGCAGCCCCTACCCACTAAACCTTCCGCGAATGCCATCAGCCGTTATGAGCGGGGTACGCCGAAGCATACTGGGGCCAGGTACCCATTCTGGCCCCGCTTCGGATTACGGGGTGGCATGAGGAAGCGTTGGTGGTAACACCTCCTACGCACCCCAAAATACCTGCGGAAGAAGCCTCTGCGCTAACCTCCCTGACCCGCTCGTCAGCCTTCTTCTGGGACATGACCGTCTCACAGAAGGAGGCGACTGCCGTCCAAGACCTGTCACTCGACACCATCGCGAGAGCGAGGCTCGGAAGTGACAGGTCTACTTTTATAGACCCTACTAAAATAGACCATAGGAAAGTAAAAACTTTTCGATATTAATTATTGTTAATATTGCTTGAGTTTTGAATACCGTCTTTGCTCCAATATACAAACCTTGTTGAAAGAGTCCATAGGACATAAATAAAGGGCGGACTGTATATCAGAGCTGGTGTATTGCCGTCCAAAGTTAACAGAATGTAGCCGGGAATTGGTGGTTAAAGTGGAACCGTCCGTCGCCGGTGTGGTCGCAGCCGAGTGTCGGTGACCGGTCGGCCCTGCCCTGGTTGCTGACCCTGGCCCTTGACGTCAGGCCGCGTTCTCTGCCCCCCGCCTCTTCTCCCGTACAGATGGCGTCGATGTCGTATTCTCGACATTGTCCTAAAAATAACAAATACAAAATCATTGTCCAATTTGTTGCAATAGTTCGGAAGTTATGTCCGTACATACATTTCGGTTATAAATTTTTATTTATATAGATAAATCAATTATTTATCGATCGGTTTCGTTACAGATACGAGCGTCTGCACGGGATGCTGCGCCACCCTGGATCACATCGTGACATATCTATTCAAGCAGCTGGTACAGAAATGTGAGTATTCTCACCCTCGTGGCCTCATGACTGCACATGGTGTAAATTTATATGGTTTTGTCATGGATCCCATTGTCAGGACCACCACACCACACGGGAAACACAATCTTTCAAATAAAACAAGAATCATCAAAATCGGTTCACCCAGTCCAAAGTTATGAGGTAACAACCATAAAAAATGAAAACGTCTTCCTTTTGAAGTTGGTTTAAAATTAAAAAAAAACCTTTACTACATGCATATGAATGTATATAAGGTACTTTTTTGTCTACTGGGAAGGCGGTGGTTATGTGGGCACTAAAACCTCCCCGGTGGCCCTTTCCTCGGTGCATAGAGGAATCCAGTGCGTTCCTCCGGGATCTCCAGTGGAGCGCACCGGAGCCCCTCTGCACTGTGCTCAAGAAGACCACATCCCGGGAGGGAGGTTACTCCCCCTGTGCCCTCGCAGTGCAAGGCCACACGGGCCTGCCGATGTCGTCTTCTTCCCGGGTCCACCTTGGCGGACGACAAAGGCCCCACCCTTGTCGCCCAGTGAGCCCGAGACCCCTTTTAGACGCCTTCTACGATAGGCAGGGGATACCGTAGTAGACCACATAGATTCTTGAGAGTCCAGAACTACAGGGCTGGTATATATGGTACTTATACCAAGATTTATAATTTGTCTGTTTGTAACAGCAACCTTTGGATTTTAACGTGACTTTTACTGACAGATAGCTAATGTAATAAGGAGTAAGGCTATTTCTTATTTAAAAAATGAATAATTTTTTTCACGGGTAACACCGCGGGGCGCAGTTACTACAAAACTCCTTCCAAATTTAGAAATACGGTACAAGAGATTTTATCTGTATGTTAACTATTTTCCTTTTTGACTATTTTAAGAAAGCTAGCAATATTTTTTTTTAGGAATATTACTAACATTCTTGTTAACCATTCCAACTAAGCTTAAGCTTGTGCTAGGACATGGTTCACGGCAATGGTCCAATGGTGTTCAATTAATTTTTCTCTCTAAAATCTCTGTATTAAAAATCTAGTAATGTGTGGACGACGGTGTTGTTTGTACAATAAATAAAATCTTTGTTTTGCTCCCACATTATACATTACATTTTTGATAAAAATTAGATACAGTAGGTGGATGTGGGTGTCAGGAGCTCAAACTATGTAAAAAACTTGTGTTATGAGTCTCCTGGCCTTGCCATGCCTAATCGTCAAAGGGGGACCCTTTGACGATTAGGCATAACAAAGAGTTTATGTTTTACCTTTGTAGATGTAGGAATTTTTCTGTATCCTCATAATTAATTTCCAATAGCCATTCAATAATTTTTTTGACATTAAATTTAGATAGGTTGTATATATTTAATAATTTATTTACTTTATTATATAATTTATATAAAAGTTTTGTGCAAAGAAGGTTTTGGTTGATTCAGGCTTGCATACTTCGTCAGCCCTGTAGTTCTGGGCTCTCAAGAATAAGACTACGGTATCCCCTGCCTGTCGTACAAGGCCACTAAAAGGGCCTCAGGTTCCATATATGATGTTAGTTTACAGTTTCTAATGTTTAGGTTGCATAATTCGTTTATGTAGCATAAAAACAGGGTTGGGCCTAACATGCTGCCTTGTGGGACACCATAGACTACAGGCTGTTCGTTACTCAAGTGGTCTCCTATCCGAACTCGCTGATGTCGCTTTTCCAGGTAGTCTTTTAGAAGTTGTAGTTGTGTGTTTCTGATACCCATATTGTATAGTTTATTCATTAATGTTGTGGAAGAGACCGTATCAAACGACTTTTGAAGGTCGAGGAAAATTGTTAAACATTTTTTATTATTGTCTAATTTTTGTATGATGAAATTTGTTAGAAAGAATAACCAGCACGTTTATAATTGTTTATACTTTTTCTATGACTTTTTACAATTGTGCAAATATCCTAAGAAACAAAAAATATGCGAATATATCATATCATCTACCCCACTAAGTCGTTCTGTTCCCTTACAGCCAGCAACAAGGTGTCAAAGCCTCGGCAGCCGCCGCATGAAGTCAGCAACATGTTCGTGGAGGTCCTGCAGAGGAGACCGGAGATCATGCAGCAGCTTCTAGCCACCGTGAGTACCAGGACAACGTGGCTACTTCCATTTACGAAACTAGTATATTTATTTATTTAGTTAATCTTTATTTGCACGTAATAAAAGTCAACAAAAAGACGGACTTAATTCCAGAAGGCATTCTCTGCTAGTCTACCTTAGGGTTGTGCAGAGACAAAGTTACGAGGGCAACCTTAGAGAAAGAACAAATTAAAATCTATCTATATATATATATATAAAAGAGAAAGTGTGTGGGTATGTTCCATTTAGGCTCCGAAACGGCTGGACCGATTTCAATGAAACTTTTAGGGAATCTTCAGATTGACCTGGCGAGTAATCCTGTAAAGTTTGGTGACGATCGGAGCACTCCTCTTTTGAACTGTCAAACAAGCCATACGTCGTACTTTTATTTCTGACATTAACTTGAGCCCGATATGTTTTGTATAAATGATAAGAATGATATTGTATTTACTGATATGTACATGGGTGTAGGTAATGATCTTCACCCGATCGAGAAGAGAATGAATACGGAGAGAAATAAATAATTGAATATATTGTGAGAGTTAAATTAAATTTTTAATGATGTTTATTAAAAAAATCAGTTTGCTAATCGAAGGCCGTGGATTCGAATCCACCATTCCTGTCATCCTCACCTTTCATCCTCATTCTCCAGTGGAATGCACCGGAGCCACTCTGCACTATGCTCTCGGAGAGCACATCCCGAGAGGTTGTGGAGGCGGCACGGGCCAGCCGATGTCGCCTTCCTCCCGGGTCCACTTCACCGGACAACAAAAGCCCCCACCGTTGGCGCTCAGTGAAACCGAGGCCTCTTTTAGTCGCCTTCTACGACAGGCATACCTTAGCCTTCTTCTACGAAGCCAGAACTACAGGGCTGATTTTAATTCCTAGATAAATAGAAGGACGACTAGATAAAGTAAATAACCATAATATCACGTCGCATTGCAGGTGTTGAACGTGATCATGTTCGAGGAGTGCTGCAACCAGTGGTCGATGTCGCGGCCGCTGCTCGGGCTGGTGCTGCTAAACGAGGAGCAGTTCGCGCGGCTGCGCGCAGAGCTGATCGCGCGCCAGCCGAGCGACAAACAGGCACAGCTGGCGCACTGGTTCTCGGGCCTGATGGCCGGCATCGAGCCCAACCTCCTCACCAAGAATAGAGACAGGTGGGTGGGAGCGATCAGATCACTTCAATTACAATGTGGGTATTTTCAATAGTAGAGTCTATAGGCATTTACTATAGCTAATGCGACTTTCCATCCAGGACTGCATTTCCACTTAACATCAGGTGGGATCTTAGTCGAGAATTTGCTTAAAAAGTATAAAAACTAGACGCGGCCGCTGTGTTAAGACTCAAAAAGGAACCTACTTTAAGTCAGCAAGTTGAAGTGGTAGTGACCACATCTGCCGAGTAACGGCAGATGGGGGAGGAAATTCTTGGAATATGTAGGGCGCCCTCCTTCTAGATACACAGACCTTGTACAGATAGATGGAAGTCACCTGGATACGCAAGGCGGAGGAACGTGTGTGATTGAAGGTGTTAAGGAAGGCCAAGTAACCAAGTTTTATCAAACGAATTTTAGATGCTTTTTTTTTTAAAAAAAATTAGCAATATTTCTTTTTTTTTAGAAACATTAAGATTCTTGTTGACCATTCCAACTAAGCTTAAGCTTGTGCTAGGCTTACGACCTTACGATACGCAGACCATACCCTAAACCATTAGGCTATTCTTCTTCTTCTTCTGCCTAGCGATTTCCAGGGTCCGCTGTCCTGCTTAATCTCCTCCACTATGCCCGATCTTCGCCATCTTTTGTTAAATGGTTCTCCACCATATCCGCCTTCACAAAGTTCAGCCAGCGTGCCGCGTGATCTTGGGCCTTGTATATTGAGGACTAGGCATCCGTTTCCGATATAGTCAGGAGGCCTGCTTATAATAAACAATAATAAACCATTTATTCAAACTCATCACACAGGAATAGACAAATAGGAAAAAAGAAGACCATTATCTCTTAACAATAAAAAAATTGTATTAATTACAACACATTTTCTTATACATAAACGAAAGTAAATATGATAACTTAATCTATTTGGTTGCGATGCTGGATCGAATAGGTACCAGCTCAGCATTGTGTTGGCTGCGAAGCCAACGCTGTTATTCTGCCGGTATCTGACTTCCCGTCTGGCCGTCTTCTTCGCTCTGGTGTTAAGTGGACGATTCACCAAGATTAAAATTATCATAATATTTCAACTTCAAATATTGCAACCGTTTCCAGGTTCACACAGAACCTGTCGATGTTCCGGCGCGACATCAACGACCTGCTGAAGGGCGCCAGCGTGGGCAGTCCGCCCCCGAGCAACGACATGATGACGTCATAACTACGTACGCGCACGCGCACCGTGCGCTGCTCGTGCGGGCTTGTTGACTGTACGCCCTGATACACGAACATCCACTGTAACTATCATACTATTATAGTACCGTAATGTGCACGATAACACACAGAACTAATAACTACAAACGCACTCCTTTCTCCAAAGGTATACTAGACGTAGAAAGACCTATACAGCGCTCCTAGGGCCCCTTTTTTTTCACTATGAAACTGATATACAATTCATTCATTGCACCAATTGTCATCGGAAAACTAGAAAATTATAAACACCAACAAAAATCGACAATTGGTATATCATTGATCGTTGATTTTGTGATAATTAGTTCAGTGCAGGGGTCGCCAACCTGCGGCATGAATATTGTGGCGGCCCACGTTTTTTTTGCCGAATCAATGTGAATTAATTTATATTATAATGATGCGAAAGAAATGAAGAGCTAATGATCGGGACCTAGAAAATTTTTCCTATATTTTTTTTATATTCTAATACTGATACCTCGACATCCGAGTTTAATACCGTAACATTTCTCATTTGCCATAGAAATGCCGTTGCCACAAATGTTATAGCCGAGGTTACCCCTCACCGGGGGGACCCTTGTGTCGAGTTACTAGCAATAGAGGTTCAGGCTAAGCGACCTAAGAGCTATGCCACCTCTCAATCCGGTGAAGCAGTCAAGGCCAGCTTCTCTAGCCAATCTGTGTAGTTCGTCATTAAAAAAAAAAATGTTTTGTTAAACAACTTATTAAAAATGCTTGGAAAACGATGGAAGCAAGCACACAGACTAAGGTCTTTTTTGTTGACGGGGAGAAATCTACCTACTAAAAGGTGGCCCTTCTTCGGTGTATGTTGAGGGGCTCCGGGATCTCCAGCGGAACGCACCAGCGGTCTCCGGCTCCCACTCTTGTCGCCCACTCGAGGCCCCTTTTAGTCGCCTTCTACGACAGGCAGGGGATACCGTAGTCTTATTGTACACGCCCAGAACTACAGGGCTGAGATTAAGAAGGTCTAGTCTGAGGTGAGAGAAACTGTTCCTAATATCTGAAATCTTGCTCTCATCTCAAAGCAAAATATCGCGCGGCGTATCTCAAAACACGTATATCGAAGTATCACTGTAGCAAGAAAAAAAATTGTGGCTCTTTATAAATTCTAACTATTGACTACCGACACAAGGTTGCCGACCCCTGGTTTAGTAGACACGGGGCCCTAAAGTTAATGTTTACGGGTGACAGTAATCAATGACTATCAGGTGATCGTTGTATTAAAAATTTTAAAAAATACTCATGTATTCAGGTATACTTAAACATGTATAGTTAACGCGCGAGTTGAATGCAGACGTCAGGAATGTGATAGTGATATGACGTAAGTATAATTATTGATGAACATAATGAGGTATATAGGTTCCTATGATGAATAAAAAAAAACAAAAGGTCTATATATATATATATATAAATGAATGTTTGTCCATTTGATCGTGTGATGATCTACAACAAAGTGTTATGCATGAGTCTACGAAGGTTTCCAAGTTGATGACAGATGTTTGTATGTAAAATAAAATAAAAGATTTTATTAATTAAAATCCGATTTTATAACACCTAGATTAACCGGAATGACGTTCAGTTCAGCCAACGGATGACAACTTCAAGTAGACCATACGTCATATCAGAAATGTGAATTGTATCAGCATCATCATCAGCCGGTATCTATCCACTGCTGGAAATAGGCCTTCCCCAATGCCTTCCACCACATACCAGACATCCAGCCACTTCCGGCTATCCTTACAAGGTCGTCGGTCCATTTGGAGGAAGGGCGCCCCACGCTTCTCCGACCCATGTGCGGCCTCCATTCCAAGACTTTCCTCCCCCATCTGCCGTCGCTGACTCGGCAGATGTAGCCGGCCCACTGCCACTTCAATTTGCTAATTTTAAGACCTATGTCGACTACCTTCGTTCTCCGTCGAATTTCTTCGTTACGGATTCTATCCTTTAGAGAAATGAGCGTAGCTCTTTCCATCGCTCGTTGTGCGACTTTCAGCTTGTGGACCAGCCCAACGGTCAGAGTCCAAGTCTCTGCACCATAAGTCATGGCTGGGAGGACACACTGGTTGAAGAATTTTGTCTTCAGTTATTGAGGTATTTGCGAAGTGAGAATGGTCTTCCAAATGCAGCCCAAGCCAGGCGAATGCAATTATATACAAGTACTGATTAATTCGCAACAGAAAAACAGTTTTTCAATTAGTGCTTGTATTAAAAGGATTATCTATTATTATATTCTTATATATTTTGTAATTTGTTTGTCAAAAATGCCTGGTGTGTGTGCGTGCGGCGCTCGGACGTCAAATTTGTGACAACATATCCTACGTACACACGTTGTTACAACAAAATTGAACTATTTTTTTCTACTTAACTGAGCACAAATTTGCGTCTATCTCTCTCATACCGCGCTCTCGCTTACACACTTTGAACGTGCACTATCGGCAACTCTTGGTTCGAGCGTAACGGGACATTATGCACAAATGACATCCAGTATTCATCAATTTATAATACGTTGTGGGATCAGCTAGTTTTTGATCATTATTTCAGATAACGAAATCAAAAAAAACCGCACATGTATAAAAAATTTCTCATGTTTGGCGATGAATAGAAACACATTTTTTTGTAACAGAACTTGATAATCAAGTAAAACAACACGTGATCGCAATTTTATTACTAAATCGATAACACGGGAAGCGTACGATAACTGTCACAGCACTACGCTACAGGCGCGCAAGGGGTGGCGTGAAGACAGCGGGGGGAGATGCTCCTGCTCTTTACCGACCGCGACTGCATTCAACTCGCGCGCTTACTATACTATTTACCTAGATACATCATCCTAAACTTCTTCCCATATCACACATAGCTAAAACTTGAGGAAAGAAGACAAGGAATAACTTTCCCTGTCTACATCAAAAATATTTCAGAATATTAGCGTGTGTGTTATCGTTATGGCACTAGAAGTTATCACCTGATGATAAGTGACAATTCATCCATGCGTTTGTGCTACACTAGAACTCCGAGTCTGCTATTTACCAATGACAATTATAAAACCGATGTATTACATTGATATTAGTTGACACGCATTGGTGTTGCAGGAGTGCACAGAATATATCGATATATTTCATCCGATAACCAAATGTCGTTTGATACTTCTAGTCTCCGCGATGCAGCACTGATTGTATAAATTTTATAGTCTGTGCTTCGGTTTTTTCGGGTTACTGAAATATAAAACAAATACGTTGAATGGAAAATATCGATATTTGGCATGAACATCCCTACGTCTACCACGCCATCGGCGAACCATAGTGGCACATGAACTAAAAGGCAACTAAACTAGCAAACATTGACCACTATGATGCCAATGGACGTTTTCACTTCAGTTTTCTACATCATTGGTTTAGCAAACCCTGGGCCTAGTTTGCATGGTTAGCCCAATTTCATCACTCTACTAATAACAGTAATATAGGTCTCAAAACAACAATCAATAATATGATTAATTGGATAGTTTCCATCATACGGCCGAACATCAGTTATGTCTTAGTTTATTATTAGATTATAAAAAAAGGAGTGTGCATTACACCACACGACTGGAGTAAAACTTCTTTGGCTTCATCTATATGTATGTATAAATATATTGCATAATATATACACGATTGTTGAAGAGAGAAAGAAATATGCGCACTGCTCTCTCTTGCTCCTACAGTGTGATACAGACGTTAGGCCTGCACTGTGTGTTAGACATACGAAACGTAACTGACTGTGAGAGAAAGAGAGGGAAAATGTGCGCGTGGACTGCTCTCTCTTGCTCCTACAGTGTGATACAGACATTAGGCCTGCACTGTGGGCTAGACATACGAAACGTAACTGGCTGTGAGAGAAAGAGAGAGAGAGAAAATGTGCGCGTGCACTGCTCTCTCTTGCTCCTACAGTGTGATACAGACAATAGACCTGCACTGTGTCCTAGCTATACGAAACGTAATTTGGTTGGAATGGTTAACAAGAATGTTAGCTTTCTTCCTAAAAAAATGTGTGCTCGCATCTCTTTCTCTCTCGCCCCTAGAGTAAAATACCAAACGTAACTCGTAACTCTCTCTTTCTATCTTCACTGACTTGTATATCCTTTTCAACTTCCGTTGGCCTCGTCTGATCACACTTATCGTAACTCATTCACCAGCGGTGCGTAAAGAAGTTTTACTTCAAAGAAACCGTGACGCCATTTTGTTTACAGTCAACTTTCGCGCCAATACGGTAACGGTAATTTTTGTCTGTGTAACATTCCTACCATTGATTAGATGTGAAATGTGTTGTATGTACGCTACGTTTACAAAGGTGACCGTTATTTTTATCTCGTTTGTGTATTTTAATATACGACTCTTGTAATATATCATTGTAATTTTAGTTAGTGAACGAATGGAGATGGTTTATCATAAACACGTTGAATATATCATTCAATAAGTTTCATTCAATTCATCCCGATGCTGTTTCATTCAGTGAACGAATGAGTTCCCAATCTGATATTATTCAATTGTAGTCTATTAATTAATTTTATGATTTTTTCAATTGACATATTTGGCATATATTATAACAACTATGTTTCACATAGTAGTGTCAGTGGTACGTCATTGGAACACCATAGTGGCACAACTGTGCTAGTAAGAATTGACAAATGTGATCTCATTGAATTTTAATTATGACACAATTGGTTTAGCAGACTGGGAGACATTGATTGATTGACGTCATTATGTTTTCTCGCTAAAATTTGTATCCTCTATCTACCCCCATAGGATATCTTTTATATGAGGCTATTATTTGTATTATTTTCTATACAATTTAAGAATTTCGTTAACCACATTAACAAAACTCGGTGTTGACTATCCTGTGTGCATCTAATCTTGAAACTTCTTTAATCAAATCAAATCAAGAAGACAGTTCTTTTGATTTGTGTGTTTAAATACTCTTTTTTAGAGGTCTTTGATACAGGTTCAGGCTAAGTGACCTAAGAGCTATGCCACCTCTCAATCCGGGGAAGCAATTGAGGCCAACCTCTCTGGCCAATCTGTCTAGTTCGTCAAAAAAAGTAAAATTGGTTGATAATCATATAGAAATGTATGAAATGATTGGTTATCATGTTTAATGAGTGTTAATAAATATTGTAAATACCCCCTTTGGTTGTATGTGACGTGTTTAGTTATATACATTTGTATGTAATGATAATCAAATCATACAAGTTCATACAATGTTGAAAATATATAACAGAAAGGGAACTAATTTGCTATTAAATCGACCGTGTCATATAGGCGGAAAACACATTTACCATGCGATAGATACGGGGTAGGTAGAGATATTCACTATATACAACCCCGACACGTATTCGTCAATTATGACGTTACAATCTGGTCAATTTATTTTCCAGTGCGCCCTCTACCGATATATTACATAATCGTCCCTTTACTATGATCAGTTGGAGAATGACTGTGTTTCGTCGTTGGAGCGATATAAGTGGCTATATAATGGAGGTTCAGACTGAATGGTCCTTCGAGCCAGATAATGTGAACTCGCAAGCTTGTGCAGTCATAAAATCTAATAGTCTTGCTAGGTAAGAGAGTTAATTATCAATCAATCTCGTTGGTACCATGTATGTATTAGTATATTTCATCTTAATTTACGGTATATTTAGTATAGATTAATTAGTATATGTATATTTTAGTTATTTGTATCATATGCTATCATCCCGGTCTGTCTATACAAAGGTTGGCTCGAAAAGGTCCGATGTACAATAAAGATATATCTATTGTAGTGGAACAATTCTAGCTTCTAATAGCTAGTTGATGTGAAGATGAATGGGTGAGCGTAAATTTCAGTCTTCAACTTTCAAAATATTTTTTTTTCATAAATATTACTAACATTCTTGCTAACCAACCAAGCTTAAGCTTGTGCTAGGCTTCACGTCAATAGTCGAATGGTGGATTCGAAGTTGCTACCTAACGATTCGCAGACGGTACCCTGAACCATTAGGTTATTGAGGCTTGTTGCAATTTCACGGGATTTTGTGGTGACCTATCTGGTACACAGTGACAGTCTGAATCTCCGTTATGGGTTGCAAGGGAAACGAAGTTAGGACCGTTACCTCGGCGTAACAGTGTCTCTTATGTGGTAGCTTAAGGTGTATTGAGTTTGCGTATAACTTTCAACTACCCTCACACTATTCCTATAGATTACAATTAATGATTTTATGATGATATATTTATACGTTAATCTAATGACTTAACGTGAACTACGTTAGTCGCGTCATTGTAAATATTTAAATAAATTGTGATTTGTACAAAGTATTTTGGCGTTGTTTTATTTTTTTCACACGCTTTAATTAGCTTCACATGAGATGTCTATCGTCATCAGTAGATGACGCCTGTTCCGCATTAGATTACGATATTGTACGGTTCACTTTAAAACGTTAGGTCGTGTAAAATATTTACATTAACTCACAACAGATGTGCCATCTGATGCATAAGTTGTATTCCAGTGTTAAGGCGACATTGATACGTCAGTCAGTCGAGTCATCTACAAGGTTTACGGGAACCTCGCAGGTACGGGCCTCGGGGTGTTACCCCATTACCCGGGTTATCAGCGCAGGGGGCGACTGCTCCCCTGGTCTTGGGTACCGTTTTAGAACGGATTTTTTAGGAATAACTATTTTTGCGTCGAGGCTGATCCCTCAAGCGTCAGCCGCGACGAATCTATCTTCTACGCCCTCACGACCTCTCACGGTCTCGATTGAGACGGAGGTCGAGAGGGGGGCCTATGAGTTCAAAAGCTCCCTAGAATAGGGGAATTTGAACCTACGGAGCACGTCGGGAGGACGTGCGTGTTGCGGGGCGAACCCGCGCAGGTGTTCGTGCGGACCGTTGTCCGCGCGGTCGAACAAGTTACGAGCTAGTCTCGTGTACATTGATACGTGCCACCGTTTTCGAATTTATAACCCCAGCGCTAACGCTTCCCGAAGTGGCACTCAAAGTTAGTTTAGCTTTTTGAATATCCCTTAGATTATCCGTGAAATAGCAAACCGACCGAGTCGTGGTTCGGCCCTCTCGGGCGCTCTCGGATCGGACAGCTAACACGTAAAAATAGTAACCGTCCAAGCCGAGGTTACCCCTCACTGAGAGGACCCTTGTGTCGAGTTACTAATAGAGGTTCAGGCTAAGCGACCTAAGAGCTATACGACCTCTCAATCCGGTGAAGCAGTAAAGGTCAGCTTCTCTGATCAACTGTGTTAGTTCGTCCAAAAAAAAATTATAATGTAACTACATTTGTTTCGCTCCCTATAAATTCCAAGAGAACTGTTTTGAACCCACTTTGTACAGACATTATATACGGATTTAAAATTTGAACACTTATCACTGCAATGTTTCGATAAAGTTAATAAAATTTAATCTCTATATCCCTATCAGGTTGGCCAGAAATGTATACCCACATCCTATTCATCATGCGGTAATGTCAATAATTATCTTTTTTTTGTTGTTGACGGGGGTAAATCTTCAAGAAGATACCCGGCCTTCTGGGGATGAGAATTGAAAAACGACGTGTTTTTTTGATCGCATCTATAGTTTTAGATTTGTGACAATTTATGTTTAGTTAAGTACTAAATAACAAATGGAAAATCTAAATAAAAAAATGCTAGAATTTACTAATTCCAGAACTTTTTGAACTATTTCAAATAGAGTATTCATAAGTCCGTTAAATTTTAGCTAGTTTTAATGTTAGTTCTTTTCTTTTCTCCAAATAAATATAAAAAAATATTATTAAAACTAATCTATTTAAATCTAATAATATTTTTTGAAATGGTACTAATATTCAATCTTAGTTTAATACTTAATTTCTAAGTGCACCTATTCACAAATCGACAGACAGATGGCATTGCCGTTGTCATTTGGCAGCATGCTCAGAAGGCTGGAAACATCGCCACGGCCAGCGGGAGATCTAAAGATTCTACATCATCATCAGGGTGTTCCCCGCGTAGTTCTGAAAGCGACCGACGACCATAGGCAACGGTAGCAGATCAGAACACCAACGGCTCTGCAGTGACATGATGGGAGAATTAGAAATTAAAATTATATGGACCCATTCCATTTGGTACACTTCAGAAACATGGACATGGAGGTCTCGTGTGAGAGAAAAGATAGACGCATTTGAAATGTGGTGTTGGCGCAAAATGTTAGGAGTCTCATGGACTGAGCGCCACCAATGAGTCTATTCTTAATGAGTTAAACATCAAGACTCGCCTCTCCATGACTTGCTTTCGCCGTCTTCTTAATTTATTCGGCCACATAGCTCGCTGCCAGCCAGACAGCCTTGAAAAATTACTGATGGTTGGCTGCGTCGAAGGAAGAAGCAGAGGCAGGGCGCCCACTAGATGGACGGACTCTATTGGAGGAGCTACCAAACTAAAACTCCAGGCGGCTATCCACCTGGCCCAAAATAGGAAAGAGTGGGGAATGCTCGTTCAAAGCAACTCTCTTGGTGGTCACAACCCTTAGCTCTGAGGAAATTATTATAAAGAAGAAGCATGATCAATGGCAGTAGCAAAATTTTTTTATAAAATTTGCAGCTGCCATTATTCATTGAAATATGAATATGCAGGTTTTTCAATAAGAATTATACATTTTGACACCCTTTACCATGGCTGCATATTATATACCATATCAGGGTGTGATATATAAAGAAAATGTGCCGCTATAGTAAATATAATGAAATGAAATACTGTATTTACGTTGATATCAAAGCATTATTTCAGCATATATATATACATTTCAGTTTTTCCCGACCGAATGTAAATGCTTTTGAGATTTTTGACAACACCGACACAAACTGTTCATGTCTATAATTTTAAACAACACAAAAACCTAATAATAATTAAGGAATATCATAACAACTACTATTTATATTAACCGCTTAAAATAAATATATTTATAAACAATTGTATTTAACATACAGTGACAGGACTTCGACTGATATCGAATTTTGACGGGTCTAGTGATGGGTAATTATTAATGCATTGGGAATTGTTCGCTCTTGCAACTATAAATACGCAGGTAACGGAAGGCATTAGAGTTAACTGCTATATCTTTAACCATGATGAAATAGTGATTGAGGATAGGTGAATTTATTTATTCAATAAAGACATTCACAGCAATTACAAGAAGGAAGGATGGCGAAACCAATCCGATGAGTTCATCTAAATGCTCTATAACTATTTTGGCATTGTATTGTATGGTTAAATTATCTAAGTAAAACAAGAAGATTGCCGTGTCAACACGTCAAAACAACCCTTTTAGTTAAAAAACTGTAAACTTATTCTAATAAAGCTCTAACAATAATTATACGGTTAATTCTGCGTCAAAATATAACGTAAATGCTTAGTAGCAGGACTAAAATAATGATTAAAAATCGCAATACTATGTTTCCGAACGCAGCCTTAACTACTAGCTACCACTAGCTACTTCAATAATTTACTTTAGAAAATGGCGGAGTTAGAATTGTAAAGCGTCGGTCCTTTCGTTTTTAAATATTAATCTCGATTATATTAGATTTAAAATAGTATAAGTGTTAAAATAGTGCAATAAACATGATGGAGACTACTGTGAATAGCGGCTTATGCCGGTGTTGTGCGTCTGAAGGACTTTTTAAAGATGTCAATACAACTTACAGCTGGATGGGAGAAGACGAAGTCTATGCCGAGATGTTACAATTTTGTTTTGATATAAATGTAAGTAATTTATAAATAAATCAAACTATTACACGAAAAGCTTTCTTGTGGCTATAGCTCCTTTTCGCCTTTGGAATACATATGTATACTTAAAAAGACAGAAAGAAGTATGAATTTATTTGTCTTTATAATATTAAATGAAAGTGTGTAGAACTGTGGCGACTTGCATTCGCCAGCCACCAAAAAGTATTTTAGACGACAAAATTATTTATATTGAATTTGGAATTAGAAAATTTTTATAAGACACATGTCAACATTTTTCATTACACACTTTTTGCTTAGACTTTTCCGATTGTATATATATATGTAATGGAATAAAATGTATAAAATATAATTTCCGTTTTCCTCATAATTTCTGTGATATTTTTATTTACCGGCGGCACACTAGAAGGTCAAGAACATGTACAAAAGTAATTTTAGATTGGCATTCTGCTCTGATGCCACATTACCCAAAGAACATTGTAGCTGCGAACAGTTGTAACGTACGAAAAAGATTATTACCAGATTAAATCATCATTTATCTGGTATTGTTTAGGGATAAAAAATAAATAAAATGAATGTGTGAATGATGACTATAAATCCAAGCTAAAAGACAAGTACAGTCAATTGACATAATATAGATTATGGGATTCTGAATATATAAAAGAAACTATTATGTGATTATATGGGACATATATATTGACTTCCAATATTACTAATTGAGAGATTTAAATTCCAAGCACACTTTTAAAGGTAAACTAAAAAAAATTTGCCTTCTAAACAAAAATCTAGCATTTAAAACAGTCAAATTTGTTTTTTTTATGACGTAGTTTTACGCACAGATTGGCCAGAGAAGCTTGGCCTTGACTGCTTCACCAGATTGAGAGGTGGCGTAGCTCTTAGGTTGCTTAGCCTGAACTTCTATTACTAGTAACTCGACACAAGGGTCCCCCCATTGAGGAGTAACCTCAGCTTGGACGGTTACTAGCAAATATTTAAAATAAATATACACAACAACTATACTCGTACATAAACCTTATAACAACCCAATCTTTTGAATGCACGGCAAGAAATCATTCTGTTTCTGTCACAAGCTATCATAGCATGGTTAAATAAATTTATATATGTAAAACAATTTAATATTTTTGATAAATTTGTTTTGTTGTGTTTTTTATAATAGATTTTATATATTCCATATATATTTTAGTTAGCATTGTAGCACTCAATTCATGGTTCCACTGAAAACCAGCATTCGCTGATGTTATCCTCGTGACAAAGACAACAACAAGCCCCTGATGTCGACATCAGTGGCTTGTTGTTTCCAATATTTTTAATATTTAATTATATAATATAAACTGTATATGTTTAATTATCATATTATTTATTTTAGTTTATTTTTGACTCAATAATATTTATGATTTTTTTTTCATCTATTATTTTATTGTATAAAATATATTTTAATCTCATAACTGTTTTATTTATGCATCATATTTCTTATACTCGTACTGTCTGTATAAATTCTATATAAAAGTAGTATTGCGCGCGCACGTCTTTACGTAGTACCGGGCACCGCTGAAAATCAGCGCTGTCTCATCCTTGCGACAGCATATGCTGAGACGGTGTCCGATATTGGCATCATATGTTTTGTATTATTTGTCCGTGTAACTTTAACTGTGTTTTGTCTATTTTAATGTGTGTTATATTCTGTCTGTGATGTGTTTTTGTATTGTGATGCCAATAAATAAATGTCTATGTCTATGTCTAAAAATTAGAAATAAAATAAGAAATGTATGTATATAGAAATAATAGATATAATAAGGAAAATGTATAAGCAGAAATAAGTAATTTAAAAATTAGTATTAAGTAGATAAATTATAAGTAGTAAATTAATGTAAAGATAAAAATAACCCCGGCCAAACACGCTGGGGAATAAAACATAGTAGAGATGAAGCGGATATCCGATAATTATCCGGTATTCGGCCTATCCGGCCTTGTTTTCACTATCCGGCCTTGTTTTCACTATCCGGCGGATAGTATAATTTTAAAAATCTCATTATTTTACTCAAGGCAAATCAATCATACTCCGATAGGTTATGGACACCGTTTATTTTTAATTTTATAATCGCACATCAAAAATGTTTGTTTTATTAATTATTAGTTTAATACTCAAAATTAACAAGTGGCAAATTGTGGTGAATAAATACCAAATTTTCTGCATTTGTTGGTAAGAGGCGACTCCGCTTAAGTGCGATCCTAATGCGCCTGAATATATCCGATCTCGTTTACCGCGCCAATATTCAAATCAAACTGATCGCGTCAACGCAATAAAGGGCCGAATATCCGGCAGCCGGATACCCGGCGCTCCGGCCTAGTAGCTTGCCGAATATCCGGTATCCGGCCACACTACTATCCGTTTCATCTCTAAAACATAGTAAGGAATCATCAATCAAAAAAAAAAAAACTCTAGCTGGTAGGCAGAGACACCGTTTGCTGTCTGCTTTTCACCAAGCGCATTAGCCTATATGTGACAGTTAATGAGCCCATTGCCATAAACTGGGAACAATTTAGTAAGTGATTTCTTGTACTTTAAAACTGAAAAAATCCTGGCATGGCCTGTCATCTCTTCCGCTTCATTCACATCCATACATATGCAAATACGTGACATTTAAAGATACTCTTGATGTTTTACATCCAGCTATCCTCGGCGGAGGATCAGAACAATGGCGGCATATGTGAGGTGTGCATCACGCAGTTACGCAACGCTTCCAACTTCAAGAAGCTGGTTCTGAACACAGAGGTGCAGTTCAAGAAGCTCCAAAAAGAGAAGACGTTTATTTGTAAGTCATCCAATTATACAAAAACAGTGACAGTTTAGTTAATAAGTGATTCGACTTAGACTCTGATGGTCGAGTGTTCGGATCTCAATCGGCTTGTACCAATGAATTGTCAATTTTCCGGTTTTCAAGCACAAAAATCACTTGTTAATCACATGAGAGGCTTTATTCACTTAAACCCCTCCTGTGGCCCTCTTCGGTACATGGCGAGGGGCTTTTTTTATATGAAAAGTGGCAAATGAGGCTCACCTGATCTTAAGTGATCACCGTCGCACGTGAACATCCACAGCACCAGAGGAGCTGTAGGTGCGTTGCCGACCTTTGAGATAGGAATAAGCTCCTTTCTTGAAGGTCCCCAAATCGTAAACGTTCGGAAACACCACTGGCGGCAGTTGATCCCACAAGTTGACAGTGCGTGGGAGAAAGTTACGCGAAAAGTATGAGTTTATATATAGTACATACAATAACAACTAGTTATTCGTATTATAACAGACATATACTATATGTGTCGTATAAACGAATCGGTTATATAAAGAGTAACTGGCAAAGCATTTGACATATAATCTAATAATTCAAAACGAATCATTCGATAGTCAAAAGAGCAACTATAATACAATTATCTAATACGTGCGTAACGATGTTTTACTTCCTCACGATGAACCTCTCTTCTCCAGCTAAAACAGTGAAGATAGAGCTGTCATTAGACGACGGAGTCGACGCGGATGGGACTCTCACCGATGACTACAATTCAGAAGGTTAGTGCTATATGACTTATAAAAGTTTTTCCATGGAATTTATTCAAAACCTGGTGGTGGGGATGAGACGGGTGATATATTTAATAGAACAGATTCAATGTGAGTGGTGCGACTTTTAAACCAACATAAAAAAGGGCAAGGTTCTGAATTCGACTGTTCTTTTTTTAAAATGCTAGTAGCAATATTTATTTATTTATTTTATTTATTTGGTACAGGAAAACTTACAGCTATTCAATGCTTCTTATATAATTTAAAATATATCACTAGATTAGCAGATAACAAGTTTTCACAAATAAGTTAGGAAAAAAACACTAAAGATACTCAAACTTTTTTTTGTTAACGAGGAGGAAATCTTCAGAAAGATACCCCGCCTTCTGGGGAAGGCGGCGGTTATGTGGGGTTTTACCCACTAAAACCTCCCAGTGGCCCTTCCTCGGTGCATGGTGAGGGGCTCCGGGATCTCCAGTGGAACGCACCGGAGCCCCTCTGCACTGTGCTCATAGAGAGCACTTCCCGGAAGGTTACTCCCTCCCCTGTGCCCTCGCAGTGCAAGGCGACACGGGCCAGCCGATGTCGCCTTCTTCCCGGGTCCACCTTGGCGGACGACAAAGGCCCCCACCCTTGTCGCCCAATGAACCCGAGGCCCCTTTAGTCGCCTTCTACGACAGGCAGGGGATACCGTAGTCTTATTCTTGAGAGCCCAGAACTACAGGGTTGCGGGCCGGTCTGCCCCGGCCCGCCTGCGCCATCTCCAAACGGGATCGGCCCTCTCTCGATCCCGATCGAGATACGCAAACTTAGGTAACACAATATTGGGTTTGGGTTTAAAGAATTTATTTCTCATAAGGACATTTTTACAAAGTTCACTTAAAATGAGATATAAGGTACTTATATAATATAATTAGTGATGTGCCTCTGGGTCGCAGGTAGGTGTCGTCACATGTGTGTCATCAAATCTTTTAGCTTGTTTTAAATTGCTGGAAAGTGTCGCACTCCTTTACTTTATTTGGCAGGCTATTGTATAACTGTGCTCCTTCGTACAATATCGTTTTCTTTCCGTAATTGGTACGTGGGGTGTCCAAGCCGAGGTTACCCCTCACCGGGGACCCTTGTGTCGAGTTACCACCTAATAGAGGTTCAGGCTAAGCGACCTAAGAGCTATGCCACCTCTCAAATCCGGTGAAGCAGTAAAGGCCAGCTTGTCTGTGCCAACTGTGATAGTTCGTCAAAAAAAAATGGTACGTGGGGTGATTAGGTCGAGCTTATCTTTATTCCTCAAGTTACGAGTTCTTTCTTTTTATGCAGTTTTATATTTATATTGGAAAAGAGTATCAAGGTCCCGCAGACAAAATTTCACTAAATATACTTATAAAAGCTTACGTAGTGAGGCATCACTGACGTGAAATAGGTCGACATTATTGTATTTCTCACAAAGGTTGTTGAATTCATTACATGCTCTGATAAAATAGCTATTAATCATATAGTTTGCATTACTAGGTGGAGTATATAATGGACACTTGAATCGCAGACTACGAGAAGGGATTATTTCTTTTTTTTTTTCAGAAATATTACTAACAATCTTGTTAACCATTCCAACTAAGTGTGTATGTGCTAGGACATGGTTCACGGCAATAGTCGAATGGTGGATTCGAACCTACGACCTTACGATTCGCAGACCGTACCCTAAACCATTAGGCTATTGACGCTTGTTTGTTTGTTAGCTCGTAGCTTTCTACAGGTTGAACCGATTTAGATTTTTTTTTTCCCAATTGAAAACTGGTGGTCGCTGTTTGGTCCAATTCTGACAATGTCATCAATGATAAAACTATATATAAACAAGTTGACTTTTCATTTTAGTTAGAAAACGTTTGTATGGTAAATCAACATTCCAGCCGTAAAACATCCACTGCTGGACATAGGCCTCCCCCAACGATTTACAAAGGGACCGGTTGTAAGCGGCCCGCATCCAGCTGCGTCCTGCGACCTTTATGAGGTCGTCAGACCACCTTGCGGGTGGACATCCCACACTGCGCTTGCTGGTCCGTGGTCTCCAATCGAGAACTTTTCGGCCCTATCGGCCATCTGTTCTACGCGCTATGAAATGAAATGAAATATTTATTTTACTTTTTACACACACTTAAATTACATACATTTTAAATGACCGGCATGCACACAAATATTGGAAAACATATTATCAAATGTAAAACACATACTATATAACAAATTCCACAAACACTTTCTCACTTTGTTTCGTCCTTCGGTACACATCTCCCTGCTAGACTAAGTTATAGCCTGTATTAGGAGATGTTGTACCTAAGTCCGAGTTTATAGACTAAAGTTTGTTATATAGCTTTTGAGTATTCGTGTGTTTTTGCAAAAGAGTAGTGTGCGTGGGTGCATGTGAGAGTGTGTGTGCGAGTGAGTACATAAGAGAGGATAATTTATTTTAGGCTATGCAGAAATTTTTCAGTCTCTTCGTTGGTGAAATTATGGAGAAACGAGTAAAGTAGCTTTTTACACCTATATAGGGATAAACTATGAAGAGACACACAAAGTTAACTTTATTATAGAATAGCTATGTGCCCCATTGCCACTTCATCTTGCTTATCCGGCGAGCTATGTCGGTTACCTTCGTTCGTCTACAGATATCCTCATTCCTGATTTTATCTCGTAGAGATACTCCGAGCATAGCCCTCTCCATAGCTCGTTGTGCGACTTTGAGCTTGCTTATGAGGCCCATAGTGAGACCACGTTTCTTACACACCTACGGTTTTCTCACACGTTTTAAACCTTCCCTAGACCTTCATGAACATTTCAAGACCAAAATAAGATATATCCGCTCAACCGTTCTCGAGTTTTAGCGAGACTAACGAACATAAAAAGTATATATGCAAATGGCATTTTTGACTCCCCTGAGCTTCTCTCCGCCGTAGCTTTTACTGTACCGTCGCCGTTACCTAGACCTTCACGATACCAATTGTTGAGAAGCAGTTTATTCAGATCGAACCTAGGTAAGAATGCGCCCTTAAATAGAATTAGTATAGAATTCAACTCTTTTTCAAAAACGGACGATATCGACCTCTTTTTTCCTAGTATAAGTATGTATAAACAATCACTAAGCTACAAATAGTTTTTTTATTAGTTAATTTTTAATTTCAAATTTAGTTTTATTTTTACTTTTGTGTTCTTTTTATTTTCATCTTAACATCTTTCATTCTTCGTACAGCAAAGGACTGGAATAGTTTACCCGCGTCTGTCTTTCCCTCCGATTACAATGTGGGTATTTTCAAGAGTAGAGTGAATAGGCATTTACTAAGCTAGCGCGCCTTACCAGGACTGCATTTCCACTTAACATCAGGTGGAAGTCAAGCACTTGCTTAGAAAATATAAAAAAAAATTGTCACTCGCCATTTAACTGCTTGCAGTCTCCGCCTATAACTGCGACGGCACTAACTTTACAACTTTTCACTGTATTATGTATTGTTTGTTAAAAATGTTCATATATATAGAGATTTATAAAGAGAATGTGTGTGTTTGATAGGCTCCGAAACGTTCGGTTCGAATCCACCATTCGACTATTAACGTGAACCATCTCCTAGCACAACTTTAAGCTTAATTGGAATGGTTAACAAGAGTGTTAGTAATATTTCTAGTTAGTAATGTTAGTCATATTTAAAAAAAAAAGAAATATTGCTAGCGTTCTTTAAAAAAAAATTGGTATCATATCCTATATCGTATTTGTCCGTTCATATACCGTATCATACCGTACCGTTCATATTTTGTTTGTAATGTATTCGAGTGATGCCATTAAACAATATGTGTCTGAATGTGCGGTAATGGAAATCGGTAGCCGGGATGATTCCGAACAATTCCTTTTTTTTTTTTGTTCACGCGGGGCAATCTTTTTATAGACCATCCTCCGGTACCCTGGGTGGGCCCGAAGGGATGTGTGGGACTCGGCCTGGGCAGCCCCTACCCACTAAACCTTCCGCGAATGCCATCAGCCGTTATGAGCTGGGTGCCCCGGATCTGTCAGCGACAGGGCACCCCAACGACCGGCCGGTCCCGGCAAAGACCGGACTTCATCCCTTCATTCCGGCCCCGCTTCGTAACGCCTCCTGCGCACCCCGATACGTCGCCTGCGGAGGGGGGGAGCCTCTGCGCTCCTGACCCGCTCGTCAGCCTCCTTCTGGGACATGACCGACTCACAGAAGGAGGCGACCGCCGTCCAAGACCTGTCGCTCGAGACCATCGCAAGAGCGAGGCTCGGAAGCGACAGGTCTACACCACCGATGTTCCGAACAATTCCTAAGAACACTCCCCATGGTAATTTTTTTTTTTAATAATAATATGATTTTATTTCAAACCAAAAATTCATGTACAAACCAGTTCGATAATAGCCGCAGTAGTAAAGACTGTGTCGCAGCTATTAACGCCCATCTCCAAACAAATAAATACAAATACAAATTTAATAAAATTAACAACTTATAATGTAAATTAGTTTAATCGTTTTGTGTGTGTGAGTGTGTTTGTGTGTAAAAGGTTGCGTGTGTTGTAGAGTGACTATGTGTAGGGACGAGTGTGAAGGGAGTGAGTTACTCTGTTTATTATGGTTTTAAAAGATCTTCTGTAAATTCATACGAGAGGGCTTGGAGCCATTCAGTAATATGTGTCTTACATTCTTTTAGTGGTAATGGGTATATATGTAATAATTTATTTACTTTATTGTACAAAAAGGCACTTAGGATGTAAAATTGATGTCTAGCGAAATCAGTTCTGTGGGCCATGATGGTGCAAACTCTGTCATGTCTGCGCTGTGTATTGTGAAGTGCAGGTTCGAACTTGAGAAGCGAATGTTTTCGAAGTACTGAAAAGATGCCGAACAGTTAATAATTTATAAAAGGAAAATGCTCTTAAACTTGTAATATCATATATCCACTTTACAGAGTTCGAATTGCCAATCAAAGAGGAGAGTCCAGAGCCGAAGGCCAAGAAGAGGGCGGGGAAAACATCAACAACCAAGTCGAAGAAAGCGAAGAAAGACTCCGGGGAGACGTCCACTAAACGTAAGTGAATATTTTCCTTTAACGGTGACCAGTGACTGTATTTCCACGCGTGTGAAGACTTAAATTTAACAGAGTATTTTGAATAGTTGACCGGGTCGGGTAACCCTAGACCATCGGAGTCGGTAGGGCCTTTTTTTGGGGAAGGTGGCGGTTATGTTCGGTTTGACCCACTCATACTTCCCCGGTGGCCAGAGGAACACACCGGAGCCTTTCTGCACTGTGCTCAAGGAGAGCACATCGCGGGGTAGTGGTTACTCCCTCGCCCCCTGTGCCCTCGCAGTGCAAGGCGGCACGGGCCAGCCGATGTCGCCTTCTTCCCGGTTCCAACTTTGTGGACGACAAAGTTCAGTTGTTCTCCTTCCCGGATTTCTATTCCCTGGATTATGAGCTGTAAGACATCGTATTTTAAATTGCGCATTATATGCCCTAGGTATTCCAGCTATCGTGTCCTAATTCTGTTAAGAACTTCCACCTTCTTTCAAATTCTTTGCAGCGCTACTTCGTTGCGTACTTTGTCACCCCAGGATATTCTTAACATTCTTCTGTAAACCCACATTTCGAAAGCTTCAACTTCAAGATACCCCGTCTTCTGGGGTGAAGGGCTCATGGTTAGGGGCTCCGGGATCTCCAGTGGAACGCACCGTGCTCTCGGAGAGCACGTCCGGGCGGGGGTTTGGTCCCCCCCCCCTATGCCATTGCAGTGCAAGGCTACTCGGGTCAGCCGATGTGACCTTCTTCCCGGGTCAACATTAGCTAATGACAATGTGAACCTGAGGCTCCATTTAGTCGCCTTCTACGACAGGCCGTAACCGTATTCTTATTCTACAAGCCCAAGACTACAGGGCTGCGTGGTATCCTGGCATCCCAAATAGGCGATAAACTCA
Organism: Meandrusa payeni; assembly: GCA_029286785.1. Lineage (NCBI taxonomy): Eukaryota > Metazoa > Arthropoda > Insecta > Lepidoptera > Papilionidae > Meandrusa > Meandrusa payeni. The sequence continues at coordinate 1,027,130 of JAGSMX010000036.1, forward strand.
TACCCGCCTGGGAAAACAGTCACTGTTTCACTTTGAAAGTTGTAAGGAAAGCTGTCGTTTAGATGCGATAAATGAATATGATCGATTACAAATTTGTATTTATGACTGTAAAGCTCTAGTTCAAATCAGTCAGAGAAGCTGGCCTTGACTGCTTCATCGGATTGAGAGGTGCCATAGCTCTTAGGTCGCTTAGCCTGAATCTCTATCGCTAGCAACCCGACACAAAGGACCCCACGGTGTAGTCACTTTTTTTCTTTTGACTCAAAAGACGAATTGAGGACGATCATTGAACAAAGTCGTTTATCAAAACCCGGAAGGCACCTATAATTATTCTAGGTGTATGTGTTTTTGGACGGGGAAGATCACATATATGTCCTGTTGGGTAAAGGCCTATACGAACATAGTCCACATGCAGGTTTCCTCACGATGTCCTTCACCGCCGTGCGCGCATCATTATTTAGTTGTAAGAAATATTGGTGAATGGCCGGGGATCGAACTTGTGTTGCCAGCGTACTTTAGTTATTACAAATTGATATCTTGTAATCGATTAATCGCAAAATAACAGCTTTCCCACTCTTTCATTTTACCGTTTCCATGTTTTTGTATAAATTGTGTTTGTATGTGTTTTAAAATTAAGCGACGGTGTTGCAAAATTATATTAGCGCTAATTACGTTGAGAGCCCAAAGTAATGAATCAGAGAACTGCTCTCTACGACTGTTATACGACGCATTTAAAAAAACAAATTCCGCTACACCGATCTGCTGCGTGCCGTAGCAGTTTCAGATACTTGGCCACCAAGTGTTGGAATAACTTGCCACCGCCCATAAGAGACAGTAAATCTGTAAACGCATTTAAAAATAAATTAAAACACCTGATGTTAAAGTTACAAAAAGATAATATCCCCGCGATATCGGTGGCTTGTTGTTTCCAATATTTTCAATATTTAATTATATAATATAAACTTTATACGTTTAATTATCATATTATTTATTTTAGTTTATTTTTGACTCAATAATATATTTATTTATGAAATTTTTTCATCTATTATTTTATTGTATAAAATATATTTTAATCTCATAACTGTTTTATTTATGTATCATATTTATTATACTCTTATTGTCTGTATAAATTCCATATAAAAGTAGTATTGCGCGCGCACGTCTTTAGGTAGTCCCGGGCACCGCTGAAAATCAGCGCTGTCGCATCCTTGCGACAGTATATGCTGAGACGGTGTCCGATATTGGCATCATATGTTTTGTATTATTTGTCCGTGTAACTTTAACTGTGTTTTGTCTATTTTTCATTCGTTTTTAATGTGTGTTATATTCTGTCTGTGATGTGTTTTTGTATTGTGATGCCAATAAATAAATGTCTATGTATATAAGACATTAGAGTATAACATGAGCTTTGTGCATAACCGTTTAGAGTGATCAATAGTAAGATAACTTAGAGCTAGTTACGGTTACGTAACTCGCTGTATGAGCCGTGGTAGCTCAGTGTCCGGGCGGTTGGCTCAAGTTGCATAGTACGCTAGCAACCCGAGTTCGATCCCCGGTGACGGCACCAATAAATTTGTTGTTGCAATTTTATGTGCTGATTTACCACGCGCTCGGCGGTGAAGGAAAACATCGTGAGGAAACCTACATGTCTTAGAAAATTTTTCTACGACATGTGAAGTCTGCCAATCCGCACTAGTGCCGCGTGGCGGACTGTGCCCTTATACTCTCTTTACAGAGAAGGCCTGTGCCCAGCAGTGCGACATATATATTATATATATAAAGGCTTAAACTTTAACTCGCTGTATATTTAAGATACTTGCCATATTTTGGACATAGACAATGACATTTTATTTAAGAAATAAATACAGTTGAAGAAAGAAGGAACAGACAAATAGAACAAGATACAGTGTGGTCAGGAACTACATGATCTAGTTCCCCCATCCCCGTTCCACCATCGGACTTCTAGACGCTAGGTTTCATTCTTCGTACAACAAAGGACTGGAACAGTTTGCCCGCGTCTGTCTTTCCTTCCGATTACAATGTGGGTATTTTCAAGAGTAGAGTGAATAGGCATTTACTAAGCTAGTGTACGATGGGATGGGAAAATTTTTTGTGCATATTTAAAAATTTTGTACTTTAAAAAGGTACCATTAAAATCTCTATATATATAAAAGAGAAAGAGTGTGGGTATGTTCCGTATAGGCTCCGAAACGGCTGGATCGTTTCCAATGAAACTTTCAGGGAGTCTTCAGATTGTCCTGGCGAGTGATACTGTAAAGTTTGGTGACGATCAAAACACTGCTCTTTTTGAACTGTCAAACAAGCTGTCCGAGCATAGTAGCGTTTAACGTTTGATTTGAAGTCGACTTTTATCGTAAATAGTATAGTACTTGTATATGACTGTTTGCTCATCAGATTTCAATCTTTATTACGTTAGCGCGGTACTAATTTGCAACACCGTCTATTGTGTGATTTCTCTTTTACAATTAGCCTAAACATTGTTTAAGCAAAATTGTGGACACCGTTTACTCTGATTTACTAAAAGTCATTTAAAAAAAAACTCTTCACGTCTTTTTTACTACATGAACATTGAGTTAAATCACTTTGTCCTGTCGCTGACAGATCCGGGGCACCCCGCTCATAACGGCTGATGGCATTCGCGGAAGGTTTAGTGGGTATGGGCTGCCCAGGCCGACACATACCTCCGGGCCCACCCAGGGTACCGGAGGATGGTCTATAAAAAGATTCCCCGCGTGAACAAAAAAAAAAATTACTCTTGCTTTTTTAATAAAAGTTCATATTAAATTCATCCATGAGAGATATGCTTTATTCCTTACCTCATGCTATGGATCGGTGAAGCTTCAACAAGATTACCCAGCTTTCGGGGGAGGAAGAATTCTTACCCACTAAAACCCTGTACACTTTATTTTACCGGCACACGAAATTTTTTTTTTACTCGTATGCAGTGACCCCCAAACTAAGCAGACGCTTGTATCTTGGGAGCCAGAGTTGCGCTGTGGAGTTAGCATTATTGCACAAAGTATTAGTTTTTTCATAATTTAATTAATAATATATATATATATATATATATATATATATAAATATATATATATATATATACATATATACAGGCGCGTGTGTGGGATGTATAGTGTTCATTATATACTTATAGTAAACTAAATTATAACAGCCATTGTAGATCAATGTCCGGGCGGTTGCCTCAAGTGGTGTGGCATCCTTTTTTTGTTGACTGTGGTGAAATCTTTAACAAGATACCTCGCTTTCTGGAGGCGGGGTTTTGTTGCGCTTCCTCGATGCATGGTGAGGGGCTCCGGGATCTTCAGTGGAACGCACCGGAGTCCCTCTGCACTATGCTCGAAGAGCACGTCCCGGAGGAGGTTAATCCCCAGCGCCCTCGCAATACAAGGCAATGCCGCCTTCTTCCCGGGTCCACTTCATCGGACGACAAAGGCTTCCTTGCCGCCCAGTGAATCGCCCTTTTAGTCGTCTTCTCAGGCAGGAGATACCGTAGTCTTATTCTACGAACTACAGTGCTGACGTTCAGTAACCTGCAGTACAAGTATTTTTTATTGTTGGAAAGAAAAAAAAATTGTGACTGTTTAAAAATTTTGTACTTTAACAAGTACCATTAAAATATAAGTTAAAAAAAATGCATTCGAAGGGGTCGGTTATATACAAACAGATAAACAGATGAAGCTAATATAAGCTTGTAAGAAATACTGACGTAAAATGGGTAGGTTCATCTATCCGTAGTACAACAAAAAAAATACTGTATAGTCACAAAATATTAATTACAAGCTCTATTCAAAGTATAAATAAATATATGGATAACTTTTTTTTCCATAAAAATCATACATAATCATCCTAACACCTTTTAATTACAATGATTTATAATAATATATAATTATTAATAGCATTATCTAAAGCAGTTGACATTAAAAATCTTACGCTTCTACTTAACGTTACGGACGTTCTTGTCGGCTATGGTACCAATCCGCAACGCCCCTTAAGTAAATTCGTTCCAAAACTTGGCTTCTATCAAAATTCTGATGACTAGATGGAGAGAACAAAATCCCAGGTGTCTGGACGCAAGGCGATCGGACGTTAAATTCGTGACAAGGAATCCTAGAACAAAGAGCACTTGGCACGGACTAAGAATATACATGTATTACATTCCGATCCGTTCGGCCCTCTCGGGCGCCCTCGGATCGGAATGCTTACGCGTAACATAGTAACCGTCCAAGCCGAGGTTACCCCTCAACCCCTTGTATTACTAGCGATAGAGGTTCAGGCAGACCTAAGAGCTATGCCACCTCTCAAATCCGGTGAAGCAGTAAAGGCCAGCTTCTCTGTGCCAACTGTGTTAGTTCGTCCAAAAAAAAAACATCAAAACACGAATTCTAAATATGACTATTACCTGCGTTTCAGGCCCGCTCTAACAAGGTGGTATAGCATTCTTGCCTGATCCGACTCCGGAAAGGCAAGAATGCTATTACACACCCCCACATGCGACAAATCAATATTAAATTTCGCCGTGAATAGTACTCTTTCGGCTTCGTTCCGGACACATTCGGCCATTATGTGGTAAGCATCCTCAACTTTCCCGCATTCTAAACAATTAGGGGTTGACACCTTTCCCGTCATGTGGGCAAAGCTATTAAGCTTCCCCCTTATAATTAATAATATGCCTTAGCAACAAAAACAACATGAAAAATATCTAGGTTTAAAAGTTGACAGTAATTTAACATGGAAAACTCATATTGATCACATAAAAGGTAAAATAATATCACTTTTTGGCCCAATTCGTAATCTAAATCGATGTATTCCGGAAAATTTAAGGCATACTATATCATCATCTGCCTTCCACCACATGCGATCCTAACAAGGTCGTCGGTCCATCTGTGAGGAGGGCGCCCCACGCTTCTCAGACCCATGCGCGGCCTCCATTCCAAGACTTTCCTCCCCATCTACCGTCGCTGACTCAGCAAATGTGGCCAGCCCACTCCCACTTCAACTTGCTGCCTTTAAGAGCTATATCGACTGCCTTCGTTCTCCGTCGAATTTCTTCGTGTCGAATTCTATCCCTTAGATAAATGCCGAGCATAGCTCTTTCCATCGCTCGTTGTGCGACTTTTAGCTTGTGGACCAGGTCAACGGTCAGAGTCCAAGTCTCCGCACCGTAGGTCATGGCTGGGAGGACGCACTGGTTGAAGACTTTTGCCTTCAGGCATGCCAATGACAAGACATACCATATATAACAGCTTAATTAAACCGCACCTACTATATCCTGTTGAGATATGCGGTGCTGCTTCAAAACAAAACTTTCCGAATTTCAGATATTACAAAATTAAATTATAAAAATTCTTCACCGATTATCTTCCTTGACACCGACTTCTGATCTCTACAAAGCGACGAAAATAATGAATATCTAGCAATTATATAAATATATATATATATATATATATATGTATCTATAGCTGCTTTTTTAATATATACATTTATATATATATATATGATATTTATGAAAGTTTATGTATTGTACACTATAATAATACAAAACCGAAAGTCGGACGCCTTGGTCTACACAGGTTTTTTGGCTGAAAACCAGCGCTGTGCCACATGTGTGAGCACAGCACATGCTGAGCCAACCCCTTTTCGGCACAATTTCTATTTCGTTCTTTTTTTTATGTTGTTTCTGTGTTCTTGTGCCGAATAAATGTTTTTTCAATTTCAATTATATAAATATAGTACATGTATTCTCATTAGGAAAATTATAGATAAAACAATTAATACTAACATCTCTTTTACTAAAAATACTAAAAAACGCCGAACAACCGACGCGATAGTTTCCTTGTAATACCAAAAGTTAGAACGAATAACGGTAAAAGATCAATTTGTTTTGAAGGAGCACAGCTGTATAACGAAATACCAGCACACGACAAGAGGGTAGACACACTTGCGCATTCAAAATGCAACTTGTTAAATTCCTTAACGACAGCTAATCGTCCCAAAGCCAATGAATGCGTTAGGAGTTCTTCCATATGCCAGCGAACTTATTGTTTTAAAATATTAGTTATTTTATTGTTCTCATGTAAGTGACCTTTAATGTCTATAGTGAGAATAAAGTTTCTAAACCCTAAAACCTTCTTGTTATTCTGTTCCAATATTGTTTATGATTAGAAGAAATATAACATCGGGCAAGACTTTAAGTGTTTCGTTTCAAAACCAATGAAAAGCGATGCCAACTGAAATAATAAGGGCTTTACCGTCGCAATTACCACAAGTGACTTGAAGACAGAATACGAATGTACAACTAACGATAAGAAGACAATGAGAGTGGATGAAGATAATTGAGATGTGCTCGTTTCTGTTATAGGAACGGACGGCGAGCCTCCCAAGCGCGGGAAACCTACAAAGAAATCCTACGTAAGCGCCACCCCAGAGCGTAAAGAGCATAGAGTTAACCTAACATCAATCCTCCAGTACTCCAACGCGAGCCCGTTCAGAGACAAGACAATGCGAGGCTTCTCCTGCCTCTACTGCGCGAAGTACTTCAAACACATTGACGATTTACGCAACCACACCGCCCAGCAACGAGAGAAGAACAAAATCAACTCGATAATCGATTACAAACTAAGCTACAATCCGATCAAGGTCGACATCACAAACTTGCGTTGCATCGTGTGTGACACAGGCTTGAGGGACCTCAACGACCTCAAAGACCACTTGGTTAACGTCCACAACAAAACGATTTACAGGAATATAAAGGATATCATCCTGCCGTTCCGTCTCGAGAACGGGCAGAACTTCACGTGCGTTATTTGCTCCGTCGTTCACATATCATTCAAGAACCTCTATCATCACATGAGCAGTCACTATAGGAACTACTGTTGCAAGAAATGCGGCGCCGGTTACATTACCATCGGAGCGCTTAGGAAACACGGCAGGACCCACTACCAGGGCACTTTCCCCTGCGACTATTGCGACAAGTTCTACATCTCCCTCACGAAGAAGCGCAACCACGAAAAGGGCGTCCACACTGGCGGCTGGTTGAGGAACAAATGCCCGCACTGTCCCGAGATATTCGTCAGCTACTACGATAGAAGCGAGCACCTTGTAAAGGTCCACAACGAAGCGCCAGTCGTTTATCCATGCAACGCGTGCAATAAAATTTACAAAAAGAAATTCGAACTGAACCGACACATAAAGCATCACCATTTACAGCAGAAGAACTATATGTGCGACAAATGCAATGCTAAATTCTTCTCCAAACGCGGTCTCCTTGATCACATGCTACGGCATACTGGCGCCGAGCTGTGCTCATGCGATGTATGTGGGAAATCGTTCTCCCGTGCAAGAACCCTAAGGGAGCATATGCGGACACACGATGAGAACAAGAAGTTCCAATGCGAGGTGTGCAAGAAGACGTTCATGCAGAAATGCAGTTTGAAGAGTCACGTGCGTCTCCACCAAGACGACCTAGATATATTCAAAGAGTTCGACGACGTCAAACATTTAATAGACAATAGAGAGTTGACATTGAAAGAGATAGCAGCTGAGAATAAGAAGAAAGCGGAGGATCGGAAGATTATCGAAGATCTATCGTAGTTGTAGAATTAGATGTGTGAAGAGTTTGTATACCTAGAGCTACGGCTGGAGACAATGATAAAATCGGAATGTTTGTAATAGAAGTTCGATGTGACCCCCATGCTTTCCACGACCCACCCTTTGTGAAGTTGTGAAAGCCTCTAACGTTCACACTAAAATACTTACACCTATATAAAGTATTTATTCGTTTTGTATTACGACTGATGATGGTACGAAATTTTGTAAAAATTGTGCGCAATTAACTGCAACGTCGTTTGCTAAGATAGTGCGTACCCATCTGCAATGAGGGCTGCAGTGCTACGGCCGATGATCCTTACATGCTGCTCGCGACTCCATTACACTTTGAATATTATGCCACTAAAAGACATTCGTTTTGGACCGTCGGTAAACCACTCTTTACTCTTTGGGAAACAGATAACGTTTGTGCTGTAATCATGTCACAATAATTGTGACTAGATTTTTAAATTACCACCATTAATATTTTATTGGAATGTTGCAAGGCTATTGACGTTTATATTTATTATTCTATATCGTAAAGATATGGCAATAAAAATCTTTAATGTAATTCCATTGTAGTCAATTATAGCAGGGTCGTACAAACATTTTAAATCTATTTCACATCAAATCAGTGACGGATTATAAAATAAACGCTTCTAAATTGACTCTCTCTTTTATTAACAATTAACATTTTACGAATTTCTAGTGCCTACATTCTCTTTTCACTTCAGTTGTCGTTGTGAAGTTAGTTACAGCCTTCATATATGTCCCACTGTTGGGCGCAGGCCTTCTCTGTAAAGAGAGTATAAGGGCATAGTCCGCCACGCACACCTAGCCCGGATTGGCAGACTTCACATGTTTTAGAAAAAATTCTAAAACGTGTAGGTTTCCTCACGATGTTTTCCTTCACCGTTGAGCGCGTGGTAATCAGCACATAAAATTGCAAGAACAAATTTATTGGTGCCGGCACCGGGGATCGAACTCGTGAGGAAACCTACACGTCTTAGAAAACTTTTCTAAGACATGTGAAATCTGCCAATCCGCACTAGGTGTGCGTGGCTTCTAGGCCCTTATACTCTCTTTACAGAGAAGGCCTGTGCCCAACAGTGGGACATATATGAAGGGACATAGATGAATAATTTAACTTTTAACACAATTCGCAAAAATATATATTGTTATGTATATTTTGGTGATATTTTTTCAATTTTATTGATTGCTTTTTATTTAAGTACCATAAAAGTGTTTAGGAAATTTAAAAAGAATAACTTAAAATGGAAGATACATAAAATACAATAATACAAAAAAATAGTTAATCAAATTTTTTTTTTTTTAAAAAGAAAGCTAGTAATATTTTTTTTTTGAGAAATATTACTAACAATCTTGTTAACCATTCCATCTAAGCTTAAGCTTGTGCTAGGACATGGTTCACGGCAATAGTCGAATGGTGGATTCGAACCCACGACCTTACGATTCGCAGGCCGTACCCTAAACCATTAGGCTATTGACGCTTCTTATTGAGTAAAATAAAAAAAACATGTCGCTTTATTTTTTTTGACAATATAAAATTACATAAATAATGAATAATTCATTAAAGCGCCACCTTTGATCAGAGAGTTGAACTACATAATAGTTACGCTATCGGCACTATAGCACTTCCGTTATATATTTTTCTTACTAAGGTTATCTCCTCCAAGCCTGCCTTTGATTCGTTCCAATAACAACCGGTTTATAAATGGCGGGTCTACGAGTGCACATAGATACATCGATAGATAGATAAATCCTTTATTGCAACAAATAATAGGTACAAAGGCGAACTTAATGCTAATTAGCATTTTCTTCCAGCTAACCTTTAGTGCCGCTAAAAATAGCGTTTTAAAACTAATATATAGATAAATAAATATACATTTACATATATATGACGACAATAAATATACCAGTTTGTAATTTTTCATTGTTTGAGTAGAAATTAGAGTATTCAGATACACGCGATTTACATTCGAAATACCTACATTTTTGAAGTGTATTGAACATTCTATAATGGTTATCATTTGGATACCGGGATTTTAAATCATGTATTTAGTGCACGTGAATTGTTTCGTAAGAGTGAGTGTATTGTAGATGAACTCAGTAATGGGCGGCGTGTCAAAACTTAATCTTTCTTTTATAGGCCGCACCAGAGCGGAAGAGACACAAACACGGGTGGTAAAGGAGGAAGTCAACACAAACGTACATAAACCGTTCATCCGCGAGAAGCGTTTGCCCGAGATGCAAAAGCAATGGCACAATTTAACCACGCTGTTGAAGTATTCCAACGCCACACCGTTCAAAGATAGAAACGACGCGGGCTATATTTGCGCTTACTGCTTCAAAGCTTACCGGGATCCGGACGTACTGAGGAACCACACCCAATACGACCACGTCAGAGAGAAGCCGACGTACAAAACTGGAGTGGGACTCGGCAACTTCGTCGCGTTCCTCGACGTCGTTAACCTCAAATGCACGATCTGCAATCAGTCTGTAGATAATCTCAGATCGCTAATGGATCATCTGATCAAGGCACACGATAAGAAGTACTACATCGGTCTCACAGATTACTTCCAACCCTTCAAGCTAACAAATGAGAAGCGGATCAACTGCTGTCTTTGCAACGAAGCATTTCATAACATGAAGTTGTTAATGCAGCATATGAATATCCATTATAGGAATTTTATTTGTACAACATGCGGCGCAGGTTTTGTCAATAGCTTTCGACTTAATAGACACGAAACAACACACGTGAAGAAGAAATCTAGCTTCCCATGCAGACAATGCGGTCAAGTTTTCGCCGCGGAATCAAAGAAGAAATCTCACGTTAATACAGAACATAAAGGCATAGCCGGCGACAGTGTTTGTCAAATCTGCAAGGCCAGGTTCAAGAACTACTACCAGAAGACGCGTCACATGATGCAAGTACACAACGTCGAGGGTATAAAATGTGACTTCTGCGACAAGAAGTTCAATCTCAAATCCAATTTAATGCTTCACATGCGCAGTGTTCACTTGAAGGAGCGCCCTTACGAATGCTCCGTATGTAATATGGGATTCTTCATAAAGCGACACATGTTGGGACATTATTTGGCTACCCACACCAACGAGAAAAAGTTCAAGTGTGATATATGCGGGAAAGCATACGCCACGCAGAACAGCAAGCGGAAACATATGAAGAAAAATCACGGCGTCTCGAATTCAACGACCGTTTCCAACTTGGCTAAATGATCGCTTTGTCACATTCCTCTATGTAGGATACATGTACCTTGTAGCATTATAACTCCAATATTTAACTGAAATTTTATTTAATATCCCGGTTCGATAGACACTCATAGATTCTTCTCCTCGTTTCCTCGAAGCTGAGGGTTGTGACCTCCAAGTGAAGTGAAGGCCTCAAAGATTGTATAGATCTTCTTCAATCTTCTATCTTGTTTCGGAATGATTAACAGGTATATTTAAAAAAATTAAACCTATATACATGACAATCTGACAACATAGGTTGACCCACCCCTTAGATGTTAGGAGGGTTGCTGGAGTTTCTTCGGCCACTTCTTCTCCCAGCGACAACGTTTCCCGAAGTGGCACTCAAAATTAGTTTAGCTTTTGAATGTCCCTTAGATTATCCGTGAAATAGCAACCGATCGAGTCGTGGTTTGGCCATCTCGGCCACCCTCGGATCGGAATGCTTACGCGTAACATAGTAACCGTCCAAGCCGAGGTTACCCCTCACCGGGGGGAGCCTTGTATCGAGTTAGCGATGTAAGAGCTGTGCCAAATCTCAATCCGGTGAAGCAGTCAAGGCCAGCCTCCCCGGCCAATCTGTGTAGTTCGTCATAAAAAAATGACTGTAATTTTCTTAAAAAAAAACGATTTCTTTACTTTGATGCTGTATTTGATTTTAATTTAGCTGAATGGTTTTTATTTAAGCACATAAAAGTGATAAGGAAATTTAATATTTTAGAATATAACAAATAACGTGAAAAAACATATGACGAAAAAACATATTGTTAAGTAAAATACAAAAGCTTCTTTATTCTTTTTCGACAGTAAGAAATGACGTAAATAATTAATACTTTCATATAAATTTCATATATTTAAATAATTCATTAAAGCGCCATCTGTGATCAGAGAGTTGAACTACATGCTTAATAGTCACGCTATCGGTAGCCGGTTAAAGTTACAGCCTAAATACAGGTAGTCCCGTAAGAAGCACGACAAAATTATAAGGAAGAAAAAAAGAAAGGAGAAAAATTCTAAGACATGTGAAGTCTGCCAATCCGCAGTAAAGCCGTGTGGCGGACTATGTCCCTTATACTCTCTTTACAGAGAAGGCCTGTGCAACAGTGGGACATGTGTATATATAGGCTATAACTTTTTTTTTTTTTAAAAGTGGCAAACGAGCATACGGCTCACCTGATCTTAAGTGATCACCGTCGCCCATGAACATCCACAGCACCAGAGGAGCTGTAGGTGCGTTGCCGACCTTTGAGATAGGAATAGGCTCGTTTCTTGAAGGTCCCTAAATCGTAAACGTTCGGAAACACCGCTGGCGACAGTTGATTCCACCAGTTGACAGTGCGTGGGAGAAAGTTACGTGAAAAACGTACAGTCGTTGAACGCCAACCATCAAGATGGTGGCGGTGGAATTTGGAATTCTGCCGAGATGTGCGGTAATGGAAATCGGTAGCTGGGATGATTCCGAACAATTCCTCAGAACACTCCCCATGGTAAATGCGATACAGGATGCAAAGAGAACCGACATCTTTTCGCAGACTCACTTTATGTCAAACGACTTTTTTTATATACGAACTACACTGTTAGCCTTTGCTGCTTAACCGGATTGAGAGGCGGCATAGCTCTTATCCGCTTAGCCTTGAATAGTCAAACGTCTTTTCGCGGGGTCTTTATCGTTACGCACGAACGCTTTCTTATATCATTCTCGCACTTATATTACTACCCTTAGATTGCTCTTATGTACAAAAAGGTTAGCCGGAAGAAAATATCAAATAGCATTAATATCGTCTTTGTACATGCATTTTGTTGCAATAAAGGATTGTTGTTGTTGTGTGGAATAACCTTGTCTTATATTATCATAACCGGACCCATGGTGGTCCTATGCCAAAAAGATTACTATGAGATCTAATTGAAAGCTCAAATAAAAGCTTCCACAATCTGATGCAAAAGTTATGTCACTATAAGAGTACGAAGATTAAAATATATATATATGAATTGAGAACCTTCGTTATGCAAGAATAAGTATCTTTGATTTTGCCTTATTCATCATTGGATTCAGATGACAGAAATGTTTTCATTAGTGTTACTAACCCTGATTACCCCTATCGAGTGGAGCGGTCGTTATTATATGTTTGTTTTATTGTATTACTACCATGAAATGTGCTCGAGTTGAATGATGACACGACGTCCTCCGAGAAGATTTATTAAAGTCAATAACTTGTAATTTTCTTTGTAGGTACACACCGTACCATAAGCACGAAAATTGGAAAAGCGCGAACAAACTCGTTGATTGACAAACACAAGAAAACCATCGTGAAAACAGAAAGTTACAAAGGACGGGAGCTTGGAAAACACAGGACTAATATCAGAGAGATATTACAATGCTCGAACGCCACACCGATTCGATGTTATGCCGGTATCGGATACGCTTGTTGCTTCTGCGCCCAACAATTTCCCGATCCCAAGGACTTGAAGAAGCACACATTGGATGATCACGATGGAAAAACGAAGCGCAATTTCATGGAGGGAAAACAGATGTTCTCATATATAGTAAAACTAGACATAACGGCCTTGAAATGTGTCCTCTGTAGCACGGATATCAACACTCTGGAGTTATTAACTGAACATTTGATTGCGGTACATAATAGGAAATTCTATTCGGACATCAACAATCACATAGTGCCGTTCAAGTTCGACAATGATGCATTATTGAAATGCGTATATTGCACTAACTTGTTCAACAAATTCAAAGCTCTACAAGAGCATATGAATATACACTACAGGAATTACGTGTGTGACGTTTGCGACGCGGGCTTTGTCAATAGAAATATATTATTGAATCACGCCGAGGCTCACAAAACGGGGACATTCAAGTGCGACTTTTGCGAGAAAATATTCGACACGTACCGGAAGAAAAAGTCACACGAGAAATCGGTGCATATACATTTGAACATGTTAAGTAGATGCGGCTATTGTAACGAAAAGTTCAAGAACTATACGAGGAAACTGGACCATTTGGTCAAAGTGCATGGCGTTCAATTAGCGACGTTGAAATGCCAGGCCTGCGATAAAACATTCGAAACCCAAAAGTCTTTAACCGTCCACATCAAGCGAGACCATCTGTTGGAGAGGAGACATGAATGCAAATTGTGCGATATGAAATTCTTTGTCACCCACGAGCTCAAAGAGCATATGATTAAGCATACCGCCGCGAGGAGCTTCGAGTGCGAAGTCTGCCATAAAGCGTATAAGAGGAGAAAGACTTTGAAAGAGCATTTGCGCATTCACGCGGACGATAGACGCTTCAAATGCGAACACTGCGGGCAGGCGTTTGTGCAGAAGTGCAGTTGGCGTGGCCATATGCGCGCGAAACACGGCGAACAGGTGTAGCAACTTGAACAAAGCAACAACATTTACGGGATATGTATCAATATAATATATGAAATTCACTACTCTCTTTGATTTCAATCTGAAAACGCTCGTAAAACGAAATGTCTTATTACTTTTTGTGACGAGAAACTAACGTCGACTGTTTCACCGAAGGTGGCATGCATAGCTCTGAGGTCGCTTAGCCTCCCCCTTTATAAATAAACATTTGAATCGTCAACAAACTTGCCAATAAAATAGCTACCGGCCCTCTCGAGCGCCCTCGAATCGGACTGCTAACGTGTAAAATAGTAACCGTCCAAGCCGAGGTTAACCCTCACCGGGGGGACCCTTGTGTCGAGTTACTACCTAATAGAGGTTCAGGCTAAGCGACCTAAGAGCTATGCCACCTCTCAATCCGGTGAAGCAGTAAAGGCCAGCCTCTCTGGCCAACTGTGTCGGTCCAAAAAAAAATCTAATAATATTTGGTAGTATAAACGCCATGAACATTTTTATTACGCGAATATATAAATACAGTGGAATAGTTGCTCGGTTAATGCAATCGCAATTATACGTTAAGACTAGAATAGACTACTAGCGCTTACAGTATCGTCGAGTGAGATTAAACAGTTAAAAAAGCACTATTAATTAAATTTAAATAAGTTGTAGTTTAAAACCGTAAAAAGGAAATAAAACCCGAAACAAGGTCTCTCTTTGCTCTTTCATTATTCGTACAGCAAAGGGCTTACAAATACATTCCATTCGACTGACATGTAGTCCTCCAATTTAGTAAATCATTTATCATCAGTCCTAGTGGTCGCCTCAAGGTTCACAGCGCATTTACTACGCGCTTGGCGGTGGTGAACATCGTTAGGACATTTCAGTCGCAAAACATCCACTGCTGGACATAGGCCTCCCCCAATGATTTCCAAAAGGACCGGTTGTAAGCGGCCCGCATCCAGCTGCGTCCTGCGACCTATATGAGGTCGTCAGACCACCTTGCGGGTGGACGTCCCCCACTACGCTTGCTGAAATATCTTAGAAAATTTTCTACGGCATTTGAAGCCGCTTAGCGGACTGTACTGCGGCCCTTAACTTTGTGTCCGATAGTGGAATATTTATTAAAAGACTGTAACTTTAACTGATTGACTAATTGTGAGCGTAAATTAAGTTCAGAAAATGTCGGTTGTGTAGGTATTATACAATATTCATTGAACAGAAGTACCTATTCTTCTTTACCTTATTTACCTATTTAAATTCTTCTTCTTTTCTTTGCTTATACAGAAAGTATCGTTTATAAAGTGAAATATCTTCTTTTCTTTTTAGGTAGAAGTCATCAAACAAGTTTAGAGAGAAACGACTCGGGAAAATTCAATAACAATGAAACGGCATGTGAAATCAAATTGAATAAAAGTAAATCGTACAAGGGTGAATTATTTCGACATCGTTTTAATATTAGACAAATATTGCAATGGTCTAATGCCACTCCTATGAATTGTGAACGGGGCGGTAGTTATACGTGTTGCTATTGTGTTGGTGTATTCGCTAACCCAAATGACCTAAAAAGGCATACAGAAAACAATCACGCAGGCGTTAGAAACGCTAGCTTCATGAAACGTGATGACCTGTGCGCTTTTTACGTCAAATTAGATATCACGGATCTTTGTTGCAAGATATGCAATCAGAAAATGAATAATCTTGATCAACTGATCACCCATTTGATAGATATTCATGATAAACCCTTTTACCTTGACGTTAAGAATCATATAATGCCTTTCAAATTCGACGGCGATAATTTGCGTTGCTTTATTTGCACCAATGAGTTCAGAAGATTCAAAATCCTAGTAGAACACATGAATTTACATTGCAAGAATTACGTGTGTGATGTCTGTGATGCGGGTTTTATAAACAAAAGGGGATTGAAAGTACATTCGAACGTGCACAAAACCGGAGAATTTAAATGTAGCGTTTGTTACAAACTCTTTGATACACGTCAAAAGAGGTCGGCGCACGAAAGGAGGGTTCACATTCACTCGAACTTAACCAACAAATGTGGATTCTGCGACGATAAGTTCTTCAACGTGCAGAAAAAGGAGCTGCATATGTTGGAAAAGCACGGTGTGCTTGTAAAACCGATCCAATGTAAGGCGTGTGACAAGACATTCACAAGACAGCACGCATTAAATCAGCACGTGAAGAGACGCCATTTGATGGAGAAGAATCAGTCTTGTGCGTTGTGTGGGGCCAAGTTCTTTGGGAAGAGCTGCCTGAAAGAGCACATGGTAAAACATAGCATGCAAAAGAAAATACAGTGTGACGTGTGTCATAAGTTTTACTCGAGGAAGGCGACGTTGAAAGAGCATATGCGCATCCATTCGAACGACAAACGGTTTAAATGCGATCATTGCGAGATGGCGTTCATTCAAAAAATCACATTGCTCGTACACTTGCGTGCTAAGCATGGTAAACGATAGACTTAGCTCTTTACAATAATAAACCGTTATAGTGTTAATAATTGATGAATTTTCATTGTTTTAAATTAAGTAATACTGTTTTTTGATAGAAAATCTATTTTTCCGACAATTTTACGCCATGCCCTTCGCCTTTTAGCCTACCATCGTCATACAAATAAATGTTTAAATAACCCGCAACAAGAAAAAGTCAATACGGAACAACAGAGTTTGAGGGATATAATTTTAAATAGACAATGTGGAAGACAAGACGATTTGCTTCTCAAATTTAAGGAATCTGAAGAACGTATATATATTAAAATTCATTAAACTGTCATTTTCTTTGTAGGTACTCACCGTACCACCAAATCAGAAACGAAATGTGACAGACATATCAGAGATGAAAACATAGAGGAACCAGATGAAATCACTGACATCAAATGTAAAGTTAAGAAGGGAATAGAATTGTCTAAACATAGAATGAACATGCGCGAGATCTTAGTCAATTCCAATGCAACCCCAATACGGTGTCACGGCGGAATAGGGTACGCTTGTAGTTTCTGTGCAGACCAATATCCAGATCCTGCCGATCTTAAAAAGCACACAATCACCACACACAATAATGTGACCAAATTGATGAAGGGAAAGGACTTGTATAGATTTCACGTTAAATTGGACATAACGGACTTGCATTGTAAACTTTGCCATGTAACCATTGATAATTTGGAACAGCTGATCGATCATCTACGCAGCAAGCACAATAGAAAAATATACACTGATATAAAAAATCAAATCTTACCATTCAAATTCGACAGCGAGACATTGAGATGTTTCATCTGTTCGAACAAGTTCCACAAATTCAAGACTCTACAGGAGCATATGAACATCCACTACAGGAATTACATTTGTGAAGTCTGCGACGCCGGTTTCGTTACACGCGGTATAATGATACAACATTCGGAGAGTCACAAGTTCGGCTCGTTCACCTGCGACTACTGTTCTAAGGAGTTTAACACACTACGCAAGAAGAAGTCGCACGAGAAATGTGTGCATACCCATTCGAATTTGCTCAACAAATGCGGCTATTGTAACGAGAAATTCAAGGACTATCGTAGGAAGCAGAAGCATTTGACCGAAGCGCACGGTGTGCCGAGTCAAGTTTTGAAATGCGAAGCGTGCGACAAGACATTTGTGGGTCAGAAGCATTTGAGTGTCCACATCAAAAGGGTCCACTTAATAGAGCGACGCCATCAATGTACGGACTGTGATATGACATTCTTCTCCCTATCAGAGATGAAAATACACATGCTGAAGCACACAGGAGTCCGGGATTTCAAGTGTTCAGTGTGCCAGAAGTCGTATGGAAGAAGACGGACTCTGCAAGAGCATATGCGAATACATGCTGATGACAGGAGATTCAAATGCGAGTATTGTGGTCAGGCGTTTGTGCAGAAGTGCAGTTGGCGTGGACATATGCGAGCAAAGCATGGGGAAAGAGTTTAGCCACAAAGTTGATTTGTCATTCATACATATTTATTTACACATATTGAAAGACCTTAAACTAAGGCTCATAAAGATAAGATTTATTTATTTGCTGAATACATGGTATTATTTGATGTTATACATATAATTACAGACAGACCGACATGTTTCGCTTATTATGATTAAGCAGGCAAATTAAAATTTATTGTAATTTTTTATATAAAGTCAATAACTCGTGAAATATATGTCAATACTACTAACTATGGGAACAGACATTTTTAACAAAGAAATTAGGAAACACTATAAATATTTAAAGCATGAAGCCACTTGTACAATGTTGTTTTAATTATAGGTCTATTGAACATTTTTAATTCTATTGGAAGCTTATTATATATTTTTACACATAAAATTATGCAACTTTTAAAAGCGAATTTAATGCCTTATTGGCGTTCTCTAGCAGTCAACCCTCCTTGAGAGAGAAATATATAGGCAGCTGTGATCATTAATGAAAGGTCAGAGACATAACAGAATAAATACATATAAGTATTGTTCGATAAAATATCCGAATAGGTTTAATAAATAGAATGTTGGTAACATGTGTTTCCGACTTGCTGTTGGGAGATGTAAGAGGTGAAGTGTGGGTGTCTATAACACAATATGGAAGACTATCTATAATACGAATTTTATTTATGTTGAACCTAAGAAAAAGAGCCGTGGTAGCTCAGTGTCCGGGCGGTGGGCTCTTGTTGCATAGTACGCTAGCAACCCGAGTTCGATCCCCGGTGCCGGCACCAATAAATTTGCTGTTGCAATTTTATGTGCTGATTATCCACGCGCTCGGCGGTGAAGGAAAACATCGTGAGGAAACCTACATGTCTTAGAAAAATTTTCTAAGGCATGTGAAGTCTACCAATCCGCACTAGGGCCTCGTGGTGGACTATGCCCTTACTCTCCTTACAGAGAAGGCCTGTGCCCAGCAGTGGGACATATATATTATATATATAAAAGCTGTAACTTTTAACTTTAACTTTGAACCTAAGAAACCAGCACAAGAAAACCATTGTGGTGAACGTAAAAGTGGTCCTTAGAGTGAAGTTAAATAAATAAATTTCAAAAATCCTTCGGAAGATAAATTAGTTTTGGAGGAAAAAGTTCGAAAATTCTTGTTAAGAAACTTTTCATCAGGCCGGCAGAATTGTGCGGATTACGCCGATTATTATTTGTAGGTGATTTGAGCCATATATTCAAAACCTTTTTTTTTTTGTTAACGAGGAGGAAATCTTCAAAAAGATACCCCGCCTTCTGGGGGGAAGGCGGCGGTTATGTGGGGTTTTTACCCACTAAAACCTCCCCGGTGGCCCTTCCTTGGTGCATGGTGAGGGGCTCCGGGATCTCCAGTGGAACGCACCGGAGCCCCTCTGCACTGTACTCAAGGAGAGCACTTCCTGGGGGGAGGTTACTCCCTCCCCCCCTCTGCCCTCGCAGTGCAGAGTGCGACAAAGGCCCCCACCCTTGTCGCCCAGTGAACCCGAGGCCCCTTTTAGTCGCCTTCTACGACAGGCGGGGGATACCGTAGTCTTATTCTTGAGAGCCCAGAACTACAGGGCTGATATATTCAAAACCTACGATCTGCCAGGTTAGAAAATTGCACGTGGCGTGCATTTATTACGTGAATTGCATTTGCAATAAAAATAGAGAGATACATAATAGATCATAAATAGTATAATATAATCTCTTAAAAATATGCTTTTTATGTGCTCTTTTGACATCATCTGATAAGGCGTTCTAGACACTTAAATATACCATGCATTATGCTTGGAGACAGAATTTATGAGACTATCAGATGTACTATAGACTATGAACCGTACAGCTGCTAGGAAGCTTGGAGTCCTATCAAAGGTACGGCGGTACTTCACACCGGGACAGCTTCTGACTTTGTATAAAGCACAGATCCGGCCATGTGTGGAGTACTGTTGTCATATCTGGGCAGGTGCAGCCAAATACCAACTCGCGGCACTGGATTCCATGGAGAGGCGGGCCAAAAAGTTGATAGGTGACCAAGATCTACACCTAGATAGTCTTGAGCACAGGCGCAAGGTGGCCAGCCTTTCGGTGTTTTACAGATTACACTTTGGAGAGTGTGCACAGGAATTACACGAGTTAATTCCCCCATCCCCATTCTACCTTCGGACGTTTAGACACTCGGCGGGTCTTCACCCTTTATAGTTGATGTTCCGCGCGTCCGAACGAAGCGATTTGAGTCATCGTTCATCGTGCGTACGGCAAAGGAGTGGAACAAGTTGCCGGCGTCAGCCTTTCCGTCCAATTACGACGTGGGAGCCTTCAAGAGTAGAGTGAATAGGCACTTACTAAACTAGCGCGTACTATCTTTCGACTATATCACCACTTAACACCAGGTGGGATCATGGTCAAGCGCTAGTTTACACGCATAAAAAAAAGTTACTTGCTACGTATAATAAAATCTCTTTGAAGTATGTAGGAGTATTCAATATTGACCATTCTACAGAGAATGCTAACAGAAGTCTAGAGCTGCGTCCTTCACGGATAGGAAGCAATTTAAATTTGGGTAAATCGGAAATGAATCTTATACAGTTATTAACAAAGTACTTTCATGTTTGTAATTTTATATTTGTACATAATTTTAAATTATTTAATGCGCCGTGTATATTAAACGTGTCTTCCAAAAAAATCATGTTTTATTAATTAGGTATTTGTTTTTTTTATTGACGAACCTATGTAGATAAGACACCGGCACCCACAAGCAGGGCCCAAGTAAACGGTGGTTAGGAAGACAGAGAGAAACCTCCTGACGATACTTGTCCAGGACGAGAGAATTTGAGAAGAAAAGAAGAGAGGTTGAGAATGTCCAGGAGGGACACGGCACGTATTGCCTTCTCTATCTGTATTATTATATTCATACATGTTATCATTATGGACTACCTACTTAATTCATATGAGATAAATTGAAACCAAATCCTAGCAAATCATATAATTTAAAAAAGTCCATAAGTGCTAGATAAAAAATCTCTCTTTTCCTTCATTCATTCGTACCTGTTTACGATTTTTGGGTTTTTCAATATTTTTTCTACTTTTTCAGCTAATTTCAAACATAAATTTGATTTGAAATCGGAATTTGTACTTGTATACTCTCTCGTAACTTCATACGACTTACAGTCATTACGTTTAATTAAACCTATAATTTTGTTTGTAGGTTTACCGCGTACCAAAATCGCTATACACAAAAGTCAGACTGAAACGAAACTTGAAGATAATGTTACACTTAAAGCACCTCGTGGTAAGACGAACAATACGAATAGATCAAAAGAGACACGGTCGAAGCACGGAGAGGAATTGGAGAAACATCGCACCAATGTGAGGGAGATATTGTTGTGTACCAATGCAACGCCGATACGTTGCAAAGGCGGTGTTGGTTACGCTTGCTGTTTTTGTACCAACCAATATCCGGACCCAGCCGATTTGAAGAGGCATTGTTTAGCAGAACACGATATCTCCGTTATTTCCACATTCATGAAAGGGAGAGATATGCACGGTTATTTCGTGAAACTGGACATCACAGCGTTAAATTGCAACATCTGTGATCTACCAGTTGAAACGTTAGATCATATGATGGGGCATCTAAAAGTCAATCATAACAAAAACATAGATCAAAGCATAAAGAATCACATAATCCCATTCAAATTCGAAACGGATGAACTAAGGTGTTGCATCTGTCCGAATAGTTTTCACAAATTCCAAGCG
The DNA here is from genome assembly GCA_029286785.1 of Meandrusa payeni. Taxonomy (NCBI): domain Eukaryota; kingdom Metazoa; phylum Arthropoda; class Insecta; order Lepidoptera; family Papilionidae; genus Meandrusa; species Meandrusa payeni. The sequence continues at coordinate 1,049,095 of JAGSMX010000036.1, forward strand.
TTGCAGGTACACATGAACAATCATACCAGGAATTATATCTGCGATGTCTGTGACGCGGGCTTCGTAAACAGGCACATGCTCCGTTGCCATAGCGACGGGCATAAGTTAGGCAGCTTCTCGTGCGATCAGTGCTCGAAGATCTTTAAAACTATTCGCATGAGGAAACTGCACGAGCGAATCGCTCATAGATCCAGCATGCCGCACAAATGCGGCTACTGTGACGAAAGATTTAAAGAGAACTGGAATAAGAACGAACATTTGGCTAGGGTCCATGGTATACGAAATCCTGCAGTGAAATGCCAGGCGTGTGACAAGACGTTTGATTCTCAACAGAGATGGTTGCTGCACATGAAGAGAGATCATCTAATGGAGAGGCAGCACAAATGCAGTCGATGCGAGAAAGCGTTTTACGCGAAACGTGAGCTGACAGATCATATGGTGAAACACACGGGCTTGAGGGAATTCCGATGCGAGGCGTGCTCTAAATCCTACGGACGACTGAAGACGTTGAAAGAGCATATACGTAGACTACATCCGGATGATCTTAGATTCAAGTGTCCACATTGTGGTTGGACTTTCGTGCAGAGTGTTGAGTTGAAAAAACATATTGCTAATAAACACGAAGAGGTTCTTAAATAAACGACTTCAAAAAATGATCAGATTTATTTGTATTTTATTATTGTGCATTCACAGCGCCGTCGTTAATAACGTATTCGACGTTAACAACGTATTTGTCGTTAATAAAGTTAAAGTTACAGCCTTCATATATGTTATATATGTCCCACTGTTGGGCGCAGGCCTTCTCTGTAAAGAGAGTATAAGGGCATAGTCCGCCACGCACACCTAGTGCGGATTGGCAGACTTCACTTGCGTTAGAAAATTTCTCTAAGACATGTAGATTTCCTCACGCACATCAGCACATAAAATTGCAACACCAAATTTATTGATGCCGGCACCGGGGTTCATACTCGGGTTGCTAGCGTACTATGCAACTTGAGGTGACCGCCCGGACACTGAGCTACCACGGCTATAACAACGTATTCGTCGTTAATAACGCAGTCGTCGTTAATATCGTATTCGTCGTTAATAACATATTCGTCGTTAACCTCTTGTGCATTGACTTTTGACACATTTTGGTAGACGAACATTTTATGGGTTCCTACAGACATTATAATGTTGTATATAATGTCATGATCTTGTATAATAATTAAGGCATATAACATATTTGGTTTAATTTTTACTCGAAGTATCAATTGATATGAAAATTTTAATACTAAAATTCTAAGTTATATGTTTTCACTTCCATCGGCAGTCAGTATGAATAACAATATACATACTCGTATATTACAAAATTCAAATGTGTATACAGTTAGTTAAATCATAATTATTAATAATATACATCATTTCGCACGACCAAGTCTGGTCGCATATTTTATTTTATTTATCTTACTTGTCCGGTCATATTACATATAAATACATTTATTGTACAGATAAATCGTTAAATCCAGTTTACAGAAAAAATTATAATGAATTGAAAAAACAAAAGAGAGTCGTAAATAATTAGTGTCTTCATTATTTAAGAGTCCCGCCCAAACATCAGCCAGGATGCGACTTTTACCGCTACATCCAAACATTGTAGGTCAATCAATAAAATAGCTACCGGCCGAGTCGTCGCCCTCGGATCGGAATGCTTACGTAACATAGTAACCGTCCAAGCCGAAGTTACCCTTCACAGGGGGGACCCTTGTGTCGAGTTACTAGCGATACAGGTTCAGGCTAAGCGCCCTATGAGCTGTGCCACCCTCTCTGGCCAACTGTGTAGGTCGTCCATAAAAAAAATCAGTTTGTCTTTTATTCCATTCTATTAGTAAATATGGGCCCGCATTAGGCGCACGTAAGCACACCATTACTAGAGTAGGAATGCACGATAGATATCGATATTACATTAAATATCGATATATGGACGCGATTTATCGCTTCAATCCGATATTATCAAATCATCTAATATCGATATTTATATCGATATACAAAATATCGTAAGAAATTAAATAAAAAAGCTTACCATTCTTTCTTTCATTTGTGGTTGACAACTTGAATAAAATAAAACCCTTGGGCTGCCATCACGAAGAGTGTAGTGTAGTATGTTACTACACTCCTACTCTTCACGATGGCAGGACTCGTATACATTTTATAATCAATGCACGTGGTCTATACTGCTAGCAAAATCAAATAGCCTGGACTGGTATCCGAGATAGAACCTCGCAGTTACGCGCCGAGTACTCTATTAGTACAAAACTTTTCTAATATTAATTATAAACAAATTTCGATATTTGAAAAATATTGATATTTTTGTACAATATATCGCGTAGTATCGATACAACCTCACGATATATTATATCGAAAAATATATAGTAGGACATGGCCGGGCCTTCAGCGTGGAAGGGTGGACGTATAATAATATCCTATAGAAGATCTGCTTAACCGGCTTCAAGAAAGGATTAAGTTCGCAATTCGCAAAACTTTCGACTGGATGAACCGATTTTGATGTTTCTTTTTTTTATTTGAAAAGTGGTGCTTCCCGTTTGGTCCATTTGAAATTGGTCCAACACGGACAACGGCATCCATGAGAAATCCATATAAGTCTTAAATTTGCGTTAAGTATTTGCGCCAACCGATTTCGATGATTCATTTCTTATTGGAAAGGAATGTACTTCAAGGGTTGTTTAATAAAAGTGTGTTCTGATTAAAATTTTATTCGTAATATTCCTACGATAATTTGGAAATATGTGTCCCGCGCGTAAAAGCGGTTTACGTTCGATTTGAATTGACCTTTTTTTTTTACTTGTAAATATACTTGTTTGTATGACGGTTCATTAAAATATACCTTCAACCATTTTATAGAAGAAATAAAATACACGATTATTACGATCGCCTTTTTTCAAAATATACTAGATATATATACGAAAACTGAGAACAAAGGGATTCGGACATTGAGCGTTAGAAATGGACTGAATAACTACCCTCCAGCGAAGAATGCCTTTTTTTTGGACGAACTAACACAGTTGGCACAGAGAAGCTGACCTTTACTGCTTCACCGGATTGAGAGGTGGCATAGCTCTTAGGTCGCTTAGCCTGAACCTCTATTATGTGGTAACTCGACACAAGGGTCCCCCCGGTGAGGGGTAACCTCGGCTTGGACGGTTACCATTATTACGCGTTAGCAGTCCGATCCGAGGGCGCCCGAGAGGGCCGAACCACGACTCGGTCGGTAGCTATTTTATTAACAAAATCTATTGGGACAATCTAAGCTAAACTAACTTATATGCCACTTCGGGAAGCGTAACCTTCGGCTGTTTATAAGGTTCACTAATAAGAATTTCTCTTTGTAGGTTTGGGAAGAGTGATCAAAATAGAAACGAGACGCACAAAACCGGTGGATTTGAAGTTTTATCCAAGAGTAAGGCTAGAAGTAACGAGTCGCTCACTGAAGCAAAGAAAAATCAACATAACTTAAGCGTTATATTACTGAATTCAAATGCAAATCCTATCAGATGTAAAGACAGCCTAGGGTACGGTTGCGCGTTCTGTCCCAAACAATTCCCTTTGCCCACGAATCTGAAAAACACTTCCTAGACGAACATAACAATGATAGACTTATCAAGTACATGTCTGGCAAACTATTCGAAAACGTCGTGAAACTCGACATCACATACTTAAGTTGCGCCCTCTGTGACACAGATTTTGTCCAGCTGAACGATTTCGTTCAACATTTGACGTTAGTGCACAAAAAAGATTTGTACATCGAAATAAAGAGTCAGATACTGCCGTTCAAATTTGACACGCCAGAGTTGCGTTGCGCCATCTGCACGACCGAGTACTCCACGTTCAAACTCCTACAGGAACATATGAATACCCACTTCGGTAATTACCCGTGTAGAATCTGCGGTGGGTGCTATGTAACGGAGCGGTTGTTGCAGGGTCATATTAAACGTCACGGGAATGGTGAATACAAATGCACGCAATGTGATAAAACCTTCAGTAGCGCGCACAAGAGACGGGAACACGTTCACAGAACTCATTTGGGCTTTAACAAGAGGAACAAGTGTCAATTCTGCGACGAGAGATTCCTCGACTATTGGAAGAAAGTCGATCACATGGTGAAAACACACGGCGCGCCGCCGGTGGTGCTGAAGTGTCTAGCATGCGAGCGAACTTTCAACAATCAGAGAGCATTAGCGAGGCACAACAAGAAAGATCATCTACTGGAGAGACGGCACAATTGCTCGGAATGCGAGATGAAGTTCTTCAGTAGCAGTTGTCTGAGGAAACACATGGCTAAACATACGGGCCTGAGGCAATATACGTGTGACGTCTGTCACAAGTCGTACGGCAGGAAGAATACACTCAGGGAGCATATGCGGATACACGCTGATGATAGACGTTTCAAGTGTGAATACTGTGGTCAGGGATTTGTGCAGAAGTGCAGCTGGCGTGGCCATATGCGCTCGAAACACGGGGAAAATGTTTAAAAATTTGTTGTGTTATTGGAGAATATATTTTAAAACATTTATCGCATTTTATTAATCTATAATCACACTAACCCTTTTTTTTGTTTACGAGGAGGAAATCTTCAAAAAGATACCCCGCCTTCTGGGGGGAAGGCGGTGGTTATGTGGGGTTTTACCCACTAAAACCTCCCCGGTGGCCCTTTCCTCGGTGCATGACGAGGGGCTCCGGGATCTCCAGAGGAACGCACCGGAGCCCCTCTGCATTGTGCTCAAGGAGAGCACGTCCCGGGGGGGGAGGTTACTCCCTCCCCCCCTCTTGCCCTCGCAGTGCAAGGCGACACGGGCCAGCCGATGTCGCCTTCTTCCCGGGTCCACCTTGGCGGACGACAAAGGCCCCCACCCTTGTCGCCCAGTGAACCCGAGGCCCCTTTTAGTCGCCTTCTACGACAGGCAAGGGATACCGTAGTCTTATTCTTAAGAGCCCAGAACTACAGGGTTGAATAATCACACTAACCCATGCTGAATAGACATATCTAGGACATAGACAACTGGAGCCACAGACAAAGTCAGTCCAGTTGATTACTCTGTACTTAAATGTCACATCTTTCATTTTTGTAGCCTACTTTTCGGTTAACTTATATGCATGGACACCAAATTCGTTGGACCGATTTTGATGAAAATTTTCAGGATTTTTTTTTTATATTCATATTGGCTTTGCTATTGGTCCGGTCGATATTTAACTCACAGGAGTTTTGTAGCGATTGGATTTTGATAGCGTTTTACGTTAGTGACGGATTACACGCTACCACGCAAGTACGTAGTATCATAGTTATATTACGAAGTTCTGGTGTCTAGTATATTCTCTTTCTTCTTCCACAATTAATGCTCGTTGTCGTTATGAATTACTTACCTAATCATAACCCTACCAATGTCATAATCAATAAGCATTCTGTACGATTTTAAAAGTTCTCTGGTATATCTTCGGAACCCAAGGTCGTATTTCAACAAAATTTCATCAGTTTATAAAAGAGCGCGGTACTAGTGCACAAATATTAAATAACATACAGACAAATTGACGAACCTCCTCCTTTAATTTAAGTCGGCTAGAAACAGTTGCAGTCTTCTCTACGTTTTAGTACATAGATAAGACGAATCAATAACAAATAACTTTAATCGCCGGTAAGCCGAGGTTACCCCTCACCACCCTTGTGTCGAGTTACTAGCGATAGAAGTTCAGGTTAAGCGACGTGAGCTATGCCACCTCTCAATCCGGTGACGAAGTCAAGGCCAGCTTCTCTGGCCAATCTGTGTAGTTCGACAAAAAAAATCAATAACAAAAATAAATTTATTTTGGACTTGAGAGGTTGAATAGCAACTGACATTCGATCTAACAAATGGCAATGGTGGAATAAGAAAATGATCGAATTTTTTTGTTTGTAGGTGTGCTACGTAGTAAGAATACAAGCAAAACAAAAATGAACACAGGCACAGTAATGGATAACACGAAAACCAACAAAGCGAAGAAAGTCGCGGCAAAGAAACCTTTAAAAGAATTTAAGAAGCAACAGGAGAATCTGAAATGTATATTGCAATATTCCAATGCAAGCATGATACGTGGGAAGGACAGCGACGGTTACAGTTGTAACTTCTGTCCGAAGCGATTCCCCCAGCCGCAAGATCTGAAATCACACTTCCTCCAAGACCACGACGTTGTAAATTCAATGAAATTACCAAAATACTCGGATTACCTGCTCAAATTGGACGTAACCGATTTGAAATGCAAAATATGCGACACAGTCTTCCCCAATTTGGATCCGTTCATCCTTCACCTGCGTGACGATCACGAGAAAACCATATACACAGATGTAAACAACGAAATAATCCCGTTCAAATTCGACACGGAGACCTTGCATTGTGTCGTATGCGGCGTTGAATTCAACAACTTCAAGATTTTACAGGAGCACATGCATGTCCACTTCAGCAACTACAACTGCGACGTCTGTAACGCCGGCTTCATCTCCAGACGCCGGTTGGTCGGTCACAAGCGCAGCCACGGCTATGGCAACTTCAAGTGCAGCCACTGCGATAAAGAGTTCAACCGCGACCAGAAGCGGCGAGACCACGAACAGAGAATACATCTTGGTTTGAAGAAACGGAACAAATGCAGGTTCTGCGACGAGAAGTTCGCCGACTACTGGACCAAAGTAGACCATATGGTGAAGACGCATAATATGCCACGTGTGATACTGAAGTGCAAGGCCTGCGAGCGAACATTCGAGAACAAGAGAGCCCTGACTCGGCACGTTAATAAAGATCATCTATTGGAGAGAAAGCATGTGTGTACCGTTTGCGATATGCGCTTCTACCTCAAGCATCGTCTGACGGACCATATGTCTGTCCACACTGGTGAGAAGCTATTCCAGTGCCACGTATGCTCCAGGGGGTTCTCCACTAAGAAGTCGGTGAGGCAGCATCTCCTGTCGCATGCAGATGACAGGCGCTACAAGTGCACTGTTTGCGGTCAAGCATTTGTGAGACAGAGTACGATGAGAAATCATATGAAGGCCAAACATGTGGAATAATAGTTGGACATTTATTTTTAGGTACGCTTTTTGAACTTTTTTCAAAAATACAGGAAGTTATCAATTCTTATTTTAACGCTTCTAAAAATTAGATCTCGATTTTATATTTGGAATACGGTCTGCGGCAAATGTCGATGGTTCGAATCCTCAATTTGATAGTTGACGTGAACCAATTCCTAACTTGTTTTGTTTTATATAGCCGTGAGAAAAACAAAGGGTCGGTTAAGAACGTTTGAAAATCTCGGAAGATAAAGACTGAAGAAGATAAATTTTATTTTTATTTAAATTTTTGTACTTAGTGTTGCCTCCATGTGGCGACACTAAGTTAAAGTTACAGCCTTTATATATATAATATACATGTCCCACTGCTGGGCACAGGCTTTCTCTGTAAAGAGAGTATAAGGGCATAGTCCACCACGCGGCCCTAGTGCGGATTGGTAGACTTCACATGCCTTAGAAAAATTTTCTAAGACATGTAGGTTTCCTCACGATGTTTTCCTTCACCGCCGAGCGCGTGGTTAATCAGCACATAAAATTGCAATAGCAAATTTATTGGTGCCGGCACCGGGGATCGAACTCGAGTTGCTAGCGTACTATGCAACAACAGCCAACCGCCTGGACACTGAGCTACCACGGCTCTACTAACTATTAACTTTAACTTAGTGTTGCCTCCATGTGGCGACACTAAGTACTAAAATTTAATGAAAAATATTGTATTATCCAAGTTTACTTAAGATAACCTTTTTCGTTTAATATAAATAAAATAATTTTTTAAGGATATTTAATTGTCTATGATGCACAATTTATTTCAGTTAGCTAACGTCTTTATCTTTAGAGATATTCAAACTTTCTTAACCCTTTATTCCGACCTTTTATTTTTGCTCACGAGTGTAGATATTATTTTTTATGCGTGTAAACTAGCGCTTGACCACGATCTTGAAGGCTCCCACGTCGTACTTGGACGGAAAGACTGACGCCGGCAACTTATTCCACTCCTATGCTGTACGCACGATGAACGATGACTCAATCGCTTCGTTCGGACGCACGGAACATCGACTATAAAAGGGTGGAGACCCGCCGAGTGTCTAAACGTCCGAAGGTAGAATGGGGATGGGGGAATTAACTCGTGTAATTCCTGTGCACACTCTCCAAAATGTAATCTGTAAAACACCGAAAGGCTGGCCACCTTGCGCCTGTGCTCAAGACTATCTAGGCGTAGTAGTATATTGTGCCTGAAGCATGTAGAGCCGTGGTAGCTCAGTGTCCGAGCGATTGCCTCAGGTTGGCCTCACAACCCGAGTTCGATCCCCGGTGTCGGCGCCAATAAATTTGTTATAGCAATTTTATGTGCTGATTTACCACGTGCTCGTGAAGGAAAACATCGTAAACCTACATGTCTTAGAAAACATTTCTAGATGAAGTCTGCCAATCCGCACTAGGTGTGCGTAGCGGACTATGTTATACTCTCTTTACAGAGAAGGCCTGTGCCCAATAGTGGGACATATATAAAGGCTGTACTTTAATGAAATTATTGTGGGGATAAAATATGTTTGTTTTGTTCAGCCCTGTAGTTCTGGGCTCTCAAGAATAAGACTACGGTATCCCCTGCCTGTCGTAGAAGGCGACTAAAAGGGGCTTCGGGTTCACTGGGCGACAAGGGTGGGAGCCTTTGTCGTCCGCTAAAGTGGACCCGGGAAGAAGGCGACATCGGCTGGCCCGTGTCGTCTTGCACTGCGAGGGCACAGGGGGGGAGGGAGAAACCTCCCCCCGGGACGTGCTGTCCTTGAGCACAGTGCAGAGGGACTCCGGTGCGTTCCACTGGAGATCCTGGAGCCCCTCGTCATGCACCGAGGAAAGGGCCACCGGGGAGGTTTTAGTAGGTAAAAACCCCACATAACCGCCGCCTTCCCCCCAGAAGGCGGGGTATCTTTTTGAAGATTTCCTCCCCGTTAACAAAAAAAAAGTTTGTTTTGTTTGGTTGATATTGGAATGACATTCGGAAATTGGTTAAGTATTTTTTGACTACAACAAGCAGGTGTATAGAATGAGAGTGACAACAGAACTTTGTAATAATGCGATACTTTAGATTTTGTTTTGCACCGCAAGCGCCGTCATTAATAAACTGACCTCGAAAATTATTTGAAAGTTGAAAGAAAGGTAAATCGATGTAGCTTTTTTTTGGAAATCGTTCTATCCGCGTATTTCCTATTATTAGTAGAGTATGGCGTCGCTAAGCAACAGTCAACGCGTGTTTGATTTGACGGAGAGAGAAGGGCATGGCGCGCGTCAGAATCAGGAGCATTTAGTAATATCCTTATTATCAGTATTATCGTTTTATTTAACTTTGATACTTTCATATTCATTGTAACACATACATCACATATATTTTAGTAAATATATAACATATTAACAACATCACCACATATATAGGTATATCACCTTACTCATAGTACATGTACAATATATAAGACAAGGTAAATAACAGTAGTACTTAACTTATATACCAAGGCGCTACCGACGAATAACACTGACAACACTTAAGCCATCGAAGAACAACTCTAAGAGACTCTGAACTGTACCATTGCTGTTATACTATGTGGAGTCAATAACACGACTTGTCACAATGTTTTACATATTTAATACTCTATGGTTGTAATAGCACATACATAAATAACTAATTATTCGTATTTTAACACATATATACTATATGTGTCGAATGAAATGAAACTTATAAACAAAGAGTAACTGGCAACTGCATTTGACATACATATAATCTAAACATCGGAAACGAATCATTCGATAGTCAAAGGAGCAACTATACTACAATTATCTAACGCATTCGACTTTACGATCAAGAACAATGAAGACATGGCTGTATGCACTAAAGTCTTTTGCTTTTCCCATTAGGGATAAATTAATATCAAAACTAAAACTAAATAATAGAAACGATTTGCCAAAAATAAAGTACCAAGTCATCCAGGTCTACTGTACACAAAATATAATACGTACACGATTATTCAATAGAGAAATAAAAAGTGCGCACTGCTCTCTCTACAGTGTGATACAGACAATAGGCATGCCCTATGTTTACTATACGGCTATGAAAAAAAGAAAATGTGTGTTCTCTCTCTCTTGTCACTACAGTAATAAACGAAACGTAACTCTCTATCTTCACTAAACTATATCTCCCTCTCAACTTCCTTTCTTCCCCGATCACACTACGTAATTCATTCACCAGCTTACTCCCCAAATCAAGCGTGGGTAAAGAAGTTTCACTTCTAAAATGCAGATGAATTGAGAACCAACTTTTTGCAGTCGGTTAAATGTAGCTTTTCATTACAGATAGAAGCAGATGTACAGAGGACACCTTAGAAGATCAAATGAGCATAACACTTGACAAAAAGAAGAATTTCACTTCGTTCATTACTATACGACCGCAAAGGAGATCGCCAAAGTCAAGATTAAAAACCAATTCCAATATAAAGAAAGCAACAGAATTAGAATTCCACTTCGACAATATAAAATCTATCCTCCGATGCTCCAATGCAACACCGATAAAATGTCGCATAGGATCGAAATACGCTTGCGGTTACTGTACCAATCTGTACACAACGCCTGGCGAATTGAAACAGCATACGCTAGAATTCCACGAGATGGATAAACCGGAATGTCTGCGAATCCTTTCGCTATCCAAATACATCGTATACCTGGACGTGACAAACTTGATGTGTCAATTATGCGAGATCTCGGTACACAAATTAAAAGACCTGATGCACCACTTAAAGGTAGATCACGGCGAATTGATAAACACGGACGTGAAGAATCACATAATACCGTTCAAATTCGACGACAGGATGCAGTGTGTAGAGTGCTGTAAGGAGTTTGTTGTTTTCGAAGATCTACTAGATCATATGGGCACGCATTATAAGAATTATTCGTGTGAATTGTGTGACGATGCATGGTTCGTGAATAGAAGCCTGATGATAGATCATAAGAAAACTGTGCACTTCCTTTGAAACACACTCGTACTTTACAGTTATTAAAAAATGTGGTGTCCGTCACCAAGTAGGAACGGAGTTCCTTCGTATAACATAGAAGCAACACAATTTGCAAAAAAATGCATGTCATCCTATCATACCCTTTTTAATTGTTAACGGGGAGGAAATCTTCAAAAAGATACCCCGCCTGGGGGGAGGCGGAGATTATGTGGGGTTTTTACCCACTAAAACCTCCCCGGTGGCCCTTCGTCGGTGCAGTGTGAGGAGCTCCGGGATCTCCAGAGGAACGCGCCGGAGCCCCTCTGCACTGTGCTCAAGGAGAGCCCTTCCCGAATTGCAAGACGACACGGGTCAGTCGATGTCGCCTTCTTCAGGGGCCACCTTGGCGGACGACAAAGGAATCCACCCTTATCACCCATTGAACCCGAGGCCCCTTTTAGTCGCCTTCTACGACAGAACAGACAGGCAGGGAATACCGTAATCCCATCATACTCTAACTTAAGTACACACACATCGGCGAAGCGAGAAAGAAAGCTGGTGGCTATGGTCATCAATGTTGTATGGCCACAGCCACCAGCTTCCTTGCTCCCTCTGAGGTCGAGTCAGACAGCAGCATTAAGAAAGCACCCACATGTTGCTCCCTCAGTTTTAGACTATTAATGTCTTATTCATTATGTGGTGCACATTCTCCACCACTTGGCACACCCGAACTGTTAATTACTGATCGTATTAAATGAGCGACATTTTCGTATCGATTAATATGGAGCTATTTGATCACGATAACTACGAACTTTTCCTTAAAATTACGATGGAAAATCTATTCTCATTATATATGTATATACATATATCTACATATACAGTATTATATATTTACTTACCTATAGATTTAATATATTGACATTGTTTTGAGTCTCGAAAACAAAGTCACACACACACATTAAATCATTCAAATGTTATTATAATAGAATGTAAAAATTGCATATAACTAATCATTGTAGATTTTATGTTAATAAATAAACAAATAAAATATTCATTGTTATTATTTAAATGGCAAATATTCGTCTGCAGTTTTACCCGCGTAATTTGAATAAAGGCGTTAGCTTCATTAAACGACTTCAATAGAAGAAGAGGTTCTGCTTTTGTTGGTTTGATAGTTCGGTCATTCGTCACCAATATTAAATTTTTTCAACGGATTTGGTTTAGACTAGGTACCATGTGAAGCGTATTTGGTTGTGATGCATCAACTGTGAAGCCAATGCTGGTATTCTCCTCATACCTATGCCTTCCCGTTTCTAGTATTCAATGGTCGAATCACTCCAATTTTAGGTTTAGGCTATTGACGCTTATATTTATAGCTAACTATCGTACCCAGCCCGCTTCGTCGTGCTAGATTTTGCTTTATTTTATTTAAACAATAAACTTACACCATTAAATATTTAATGTAACTCTGACAATATATTAAATTATTCAATTTTCTTTGTATTCATTCTCTTTTTGAGCGGGTGAAGATCATTACCTACACCGATGTACATATCAGCAGCATCAGTAAACTGATACATTCGCGGCGCTATAACTTACCTTGAATACTTCAAAATCCTTAATTATTTTCTTCAGTGTACTTTATTATACTTTGTATTATAAAACAATAGAATATCATCATAGTAAATAGATGCTGTATTTGACAGTTCAAAAAGAGGAGTGCTCTGATCGTCACCAAATTTGGATTACTCGCCAGGTCAATCTGAAGATTCTTTGAAAGTTTCATTGAAATCGGTCCAGCCGTTTTGGAGCCTATACGGATAAAACACACACACTTTTTCTTTTATAGATATGTAAATTTATATTCGATAACACACGTGAAGAGTGTACAAGTTGACCAGCACAAATAATAACCGTGGATCTGTTTCTAGGTGCCCATTCACCCGGTGTGCTTACGAAACCGAAGATGGCGTACATAGAGATATCAGCCGAACCCATCCGTTTAACTAGCCGAAAGAATTCAAGAAGAAATCGCGAGGAGTCACCAGAAGTACATATCCTGTTGAAAAAGAAGAACGAACTGGATCTCCATCTAGACAACTTGAGAGTGATATTGACAAATTCGAACGCAACTACCATACGATGTCGTGGTGGCATTGGATACCAATGTTGTTTCTGCGAAGACCAATATCCTGACCCGGCAGATTTGAAACAGCACACCCTTGAAGTCCACAACGACATATTCGAGTCGACTTTTATAAAGAGTCAAGCGATGCCTACTCATCTTATCAAACTAGATATAACGAATCTGCGTTGCAAGATATGCAGCAAGGAATTGTTGGAACTGGATGATTTATTGGTGCATTTGAAAGATGAGCACAGCATCTTATATCACGGGAATATAAACAGTCACATTGTCCCCTTCAGATTCGACACCGACACACTCCGATGCGTCGTTTGTAAACACATCTTCAATAACTTCAAAGTACTATTGGAGCATATGAACTTCCACTTCAGGAACTACGTTTGTGATGTTTGCGACGCGGGCTTCGTCAACAGAAGAGTTTCACAGATGCACGGCTATAGACACAAGACGGGAGTTTACCACTGCTCTTACTGTGGGAAGGAATTCAACAATCGAGTGAAACAGAGAGCCCACGAAAGAGCCGTCCATGTTTGTTTGAACAAAAGAAGTAGATGCGGTTATTGTGGCGAGAGGTTTTCTGATTATACAAAGAAACACGAGCACGAAGTCAAGGAGCATGGCGTTAAGCCGGTTATCCTTACTTGCTACGCTTGCGAAAAGACATTTGATAATCAACGCACATTGTCGCTTCACGTAAAGACATTCCATTTAATGGAGCGCTAGCTACGTAATTTATTAAGTTAACTAATCAGTTTCGTGTATCTGTGACAGTTTACTGTAATCTACGAGTATGTATTTACAAGAGAAAGTGTGTGGATATGTTCCATGTGGGCTCGGAAACTGTTGGACCTTTCGAGTAATCCTGTAAAGTTTGATGACGATCGGAGCACTCCTCTTATTGTCAAATCCAGCTTTTATTTACTATGATGATATTCTATTGTTTTATAAACCAAATCTGTATTGACACATGCGTTGTGTATATTTATGTCATTTTGAACCATATTGAAGTACAATGGAGTATATTGAAGTATAATAAAGATAATAATTTAAGATTTTGAAGTATTCAAATAGAGTGATTATAATTATATTTACCCGCTCGAGAAGAGAATGAATACGGAGAGAAATGAATAATTTATTATATTGTGAGAGTTAAATTTAATACCTATTTAATTATATAAGTTAATTGCTTTAATAAAATAACGCAAAATCTAGCCCGGCGAAGCGGACTGGGTACGCTAGTCTTCCATAATATCAAATTCTAGTTCTTGAACTGGATTGTAACAACATAAGACTATTAGGAAACTGAACCATTATTTTACATTATAGAATCTAATATTTTTTACGATATGGTAAGTTTATTGTTTACAGCTAGAAGCACTAAATTTTAGTTACACACAACAGATTGGCGCTAGTATAGCTAGAGAGTACGAATTTAAAAGTCAATGAAGTGAGATGTGCCAAATTGAAATATTTATTATCTGTATTGAATAACATAGGACTTTGGTGTGGTCTCACGTGGACATACGCCCAGATAATACCATAATGAAAACACGAAAAATTCAGTAGCATAATTTTACTACAACACTTAAAAATTTTGACGTTTATCTTTATCCGAATTCAAATTTGGAATGCACTTCATAGAAGCTTCTACCGAATTCCGGTATTTCACATATTTTGTCTCGGTTAATTGTAGACAGCACTATAGTATCTGCCTGCCTTTAGAATAGGCGGTTAAAGTGGTTAATAGCAAACATAATAATTAACACGTATCGAAAATATAGTTCAAGCAGCTGGAGGCAAGGTACCGTCTAGGAGTGTGAACCATTAAGATTAGAGATTTCACGATTATATTGTCGAATTATGAGTTCAGAATAAGCGACCTAAAGAATATTCCACCTCCTAATCCAGTGGCAAATTATCGCGGCCATCTTCCCTGGCAGATATGTGTAGGTTCATCACAAAAAAAAATCTTTTTTGTTTTGAAATTATATCACCGTAGGATGGTTTCGGGTCTACGACTCTTGTAACCTTCACCATTGTACCAAACCATCAGCAGAGATCACTCCGCTTCTGCTGTAATGTGCCTACTGTATAGACTTTAATATAAAAATTATAATGTCAATTTTTACTATACATAAACAATTTTGCAAATGTGATTTACTGTTGTGATAAATATATATTAAACTATGTAGATTTTAATAAACCAAAAAATATAACACCGTTACAGATAATACCAATATGATGTTATAAAACTTAGTTAAATATATATTATTAAAATTAAAACAAATAAAAAGCTGCTTTATGTATTGACAATAATATATAAATATAATAGAGTCAAACACCTTCTACGCATTTGTAGGCAGCTTCGATAAACACAGACTCTGTGCAACAAAATATATCAATGTGCAGTGAGATGGTATTAACAAACCCAACCGCGCGCGACAGCGGAGAGTTCCTGGATAAGTTAGTCCTGGAGACAGGCAGTAGGAACAATATATATAATAGTGATATAATATTAACTACATATGCCCACCCTGTTTGAGTATACAAAATGTAACAACTTATTTTTGCTATTGTATCATGTTTGTGTTAATTCGACGTTTAAAAGTAAACAACCATTTCTTTTGTTTTTTTCCTACATCCTTAGTGCAACACTAGAAACTTCGTTCTACTCCGAACTGTCAAAACATTGTCAAATGACGGGTGAAATTCGGAAGTTAGGAATAAGATGTTTTTTAAACTAATAATAAAGTATATTGTATAATTGTTATTAAGTTTTCGTGTTGGTTTAAAAACAATGAACAAGAACAGTATGTGCCGGTGTTGCCTCGCCCAGCCGCCTGATAAAGATCTCAAGACGCTTTATGTGCGTCTTGGAAAAACGGAAATTTTCGGTGATATGCTGAAAGAATGCTTTGAGATACATGTAAATAGTTTTATGTTTTATTACGAAATAACTATTTTTCAATAACAGAAAATGGGAATGTTTCCTGTAAAATTCTTTTTGTTTTTCTGCTTTCCCTTTGTAATTTTTTATATTGCAAACATTTTTTTTTGAAATGTAAGTTTTTCTCGAGACTGCAGGAAACCATTTCCCACTAAGGTGTCAAAAATGGTAAAGAACATTCACTTACAGCGTATTTGGAGGGAAAAACTCATTTTCAGCTTTTGAAATAGAAATATTTTACTTTTAAATTTTCGACATAATCAAATTCATGTTTTTCCTCCAATTAGAAGTATGTTAACACAGTCCAATCTATCATTTAGGTATTAATTATACCTTTTTAAATACTATAGTTTAGGGCAGTGGTGGGCACCATACGGCCGCGGGCCAATTCTGGCCCATTGGCATTTCATCTGGCTGAAGAGTTTTTTGAGTTAATATTTTTCATGTATTGTAAAATTTTTCTGTATTTATTTATATTTTTTGTGTTTTTAAAGTTTTAAACCTATACAATTCTTGTTTTGTTTAAAAAAGCTTATAACCTCATAAATTTCTACATAAAAAGCCAAAAAAATTGCCATCAGCAATTAATTTACTAAATTAGCCTTTAATTTTTTTGTTAAATAGATTTTATAAATCAAAAGATTTTTTTTTTCACTCAAATTTTGGCCTGTAAAATATTTTTTTACAATTTGTGGCCCGACAACCAAAAAGTTTGCCCACCATGGGTGTAGAGTGTTAGTTCCTAAAATGGTTTAAGACACCTAAGGGTCCGCGGACAGACTTGACGAGGGTCTATGTTGCCATGACAAAAAAAAGGGTTCACAATTCATAAGTGAGGGACAAAAAAAAAAATCGTTTTTGTGGACCCTCGCTAACAATGTTAATATTGAAGACCTAAAATATTGACTGAGTGAAATCCACCTATTAATGTAGGCAGATAAAATTTTAAAATTCTTAGTGACTGTTACTTGTAGGGACTTGCATATTCCATATTCAGTGCTAATTTTGGGAATATGTTATATATAGTTGCAAGGGGTCGGAGAATTTTGAAAAAAATCTTTTGAAGATTCAGTCTACCACTTTTAATGCTTCCAATCTAATGTTAGTGAAACAAAATTAATATTATATAACTAACAGCCATCTATCTACTAACAACTGGCCAATCAGGTTGAGCTGCTATTACTTAGTAGGCCGTTGAAGATAAACCTATGCAATCATATACCTTCCAGACCATACACCTATAAATATATTTTTATTTGTCTGCTACAGCTAGTTTTCAGTTCAAATAATAGTTACTTGCCAGTTAGATGTTACAGTATTGTTTTACCGATTTATACTTTTTTAAGTAAAACTTCTTCAGGCATGCTTGACTTGGGCAAGGCGAATGGAAGTTTAGAGAGAGAGTTATTGCTTTTTACTAAGGCAAGAGAGGTGCACACATTTTCTTTCTTTCTCATTGTCAATTATGTTTTATATATCTAAGCAGTGAAGGCTTATTGTCTGTCTGCAATAAAAGGACTTTCTGGTTCACTGGGTGACAAGGGTCCTTTGTCATCCGCCAAGGTGACCCAGGAAGAAGGCGACATCAGCAGGCCCATGTCGCCTTAAACTTCTATGGCACAGAGGGGGAGGGAGTAACCTCAACCCCCCTCTGGGACGGGCTCCCTAAGAGCACAGTACAGAGGGACTCTGGTGCGTTCCTCTGGGATCCCTCACCATGCACCAAAGAAGGGCCGCCGGGGAGGTTTTAGTGGGTAAAAACTCCATATTACCTCCTTAAGGTGGGGGATCTTGTAGAAGATTTCCTCCAATTGAAAAAAAGGCTTATTGGCTGTACAAGCAAGAGAGAGCAGTGCTCATTTTCTTTCTCTCTTCAACAAGAATTGTCACATTAAGACAATGTAAACATATAGATGAAGCTAAAGAAGTTGTACTTCAGTTGTGTGGTCTAATTTTTTTCATTTGAAAAGTGGCAAACAAGCTTACGGCTCATGATCTTAAGTGATCACCATCATATGAACATCCACAGCACCAGAGGGGCTGCAGTTATGTTGCCAGCCTTCGTTTTTTAACCAGTTTTTTTTATAGTGTATGTGATTTTTCTTTTTGGTTAATGCTCTCATTTTAATTTACAAAGTGTAGCCCAATATTGACATGCAGACTCGGTGACGCAACATTCAATCTTTTCCAGCTGTCACAGAGCAACACCATGGGCGATGACGGTATATGCGATGTGTGCGTGGCCAGGCTTCGTGATGCTGCCGATTTCAGGGAGCAGGTTATCCGTTGCCAGAAGAAGTTCCAGCTGCAACTCCTTTCACAGTTTGATGTTAAAGGTAGAGTGTGAAAATGTAAATAGACTTATGACCTCACTTTTTTTGACAAATATTTGAGATTCAAATGTTTTGTGTTTTGGCCTATATATTATATCTGGCAGAGATATGTGCATTTATTTAGCTTAATAGTTTAGGGTACGGTCTGCGAATCGTAAGGTCGGGAGTTCAAATCCACCATTCGACTATTGCCATGAACCATGTCCTAGCAAGCTTAGTTGGAATGGTTAACAAGATTGTTAGTAATATTTCTGAAAAAAAAAAGAAAAAAAATCTATCTATATAAATATTTATAAATCTATCTATATATATATATATATATAAAAGAGAATGATTCGTATAGGCCCCGAAACGGTTGGACCGACACTGAAACTTTCAGGGAATCTTCAGATTGACCTAACGAGTAATCCCGTAAAGTATAATGATCGAAGCACTTCTCTTTTTGAACTGTCAAATACATCTTTTATTTACTATGATGATATTCTATTGTTTTATAACACAAATTAGTATTGACACATGCATTGTGTATGTTTATGTTCACCCGCTCGAGAAGAGGATGAATATGGAGAGAAATAAATAATTTGATATATTGTGAGAGTTAAATTAAATATATAATGATGTAAGTTTATTGTTTAAATAAAATAAAGAACAATCTAGCCTAAATCTCTATAATCTCTAAATTGTTATGTCTGTTTGTTATAATAAAATAACGGCTTTTTACTGCATATACAAAAATACCATTTTTTTTAATTTTTATCTGTTTATTCCGACTAATCTCTATAACAGCTGCACCGATTTTTACGAGACTTTCACTGGCTTTTTTTTTTTATGACGAACTACACAGATTGGCCAGAGAAGCTGGCCTTGACTGCTTCACCGGATTGAGAGGTGGCATAGCTCTTAGGTCGCTTAGCCTGAATCTCTATTGCTAGTAACTCGACACAAGGGTCCCCCCGGTGAGGGGTAACCTCGGCTTGGACGGTCAATCACTGGCAGATAGTTGGTGAAGTAAGGAGTAACTTAGGCTATTTTTTTGGAAACAGAAAAGGGATGCTAACCCCTGGTGTAGTTGATGCAATTACTCTCATATCTTGCTATCATCTCAAATCAAAATATCGCTCTCGCTCGGCCGCATGCATAAAATATTTTTACCTTTTTTGATTTTTAACTTAAAAATAAATTTTTATTAAAACCATTGAATGCTAAGTATAATATTATAATGTTGTTAGGTTCAAAATGGAAAGAGCTTTTATAACATAACTTTAATACAAAAGACACTTTCATGACTAATCCCCGCGACATCGGTGGCTTGTTGTTTCCAATATTTTCAATATTTAATTATATAATTTAAACTTTATACATTTAATTATCATATTATTTATTTTTGACTCAATAATATTTATATATATATTTTTTTCATCTATTATTTTATTGTATAAAATATATATTTTAATCTCATAACTGTTTTATTTATGTATCATATTTATTATACTCTTACTGTCTGTATAAATTCCATATAAAAGTAGTATTGCGCGCGCACGTCTTTAGGTAGTCCCGGGCACCGCTGAAAATCAGCGCTGTCGCATCCTTGTGACAGCATATGCTGAGACGGTGTCCGATATTGGCATCATATGTTTTGTATTATTTGTCCGTGTAACTTTAACTGTGTTTTGTCTATTTTTCATTCTTTTTTAATGTGTGTTATATTCAGTCTGTGATGTGTTTTTGTATTGTGATGCCAATAAATAAATGTCTATGTCTATGACATCAAATAATTAACAAAATAACACAACTGTACATTTATCAAGTTTTAACACAAAATGGCGGCTGTCTACACACATGACAAGTAAGTAACAAGGTAATATAGCTAAATGGCACACGACACTGCCGTGTATAGAGAGATCTAAACGTCATGACAGTTGACAAGCGTATGTGTCCGGTGACGGATCCCCGTTCCTAACGTATCGGAATTCGTTGGTCTCCATGTTGCTTATAATATAATAATTTCTAATTTCAGATGAAATAGATGACACTATGGTTAAACTTGAGTTTTCTGATGCCAACGACGAAAATGAAGCTTACTGTCTGGGTAAGAAGGTTTTTTTACTAACAATGAACAGTTTAATTGTGTGCACCATAGACAAAACTCTGGTACAATGTGGCCACAAGTAATAATTGCAATTTATCCTAAATTAAATACAATAGTTCGAAGAAACATGTAGTAGGTTTATTCAAACTATTGTTTTATTGACGAATTTAATTTTATTATTTTTTGACGGGGAAGTCAAGATGGGGTATCTTATCTACCTGTGCCCTCGCAGTTGTCGTACACGGGCCAGCCGATGTCGCCTTCTTCCCGCGTCCACTTTGGCGGACGAAAAAGGCCCCAGTGAACCCGAGGCCCCATTTAGTCGCCTTCTATGACAGGCAGGGGATACCGTAGTGTTATTCTACGAGCCCAGAACTACAAGGATAGACGTGGACCATGTTCTAGCACAAGCCTTTGCTTAGTTGGAAGGGTTATTAAGAATGTTAGTAATATTTCTGAAAAAAAAAAAACTTTACAGCGGTCGTTATTACGGGATAGTTCCGTAGTCCGCCACGCATACCTAGTGTGGATAGACAGACTTCACATGTGTTAGAAAAAAAATTCTATGCCATGTAGGTTTCCTTACGATGTTTTCCTTCACCGCCGAGCGCGGGGTAAATCAACACATAAAATTGCAACAACAAATTTTTTGGTGCCGGCACCGGGGTTTGAACTCGGCTTGCGTACTCGGCTAGTTATATTTATCACGTGTGAATAAATCATTGTCTATGTTTATTGGTGATGCCATAAAAATTGTTATTGATAGAATATCCTTTCAGACTTCAAGGAGGAGCTTTTGGATGAGGACTTGAAAGTTAAGAAAGACAATGACCTAGGCATGCTGGATTATGACGACGATAGTATCAAAGTCGACAAGAGGAATGGGAAGAAACTGGTCCTTAAAGGTGATGTTTTTTTATTATTTTTGCTTGGCGTCTAGGTCTAGGTCATGTCTTGCGACACGAAAGATATCGGCTTCTCCAACTAATTATGATAAGCAAAATAGCAAGGAAGCGAGCTGGACGTAGGAAATAGTCATGGTTGCGAAACATTAGAGAGTGGACCGGCATTGCCAGCGTTGAACAATTGTTTGGCTTGGCACACGAAAGGAATAAGTTCGCTGAGCTGACGGCCAACCTCCAGTAATGGAGAGGCATTTGAAGAAAAAGAAGCTTGGCGTCTTATAATATTCTTATCGGCCGGACCCTTAACGTAACATTTACTCTTCTTCAATGTCGTAACCTCATGACTGAGGGACGTGATTATGGTGCGTTGCCCTGGCCACCATTTCTTTCTGTCTTGCGCAATTTGGATGGATGATTGTTGGGTAGATCCCGTAGCGTCCTGAGTTGTGTGTGTCCATCTTGTAGGAGACCGCCCTCTCCACATAACCAGTAATAATCAGCCTTTCCAGACTGTTTGGGTCTCGCCTGACCGTGTGTCCGAAGAACCTGCATTACTTTGATTTTTGTTTTAAGGAATATGTAAAAAATATACAACTACATAGATTCAAATATAGATTGATATAAGAACAGAAATAGGAAAATTTATAACTATTCCTCATTTAAGTAAGCTTATCCTGAACCTCCACCCCTTAGATGTTAGGAGCGTTGCTGGAGTTTCTTCGGCCACTTCTTCTCCCAGCGCCAACGCTTCCCGAAGTGGCACTCAAAGTTAGTTTAGCTTTTGAATGTCTCTTAGATTATCCGTGAAATAGCAACCGACCGAGTCGTGGTTCGGCCCTCTCGGGCGCCCTCGGATCGGCATGCTTACGCGTAACATAGTAACCGTCAAGCCGAGGTTACCCCTCACCAGGGGACCCTTGTGTCGAGTTACTAGCAATAGAGGTTCAGGCTAAGCGACCTAAGAGCTATGCCACCTCTCAATCCGGTGAAGCAGTCAAGGCCAGCTTCTCTGGCCAATCTGTGTAGTTCGTCATAAAAAAAAAAATCCTGAACCTCTACCGCTAGTAACTCAACACAAGGGTCCCCCCGTTGAGGGGTAACCTCTAGCATTCCAGTTCGAGGGCGCCCCAAACGGTAGCTCTACCACATAAATGGCTCCCTTAACATTATTTGTTGTGAACATAAAATAATAAAATTATTTTTCTCTTATCTCCAGACGGAAAAACTTCACAAAAGAAAGGTTCATATAAACTCTCCTTTAGAACACTAACCAAAGTGGACAAACTGAAAACTGTTAAAGCCACACAGGTTCGATACATCAGCGACAATGGCAAGCACAAATTGAACCTGGAAAATATAATCAAATACTCCAACTGCACACTGTTTTACAATAAAACTTTAGTTGGTGTCACCTGCGCTTACTGCAAGCAAATCTACAAAGATATTGAGGAACTGAGAAACCATAACCAGGAGCTGCACAAAAATGGTGGTTTACCCGACTGTAAAAGGATGGACAAGAACAACCTGTCCATTAAAGTTGACATCACAGACTTGAAATGCACTATATGCAACACAACTACAGATTATATAAGCAATTTGAAGAAACACCTCACCAACGAGCACAACATCAAATTCTATCCGGAGATGAACGATTACATTATGGAATTCAAACTGACTACATCTCAAATCCTCAACTGTGCCCTATGCAATTCCACATATGAAACATTTAAGATGCTCCTGCAACATATGAACGGGCATTACAGAAACTATATATGCGATATCTGTGATATGGGCTACATCAATCAGCATAGACTAAAGAACCATCAGAGGATACACGAGGTCGGCACCTTCAAGTGCAGCTACTGCGACAAGATCTTCAGCACTCGGGTCAGAAAGAAGTGCCATGAGAAGTACACACACAACACTAGTGCCCGCTACACAACCAACTGTCCGCAGTGTGACAAATCCTTCACCAGCTATTACCAACGGAACCGTCACATGTTCAATGACCACAAAACAGTCGCTGCATCATACAAATGCAACATTTGTGACAAATCATTCATATTAAAGTCCAAGCTAACGTCACACATCAAAAAAGTACACTTAATGGAACGCAACCACGTATGTGCCGAGTGCGGCCTGGGCTTCTTCGTCAAGCAGACCCTGGATGAGCATATGGTGAAACACAGCGGTGAGAGGATGTTCGAATGCACGGTCTGTCACAAAGCGTACGCTAGAAAGAAGACACTTAGGGAGCATATGCGGATACACAATAATGATAGGAGATTCAAGTGCGGGATGTGCAGCATGGCCTTCGTGCAGAAGTGCAGCCTGAAGAGTCACATGCTGTCCAACCATGGGCTTACGTTAATGGAGTTTGAGAACACTCGGAGTGAGCAGACTAGCCCATAACACTAAGGAGCAAAAACAAAAACCGACTTCAAATCGAATCAAACGTCAAACGCTGTTTCACGTGGACACAAACAACTAACCCTATATATATATATATATATATATATATGCATGCAAGTGCTTGACTACGATCCCACCTGATGTTAAGTGGAAATGCAGTCCACACCACCCACATTGTAATCGGAAGGTAAGACAGACGCGGGCAAACTATTCCAGTCCTTTGCTGTACGAAGAATGAAAGACGAAGCAAATCACTTCGTTCGGGTTTGAGGGATGTTCACAACAAAAGGATGAAATCCCGCAGTGCGTCTAGAAGTCCGATGGTGGAAAGGGGATTGGGGAATTAGATCATGTTTTTTGATTGAGAACATCCTCCTTTTTTGAAGTCGGTTTAAAATGGGCCACTTAAGGCTGAAGTCGGAGTCAAAAGACTTCACCTACCCTACACTATTCTGGATAATAAGGGTATATGGTCACATGGTTAAAGGAATCCAGGAACGCTTCATGCCATTTTGTGAAGGAAGTTATTAAAGGAAATGGGTTTTAGATTTGGGTCTTTTATTTTGGTTGTTGTAGACCTGAAGTGCTTAATAAAGAGTTGGGACCTATTATTTTAAGTATAAGTCCTTTTTTTAAGTAAAATAAATTCGAAAAGTGTGAATAGCTATAGCTCTCTGTCTACCCCGCTAGCGTTAAAAATGTGAGAAATTATATTAATAAATTATTACTATAGTATGGTATTTATTTACAAATGAGTCTGTACTTAATATGTATTGTTTAATTATATTAAAATATATTTTAATCTTCACACATATATAATGCTAGCTTTTTCCCGCGGCTTCGCTCGCGTTAAGAAGTACAGTTTTTACGGCTTTACTTTTGTTTAGTAGCCTATTTTATCCCCTTTCTTAGCGGATGCCTGCGTCATAACATCTACCTGCATGCCAAATTTCAGCCCGATCGGTTTAAAATTGACCAAGTTTCATACAAACTTTCACCCCTATTTTATGCCCTTGGGGGTAGAATTGATCAAAATCCCTTCTTAGTGGATGCCTACGTCATAACATCTACCTGCATGCCGAATTTCAGCCCGATGGGTTTAAAATTTACAAAGTTTCATACAAACTTTCAATCCCATATTTTATCCCCTTGGGGTAGAATTGATCAAAATCCTTTCTTAGCGGATGCCTACGCCATAACATCTACCTGCATGCCAAATTTCCAGCCCGATCGGTTAAAATTAACAAAGTTTCATACAAACTTTCAACCCCTATTTTATGCCCTAGGGGGTAGAATTGATCAAAATCCTTTCTTAGCGGATGCCTACGTCATAACATCTACCTGCATGCCGAATTTCAGCCCGATCGGTTTAAAATTGACCAAGTTTCATACAAACTTTCAACCCCTATTTTATGCCCTAGGGGGTAGAATTGATCAAAATCCTTTCTTAGCGGATGCCTACGTCATAACATCTACCTGCATGCCAAATTTCAGCCCGATCGGTTTAAAATTGACCAAGTTTCATACAAACTTTCATCCCCTATTTTATCCCCTGGGGGGTAGAATTGATCAAAATCCCTTCTTAGCGGATGCCTACGTCATAACATCTACCTGCATGCCAAATTTCATCCCCGATCCGTCTAGTGGTTTGGGCTATGCGTTGATAAATCACTAGATAAGTCAGTCACCTTTGAGTTTTATATATATATAGATTTTATTATGTGTGAAGATTTAAAAAAAATCAGATCATCTTCATTCATCATCACTTCCATATAAGTTGAATCTCTTACAATAACCGATTTTTATTGAGCAGTTATTAAAAAGTTTAAAATCATTTTGTACTTTCTTTATTTTAATTACACTATACCTTTTGAGGAGGATCCTGATATTAACTCGAGATGACTTGGTCACCGATCCAAGTCTTTGGCGGTAGGAATATACAACCAGAGAAGCTATTGTCTAAGGTACCACCACTACAATATCATCTTACCCTGCTGCCACTGAAGATTCCTATCACAAACCACATTCACAAATATTGAGTTATTAACCAAAAAATACTTTATAAATAATATGTGTAACTTGTCTGTAGAACCGCTGGGACTTGCACGTTCGTTACAAATATTCTTAATCGTGCGTGCTGCTGTATTAATTCCTTAAATCATAAACTAGGATTTAAACATGGCAACATGGACGATAGGAATAATCGCGACTGACATCGATCGATATTTAATATGAAAAAAATTAAAATACCTATACTAAACCAAGAACCAACAAAAATTACGCAATGGCAGCCTGATGGTACAGTACAGTTACTGCTGTACTGTACCATCATGTACTACAGTGACACTGCTCACAATGATAAGTAGAATTTTTAAATTAAAATATTCTGCGTAACCGCAATACAAACAGGAATGAAAAGTCAATTCCTTGATAAGGCAGTGACTCATAACGGGGGGGACGGAGGAGAGGATACTTCTAATCTTCATTATCATCATTAAGTGTATGTCTTTTAAAAAGACTAGGCTTAAAGGTCTTGTTACAGGGCCATAAAAGCTTCAAATAATAACAGGAATGAAAACTCTAGGTTACAGGAAAAATGCTAAGTACATGTATTCGTTTTGTTACATGATACACCTAAATGGTTTTTTCTTTAACCAATCGGTAATACTTTGTTTATCTTTACCGGTCGAGTACAACACTCGCTGTATTTAAAAGTAAAAAATAGAAACAAATATGGCCCCGAAGTTTGTACGCTTATGTTATGTTTTTACTTATAAGTGATTGTTAATGTTGTCTTTTCCTTGTTATTCTTGTGAAGCAATTGCTTTTGATGTGATAATTAATAATGTCCGAAATCTGGAAGGTGGAGCGCGATTTGTGCCGTTGTTGTCACGCCGAAGGCGTTTTTAACAATTTGGCGGAACCGCGCGGACGTAATGCTCAAAAAGAAATCTATTCTGATATGTTAAAAGACTGTTTTGAAATAAATGTAAGTATTATATATCGTTATTCACATTATTTATTCGTCAAATCGAATACTAGATAGAAGTTAAAAGTCCAAATCATGGCTAGTTTAGTTGGTCTACATCAAATAGCACCTGAATATAATTTTAATTCCGTTTTTAATATACAAAACTCGGCAAAAGATTTAAATACAATCAATTGTAGTCACCATCCGACAGACATATTATTTGTTTTGTCAATTTAAAAACAAACAATTTATTTTAGCCACATAATGGCTGTAATGATAATCATTTAGATGACTAGTTGATAAATATAAATGCATCTTTCCAGATTATTTTTTTATTTTATTTATTTATAAGTCACACCAACAAAGTAAACACCATTACAGTTAAACAAATACAAAAGATCTAAGCAAAACAATGACAGTGTTACCTGAGTTACAGGTGTAAATGAAAGCCTTAAAAATCATTAAAAAGAAAAAACAACCAGAAATATAATAAAAAAATTTAAACAGAATAATTAAAAATAACAAAAAACTGTATCCTAAACTATATATTATAAAATGCCTGTTGTATGCATGTATTAAAATAATGTATTTGAGAAAATATCCACCTCAAATCTTGGCGATTTCTTGAGCTGGTAACACTTGAATTATGTATAGTATTTTAAGTTCTCCTCTTATCTGAAGGTTGTGCTTACCTAGAAGCACCTTTACTAAAACGTTGATGAGCTGACTCCACACCGCTCTGTCCTCAACTTTTCTCATGGTGGTCGGAATGTCGAGTCCCACTATGTTTTGTATTTGGTCAGACCAACGTGTAGGTGATGAGCCATTTGATCTTTTCTCCTTGATTTTCCCTACAACAACCAGATTATCTGTGTGCCTTTGGGCAATGTGGCTAAAGTAGCTGAGGACTTGCCAGTAGCAGGTAGTAGACAGTCTAGTGGTGATCTTAATGGACTTGTTACTTTTTGCTCTCTATGCATAACATTCTCCACATACCATGGACAGCATATAAGTTCTCACCAATCTATTTATAGGAGAATATTGCACCAAGTTAGTGCATGCATTAAATGGTTTGTAATTTTTAGCTCTAGGCAATTTACTAGGTACAGAGATATACAATTGAGTCGTCAGATATGAGTCATCAATAGTCATTGACAAGCTTGTACTGGAACATGGTATTGTGTAGCTTCCTTTGCTGATAATGAGATTGCATTCGGAAATGTCTTAATTGGTTGTCATAGCTCGGTAAAGTCTTAGCGAGGTTATGACTGTCAGATGCCATAGAAATATAATTAGAAAATCTACATATTTAAGATATATCTTAAAGATGTGTCTATGAAATACACCAGAGTAAATTTAACGAGTTAATGTAGCACCGGTCAGCCAGCAAATAAAGCGCCGTAAATGATCATGGATTGGTAACCTCCTAGGTTGGGATCTTAATCACATTCCTAGGCGTTGGAGTGGATCCCACCAGGAATAAGGAAGCGTGGCCGTCCAATGCAAACGTGGTGGCGATCGGTAGCGGTGGACATGATGTCTATCGGGTTGACATGGCCCAGGGCAAAACCCTTTTTGTTAAGGAGGAAATCTTCAAGAAGATACTCCGCTTTCTGGGAAAGGAAGGCGAAGGTTATGTGGGGTTTTACCCTCTAAAACTCCCGGTGGCCCTTCCTCGGTGCATGGTGGGGAGTTCCGTGATCTCCAGAGCACCGCAGCACATCCACATCCCTGTGCCGTCGCAGTGTAAAGCGACACGAGCCAGCCAATGTCGCCTTCTTCCCGGGTCCACCTTAGCGGACGACAAAGGCCCCCACCCTTGTCGCCCAGTGAACCCGTGGCCCCTTTTAGTCGCGTTCTATGACAGGCGGGAGATACCGTAGTCTTATTCTTGGGAGCCCAGAACTACAGGACTGGAGCAAAACACCTAGCCCAAGACAGAGCGAAATAGAGACGCACTGTGGACGCCCTCGGCCACACAGCGGGACTTAGGACTATAAGTCAAGTAATTTAAATTTAATAAATTAATTATATTTCTTTACTTTTTTCTGTTTTAGATACTGCCAGTACCAGGACCGCTATGTGAAATTACGTATACGATTTGCGAGGCATGCATACTGAGGCTTAAGGATGCATTTGAATTTAGAAGACAGGTGCAATTGTGTGAAGAGAAATTCAAAGATTATTATAATAGGAATGCTATTAAAGGTATGAATTAAGGCTATAAATATCACCAAAAGAACTTCCTTCACATCACCTCCTTTTATGTCATAACTGATTAAAAAGTCAAATTGAAAAGTACAATGGAATTAAATGACAGACAAATTTGTAATAGAAAATTACCATTTTTTAAACCAAAAAATAGATTCAATAAGAATAATCCATTTTATAGATAGATATAACTTTTTTTTTATCCACTACACAGATTGGCCAGAGAAGCTGGCCTTGACTGTGTCATGTATGAATTAAACAGATCTCGGAAATTAATTATATTTCTTTTTTTTTAAACCAAAAATAGATTCAATAAGAATAATCCATTTTATAGATAGATATAACTTTTTTTTTATCCACTACACAGATTGGCCAGAGAAGCTGGCCTTGACTGTGTCATGTATGAATTAAACAGATCTCGGAAATTAATTATATTTATTTAAACTTAGTAACGAACGACTCACAATTGTACAAATGCGCGTACGCCATCTTCCTGCGTGAGCAGTCTAGTGAGAGCCAGAGAGAGAGAGAGAGAAAGTGCGGCTGCCCCACAGAGTATGCTAAATAGGGATACCACACTCTCCCTCGCTAAACTGGAGCAATTGCCCGCGGCCTTGTCTTTCCCTCATAAATAAGTTATGGCATATAAAATAATACTAAATACTCTACTATACTATATAATATTTAATACTCTTGGCATCACACATACATGCACATCCTAGGATGCCCTACAAGTAGAAGTGGTCTTATTCTAATAATGTGTTGCTACAATTCAACAGTTGATTTACATGTCTTTTCCTACATCTGTCTACATCAACAATATAAGTGGTGTCCGGGACAGACTCCTCCACCACTGTTCCCTGTATCCAAGATTGACGCCCTTACCTGTGAAGCAGTCTGTGGTATCCTGTAAACAGGGATACCACAGATTGCTTCACCGGATTGAGAAGTGGCATAGCTCTTAGATCACTTAGCCGGAATCTCTATTGCTAGTAACTCAACACAAGGGACCCTCCTGGGGACTTTAACTTTATTGTACACAAAAATTGAACAAGAAATTTACAGAAGCAAATGTTTTTAGATCTAGTATCTTTACTCTATACACGACTGTACTTTTCTCGAATAACTTTCTTACTCTCTCTATGAACTGCCAACCTGTGTAGTCAACTGTCACCAATGTGTGACCTTTACGATTTGGGGACCTTCAAGAAATAAGACTGATTAAAACACCTGATGTTAAAGATACAAAAAGATAATATCCCTGCGACATTGGTGGCTTTTTGTTTTCAATATTTTCAATATTTAATTATATAATTTAAACTTTCTACGTTTAATTATCATATTATTTATTTTAGTTTATTTTTGACTCAATAATATTTATGAATTTTTTTTTCATCTATTATTTTATTGTATAAAATATATTTTAATCTCATAACTGTTTTATTTATGTATCATATTTATTATACTCTTACTGTCTGTATAAAATCCATATAAAAGTAGTATTGCGCGCGCACGTCTTTAGGTAGTCCCGGGCACATCGTCGCATCCTTGTGACAGCATATGCTGAGACGGTGTCCGATATTGGCATCATATATTTTGTATTATTTGTCCGTGTAACTTTAACTGTGTTTTGTCTATTTTTCATTCGTTTTTAATGTGTGTTATATTCAGTCTGTGATGTGTTTTTGTATTGTGATGCCAATAAATAAATGTCTATGTCTATTATAATTGTAGGTTTTGTGGAATAAAATAGTCCAATAACTAGTATACTCGCTTTATTGAGACAGTGTAACGTTGTACAAGGAATTATTTTTACAAATGCCATGACAACTGCGCCATCTTTATTACAAAATTAATTAGAAGTCAGATTACGAACTAATAAATTCAAGTTATTGTTTTACAATGCCAATGTTAATGTGGCGATCAACTAAATTATTAATTATGAATTAAAGATACAATAAGGTTCAGGTAAATCACTAAGATATCATTGGAAGCAGTTATTATGCATAAAAATCACTGGGCGTCACGCATTGCCAGTTCACCTGCAGCTCCTCTAGTGCTGTGGATGTTCATGGGCGGTGGTTATCACTTAAGATCAGGTGCCGTAAGCTCGTTTGCCACTTTTTATATAAAAACAAAAACTTGAAAACACCCACATTGTAATCGGAGGAAAGACAGCCTGCAAACTTAACTTGGTCAATTTATTTATATATGTACCATGCTGTGATCCTCCATCGCCATTGATCTTGGGGTTCACGCTTTATTTCATTCCATGTCTTCCCAATGTTCTTTGCCTCGTCTGCAACTGTGCGTCTCCATGTCTGTTTAGGACGGCCACGTTTCCGCTTTCCTTGCGGATTCCATTCCAAGTGCCTGCTTGGGAATGTGATCGGCATCTCTTCGAAAAGTGTGACCAATCCAGTCCCATTTGTGGCTTATTTGGAGGTCGTTCGTGCATTCGCGGCAGCGCTCATGTTCAGATGTTTTCCAGGGCCAGTAGAATTCCGCGAAGACATTGGTTAGTGAAGCTGGATATGCATGAGATCAAATCTCCCGTCCAGTGTCGGATTATAATTTTATTAACTTACCTTTTTCAGTTGATAATGAAGATTACGATGAGCTATTGGTTAAGATGGAAGATCCAGGGTCATTATCAGGTAAGACTGTTATTTTATATTACAACGACAAAATAGTGTAATCTCCTACATTGACAGGGATGAAATTTTGAACAAGATACTCCGTCTTTTGGGGGGAAGACGGGGTTATGTGAGGTCCTTGCTTACAAAAATCCCCAGTGGCCCTTCCTCGGTGCATGGTGCTCTGGGATCTCCACTGGAACGCACCCTGCCCATTCTGCTCTATGCTATACAGCATGTATCAAACACCCTTGCTGTGCAAGACGACACGGGCTAGCCGGGTCCACTGTAGCGGACGAAAATGGCCCCCAGCCTTGTCGCACTGTGAACCCGAGGGCCCTTTTAGCCGCCTTCTACGACAGGTAGGGGATCCATCGAAGAATGGAGAATACCAAAAGGGTCCGGTCCACGAGTCCGAAGTGATAAGTCATGGACGACATGATCACTTATTTTTTTTAAATTACAATTTTAAATAATTTAAATAGGCCGTGGTAGCCGTAGGGATGCTCATGCCAAAAATATATCGATATATTTTTCGATTTAATATATCGTGAGGTTGTATCGATACTACGCGATATATTGTACAAATATATCGATATTTTTATATATCGAAATTTGTTTATAATTAATTAGCGCTTAATAATAAATATTAGAAAAGTTTTGTACTAATAGAGTACTCGGAGCGTATCTGAAAGGTTCTCGCTTCGGATACCAGTCCAGACTATTTGATTTGTTTTGATTTGATTCTGTTAGCAGACTACATGCATAGATTATAAAATTTATACAATGAGTCCTGCCATCGTGAAGAGTAGGAGTGTAGTAACATACTACACTACACTCTTTATTGATGTAGCCTTGAGTTTTATTTTATTCAAGTTGTCAACCACAAATAAAAGAATGAATGGAATGCTTTTATTGTTTAATTTCTTACGATGTTTCATATATCGGATGAAATATAAATATCGATATTAGATGATTCGATAATATCGAATCGAAGCGATATATAGCGTTCATATATCGATATTTTATGTAATATCGATATTTATCGTAAGTAGCTGTGAAAGTGGCAACACCGTGTCAGCTTAGCACTCTGCGAGTGTTTGCAATGTTACGTCTTGTACTGATAAATTAATTTACTATTGCAGATTACAAGGATGACTATTCAAATGACGATGATGACGATCTAATTGGATTTGACAGTGAAGGTAAGACATACTTAACCGACTTGGAAAAAAAGGAAGGTATTTTGTACTCGCCTTTATCATGTTTAGATTATATGTTTTGTTTAGAAAGTCTTTTAATAAGTAATCTTCTGTCTCTATTTTCTCCATTACCATTAATTCCATCATCATCATCAGCCTGTATCTATCCACTGCTGGAAATAGGCCTTCCCCAATGCCTTCCACCACATACCAGGCATCCAGCCACTTCCGGCTATCCTAACAAGGTCGTCGGTCCATCTGGAGGAAGGGCGCCCCACGCTTCTCTGACCTATGCGCGGCCTCCATTCTAAAACTTCCCCCATCTACCGTCGCTGACTCGGCAGATGTGGCCACCCCACTGCCACTTCAACTTGCTGACTTTAAGAGCTATATCGACTACCTTCGTTCTCCGTCGATTTTCTTCGTTTCGGATTCTATCCCTTAGAGAAATGCCGAGCATAGCTCTTTCCATCGCTCGTTATTGCGACTTTCAGCTTGTGGACCAGCCCAATGGTCAGAGTCCAAGTCTCCGCACCGTAGGTCATGGCTGGGAGGACGCACTGGTTGAAGACTTTTTGCCTTCAGGCATTGAGGTATTGCGAAGTGAGGATGGTGCGGAGAAAAGATTAATTCCATAAAAAGTTAATTTAAACGCGCGAACACAAACACAAATCGTGGTATTTAAAATTTTTTTTGGTTTTCCCGGAAGGGACATGTTTTTGTAACAATAGGCATAACTACTGACTTATATTCTAAAATTCAGAGTTTTATTGCCCCTTGTCCTTTTTAATCTAAGTATAGTATATAGTATGCCTATGCTATTTCTAGTTCCCCTAACGTGGATAGGTTAGGCAGTTTTTCTCCCATGCCTTTCCTCTCATCCTTTATATTTATTACGCTCTTACATTCAACTTGTTATACACAATTTATTTCTACTTACACTTATTTTTTATTACACAATATCTCTACTTCTAGTATACTCTTATTCTTTTACTCTTTCTTATGATTATTTCTTTTTACATTTCTAACATTTACTTATTTCTAATATTATTTTTATTACACTTGTCTTATTTCTATCTATCTATGCTATTTTTATATAATGCTATTTTCAATTTCTTATGCTACATCCTAGTTACTAATTTTAGTTTTAAGTCCAATGGTGGGCTCGCAACTCACATTATTTAAAATGCGTGTTGGGATGCTCCTTACTTACTAAATTTTATTCCTATTTGCTACTTTCTCTGCAATTTGTTTGCAGTAGCCGAGGAATTTTTGACTAACATCTTTGTTGTTATCTAATAATGCTAGGTTGTCACTTCTAATTTTAATGCCTAAAACAATTTCAGTCTCTATTCTTAATCTATTCCACGTTTATTTGTAAGACTGTTAGAATAAATGATTATTTCTCTTTCGTTGTAGACCAGTGTAAACCAGAGACAACAAGGAACGCAGTTGCTTCTACGAAAAGGAAATCAACCGCGAAAGCCAAGGTTAAAGTGAAAAAGGAAAAGCCAAGAAAGAACAAGAAAGAAGATACAAAGAATGAAGACGAAGATGACGCAGAAGGAACTAGAAAGAAAGGTGAGTCTTTAGTAGGATATTTACATAGTAAAACTTCGTTAACATTCTTGTTAACCATTCCGACTAAGCTTAAACTTCCTAGGAGATGGTTCACGTCAATAGTCGAATGTTGGATTCAGACCTACGACCTTACGATTCGCAGACCGTATCCTAAACCATTAGGCTATTGACGCTTCATAACCAAAAAAAAAAAAATGCCTATTCTTAATTTATTCCACGTTTATTTGTAAGACTGTTAGAATAAATGATTATTTCTCTTTCGTTGTAGACCAGTGTAAACCAGAGACAACAAGGAACGCAGTTGCCGCTACGAAAAGGAAATCAACCGCGAAATCCAAGGTTAAAGTGAAAAAGGAAAAGCCAAGAAAGAACAAGAAAGAAGATACAAAGAATGAAGACGAAGATGACGCAGAAGGAACTAGAAAGAAAGGTGAGTCTTTAGTAGGATATTTACATAGTAAAACTTCGTTAACATTCTTGTTAACCATTCCGACTAAGCTTAAACTTCCTAGGAGATGGTTCACGTCAATAGTCGAATGTTGGATTCAGACCTACGACCTTACGATTCGCAGACCGTATCCTAAACCATTAGGCTATTGACGCTTCATAACCAAAAAAAAAAAAATGCCTATTCTTAATTTATTCCACGTTTATTTGTAAGACTGTTAGAATAAATGATTATTTCTTTTTTTTTAAATATTTTAATAAGTGTAAACAATAAAGAGTTTATAAATAAATAAATAAAATATAACCGATTCGTTTATTCGACACATATAGTATATGTGTGTTATAATACGAATAACTAGTTGTTATTGTATGTACTATTAAAAGCAAAGAGTATTATTTATGTAAAGGATTTGTGAGGAGTTATGTTGTTGACTGCACACAATAGTATAAGAGCAGTGGTACACTTCAGAGGTTTTAGAGTTGTTCTCCTGTGTTCTGCTGTGTTGTGTTGTTCGTCGGTAACGCCTCTGTACATAAGCTAAGTACTCTCTTGTTATTTACGTTGTTTTATATATCCATCTATAAATATATATATATGTATCTATTTATTATTATATATAACTATTATGTTTATATATTTAATTTATTTGTAAGTATTTATGTATATTATATATGCATGCATTTATTATAGTTTTCTTTTATTTATTATTTTCTCACCTAGCTTGCACCCGTTACTTTGTCTCTACACAACCCCAAGGTAGACTGGCAGAGAATGCCTACTGGCATTAAGTCCGCCTATTTGTACCTTTTTTTTGTATTGTGTGCAAATAAAGAATAAATAAATAAATAAATGTATTGTGTATTACTATGTACTACCCGACGTACTTACTATAATCTAGGTAATGTACCTGAGATTATGATTATAAAGTTATTAAGTCTAGCAGATAGACTTAATAACTGTGTGTGTTATAATTTGTTTCGTCTTTCATTCTTCGTACAGCAAAGGACTGGAATAGTTTGTTCTTCTGTCTTTCCTTCCGATTACAATGTGGGTATTTTCAAAAGTAGAGTGAATAGGCATTTACTAAGCTAGTGCGCCTTACCATCCAGGACTGCATTTCCACTTAACACCAGGTGGGATCGTAGTCAAGCACATGCTTAGAAATTATAAAAAAATGTACTATCGGACCGGATCTATTTTCCTAAAATATATCTATATAATAAATATATAACTTCGATTCTGATACGTGCATGTCTTTTAACTTCGAATAACGGTTGTATGAACAACGTCAACGTTATACGAGGTATAACGTATTCTTTTTTCTTAATAATTATGTTTTTATTTCAAATCAAAAATTCGTTCAAAACCGTATCACAGATATTAACGCCCATCTTCAAACAACTTGATACAAATACAAATTTAGTAAAATTAAAAACATATATGTAATTCAGTTTAATCGAATGTGTCGTAACATAGTAACCGTCCAAGCCGAGGTTACCCCTCACCGGAGGACGCTTGTGTCGAGTTACTAGCTAATAGAGGTTTAGACTAAGCGACCTAATAGTTATGCCACCTCTCTATCCGATGAAGCAGCCGAGGCCAGCTACTCTGGCCAAACTGTGTAGTTCGTCATTAAAAAAAATCGAATATGTATGCGTGTGTTTGTGTGTATTTGTAGGGATGAGTATGAAGTAGGGAGTGGGTTACTCAGACAATTTTTTTTTTTAAAAAGAAAGCTAGCAATATTTTTTTTTTTCAGAAAACATTACTAACATTCTTGTTAACCATTCCAACTAAGCTTCAGCTTGTGCTAGGAGATGGTTCACGTCAATAGTCGAATGGTGGATTCGAACCTACGACCTTACGATTCGCAGACCGTATCCTAAACCATTTGGCTATTGACGCTTCATAACCAAAAAAAAATAAAAAAAATGCCTATTCTTAATTTATTCCACGTTTATTTGTAAGGCTGTTAGAATAAATGATTATTTCTCTTTCGTTATAGACCAGTGTAAACCAGAGACAACAAGGAACGCAGTTGCCGCTACGAAAAGGAAATCAACCGCGAAATCCAAGGTTAAAGTGAAAAAGGAAAAGCCAAGAAAGAACAAGAAAGAAGATACAAAGAATGAAGATGAAGATGACGCAGAAGGAACTAGAAAGAAAGGTGAGTCTTTAGTAGGATATTTACATAGTAAAACTTCGTTAACATTCTTGTTAACCATTCCGACTAAAACTTGCTAGGAGATGGTTAGACAATAGCCCTTTTTTTTTTTTTTTTTTTTTTTTCGGGGAGGAAATCTTAAGAAAGATACCCCGCCTTCTGGGGAAGGCGGTGGTTATGTGGGGTTCTTACCCACTAAAACCTCCCAGTGGCCCTTTCCTCGGTGCATGACGAGGGGCTCCGGGATCTCCAGTGGAACGCACCGAAGCCCCTCTGCACTGTGCTCAAGGAGAGCACGTCCCGGGGGGGGTTACTCCCCTCCCTGTGCCCTCGCAGCGCAAGGCGACACGGGCCAGCCGATGTCACCTTCTTCCCTTGTCCACTTTGGTGAACGACTCGAGCCCCCACCCTTGTCGCCCAGTGAACCCGAGGCCCCTTTTAGTCGCCTTGTACGACAGGCAGGGGATACCGTAGTCTTAT
The DNA here is from genome assembly GCA_029286785.1 of Meandrusa payeni. Lineage (NCBI taxonomy): Eukaryota > Metazoa > Arthropoda > Insecta > Lepidoptera > Papilionidae > Meandrusa > Meandrusa payeni. The sequence continues at coordinate 1,086,687 of JAGSMX010000036.1, forward strand.
AGACAACAGCCCTATAGCAGGGCTCGTAGAATAAGACTACGGACCCCTGTCTGTCGTATTGTGACGAAAAGGGGCCTCGGGTTCACTGGGCGACAAGGGCTGGACTTTGTCGTCCGCCAAAGAGGACCCGAGACGGCGACATCGGCTGACCCGTGTCGCCTTGCACTGCGAGGGCACAAAGGACACCCTTATTGCTTAGTGAACCCATACCAAGAAAATCAATTGTTGTCATATAAAATATATGAAATACTAGCGTACTCAGCCCGCTACGCTAGGCTAGATTTTATTTTATTTTATTTAATAATAACAACAATAAACTTACATCATTAAATATTTAATTTAACTCTCACAATATATTAAATTATTAATTTCTCCCCGTATACATTCTCTTCTCGAGCGGGTGAAGATCATTACCTACACCCATGTATATATCAGTAAATACAATATCATACCCGTACTAGTAGTATCATAGTAAATAAAAGCTATATTTGACAGTTCAAAAGAGGAGTGCTCCGATCGTCACCAAACTTTACAGGATCACTCGCCAGGTCAATATGAAGATTCTCTGAAAGTTTCATTGAAATCGGTCCAGCCGTTTCGGAGCCTATATGAAACAAACCCACACACTTTCTCTTTTATATATATAGACGTGTATCATGTGGTTGTTTCATGATGAATCAATAAAATAGTCGATATTCACGTCAAAAAGAACTGTTGTGGAGATAGGTCTTATTGGTTGCAACACACAATGGTAGAACATACAGAGAAATTTTGAAACAAAAATATGGTACAGACATTCGATAAAAGCTTATAATCACTATATAAAAAAAACCGAGCATTGCTCGGTCATCCACGTGCCTTAACCCTTATTGTGGCAAGATTGTTTTTTTAAAGAAAAGTAAAAAAAAAAAAATGTATATCCAAAAAATATCAAAAAATCAATTTAAAAATCGTGATATGAACATACGTATTTTGGACGCTACGTACACTATTCTAACATGTTCAGTGCTGCACGTACAGTGATTATCGCATTGTTAGGAATGTATTTGTATACACGAAATTGAAGACAGCGTTTCTGTACAATATTTAGAGGAACAACATTTGATGTAAATAAATTGTTTTCAAAATTTTAAAGAATATTTCGATGAAAGAAGTCAGCAGAAAGGGATTTGATATAAAATCATACGTAAAATCATCGACTCTCGACCTCCTCATTTGCCTTGGTTCCTGAAGGAAACTAGTAGGAAGTACATCACAACGGTGCACAGATTAAGGTCGGGACATTTTCCGGCAAAATTTTTTGCACATCGGATGCGGAAGGCCGACTCACCGAACTGTGACATTTGCCAAGTGGTGGACGATGTGCACCACATAATGGGGGAATGTGCCAAACATGAAGCGGATTTTTTTTTTTTGACGAACTAACACAGTTGGCACAGAGAAGCTGGCCTTGACTGCTTCACCAGATTGAGAGGTGGCATAACTCTTAGGTCGCTTAGCCTGAACCTCTATTTAGGTGGTAACTCGACACAAGGGTCCCCGGTGAGGGGTAACCTCGGCTTGACGGTTACTATGTTACGCGTAAGCATGCCGATCCGAGGGCGCCCGAGAGGAATGAACCACGACTCGGTCGGTAGCTATTTTATTAACGAAATAAATATGAAGCGGAAAGAAAGTCATTACTACATAGCCTAAAACTGAGGGAGCAACATGTGGGTGTTTTCTTAATGCTGCTGTCTGACCCGACCTCAGAGGGAGCGAGGAAGCTGGTGGCTATGGCCTTACAACATTGATGACTTTCTTTCTCGCTTCATGCGACCAAGGTGTGTGTGCGTAGTTTAGGGTATGATGGGGCTGACATGCCCAAAAGGGCAAAAGTCCCGAAAAAATAAACATTTGATGTCCTTATTCCATCTCTATCTCTTTTAAATAAATGTCACGACACTGATAATAGTGACATTAAACATTTGAATAATTATTATAAAATACAATTAAAGAATATAATAGGTTGTCAAATATCTCCCTTCCGCCTTTTTGTCTTTTGAATTTCGCGGCTATGTACAAAGCGCTACAGAGCTCGTATCTAGCAATACTATATATAATATACATAATTTGAAAGGTCTTGACATAACCTACAAAACGACGCTATGCATAATCGTCCCAAACAGTGGCCAAGCCGCGAATTTCGGCGTTAGTGAAGTCCATGTTTACACGTCTATAACTGTTGAACGCAATATCCAAACTAATTATGCATAGCGTCGTTTTGTAGGTTATGTCAAGACCTTTCAAATTATGTATAGTATTGCTAGATACGAGCTCTGTAGCGCTTTGTACATAGCCGCGAAATTCAAAAGACAAAAAGGCGGAAGGGAGATATTTGACAACCTTATATTTAAGTAAAGAGATCTTATATCTTTATTTATTTCTTTATTACACCAACACAGTGAACATTTTTAACAAGCAATACATAAAACAGTGAAAAGTTGTGAAGTTAATGCCATCGCAGTTATAGGCGTAGACTGCAAGCAGTTAAATGACGAGTGACAATGTTAAGATGAAAATAAAATGAACACAAAAGTAACAATAAAACTAAATTTGAAATTAAAAAATTAACTAATAAAAATAAACTATTTGTAGATTAGTGATTGTTTATACATACTTATACTAGGAAAGAAGAGGTCGATATCGTCCGTTTTTGAAAAAGAGTTGAATTCTATACTAATTGTATTTAAGGGCGCATTCTTATTTTTTTTTGTTCACGCGGGGGAATCTTTATAGACCATCTCTCCGATACCCTGGGTGGGCCCGGAGGGATGTGTGGGACTCGGCCTGGGCAGCCCCTACCCACTAAACCTTCCGCGAATGCCATCAGCCGTTATGAGCGGGGTGCCCCGGATCTGTCAGCGACAGGACACCCCAACCACCGGCCGGTCCCGGCAAAGACCGGACTTCATCCTCAAAAGTGGACTTCTTCGACCTAGGTTCGATCTGAATAAACTGCTTCTCAACAATTGGTATCGTGAAGGTCTAGGTAACCGCGACGGTACAGTAAAAGCTACGGCGCAGAGAAGCTTAGGGGTGTCAAAAATGCCATTTGCATGGGGTTAATATAATTTACTATTACAATATAATTTTCAAAAAAAAAATCCGTTATCCGGGTAGTTTAAATTAAGACACGAAACGTTCAACTGGAAAGTTATATTGTGAAACAACAAGAAACTTAAAAATACCTTCAATTGCTTCCAATAGCGTCTTATATGAATCCGTCAAGATACGTGAAGACTAAACCGACTTTTTAATGGAGAATCTCCCACACGATCGAAGTTGCCGAAGACCCGAACGAAGATGGCGCCACCTAAAGATGCTTTCTTTCTGTCTCCAGAAAAATTCCGCCTCCTATCGCACGACTTTAAGAAGGAGGACGACGCCTACCTCTGCGGCCACTGCGATAAGAGATACGACAAGATCAGCTCGCTACGATTCCACCTGAAGACCAACCACTACAAGATACCAAGGTACTACTGTGAGCTGTGCAAGAAGGAGTTCATGACCCTCGCCCCGTTCACGGTGCACAAGCTGGAGGCGCACAGCATAGACGACAGGTTTAAATGTAAAGCATGCAAGGGGATGTTCAACACCAAGATCCAGCTGAGGAAGCATATCAACAACTTCCACATGCTAGGAGAGCGGTACAAGTGTGAGTTTTGTGATTACGAGTCCTTCAGCTTCGAAGGTATGTACAAGCACAAGTTCAAACACAAGACAGTAAAGGATTACCATTGCCGCTTCTGCAGGAAATCCTTCCTGAGGAAGACAACCTTGGACCTGCACGAGAGGATACACACCGGTGACAGGAGAAAGGTCTGCAAGGAGTGCGGCCAGGCCTTCGTGCAGAAGGCGAGCCTCAATTATCACATGACTAAATACCATCCAGGTGTGGACTATTAGTGATAGTGATGTGTTTATGTATCGATATCGATTATCGATAAAAAATCAAATCGTGCCTAATGTTATATTATATCGCAATATTCGCAATTGATAATTATGTTATATTATTTAATTACAATGATTTTTTTTATTTTATGAATTTTTTTTTATATAAACATACCTCACGACTGCGTTGTTAAAACTTTTTTGTGTCGTAGACCCCTTGCCCATGTTTTTCCGTGTTGGGTAGACCCCCTACTTACCTGATATTGATTTCCTGTAAATATCTAACTGTAGTGAAGTTTAGTGTTAAAAACTCAAAGTAAAAACACATGTTAATTTATACATTTATTAATGGAATTTAAATTAAAACTAATCAAAATATAATGTTGTATCTGTTATGTAAAATATACGTAACATTAAATAAACTATAAACAAAATAACGTAAGCAATAAGTCAATATTTTAAGTGAGAAATAGGTAAATAGGTACTATCAGTGTCTGTGTTGAGATCCACTATCGTGGACCCCCATTTTCATTAAATGGATCCCCAAATTTTTTTTTCGCTGACTTAGACCCGTTGCAGGTTGTCATAGACCCCTAGGGGTCAGCTTTGTAGTTCTGGGCTCTCAAGAATAAGACTACGGTATCCCCTGCCTGTCGTACAAGGCGACTAAAAGGGGCCTCGGGTTCACTGGGCGACAAGGGTGGGGGCCTGCGTCGTCCACCAAAGTGGACCCGGGAAGAAGGCGACATCGGCTGGCCCGTGTCGCCTTGCGCTGCGAGGGCACAGGGGGGGAGGGAGTAACCTCCCCCCGGGACGTGCTCTCCTTGAGCACAGTGCAGAGGGGCTCCGGTGCGTTCCACGTTGAGATCCCGGAGCCCCTCGTCATGCACCGAGGAAAGGGCCACCGGGAAGGTTTTAGTGGGTAAGATATAGACATAACCGCCGCCTTCCCCTCAGAAGGCGGGGTAGCTTTGTGAAGATTTCCTCCCCGTCAACAAAAAAAAAAAGACCCCTAGGGGTCGATATAGACCACTTTGGGAATCACTGGGCTAGATGATCTATCATAGTGGTATGGCAACAAATCATTTTCTTTCTTTTTTGAACAAAAATTACTGACAAATATTTTTCTTTACAAATTCAAATTAAGAGGTAATAAAATACTTGTTTCTGTAGTTTTTTTTTCGACAATATAAAATTATTTTACATATTCTTTAGCGCCATCTGTGATCAGAGACTTGAACTGCATAAAAAAAATAAAATTTAACAGTCTGTCGGAAGTAGGGAAAACTTATAATTTCAGTATTGAAATGTGACAGTTACACATTAGAGACAGCTTCCTCTGTGAATGTGGTCTAGACGAAGGGATTCCTTATCACCTTTTTTTCAGTTGTCCCTTACTATCTTCTTCCCTCTACGACCTCCTACCGAATGATATCCCGCGCCCCATAGACTTCAAATACTCTCTCTTGTTAACTCACAAAAATAACATTAGACTTTAGTTTGTCTGTCTTTTAACCAACTCCTCGTCGTTGCGTCGTTTTCCTCATTGCTGAGGGTCGTGACCTCCACGAATTATGTGGCGGACGATCGCTTTCCACCTGTTGCCGTCTTTAGCAGTGTGAAATGTTGTTGGTGTTGGTGCTAATTTGGTCTGTCCAACGCATAGGGCTCCTCCCTCTTGGTCGTTTTCCTGTGACCAGGAGTGTTTCCAAGGTATCGGTTTTCCTGGCTATGTGACCGAAGAATTCGAAAACCCTACGGAGACAGACCATTGACAATTTGACAGGGACACCCACTTCCCAGAGAATTGACGCATTTGTGCGGTGGGCTGTCCAAGGTACTCGCAGCATTCTCCTCCAGCTACACATCTCAAATGCGTCAATACGAGATCTATCTGCCTTCTTGAGGGTCCAAGTTTTCGCTCCGTATGTGAAAATTGGGAACACCAGAGATCTCCCAGATCAATCTTGGTTTTTAACCAACTAACCTTATGTATATATTGTGTGTGTTTGTATTGTTTTAGACATATCAACAGTAAGCATCGTCCGGAATTGTCTCAACAGTATTTCATTTGATAGTTTCGTTTCTCGTCCGTCACGAAGCCCGCTTTTTACAGCAGTCTAACGTACACACTTGGACATTGACGAAATCTAAATGGAAACGCCATCAACAAAAACAATTGAATTGAAATGTGACGGTAACACATTAGAGACAGCTCCCTCTGTGAATGTGGTCTAGACGAAGGGACTCCAAATCACCTTTTTTTCAGTTGTCCCTTACTATCTTCTTCCCTCTACGACCTCCTACCTAATGATATCCCGCGCCCCATAGACTTCAACTACTCTCTCTTGTTAACTCTCCTTTTGTCTTTATGTTCATTCATTAACAAAAATAACATTAGACTTTAGTTTGTCTGTCTTTTAACCAACTAACCTTATGTATATATTGTGTACTATTGCTTACTGTTGATATGTCTAACATATTACTGCAGTTTAACGTACACACTTGGACATTGGCGACATCTAAATGGAAACGCCATCAACAAAAACAATTGAATTGAAATTTCATAATGGTTTAAAAATGTCAACATCAATCTGATTACATCTTGACACTTCGAGCCACAATTATGTACTAGTCGCGGGTAAATTATGTATGTATATGACCACAGACAAGATCAATCTCTACGATTAAGTATTTCTCAAAAACTATTCAGAGATAGCGCCACATGTAGTGACGCTCTGACCTATATCGACGCTGGATTTTTTTTTTAATGACGAACTACACAGATTGGCCAGAGATGCTGGCCTTGACTGCTTAACCGGATTGAGAGGTGGCATAGCTCTTAGGTCGCTTAGCCTGAACCTCTATTGCTAGTAACTCGACACAAGGGTCCCCCCGGTGAGGGGTAACCTCGCCTTGGACGGTTACTATGTTACGCGTAAGCATGCCGATCCGAGGGCGCCCGAGAGGGCCGAACCACGACTCGATCGGTTGCTATTTCACGGATAATCTAAGAGACATTCAAAAGCTAAACTAACTTTGAGTGCCACTTCGGGAAGCGTAACGCTGGAAAACAAAAAAATAGTAACCCACAAAAATGAAATTGTTCACCAGAGACGAAAAACATTACAACTATTTTTAAAAAAAATTATAACTTTCGTGTTTGTTGACCTAAAGCTGTCGTTTTTGGACACAATATTTCTTATTTTTTGTTGAATAATGTACCACGGAATTAACCGATCGTTTTACTAAAAGATAATCGTTTTACGGTACAAAAAAATAAAAAAGAATTGTCAATCTTGATTTTCGCCATTTTTCATCTAATTGTTACAAGTCATATATCATTCGACGCGTCTTTTTTTTCTGATTCCAACGACGTAAAAAAAGTGAAAATGTCCATATGTGTCACTTACTACGTTTTTGCTTTCCAGCGTCGACATGTTTTAATTTTTTTATTATTCAAATATATTACGGACTGTACAAAATGACACATAAATACATTAGCATGTCGGCGATGTGAACCTATACGATTTTAACCTAGCAAATAGTGCTGAAAGCGGTTAAGAAAATTTCAAAATCAATAAATGACGAAGCTATAAGTGCTACAAACATCCAAAAAATACACACGAATAGAACAACACCAAGTCAACACCAAAATGGAAACCAGGATCGCCATCAGTTTGTCGATTTCCCATTTGCATTTCGACATCGGAACACTGATTAGAGATTCCCTAGATCCGTTCTGATTGCCTTTTCTTTTTCTAGGAAACGCGAACTTAGAGGCAGTTCTGAACTTAACACAGGGAACTAACGAGGAGGGGCACAGATATTTCGGGTGTAAAACCTGTTCGCGTAGATTCGGGAGACGGGAGCTCTTCATGCAGCATTATCTATACGTCCACCTCAAGCTGCGCCCGAAGACGAGGACTTGTCACGTGTGCAAAGCGAAGTTCTTGCCGCATTTGCGCGCAGAACACTTCGAGAAGGTGCATGGAGTACCACCGCCCTCTTGCGGGGCGTGCGGGAAGAAGTTCTCCTATCCCCATCAGGTGTTAACGCATCAGAAGATCTACCATATGGGAGAAAGGAACTACATATGCGATGTTTGCAATGTTCCCTTCAAATCGCCGAGTGGTTTATCGAAGCATAGAGTAACGCATTCCACTGCAAAGAATTTCGTTTGTCGGTTCTGTGAGAAAAGATTTAAGTGGAAGAACAATCTGGACATCCACGAAAGGGTACATCTTAATGACAAGCGGCATGTATGCGGTATCTGCCGGAAGGCGTTCGTCCAGGGTTCCAGCTTGAGCTATCACATCAGGAAGAACCACCCGGAAAGTGTTTAACTGTGTTACCTTAAACGAGCAATTCCTGTATTTATCTATATATAAGACAAAGTGTGTGTATGTTCTATATAGGCTCCGAAACGGCTGGACCGATTTCAATGAAACTTTCAGGGAATCTTCAGATGGAGCTGGCGAGTGATCGTGTAAAGTTTGGTGACGACCGGAGCATCTTTTTGAAATTGTCAAATACAGCTTTTATTTACTATGATGATATTCTATTGTTCTATAACCCAACATGGGGTTGACATAAACATAAACTCAATGATATAACTCATCCTGACATCTTTTGGCGAATAACTAACTCTAACGACCATAGTAACACTAAGGCTTTAGTAAATGGCGTTGTTAACCAAAGATACCCCGCCTTCTGGGGGGAAGGAGGCGGTTATGTGGGGTTTTTACCTACTCCCCGGTGGCCCTTCCTCGGTGCACGGTGAGGGGCTCCGGGATCTCCAGTGGAACGCACCGGAGCTCCTCTGCACTGTGCTCAAGGAGAGCACTTCCCTGGGCGTGGGAGGTTACTCCCTCCCCTCCCCCACTTGTGCCCCCGCTTGTGCCCTCGCAGTGCAAGGCGACAGGGGCCAGCCGATATCGCCTTCTTCCCGGGTCCACCTTGGCGGACGATAAAGGCCCCCACCCTTGTCGCCCAGTGAACCCGAGGCCTTTTAGTCGCCTTCTACGACAGGCAGGGGATACCGTAGTCTTATTCTTGAGAGCCCAGAACTACAGGGCTGGCATTCAAAAAGCTTTTTTTTTTGTTAACGGGGAAATCTTCAAAAAGATACCCCGCCTTCTGGGAAGGCGGCGGTTATGTGGGGTTTTTACCCACTAAAACCTCCCCGGTGGTCCTTTCCTCGGTGCTAAACTAACTTAGAGTGCCACTTCGGGAAACGTTGGCGCTGGGAGAAGAAGTGGACGAAGAAACTCCAGCAACGCTTCTAACATCTAAGGGGTGGGACGAGATTATGATCTTTTAATTGATGTTATTGTATCAACGATTTGTATATTTATACTAATAATATGTGAAAACTTCTAGTAGACTATGTAAAAATGTTATTGTAAGCTATAATAAATGGAACAAAAACGACTTCAAGTGTACGTCTTAGTAGTGACGAATTAAACGAACGAATTCACAGATTAATCAGGGAAGCTGGCCTTGACTGATTCACCGGATTGAGAGGTGGCATAGCTCTTAGGTGGCTTAGCCTGAACCTCTATCGCTAGTAACTCGATACAAATGTCCCCCCGGTGAGGGGTAACCTCGGATGGTCGCTTTTACACGAATAAGTCTTTTATTTTTGAGTATTCATAGTTAGAGACGTTGGTGGAGGTGGTCGTATTAAGTGGCACATTACGTTAGCGACCCGAGTTCGATCTCCGTTGCCGGCACCAATGGATTGGTTTGTTGTTCAAATTCTGATTTATCACGCTCTTGGCGGTTAAGGAAAATATCGTGAGGAAACCAGCATGTGTTTGAAAATCTTCTGAGACATGTGAAGTCTAGATGGCTTGGCATACCTTATACTCTCTTTACAGGCCGATGCCCAACTGTGGGACATATATATTGTCGTTTAAAAAGTGCAACAAGCTCGACCATACGATTTTGTGATGTTGCCAACACTCACCGTTACCGACTGTTAGGATGCATTCCGAAACCAAAAATGTTTTAAAATTAAAGGTATAATTGGCCGAACGTTTTAGCGAGTTGTGAGACAAGTTTTTTAGCCAAATTATACGGTATTTTGGCACCCTCCTAAACCGCCGGTCGGGGACTCCCAAGGAACGAAGACGAGCATGAACGCTGGAGTCGGAAACAAAGGACGAAATTGGCTATCTGACAAAAATTTTCTTTTCTAGGAAGTGCGTCAATGGAGGCCGCACGCAATTACACCATGACAGAGGACGAGCAAGGCAATGTGTATTACAGCTGCAACACTTGCATGAAGAGCTTCAAGAGACGGAACCTGTTCATGCAGCACTACATCCACGTTCACATGAAGCTCAGGCCCAAGCTCAGGACCTGCAACGTGTGCCGGATGAAGGTGGCATCGTACTTGCGCGCCGAGCACATGGAGAAGATGCACGGGGTCCCGCAGCCGACGTGCGGCGCGTGCGGGAAGAAGTTCGCCTTCCCCAACCTGGTGATACAGCATCAGAGGATCGACCACATGGGAGAGAAGAGGTTCAGTTGCCAATACTGCGGCCGAAGGTTCCCGTTACGGAGCTGTCTGAATAAGCACGAGATCAAGCACTTGGGGGTAAAACCATTCTTGTGCGTCTACTGCAATAAAACTTTCAAGTGGAAGAGGAACTTGCAGACCCATCTCAGAATCCATTTGAATGAGAGGCCATATTCCTGTACATTATGTGGAGAAGCCTTCGTCCAGTTGACCAGTTTGAAATATCATAAAGCCAAGAAACATGGCAACGTGGAATACTGATCTCTTTGTCGTTCAACTTTTCAAGATCGTCTGTATATCTGTCACCGTGCATATGTGCATATATTATATTGCGGCTGCCAGTTTCCGTCCAAACATGGTTCGTTAAACTGCCAATAATCCTCGTCTTCGTTCCACTGATAGTAATTTTCTCCATATTTCTTCCTGTCATACTGATTTTATGCATAAATCTTTTAACTTTAACGCAATAAGACTCTGGAATGCGCTGCCAACAAATGTACGTACAGCTGGAACTAAATCTACTTTCAAACATTTACTATGGAAGCTTTACCTAAGCAAAGAATAGTTTGACAATTGCTGTCCCTATCCATATATAAATATATATATATATATGTATCTATTTATTATTATATATAATTATTATGTTTATATGTTTAATTTATTTGTATGTATGTAAGTATATTATATATGCATGCATTTATTATAGTTTTCTTTTATTTATTATTTTCTCACATAGCTTGCACCCGTTACTTTGTCTCTACACAACCCCAAGGTAGACTGGCAGAGAATGCCTACTGCCATTAAGTCCGCCTATCTGTACCTTTTTTTGTATTGTGTGCAAATAAATAAATAATCGAATCAAACAGTTACCCCACACATTGCAATACGACTATTGCATCAAACACTAGAAATCCATCAGACGCATGGTCATTTCCAAATGTGTTGTTTCATTTCTTGCTTCGGTACTAGATGTCACATGCGCCCCGGTTACAGGGCAGTGCCGGGCGTCACAAAGCATTCATTTCTATCCATTATGAGATGGTTTTCTTCGGATGTAATCATTGGAAAAGGTAACAGAGAAACACATACGAACAGTAGCCACAGCTCACGACGATAGATAGTTCAATGCGTCTAGATTTGAAGGGCGCAAAAGCTTTAACATTATAAGAAAATCGATAAAAATTAAACAGAAAATCGATTCTCGTATTCTAAATGACAAGTTTTACTTAAGCTTGTTTAACAGTATTGTTTTTTTATATTACTAATATTCTTGTTAACCATTTCAACTAAGCTTACGTTATATTGATGCCCTGTAGTTTAAGGCTCTCAAGAATAAGACTAAGGTATCCCCTGCCTGTCGTACAAGGCGACTAAAAGAGGCCTTCACTGGGCGACAAGGGTGGAGGCCTGCGTCGTCCACCAAAGTGGACCCGGGAAAAAGGCGACATCGGCTGCCCATGTTGCCTCGCGCTGCGAGGGCACAGGGGAGGAGGGAGTAACCTCCCCCCCGGGACGTGCTCTCCTTGAGCACAGTGCAGAGGGGCTCCGGTGCGTTCCACGTTGAGATCCCGGAGCCCCTCGTCATGCACTGAAGAAAGAGCCGCCGGGGAGGTTTTAGTGGGTAAGAGCCCTACATAGCCGCCGCCTTCCCCCCAGAAGGCGGGGTATCTTTGTGAAGATTTCCTCCCCGTCAACAAAAAAAAAGTTATATTGATGCTTTTATTTTAATTTTTGATGTTTATTAAAAAATCTGTATTTGTGTGATGTATATAAAATTTAACTTTTATTGTAACGTAGTTAACAGCATATTGCCGTGACAGTTGAATTGAAAGGAAAACAGCAAACGAACATCGAATGTCCCCGAAGATCAACTCAAGACATTATATTACTATAAACATATTTTATGCTTGTTTTATTTGTTTTGGCATAAAAATTATAATATTTGTCGATCCCATACCTAATAGAATTAAGTCCGTGATGTTTGCCTACTCTTTCTTGACATTAGGCGTGATCCTTTACAATGAAGTAACAACGCGCGCAGGGTACAGAGTTTAATATATTTAACTAACCCAACATCTAGACTTGAGTTAAAATTAGTTAACCTGAATATCCTGAGGAAGCCCTCAGCTAAGTAAGACACCCATAAGCATTGATAATCTCATATATGAAAATGAAGATTTGGACAAGGCAACTGTAGCAAAGAGGTTTGTTGAAGTACCTCGTTTTGGATCTCCACCCCAGTTGACGTATTTAGAGGAGATTTCTTTATATAACATTGGAAACGGGCGATGTTGTCTATCCAAAACCAATGTCTAACATAATCATATAGACATAAACATATTCTTTATTGGCACAAAATAAACACATCAAAAAGACAGAAAAAAAACGGACAAAGAGTACATAAGACATGATGCCAATACTGGACACAGTCTCAGCATCTGCCGTCGCAAAGATGCGACTGCGCTGATTTTCAGCGGTGCCCAGGACTACCCAAAGTCGTGTGCGCGCAATACAACATTTTGGAACTTATACAGACAATAAGAATACAATTAATACGGTACATGTATCCTTATATAGTTATTAATATATATTATTTACAAATAAATAAATGAAAAATATATTAATTAAACGTATATAGTTTATATTATATAATGAATTATTAAAAATATTGGAAACACCAAGCCACCGATATCACGGGGATATTATCTCTTTGTAACTTTACAGGCGTCTTTTTTTATTTTTAAATGCGTTTACAGATTTAGTGTCTATTATGGGTGGTGGCAAGTTATTCCAACACTTTGTGGCCAAGATCGGCGTTGCAATTTTTTTTTTGTAAAATGCAGTTTGGAATTTGTAAAATGCCGTTTTTAGTCTAATTAAACAGCTAGTATTTTCATTCCACCATTTCAACTTTTCGTACAGATATTTAGGCTGTTCCGAGTTTATGATTCCAAACAGAATCCACACAAAATGCAAGTCTTTTCTGAGGGTCATTCTTAACATGTTGGAATTGTTTAAGTAAGGGTGAATATGATGTCGAGAAGGTATTTTATAAATGAAGCGAGCACACGCATTCTGAACTCTTTGTATTGTCCTGCTGGTTTTGGACAATAACCTTGGACCATAAGTGGCCGCGTAATCGAACCTCGATAGCACAAGACTATCACAAAGTCGAATGCGGAGGTCCTCGCTTAAAAAATCATATCTTGAACAATCCGAAATCCTCACGGCTAAATGTCCGTCAACAATAAATTGCTATTATTTTATCGTTGACCGTTGACATATATGAAAATTTTCGAGATTTTCAAACGTTTTAAAGTTCTGGTCAACGTAACAAAAGCGTGTTAATTTTTTAAGATGGAGCAACGAAGTTGTAACGTAAACGAAAATCTCAGAGAACCTTTTCTGTTCTAGGCGACGACAAATCGATTCCCGCCAAAAACTTCACCATCGTGCTAAACGAAGATGGCGTCATGGTGCACAATTGCAACACGTGCAACAAGAATTACCGGAACAGGGAAGCTTTTATGCAACACTACAAATTGGTCCACCTAAAACTGTGGCAGAAGTATCGAGCCTGCTACCTTTGCGAAGAGAAGGTGGCGAGACATTTAAGAGCAGCGCATTTGGAAGACAAACACGGCATACCAGCACCAACGTGCAACGCCTGCGGTCGCAAATTCTCCTTCCCCAATGAAGTCCTGCGTCATCAGAAGTATTACCACATGGGCGAGAAGAAGTTCCAATGCGATGATTGTGGAAAATGCTTCGGTTACAAAGCTCTGTTGAACCAACATATCATCATGCATTCTTCCACCAGACCTTACGTGTGCCGAGTTTGCGACAAAGCGTTCAAACGGGAAAAGACCTTACGAACTCATTTCAAAATACATCTTAACGATAGACAATTCGTCTGTGGAATCTGTAAGGAAGCATTTATTCAAGTTGGGAGTTTGAAGAAGCATATGTCGAAGAAACACCCGGAAACACTGTGACTCACTTTGCTTCGTGTTTTATTATTCGCACAGCAAAAAAATGGTATACCCACGTCTGTCTTTCCCTCCGATTACAATGTTGGTGTTTTAAAGAGTAGAATGAACAGGCGTTTATTGCGCTTTAACATCCAAGACTACATTTCCATTTAGCATCAGGTGGGATTGTCGTTCGTTTTAGCCACAATTCAATGCTTCAAGTTTAGAAGTATCAACTATACAAGTAGGTTACTTACGTAGTAGAGTTGCCATGCCTTAGTAATTCCATCCATGTTTGTTATTCTTTGGTTTGTATTTTTTTTTATCTGTTAACACTACCCTTTACTAAGCAACTTAGAGATTTTTAGTAAAAATTTGATAAGGGATATTAACTGTAATTTATTTCTGTAGGGAGAACATATAAAATTATATGTAGTATAAATTAGAAAAAGTGTGGTTTAAAGCGGTAAATGAAATAGTTGAAAAATCTTTTGTAATATAAATAAAAATATAAACCGACTTCAAATCGATCTACTGAGGTATCCAACGTTAAACGCTAATAAAATCTATTTCGGCAATGTAATAAGCTTTTACGTCGTCAAGTTGGTATCACTGTAATTCAAGACATTTTCAATTATTTTCATAATATATTACTATCAATATATTTTATGCTTGTTTTATTTGTTTGGCATAAAAATTATGATATTTGTTGGTTCCATACCTAATAGAATTAAGCTTTTTAATATATCCGTAATGTCTTCCCAAAAATCTTTCCCAAATACCTTCCTTGACCTTGGGCATGATCCTTTATAATTTTTTAAAATATTTAATTGCGCTCTCGGTTGACGTTATTTTAGCGTCTTTCGATAATGACATTAAGATATCTATGTTAACAGATTCGTGTCGGTTCGAACATCACTATTTTCTAGACAATCGTTTTAGTTTGTCGATTGTTTTACGGTTTTAGTTCAGTAGTCCTCTCCTTACGCGGTTGTTCTATTGTGGTTGTGTTTTATTGTATAATGTTGTGACAAAAATAATCATAGCAATTTTTGTAATTATTTTGAATGACTTTTAAATAAATGGCTGTCACGATAATTTCAAAAAACAGCAAGGGTCCAATTGTGGACCCCGCATTATGCCGGTGCTGTCGTTCGATTAAAAAATGCCGTCTCCTATCTTCGGAATACGAATGGATGGGGAACAAGGAAGTGTACTCAGATATGTTAATGGATTGTTTTGGATTACTTGTAAGTAATTTGTACTTCAGTAATACGTAGATCCTAATTCTAAAGATTAATCTGAAATTATGTTTTGTAGCTAAATATTATTCGTAATATAATTACGAATTATTTTTATGGCTGGATTATATATCATAGTCGCATATAATAATAGCGGTTTATAGCTGAATGTTATTGATACAAATTTTCAAATTATATTTTTGTCTGTAAAAACAGATTATTTAAAGACCATTTTTCTTTAGGCTTATTTATAAATTAGGAAAAATAATTCGGCATAAATTTAATAGGAATTTATGCCGTTTATGAAAAAAAATCATCACTAACTTTGAACTAGCTCCCTGTATGCTAGAACTCAATTGTATGGTCCTTTAACTGTGAATTATTATTCCATTCCACTGAACATTCATTCATCATGGTGGTGATGATCACTTAACATCTGGTGAAGCACTCAAAAACAAAATAAAACAAAAATATTCACATTTTTTTAAGTCAAGGAGTCATAAACAATCTATATATGTATGTTTTTTTTAATTTATAATGAACCATTTCAAAGTTCCCTTTTACCAGTCACCAGGCAAACATTTTAATAGTGATTTTTGTAGTAATGATAGTAAAATAATAAGTAATTTTTTTAAATAATGAATTAGAAAAGAAGAAAACAGAATTGCCATTTGTATAAGCTGTGGTTTAAACTCCATATTCCGCTTGCAACCTAACTTTATTAAAGTTTGATGGTGACAAAAAACACTGATTTACTATTCAAGCTAATGTTATAATTTGTAGGTCTTGTGGAATAAAATAGTCCAACAACTAATACACTTGCTTTATTGAGACAGAGTAATGTTGTACAAAGAATTATTTATAACGAATACCGTCACAACAGTCGTCCTCTCAATCTTTATACTAAATTAATTAGAAGTCAGATTAGGAACTAATAAAGTTAAACTATTGTTTACAATGCCAAGTTAATGTGACGATCAACTAAATTATTGATTATGAATTAAAGATACAATAAGGTTCAGGTAAATCACTGAGATATCATTGGAAGTAGTTATTATGCATAATGATCGCTGGGTGTCATGTGTTGCCAGCTAACACTAATAGACCCAAGTATCTTTATAAACTAAATACAATACTTTAAATTGCCAGCCTATTCTGAAATATCTAATCTTATATATATTATATTAGGTCCTAACATATGAAACTGGCGTTTTGTAATAATTGTGCATGCCATAATTGTCTGGCCAGATTTAGGAAAGCTGTAGTGAACAACACCGGCACTAGTCCACCAAACGCTCACAAGTAACTTTTTTTTGAGTCGATTATCACTTGGGGCATGATTTAGCTGGTTTGTCAGGGGTCAGTCATTGCGATGAGCATTTCCATTTATCGTACAAGATCCACTTTTCATCACAGGTAATGATTCAATTTAAAATCCCTTCATTATTATGCCGGTTGACTAATTTAACCCAACAGTCCTTTCTCCTCCACTCTTTTTTTTTGTTAACGGGGAGGAAATCTTCAAAAAGATACCCCACCTTCTGGGGGGAAGGCTGCGGTTATGTGGGGTTTTTACCCACTAAAACCTCCCCGGTGACCCTTTCCTCGGTGCATGACTAGGGGCTCCGGGATCTCCAGTGGAACGCACCGGAGCCCCTCTGCACTGTGCTCAAAGAGAGCACGTCCCGGGAGGGGAGGTTACTCCCTCCCCCCCTGTGCCCTCGCAGTGCAAGGCAACACGGGCCAGCCGATGTCGCCTTCTTCCCGGGTCCACTTTATGCTCCACTCAATTCATGAGGGTACCTTTCAAATGGATTAAAATAGTGTTGTTTTTATTGAGTTAATATTTATATACATATATACATATTTATCACGTCTTTAGGTAGTCCCGGGCACCGCTGAAAATCAGCGCTGTTAGATCCTAGCGACAGCATATGCTGAGACGGTGTCCGATATTGGCGTCATATGTTTTGTATTATTTGTCCGTGTAACTTTAACTGTGTTTTGTCTATTTTCTTCTTCTTCTTTTGGTGCCATCTTCTATCGAAGGTGGCGACCATCATGGCGATTTGGACCCTCGACACAGCAGTACGAAATAAAGAACGTGTGTTATTGTACCATTGGCGTAGATTTTTATGCCAAGATGTTCTTCTCCTTCCCGAATTTCTTTTCCCTTGTATCTTTCCTTGGATTATAAGCTGTAACAAATCGTATTTGGGATTGCGCATTATATGCCCTAGGTATTCCAGCTTTCGCCTCTTAATTGCGTTAAGAACTTCAACCTTCTTTCCAAGTCTTTGCAGCACTACTTCGTTGCGTACTTTGTCTCTCCAGGATATCCTTAACATTCTTTTTTAATGTGTGTTATATTCTGTATATGATGTGTTTTGTATTGTGATGTCAGCAGCAGAGTGACGCAGTGGAAGCGTGATGGGCCCATAACCCAGAGGTCCGTGGATCGTAACCACGCTCTGCTAAAATATTGTATTTACTATTTAATATATTTTCCTTGTTTATAAAGATAATGGTAAAATGATAAACACTTTTTCCCAGCACCAACGCTTCCCGAAGTGGCACTCAAAGTTAGTTTAGCTTTTGAATGTCTCTTAGATTATCCGTGAAATAGCAACCGACCGAGTCGTGATTCGGCCCTCTCGGGTGCCCTCGGATCGGCATGCTTACGCGTAACATAGTAACCGTCCAAACCGAGGTTACCCCTCACCGGGGGGACCCTTGTGTCGAGCTACTAGCAATAGAGGTTCAGGCTAAGCGACCTAAGAGCTATGCCACCTCTCAATCCGGTGAAGCAGTCAAGGCCAGCTTCTCTGGCCAATCTGTGTAGTTCGTTATAAAAAAAACATGTGAGGCCAATAAATAAATGTTTATGTCTTTTAAATTATGTTTTAGACCTTATACAAAAATCAGTTATAAATATATAGATAATTACTCGTCAATCTCCAGCTTTCAAACCAGGATGGCGACAATAAGGATGCATGCATCTGTGCTACATGCGTGTCACGACTCCGTGAGGCGTGCGCCTTCCGCCAGCAAGTGCTTCAGTCTGAGGAGGTGTTCTTGAAGGCCAGGCTCGAGGAGAGCAAGGATGGTGAGTTTGAAATGGTAATAAAAAGAAAACTAGTTCTTATATATACATAAATTTAAAAACAATTTGATAACGACGAAAAGAAACTTTTTAAACACTGTAAAATCTTACCTATTAATACAAAATAAAATACATTATGTTAAAAGAATATTTCTGTCATGAAATTTTTTAACCAAAATGGAACATCCTATATGCACACGGTCGATATCGCTTTATGAAGATTTTTAGTCGGTTGGAGTCTGACACTACCCCGATGGCGGCCCGTGTCGCTCCGGGGTGTACGTTCCGTTCAAGATACGAGCCAGTGTCCGGGCGTTTGGCTCAAGATGCATAGTATGCTAGCAACACGACTCGATCCCCGGTGCCGGCACCAATAAATTTGTTGTTGCAATTTTATGTGCTGATTTACCACGCGCTCGGCGGTGAAGGAAAAGATCGTGAGGAAACCTACATGTCTTAAATTTTTTCTAAGACTTATGAAGTCTGGCAATCTGCACTAGGTGTGCGTGGCGGACTATGCCCTTATACTCTCTTTACGAGATGGCCTGCGCCCAACAGTGGGACATATATTATATATATAAAGGCTGTAACTTTAACTCATATCAAAAAGATAACATGGATTTTTTTTTTATTATTTTTGTCGTCTGTTGGACGTTGAATTACAGAACATCCTGTATACATTTAGATAGAACTAATAAAGTTTAACCTAAGTTGTGTAGTCTTAGTAAGGCACACTCCTTTTTTAATTTCCAGATACTCTCTCAAAGATCGTTCTAGAAGTGAAAACGGAACCGATGGATGGCAATGACTCTGAAACAAACACAGAAGACCTGGACGACATGAACGCTGACCAAGGTATATATTAGCAGTTCATTTGGTTCCAGGGGGATAATGTATAGGATACCGATTGGACGCTACCGATGGAATGTGCTTATGTGACATTTTTACTCGATTAAAACCTTTTTTTTTTATTTACGGGTGAAATCTTCAACAAGATACCCGCGGAAGGTGGTATTTTTACCCACTAAAACCCCCCCCCGGTGGCCCTTCCTCGGTGCATGATGATGGGCTTGTGCTCTTCGGAGAGCGAGGGGAGGGGGGTTGTTAATATGCAATTCAAATATTCACTATAGTTTTAATCATATATATTATCAGATTCCGATTGCATCCCTTATTTACTTATGTACGAGAGCGACGACAGTAACATAAAATTTAGGCAGGTATTGAGTTTTATTATTGTAAATATTTCCCAATAAGATTTATTTTGTTGTACTTTTAATTATGTTATAAAGTGGAGATAACGTTACGTTTACCAATGACAATAAAACTGAATATTTTCAATGTTACATAAGGTGATTGTAACATGGTTGTGATTTTAAACTGACATGGTCACGAGCTTAGCAATTGTTACTTAAAAATATCAGGAACTCATTTCGTATAATACACTGGCAATGGTAATATTCCGTATTAAGTAATAATTGTTACGGTTGTAACATCTCTATATTACACAATGACATTATTCATTTTGACATTTGACAGTAAAGTTCCATATTCATTGGAAGTTCGGGTGTCATAGTATTCCGATAAAGAATCCGTAGGAAAATAATTTCTCAGTACATCAGTAGATATAAGAGATTTATGCTAAGTTTGTAACTAAATAAATTATTATTATTATATATCTATGAAAATCGTATAATCAGTTGTCGACTCCAGATCTGAAGCCTTCGGTGGAACTGTCAGACGTTGAAGGGAAACCGCAGCCGGTGAAGGTCGCGAGACGGAGGTCGTTACGCACGAAGCACGTCAGCTCCAGTCCAGTGGAGATGGTCACCAGGCTGCGGAGGAGGAGAACGAAGATGGATCCAACCCTGGACATCTCTGGTGAGTGTACACTAATTTTAATTGGAAATTTTTGATGTAAATCTTCTATACGCAGGCCGGACTGGGGTGTATAGTGGAAATGGCGAAAGGCAGATATTAGAAGATAGAAAGAGAGAGAATTACGTTTCGTATAGTACTGCAAGGGCAAAAGAGACAGATGCGAGCATGCATTACCTCTCTCTCACAGCCAGTTACGTTTCATATATCTAAAACACAGCGCAGGTCTCTTGTCTGTATCACACTGTAGGAGTAAGAGAGAGCAGTGCGCGCATTTTCTTTTTCTCTTGAACGCTGTATTACACATAAATATATATATATACATGCAGATGAAGTTAAAGAAGTTTTACTTCAATCGTCCGGTCTAAATCACAATCATTTTAACATTGATGACGTTACTCACACATTTTCCACGTGTTCCAGAACTGCCACAAGCAAAGAGGATTGGAACCAAAGCAAAAAAACCCACCGACGATCACGACCATATGGCATACTCTAATACAGTGACCATAGTGCACAACTCCTACGTCTGCCCGTTCCACAACCGAGTCAGCAACTACTACTGCTTCTACTGCAAAGACCAGTTCACCAACCCCAACGAGCTGCGCGACCACACCATGTCCCACGACCCCACAACCATGTTCGAGAGCATGATGGAGAACAGGAAAGTGCCGAAAATCGATATCACGAGAATCGACTGTCGACTGTGCGCGGAGAGAATCGATAACTTGGAAACACTCAAGGAGCACCTCACTAACATCCACGGGAAGAAGTTCCACCCCATCGGGAACGAGTTCCTCAAATTCCGACTGACGTTGAACAATTTAACGTGTACAGAATGCAAGAGCACCTTCCCGTACTTCGATATGCTGAAGAAGCACATGGTGGAACACTTCGGAACCTTCATCTGTGATATGTGTGGAACCTGCTTCCTCGAACAGAACTCATTACGCACACACATAAAATCCCACAGCAAGGTGGAGACGTGCTACCCCTGCGAGATTTGTGGCAAGAACCTGAAGTCCAAGTATAGCAGATACCTTCACGTGGCGACCGTTCACGAGAAGAAGCCCACAGTGAACTGCTACAAATGCGATGCTAGCTTCCTCTCCTACGCTCTACGGAACCGGCATCTGATCGAAGCCCATGGTGACAAGCGAACGTTCCCTTGCAAACTGTGCGACAAGGTCTACAATAGACGGAAGACACTAATGGAGCACAACCGGAGGAATCATCTGAAGGTCTACCGGCATCAGTGTGAACTGTGCGATCAGAGGTTCTACCTACCGTCCAGGCTGAAGGAGCACATGGCAACGCATACAGGCGAGAGGAACTTCCGCTGTGAATTCTGTGACAAGAGCTACCCTCGTCTCCAATCGTTGCAGGAGCATCTAAGATCCCACAGCAACGAGAGACGGTACAAGTGCAATATGTGCAGTTCAACGTTCACTCAAGTCGGTAGCCTCAAGAGTCATTTGAAAAGTCACCACCAAGTATATGACGTGGACTCTAGTTTCAATTGACCGACAGTGGAGTTGGTGCAATATTTAGTGTTATAGGTCATAGAGAGGCTAGATATCAGACTAGATGGCAATGCGACAAATTAAGCAGGCTCGAAGGACTTTGGCAGAGTCGATAATTAATGTGTTACCGTACCCTAAACCATTAGGCTATTGATGCTTCATTATATATCATCATCATCAGCCTGTGTCTATCCACTGCTGAGAAATTAGCCTTCCCCAATGCCTTCCACCACGATCCTCCGCTTTCCACATCCAGCCACTTCCGGCTATCTTTATAAGGTCCTCGTTACATCTGGAGTGCCTTCATTCCATGGCCTTCCTCTCCCATCTGCCGTCACTCCGCAGATCTAGTGCCACTTCAACTTGCTGGCTTAAGAGCTATGTCGAGTGCCTTTGTTCTCGGTCTTCATTTCATATTCTATGCCTTAGTTAAATGCCGAGCATAGCTCTTTCCATCGCTCGTTGTGCGACTTTCAGCTTGTGGACCAGCCCAACGGTCAGAATCCAAGTCTCTGTATAGGTCATGGCTGGGAGGACGCACTGCTTGTAGACCTTCGTCTTCAGGCATTGAGGTATTTGCGAAGTGTCGATTTACTGAACTATTACTAAAGTAAAGATGTTTTCATTTAATTCCCAAAATTTTAATTTAAACGCCATTTTTATAACAAAAGGCTGACCTGATTTTAAACGTCCACTGTCGCCAATAAATATCAGAGGAACGCCACCTCACGGAGGTATGATAAAACATGTCCTTTTCGAAGTAAAACTTCTTTACGCTTTGCGGTGTTAGCTGGTGAATTCGTTACGATAAGTGTGATCGCGCGATGTGAAACTTGAGATGGAGATCTTAATTAGTGAAGATATAGTGTAACGTTCTCTTGTACACTCGTGTATCATCATCATCATCATCTCAGCCGTAAAACATCCACTGCTGGACATAGGCCTCCCCCAACGATTTCCAAAGGGACCGGTTGTAAGCGGCCCGCATCCAGCTGCGTCCTGCGTCCTTTATGAGGTCGTCAGACCACCTTGCGGGTGGACGTCCCACACTGCGCTTGCTGGTCCGTGGTCTCCAATCGAGAACTTTTCGGCCCCATCGGCCATCTGTTCTACGCGCTATGTGGCCTGCCCATTGCCACTTCAACTTGCTTATCCGGCGAGCTATGTCGGTTACCTTCGTTCGTCTACGGATCGTGTATATATTATACAAATATATATAGATGGTGCTAAAGAAGTTTTACTTAAGTTTCTCTGAAGCACACCCATTTTTTTTTTAATTAAAAATGTGTTTTATCAATCACTAAAAAAAAGTACAATTTTTAATAAAAAAAAGTATTTATAGTATGTTCAATAAAACCCTTGCAAATGTTTACTCCTTTAATCTCGAAGTTAAAGTGACACTTTTCGCACACGGTGTTCGGTGCGCGCAACAATTGACAAATTACAATATATATATATATATATTAGCGCCATCTGTTGCGGCGTTATTAATACACTTCAATTTAAATGAATTATTCTCTAATATATATGTTTCTTACATACATTTATATTGACAAAGCTAGTATGGAAGGACTAAAGTTAATTTGACTTTGGTCTGGCTTAGCTGAGGCCAAACCTGCGTGCTCGTGAGTGGTAGGTCCTGGACGGCAGTGGCCTCCTTCTCCTGTAGTTCTGGGCTCTCAAGAATAAGACTACGGTATCCCCTGCCTGTCGTACAAGGCGACTAAAAGGGGCCTAGGGTTCACTGGGCGACAAGTACTGGGTACTCCCTCCCGGGACGTGCTCTCCTTGAGCACAGTGCTCCGGTGCGTTCCACGGTGACATCCCGGAGCCCCTCGTCATGCACCGAGGAAAGGGCCACCGGGGAGGTTTTAGTTGGTAAGAACCCCACCGCCGCCTTCCCCCCCAAAGGCGGGGTATCTTTCTGAAGATTTCCTCCCCGTAAACAAAAAAAAATGTTTTAAAGTGGAGATAATATTCTATTTAGTAATGCCAATAAAACTGAGTATTTTCAAACTTACAGAAGGTGGTTGTAACATAATCTATATATATAAAAGAAAGTCGTGTTAGCTACACCACTTATAACTCAAGAACGGCAGAACAGATTTGGCTGAAAATTGGTAGGGAGGTAGCTTAGAGCCAGGAGACGGACATAGGATACTTTTATCCCGTTCGACAGCGTTCCCATGTGACTTGACATGAAACGTCAGTCACTATAAAACGTGGTATAACAAAAGAATCAGACTTGGAATAACAAAACGCAAATGACAGCTATGTAATTGTAAATAAAATTAGGATATAAATAAGAATTGCTAGTTATGAAATAAAACGAACCTGCTTCGTTGCCGGCGGCACACACGAAGTTAGGTTTTTGTGATTTGAAGATTTCCTCGCCGTAAAAAAAAAAAAAAAAGGTTTTTGTGATGTTTTAATACTTTGTATAACATTTTTTGTATTTCACTTTTTATATAAGTATTGTAAAAACTTAACTTGACCTTTAAAAATAGTTAAAAATAAAATAATGATAACATGAAAGCACTGTAGTAACTTTAAGTAACTCTTATTAACAAAACAAATTAAACTAAAGTACATTAGAAAAGATCACAGACACAAGTCTGTGGTTGAATACTATCTAGAGTCGGGCTAGATTTTGCATTATTTTATTTAAACAATTATCTTATATCATTAAATAATAGGTTGTCAAATATCTCCCTTCCGCCTTTTTGTCTTTTGAATTTCGCGGCTATGTACAAAGCGCTACAGAGCTCGTATCTAGCAATACTATACATAATTTGAAAGGTCTTGACATAACCTACAAAACGACGCTATGCATAATTAGTTTGGATATTGCGTTCAACAGTTATAGACGTGTAAACATGGAGTTCACTAACGCCGAAATTCGCGCTATTTTAAAGTTTTCCTTCGTTAAAGGCAAATCCGCTAGAGAAACGTTCCGTGAGATTAATGGTGTTTTGGGGGATGGTACTCTATCACTTCGAACCACGGAGGAATGGTTTCGACGATTCAGAGCCGGTGAAAACGACACCATGGATAAGCCAGCCGGCGGAAGACATGTGACGACAAATACCGATCAAATCATGGACTACATCGAGTTAGACCGGCATGTGGCATCTCGTGACATCGCCCAGGAGATGGGAGTTAGTCACCAAACCATTTTAAACCATCTGCAGAAGGCGGGATACAAAAAAAAGCTTGATGTTTGGGTGCCGCATGACACAAAAGGCGGAAGGGAGATATTTGACAACCTATTATTACAATTATTCATTTTCTATTCTCTTCTCGAGCGGGTGAAGATTTTTGACATTACCTACACCCATGTACATATCAGCAAATACAATATCATTCTTATCATTTATACAAAAACATATCGGGCTCAAGTTAATGTCAGAAATAAAAGTACGACGTATGTCTTGTTTGACAGTTCAAAAAGAGGAGTGCTCCGATCGTCACTAAACTTTACAGGATTACTCGTCAGGTCAATCTGAAGATTCCCTGAAAGTTTCATTGCAATCGGTCCAGCCGTTTCGGAGCCTATACTGAACATACCCACACACTTTCTCTTTTATATATATATATATATATAGATAAAAAAAACTTTTCGAACAAGCAAAAAAAAATTCTAAATCGGTCTATAAACGACTGTGCTATAAGTGCGTAATTGAACGCACTTTTTTTAATTTGTTTAAAAAGCAAAGAAAAATCGTTTCTTATTACAGCTGCCGCAAAAAGCTCGGGCGCCACAAAACTTCGAACTCCATCGATATCATGATTGGCGTTCCTTGATTTAGCCTGCAATAGTCCTATGCTGGACATCGTCTCCAAAAGCTTGATGAGCACAATCATCGGCCACTCCTTATACAGCTCCCACCAGCCGTCACTCCACCCACTCTTAGGGCGTCAACCATGTTTCACCAGATTTCCTCCTAACAACCACATGTGGAAACTCCACACTCGATTAAGATACCGTCAGGAAAGCCTTGGATGGTGTGATTAAAAGTTTGCTTCTATTCTTAAATATTCAAGTATACTACTCTTTACAATAGTCTACTCCTGGTAACCATCTTCTAAGCTCTGATGCTGTCTCTTCATGTGATTCTTCAAGTTGACGTTCTGCGTGAACGATGCTGTGCAGAGATCGCACTTGTACTTCTTGTCGCTACTATGCGACTGCATGTGGACCTTCAGACCGCGCAGCCTCGGGTAACTCTTGCCACAGTATTCACAGCGGAAGTTCCTCTCGCCGCTGTGCGACGCCATGTGCTCCCTCAGCCTCGACGGCAGGTAGAATCTCTTGTCGCACAAGTCGCACTGGTGCTTGAAGATCTTCAAGTGGAACCTGCGGTTGTGCTCCTTAAAGACTTCCTGCTGTCGTAACTTCTCTCACACTGCTCGCATTGGAACTGCCTCTCATCTCCGTGTACCTCAATCATGTGCCTGTACCGCAGTGTGTAGGAGAACAGCACTTCATCGCACTTGGCGCAAGGGTACGCCGGTTCCTTCTTATGTGTGCGGGCGATGTGAAGGTATCTGTTGTGCTTGGATTTGAACATCTTCCCGCACTCCTTGCAAGGGTAGTTCTCGTCTACCCGCTGGTGGGTCTTCTGGTGGAGAGTGAGCATCCTCTCTTGGAAGTAATGGGCGCCGCATATATCACAGATGCAAGTGCCAAAATGTTCAGCCATGTGTTTCTTTAACGCGTGGAAGAATGTGAAAGAGCTATTGCATTCAATGCACGACAGTCTACCGGGGTGAGACGGAATTTCAGGAATTCGTTCGATACACTCGGATAGAGGATCTTCCCGTGGACAGTAGTGATGTGCCTCTTCAATTCGTCGATGTTATCGATACTCTGCGGGCACAATCGACAATCGATTCGCAGGATGTCGATTTGAACGGTCTTCTTGTGCGATAGCTCCTTGTATGTCTGCGGATTGTGACTGAGGGTGTGGACCCTCAGCTTGTTGGGGTCCGTGAACTGCTGCCTGCAATATGTGCAATAGTAGTCGCTGAAGGAGGTGTCGAATGGGCACACGTATGAGTTCTCTACGATTGTAATTGTGTTGTGATAGGCCATCATTTCACTGTCGACATTTTTCTCGCACTGTGACGTTTCTTTAAGTTCTTGGATATCTGTAAATAAAAAATATATATATATTTATATATTACAGTTATAAAAGAGGGGTACAAATGACCGAGGATCGAATTACCCTGAAATTTGATGCTAAAGACTCTTTGGGGAAGGCACTGGTGGAGGAGAGGAATTACACCAATAATGTACGGGACTAAAATTCGGTCAGCGTAAGTGTTAAGGCGCAAGAGCGTGAGCGACACGCACTGTGCGTGGGGACCGTTTTCGCACTGTTATTTGCAGAGTGCATTGGCAAATATGTGTGGCGGGTGGACGGCGTTGTACACCCCCTCGATAGGATTAGGAGCGTTGCTGGAGTTTCTTCGGCCACTTCTTCTCACAGCGCTAACGCTTCCCGAAGTGGCATATAAGTTAGTTTAGCTTAGATTGTCCCAGTAGATTTCGTTAATAAAATAGCTACCGACCGAGTCGTGGTTCGGCCCTCTCGGGCGCCCTCGGATCGGACTGCTAACGCGTAATAATGGTAACCGTCCCAAGCCGAGGTTACCCCTCACCTAATAGAGGTTCAGGCTAAGCGATCTAAGAGCTATGCCACCTCTCAAATCCGGTGAAGCAGTAAAGGCCAGCTTCTCTGTGCCAACTGTGATAGTTCGTCCAAAAAAAAAAAAAAAGGTGGACGGCGCTAGATGTCGCTCCGTCCTGATGTCCGTAACATATTGTTTAATGTACATTACATTATTATCAAAGTTAATACATATGTAATATAGTATTTAAAATAAATTAATAAAGTAGCGAGCGACTCGCTACAATTCCATCACGACCCTTAACTATGGACGATTCATCGAGTCTAAGGCTAAGATAGCTCCAAAAAAAATTAGGATCTTGGTCAAAGTGCAACCGTACTTCTCTGCGGGATAGATTGTAACACTTTAAAGCTCGAGTCCGGTCGTGTGTAGAATACTGCTGTCACATTTGGGCAGGCGCTGCTAAACGCCATCTCGCAGCTTTGGACTCGGTGGAGAGGCGGGCTAAGAGGCTATTTGGTGACGCAGCTGAAACCAATCTGCTCAGTCTTGAGCACAGGCGTGAGGTAGCTAGCCTTTCGGTTTTTTACAGATTGCATTTTTGCAGGGTGTGCTCAGGAACTACATGATCTAATTCCCCCATCCCCGTCCCACCATCGGATTTCAAGACGCACTGCCGGATTTTTTTTTTTTATATGAAAAGTGGCAAACGAGCATACGGCTCACCTGATCTTAAGTGATCACCGTCGCCCATGAACATCCACAGCACCAGAGGAGCTGTAGGTGCGTTGCCGACCTTTGAGATAGGAATAGGCTCGTTTCTTGAAGGTCCTAAATCGTAAACGTTCGGAAACACCGCTGGCGACAGTTGATTCCACAAGTTGACAGTGCGTGGGAGAAAGTTACGCGAAAACGTACAGTCGTTGAACGCCAACCATCAAGATGGTGGCGGTGGAATTAAATTCTGCCGAGATGTGCGGTAATGGAAATCGGTAGCTGGGATGATTCGAACAATTCCTCAGAACACTCCCCATGGTAAATGCGATACAGGATGCAAGAGAACCGACATCTCTTCGCAGACTCAGAGGGACTCATCCTTTTGTTGTGAACATCCCTCAAATCCGAACGAAGCGCTTTGCTTCGTCTTTCATTATTCGTACAGCAAAGGACTGGAATAGTTAGCTCGTTATAATGTGGGTATTTTCAAGAGTAGAGTGAATAGGCATTTACTAAACTAGTGTATCTAGTACTGCATTTCCACTTAACATCTGATGGGATTGTAGTCAAGCACTTGCTAAGAAAATATAAAAAAAAAACTCAATCTGTACCTTCCAACTTTTTCATTTTGTTGTTCAACCGCTTGATGTGTATTGTTACCTCGCATTCTGTATTCCTCTCCCCATTCGATTTAGTCTTCCGTCTACGCTTCACAGTGGATTTTTTCTTCACTGAACTCCTCGTGGTTCTCGTCGACATCTGTATACCATGATCAGAGTCTAGAAAGAAAATAATCTATATATATAAGACATAGACGAAATAAGAATAAAAAAAACAAGAACAACTTTGTGTTGCTCTGTAATTCAAGAAACCACTTTAAAAGTTACTGCTTTTACTAAACTATATAAATTTAATAATGAATTTTTTTTTTAATGACGAACTACACAGATTGGCCAAAGAGGCTGGCCTTGACTGCTTCACCGGATTGAGATGTGGCACAGCTCTTAGGTCGCTTAGCCTGAACTTCTATTGCTTGTAACTCGACACAAGGGTCCCCCGGTGAGGGGTAACCTCGGCTTGGACGGTTACTATATTACGAAATAATGACATCTTCTATTCTATTTCTATTTGACATCACTGATAAATCTCTTTTCATTGGTATAACAACAAACCTCCATAGACTCCACTATGGAGGTTTCATAATACAAAATAAATATTATTATTTTTTACATATATGAAGGAGAAAGTGTGTGGGTTTGATCCGAATAGGCTCCAAATCGGCTGAACCGATCTCAATTAAACTTTAAGGGAATCTTCAGATTGACCTGGGGAGTAATCCTGTAAAGTTTGATGAGCACTCCTATTTTAGGGTACGGTCTGCGAATCGTAAGGTCGTGGGTTCGAATCCACCATTCGACTATTGCCGTGAACCATGTCCTAGCACAAGCTTAAGCTTAGTTGGAATGGTTAACAAGATTGTTAGTAATATTTATGAAAAAAAAAAGAAATATTGCTAGCTTTCTTTTTAAAAAAAAAAATACTATAATACTACTACAGCTAAGTTACAGCCTTTATATTTGTCCCACTGCTGGGCGCAGGCCTTCTCTTTAAAGAGAGTATAAGGGCATAGTCCGCCACGCGGCCCTAATGCGGATTGGCAGACTTCACATGCCGTAGAACATTTTTCTAAAACATGTAGGTTTCCTCACGACGTTTTCCTTCACCGCCGAGCGCGTGGTAAATCAGCACATAAAATTGCAACAACAAATTTATTGATACCGGCACCGGGGATCGAACTCGGGTTGGTAGCGTACTACGCAACTTGAGCTAACCGCACAGACACTGAGCTACCACGACTCTACTACTACAGCTATAATATTGTAATTACTGATATGTAATTGTACAAGACTGTAGATAATGATTTTTATCTGCTCAAGAAAAGAATGAATACGGATAGAAATGAATAATTTAATATATTGTGAGAGTTAAATTAAATATTTAATGATGTAAGTTTATTGTTAAAATAAAAAAAAAATGTAAACATAAGAAACGGGTTGGGTACAGTAGTAGGTTATAATTTGAATGATTTATTAGTTAATTTGCTTCTGTTTGACATAATTTTTTTTTTTATATTTTGAAATGCAGTCCTGGATGGTTAGGCGCACTAGCTTAGTAAATGCCTATTCACTCTACTCTTGAAAATATCCACCCACCCCATAATCATGTCATAGTTTTAGTTTGTGAAATGTAACAAAAAATATTGCTGTTATAATGTCACTTTAATAAGAAACACAATAAATTAGTTTTAGCACTGTACAATAAAAGCTTGTAATGTAAAATTACTTGTGAGCGATAAATATTTTATGAGAAGGCCTCACCCCTTGGATAGGATTAGGAGTGTTGCTGGAATTTCTTCAGCCACTTCTCCTAGAGCCAACGCTTACCGAAGTGACATATAAGTTAGTTTAGCTTAGATCGTCCCTTTCGCTTCTCAAAGTGGCACTCAAAGTTAGTTTAGCTTTTGAATGTCTCTTAGATTATCCGTGAAATAGCAACCGACCGAGTAGTGGTTTGGCCCTCTCGGGCGCCCTCGGATCGGAATGCTTACGCGTAACATAGTAACCGTCCAAGCCGAGGTTACCCCTCACTGGGGGGACCCTTGTGTCGAGTTACTAGCAATAGAGGTTCAGGCTAAGCAACCTAAAGCTCTTAGGTGCCACCTCTCAATCCAAAAAAAAAATAGATTGTCCCATATAGTTGTTTGAAACATACAAATA
This sequence comes from Meandrusa payeni, assembly GCA_029286785.1. Taxonomy (NCBI): domain Eukaryota; kingdom Metazoa; phylum Arthropoda; class Insecta; order Lepidoptera; family Papilionidae; genus Meandrusa; species Meandrusa payeni. The sequence continues at coordinate 1,117,990 of JAGSMX010000036.1, forward strand.
ACCAAATTTGGTTCCATATATATTAAATAAAATATTTAAAAAAATGCAGACCAATTGAGAACCTCCTTTTTTGCAGTCGGATAAAAATATAACTTACCAATTATGAGATTATCAGCACGATCGTCATCGTCCGATTGATCAATGTCAACTTGTCTCTCTTCTATCATAGCTGTTTCAAATTTATTCTCTTCTTTCTGCTCACTGTCTGTGAATTATAGGAAGTCAATGAGGACTATTTTATACAATGTAATTTTTACCATGCGCTCGGCCGTGAAGGAAAACATCTATGCAAACCTGCACGTGTGAGAACAATTTTTGTAGTACATGTGAAGTCTGCCTACACTAGGCGTGCGTACTATGCCTTTATACTCTCTTTACAGAGAAGGCCTGCACCCAACAGTGGGTCATAAATATTATGTGTATAAAGTATTTCATTTTAACTGAATAAAATTGAGGCTTAGCAAAATAGAAGAGTGGTGAACTTATAAAAACCTTATATAGCATAAATCTTTTCAAAAAAATGTTAAATTCTCCTTGTAGATGTTTAAATGGGTATTATAAAACAAATCATATTCACGACTTACCATCATCGTGTAAATGTATTTTGGTGGAGAGAAGCCGCTGTTCACAGGTCAAAACTTGCTGTCGGAACGTGTTCGCCTCCCGAAGCCTGGTTACACAGGTTGCACATATCAGACGCTCTGTAGTAGCGCCCTCCAGATGAGACAACTGGAAGGCAGATTGTGACAAGCACTGAGGAATTTGTTACAGCATGGTGATATTTTATATGTTACCAGAGTTTCAACTCAGCAGAACATGTTATAACCTCCCAGAATAGTATAGCATTTAGTAGGCCTTTACTGCTTCACCGGATTGAAAGGTGGCATAGCTCTTAGGTTGCTTAGCCTGAACCTCTATTAGAGGAAGATAGAAGAGAAGAAGTAAGACGCGTAATATAATTTCATGTATGGCCAGAAAGTGAGGCACCGCCATCATCATGTAATAGGTTAAGAACACTCTTGCAATTTCTTTAGGTTTTTTGGTAGTGAAAGCACATCAAGTGACCCTGTCATTTACCCCATATAAAACAAAAAAGGAATGATGCCTGAATTACATACCTGTTGAAAATGTTACAACTAATAAGTTTTTGGAACACACAATACAACCTAATTTTTGTCTGTCTATAATTTATGAGAAAGCATTTGACCACGATTCCATCTGATTGCAATGGTTGTATGCTTCAGTTTAGTAAGACTAGTATTCAGATTTCTATAGAAGACACACATTTTGTTATTATGGCATAAATTAACGATATAAGGTCTTTGGATTCGTGATATCCACAATTAAATCGTTAACAACTAAAATAACAATTTAATCGTTAAAGTACGCCGTGCGTTGAGCGAAAGGTAGAAGAGAGATTAAAATCATAGATATATTACGTACAATTAGTAAACTCTATGAAATACCGTGAGATTAGCCCCGCCTATCGTTTCTATTTTATCCATACAATTTCTACTGATCAGTATAAGTGTGAAGTGTTTTGTGTTTATTTTGGTACAAGGCGAATTAAACATACCAAGAGTCCAAAGCAATCCATAAACAAATCGGAATAAATCTCTTTTTGCCCCTGCCACTCATATTCAACATTAATAATGCGACATTTCTTTAATGAACCACAACACCGACACATACCGGGGTCAATAATCGGCCCTTTTCGGTTGCTGATGCTCATTGTATAAACAATTTTTAAATACAATCATAAGGCTTACTAAATTATGATTATATTTTGTTTTGATTGTAAATTTCATCATTTGACATTTAGCTTTTAACATGTGTACATGTGTGTGTTTTAACAATCGTAAGGGATGGGATGGGTCAAGATGGAGGTAAGCCAATTGTTATATCAATTCATCATTGAATATCGTCAACCGAGAACATTTAGAATTAAGTGGTCTTATGCCATATCCTAATTTTATATGATAATTAATGTATATCCACGAAATCTTTGTGTATTCTTTTCTTGCATCGACAGACCTTTCAAATGTCTAAATATTGATTGGTCAAATGTCTGATATCATTTTTCGTTAATATCGTCAATATCAACAATTAAACTCCTTAAATTACTTGTAAATATTATGTAATAATAATTTGAAAGCATACGAAATTATAAAAGAGAACGATGCTGTAGTCTCTGTAGATATGCCTATTTAGCTACTCAAGTAAAATTATAGATATTAAGATAGCAAACGTAGTGGTTATATACTCTTTGAAGAAGTTTGTTGCTGTCTAGTCTAGAATGAGTGTATCAAGTACACCACTAGGACAGATCACTGTTTATTATATTTATTTATGTTTGTTGTCTATTAAGTATATTTAATGACTAAAATTGGTCTAAAATGTAGAATAACAGTAGTGTAGATTGCATACATAAATTCAAATTAACACAACAATGACTTGAAATGTAGTTTTATATATTAATACAAAATGAGTGTTAGAAAAGGGAAAGTTCCTATTTTTGATCCGGGTTTGTGTCGGTGTTGTGGGTCCATGAAGAAATGTCGTGTTTTGAATGCGGAATACATAGCTTGGGGGGTGAAGGAAGTTTATTCCGATATGATAATGGATTGCTTTGGTCTCCTGGTGAGTTTTAAAAAGTTGACTTCACTGTTACGTTATAGGATCGCCACATAATAAATTAGTTACACACAACTTGAAACGAATAAGATGTCTCCATGTATCATGACATTTCCCTCATGGAATTTGCATTTATTATGATGTTTTAAAGCCCAATTATGCAAGAGGATAGACTTGGCTAAAAGAAATTGTGGTAATGATGATATATTCCATTCCACTAAAACATCTCAATATATAATTTTAAATGGTAGCACAGTCATTTTAACTATTCTTAAGAAACTTTGTACCCATGCCATGCTCAAAATTCTTGTGCTCCATTTGGAGAAAAAAAAATAGATTTTTAGTATTTTATTTTTAAATTTGTTTACATTGAAGTATGTTTACATTACTGAGAAGTTATTAATAGTTTTATTTACCTTTTCTACACTTTTAATTCATTTAATAAGAACACCAATATCAAAATAATAGGAAATAAATTTAACCCCTAATAGTTGAATGTGTGGTTGCATAATAGCCTAATAAATTAATAGATAATAAATTATTCAACATAGTAACAATCTTATCATTGACATACAAATAGGTTGAAAAGTAATTGTGGGAGTAGGATCACTGTTTTAAGAAATTTGGGAATAGACAATTTTTTTGTCTTATAATGTAAGCTTATTATGTATAGGTAAATAATTAAAATTTAAGAAGTCTGTAATAAAAATACTCTCCACTTTAACCCTAGAGGGGTAGACAGACAGCAATTATATATTATAAATTATATATTATATTTTTGAAGCGTCAATAGCCTAATGGTTTAGAGAATGCCAGGACTACTTGATCGTAGGCATTGGAGTTGAATCCACCATTAGGCTATTGCAGTGAACCATGTCCTAGCACAAGCTTAAGCTTAGTTGGAATGGTTAACAAGATTGTTAGTAATATTTCTGAAAAAAAAAAAAGAAATATTGCTAGCTTTCTTTAAAAAAAAAAAAAAAAAAAAAAATAATCGTCAATAGTCTAACAGCCTTATTAATAAACATGGTATAAAGATGAACTTAGGAATAAACTAAGAATAAGAAAAATTTGTACTAATAAACCATGAATATGCTATACCTTGCATAACATTGCCGTTTTTGTTCATACAATCTTTATTCCGAAGTTATAATGATGTACACCCATGTTTAAGTCCAGTATAACATTTAAAATACCACGATTTGTGTTTGTGTTCGCTCATTTAAATTAACTTATTATGGAATTAAGAGCAATAGAGGAAGTAGAAAGAGTAAATGACTAAATAAATATCATTCCGACTCCAAGAAAAGTAAAAATATTTAAAAGATGGGTGAACCCTTTTGATTTATATGTCAATGAACAGTTTCGATTAAAATATCGGTTTTCTAAAAGTGTAATGTTTCTAAAACAATTATTTGAAAGGTCTCTTACTATAGACAAGCATGGAGGTGGATTTTCTTCTATCTATATATAGAGTAAAGAATTTTTTATAACCGCCACACATAGACAGATACATTACTAGACTACTACATAGACTACAATTTTTTTTTTAGTATGGTTTCTCTTTGATTGCGCTGTTGCCAACTTGTGCATTTTCTGGATTTATTTGTGGTTAACTATTCTAGGAATATTCTTAATTTATTCCTGGTTTAACTAAACTTCGTATAAGGGTGGAATAAATATGTTTTAACCCATTTTTATTTGTAAGACTGTAATTGTTTAGAGCAGGTGGGCAAACTATGGCCTGCGTGGGCCATATCTGGTGTGTTAAAGCATTTCATCAGGCCCGCCAAGAGTTTTTTTGAGTTTATATTTTGATCTTGATGTGTTGCAATTGATATTGTAAAATATTTCTGTTTTTATTTATATCAGTAATGTTTATAAGGTTTAAAACCCTTAAAAAATCTTGTTTGTGTTTAAAAATATTATAACATTGTAAATTTTTACGTAGAAAGCCAAAAAAATTTAACGCCAGCAATTTGGGTAATTTGCCAAATTAGCCTTTAATTTTTTTTGTGAATATATAAACCTTTTTTATTAATAGATTTTTTTCAGTCAAAAAATGTTTTTTTTACATTTTGTGGCCCGCCAAGCAAAAAGTTTTCCCACCACTGATTTAGAGTGTGGTCTGGTAATAGTAAGGATGTGGCTTGAAGCCACCTCCTTACCACCATTCCACTATTGACGTAAACCATCTCCTGACACAAGCCTCTAAGCTTATTTAAATTGGTTAGCATGAATGTTAATAATGATTTTGAAAAAATATATTTTTTTAAATAATCTGGATTACTATTAAATGTAGAAGAAAAATAATGTAGGTGAACATTTTAGAGTTAACAATGTCAATTTTTTTTTAATTAGAATATCCTTTGTGCTGTTTTAATTATTTTTAGCTTATATTAGATTTTAAGTTGATTTTTGTTTCTACTTGCTTGTTTCAGTTATCTCATTTAGATGGCAAGCCGACAGAGCGGCTGGTTTGCGCGACCTGTGTGATGAGACTGCGGGAAGCCTGCACTTTCAAACAACAGGTGTTGCGTTGTGAGGAGGTCTTTCTCCAATTGCGCATGTGTGACGCAACCAGTGACGGTATATTTCTAAGGACACTACACTTTAACAGGAGTTTAAGACGTAGCAGAGCTCTTAGGACATTTAGCATAAAACTCTATTAAATGTAACTCGGTTACTCTAATTGCGATAGCCTATCAAAGCGAGAGCGCATCCTAGAAAAAGATATACAGGGTGTTAGGAGACCAAGCTTTCGAAAACGAAGACGGCGGATAGTACTAACGACACCTTTGAAAATGGGAAGGAAAAAAAATCGATTCTGATAAAAAAAATCATATTTTAAAACGTTTAAATAACTATAAAAATAATAATATAACTATTATATTATTATTATATTGTATATATATAACTATAAAAATAATAATATAACTATTATATTATTATTTTTATAGTTATATTAATATAATTATAAAAAATAGCAAAGGAACAAAAAGTCAAAAACAGCTGATGCTCGGGTCAACGAACGCCGGGCTATGATACCGCACTATAAAAGAATTAGTGCCGCTTCTTTGGCGCCGCCGTCCCTCCGTGCTACGCCGCCGTCTAACCTCTCGAAAGCGGTCTCCTAATACTCTGTATAGACCAGATTGGTTTTTAATTTGATTAAAAAAAAGGGAATAGTAAGGACTGCCCTTAATTGACGAGAGAAATGGATGAGAATAAAGCATGGGTTTTTTAGGATCATGCTAAATGAAAATCCGTGATCTCTGTCTATAGTGTTGTCATAGCCTAGTATATCTTGTCATCAGCCCTGTAGTTCTGGGCTCTCAAGAATAAGACTACGGTATCCCATGCGTGTTGTATAAGGCGACTAAAAGGGGCCTCGGGTTCACTGGGCGACAAGTGTGGGGGCTTTTGTCGTCCGCTAAGGTGGACCCGGGAAGAAGGCGACATCAGCTGGCCCGTGTAGCCTTGCGGGACGTGCTCTCCTTGAGCACAGTGCAGAGGGGCTCCGGTGTGTTACACTGGAGATCCCGGAGCCCCTCGTTATGCACCGAGGAAAGGGCCACCGGGGAGGTTTTAGTGGGTAAAAACCCCACATAACCGCCGCCTTCCACCCAGAAGGCGGGGTATCTTTTTGATGATTTCCTCCCCGTTAACAAAAAAGTATATCTTGTCATAGCGTCGGTATTTTTAGTCCGACAGCGTTGTTTGGACGTGCGAGAGAAGTGTGCCAGGACAAGAGGACCAGTTCACGAGTGCTCTTCTTGATTGTTTGAAAAAAAAAAGTTAAAGTTACAGCCTTTATATATATGATATATATGTCCCACTGCTGGGCGCAGGCCTTCTCTGTAAAGAGAGTATGAGGACACAGTCCACCACGCAGCCCTAGTGCGGATTGGCAGACTTCACATGCGTTAGAAAATTTTTCTAAGACATGTAGGTTTCCTCACGATGTTTTCCTTCACCGCCGAGCGCGTGGTTAATCAGCACATCAAATTGCAACAGCAAATTTATTGGTGCCGGCACCGGGGATCGAACTCGGGTTGCTAGGCGTACTATGCAACTTGAGCCAATCGCCCGGACACTGAGCTACCACGGCTCCAAAAATACCACGAACGAAGAGCCGTGGTAGCTAAAGTGTAGGCGGTCGCCTAAAGTTGCGCGTACGCTAGCTACGAGAGAAAACGAGTTCGATGCCCTGGTCACCTATAAATTTGTTGTTGCAACTTTATGTGCTGATTTATCACGCGCTCGGCGGTGAAGGAATCCATCGTGAAACCTACATGTCTACATGTGAAGTCTGCCAATCCGCACTAGGTGTGCGTGACGGACTATATGCCCATATACTCTCTATACTGGCCTGTGCCTGGCAGTGGGACATATATAAAGGCTGTAACTAACCACGAAATTTTAGCCTTACAAATGTTATGTCGCTTGTAGATTATATGATAAGATGGTCCATCCTCCACAGACCGCCATCCAGTGAGGGACCAAACAAACCTGGTGGAGGTGGAATTGGTTAAACAGGAACCATGCGACTCACCACCTGGCACGCCGTCCTCGCCACCATGCGACGCTCTGGCCGATGACGGTATTGGTAACTTTTTTAACCGACTTCGAAAAAGTAGAAATACTTTGTCATACACGTCATTTTATTTTAATTATGTTGTTTTTTGTCGAGAGGATATTGGGTTCCGAAGATATAACAGGGAACTGGTAAAAATCACATGAAAGAATCCTTGTTGATTATGATAGAGGCTCGTAGGATAAGGCTACGGTATCCCCTGCCTATCGTAGAAGGCGACTAAAGGGGGTCACTGGGCGACAAGGGTGGGGGCCGTTTGACTCCGGTTAGTCGCCTTCTACGACAGGGGATACCGTAGTCTTATTCTTGAGAGCCCAGAACTACAGGGCTGACATTTTAAAAACCTTTTTTTTTGTTCACGCGGGGGAATCTTTTTATAGACCATCCTCCGGTACCCTGGGTGGCCCCGGGATGTGTGGGACGCGGCCTGGGCAGCCCCTACCCACTAAACCTTCCGCGAATGCCATCAGCCGTTATGAGCGGGATGCCCCGGATCTGTCAGCGACAGGAGACCCCAACGACCGGCCGGTCACGGCAAAGACCGGACTTCATACTCAAAAGGGACTTCTCCGGCACTCAGAGAAGTCCCGACGACGCCGAAGCATGCTGGGGCCAGGTGCCCATCCTGGCCCCACATTATAAAAACCTAACCTAGCGTGTGCTGCTGGCAACGAAGCAAGGCTCAAGCAACCGGTGGTTAGGGCGACACAGAGAAACCGTGCCGTGTACTACTTTCTGTATCTGACCCTTGACCCAGCCATCTAGCGAAAGTCTCATGAGATATTGATCGAGACTTCGCTATAAGACCGTTCACAGATCTTTATTATTATTGTTTATGCATGCCTTATATACGACTAAAGTACGAGTACTTCGGAAATAAATTAGACCGTCCATGCGTACTGACATATGATATGATCTCTCACTAATTTTGATTTGAAGTAAGTGTTTGTGTTTATTAGTATGCCATAAATTCCAGATCCCGTCAAGAGCGAGGACAACTCATCCTCCAATGACGATTTGCCTCTCATGCTGAGAAGGAAAGCGCCGGAGTTGGCCGACGAGGTGACGGATTGTGCAGAAGAGCCCGACGATCTTCACCAATGTGACACTCGAAATAATATGGAGACGAGGAGAGAGGGTGTGCACAGTGCGAATTCAAGTTTGGGACGTAACGGTCAACTGCCAATAGTCCGTCAGATAAAGCAAAGTAAGTGGTTTTGCTGTGTGCCCGAACTGAAAACAAATGTAAGACTAAAACCGTAAGAAAAATATATAACGGAAGTGCTATACACAGCGGCTCTTTACGCGTAACATAGTAACCGTCCTAGCCGAGGTTACCCCTCACTCGGGGGGACCCTTGTGTCGAGTGATCCGGTGAAGCAGTCAAGGCCATCTTGTCTGGCCAATCTGTGTGAACTAAACGTCATTTAAAAAAAAAACAGCGGCTTATAGCGTGGCTATTGAGCATGTACTGCAACTCTCTGATCACAGATGGCGCTTTAACGATTTTATTAATACATATCAATTATTAATATAATTTTATATTGACGAAAAAAAACAAAGACAAGCTTTTTTTTATTTTTTTTCTTAATAATATCAATAACTACTTTTTTTACAATTAAAATTTAATTACGTTACACTTTTTCGGAATCGTAAAAAAATTGATAGACAACACAGTCAATAAAGTATCGTTTAATCTATATCTATATAATTAAAAGATAATGTGTGTGGGTATGTTCCATATAGGCTCCGTAACGGCTGGACCGATTTCAATGAAACTTTCAGGGAATCTTCAGATTGACCTGGCGAGTAATCCTGTAACGTTTGTTGACGATCGGAGCACTCCTCTTTTTTGAACTGTCAAATACAGCTTTTATTTACTATGATGATATTCTATTGTTTTATAACACAAATTTGTATTGACACATGCGTTGTGTATCTTTATGTCATTATATGAATGAATGAATGCGCAACAATTAAAATTAAAATACATCACAGAAATAGTAATTACAATTTTCACATTAGACAAGGTCATTGCATGCGCAATGGGTGGTCTTAGAGCTAAGAGCGATCTCTTCCAGACAACCTTTGTATGGACAGAAACTTTCGTCTAAAAATATTTTAGTGGGTCTGTGATTATATTTATTTTAATACAAAACAGCAATATACATATATATATAAACATACGCATTTATCAATATATACACTATTAATAATAATAATATATAAATAAATATGCTAAACATAAATTATAAACCATATTGAAGTACAATGGAGCATATTGCATGTACATGGGTGTAGGTAATGATCTTCACCCTGTTTCTTAGATTATATGAAATAGCAACCGACCGAGTCGTGGTTCGGCCCTCTCGGGCGCCCTCGGATCGGCATGCTTACGCGTAACATAGTAACCGTCCAAGCCGAGGTTACCCCTCACCGAGGGGACCCTTGTGTCGAGTTACTAGCGATAGAGGTTCAGGCTAAGCGACCTAAGAGCTGTGCCACCTCTCAATCCGGTGAAGCAGTCAAGGCCAGCTTCTCTGGCCAATCTGTGTAGTTTGTCATTAAAAAAAAATGATCTTCACCCGCTTGAGAAGACAGTAGAAGAGAATGAATACGGAGGGAAATGAATAATTTAATATATTGTGAGAGTTAAATTAAATATTTAATGATGTAAGTTTATAGTACGCTATATTAAATATTAATGTACGTATGTATTATTTAATAATATTAATTTAATATTATTAAATAATACATACGGATAGTTAACCTTAATTATATTGGAACACTTGAAAAAGTATATATATATTTTTCCATTGTAGCTTCAACCTGTTAATTATTTCGTAACGTGCCTAAATAAGTTTAAAAGTTACAGCCTTTATATATGTCCCACTGCTGGGCGAAGGCCTTCTCTGTAAAGAGAGTATAAGGGCATAGTCCGTCACGCGGCCCTAATGCGGATTGGCAGACTTCACAAGCCATAGGAAAATTTTCTAAGACATGCAGGTTTCCTCACGATGCTTTCCTTCACCGCCGAGCGCGTGGTAAATCAGCACATAAAATTGCAACAGCAAATTTATTGGTGCCGGCACCGGGGATCGAACTCGGGTTGCTTAGCGTACTATGCAACTTGAGCCAACCACACGGGCACTGAGCTACCACGGCTCCACGCCTAAATAAGTATAACTTTAAAAATATACACACAAAATGAATCCATTCCAGGACTGCCCATGTCGAAAGTACAACAGCTGATGCGGGAACGAGACCCATCCTACATGACAGAGACAAACATATTAACCATAGTTGAATACTCGTATGTCTGCCCATTCAAATGTAGACACAATCATCTACTCTGCTACTACTGCGGCGAGAACTTCTCCGACCCCCAACTCTTAAGGCAACACACATCAGACGCCCACCACCCGAAAAAGTTTAAAGTAACCGAGCACAAGAACATGGTAAAGCTGGACCTGACCAGGGTCGACTGCAGACTGTGTACCACGAAGATAGACAGCCTGGACGAGTTCAAGTCACACGTCACCAGAGCGCACAACAAGAAGTACTATTTCGACCACAAGGATTCTGTGTTGCCGTTCCGCTTGACCAAGGAGGAGTTGAAATGTGCTATCTGTGACGTCATCTTCCCCTACTTCCACGCGCTGAACAAGCATATGAACGAGCACTATAGTAATTACGTCTGCGAGACGTGCGGCCTGGGCTTTGTGGATAGGGGTCGCTTCGTCATGCACCAACAGAGGCATGATGAAGGGGACTTCCCATGTGATACCTGCGGGAAGGTGTTCAAGGCCCAGTACAACAGGGACCTCCACGTGGATAGGGTGCACAAGAAGCGCGCGAGGGTGTACTGCCCCAAGTGTGATATCAGGCTGATGACGTATCAGCAGAAGTTGAAACACTTGGTGGAGGTACATGGGGAGGAGCCGCTGACCTTCCCGTGCAATCTGTGCGACAAGGTCTGCGAGACGAGGCGATCTCTGACTATACACAGGAGGAAGGATCATTTGAAGGACTACAGGTTAGAATAACGCGCGAGTTGAATGCAGAGCTCTGGAATACGATAGTGACGTCACCTAAGTATAATTCTTGATGACAAAAATGAGTGTGTCGATAGATTTAAAAAATTCTTTAAGTTTTTACCATTTTAAACTAGTTCCCATGATGAAAAAAATTTAAATTTAATAATCGCACTTGTCTAAAACATATCTCATGCTTGGCGGTGAATGGAAAATGAACCATTACTAAATTCAAATAAATAACTCGGGATTGGAACATTATTAACTCGATAACACGATAAGCGTACGATAACTGTCACATCACTACACTACAGGCGCGCGAGGGGGTGGCGTGCGGACAGCGGGGAGATGACGCCCCAACTGCATTCAACTCGCGTGCTATCTATATATAAGTATCAGTATATAAATACCTGAGTCTGTCATGGCAGATGAGGAAAGTCTTGGAATGGAGACCGCGCATAGTTCGGTGAAGCGTAGCCCTTCTTCCAGATGTACCGACCTTATAAGGATAGGAAGTGGCTATATAAGGAAAGTGGAGAAAGGTCTATTACCAACAGTGGATAGACACAGGCTGATGATTTCTTGTACTTAAAAAAACCGAAAAAATTTTCATTCGTTCAATGAATATTCTTTCATCATCATCATCATCAGCCTGTATCTATCCACTGCTGGAAATACGCCTTCCCCAATGCCTTCCACCACATGCGATCCTCAGCTTTCCGCATCCAGCCACTTTCGGCTATCCTAAAAGGTCGTCGGTCCATCTGGAGGGAGGACGCCCCACGCTTCTCCGGCCTCCATTCCAACACTGTCCTTCCCCATCTACCGTCGGTGAGTCGGTAGATGTGGCCGGCCCACTGCCACTTCAACTTGCTGATTTTAAAAGCTACGTCGACTACCTTCGTTCTCCGTCGAATTTCTTCGTTTCGCATTCTATCCCTTAGAGAAATGCCGAGCATAGCTCTTTCCATCGCTCGTTGTGCGACTTTCAGCTTGTGGACCAACCCAACGGTCCGAGTCCAAGTCTCTGCACCGTAGGTCATGGCTGGGAGGACACACTGGCTGAAGACTTTTGTCTTCAGGCATTGAGGTATTTGCGAAGTGAGGATGGTGCGGAGTCTTCCGAATGCCGCCCAACCCTTATTATGAATATTCTTTATTGGGCTACAATTAATATATATAACAGAAATAATATATATACAATTTTAACAATGGGCGGTCGACAATTTATTAGTAAAAGTGCGATCGGATCAAAAATCACAAAGTTATCTTGTCTTTAGGTATGAATGTCACTGCTGTGGTCACAAGTTCTTCACCAGGTTCGCGCTGAACAACCACATGCCCACACATACTGGCGAACGGAACTTTAAATGCAAGGTCAGTTGACACCATATTCAACTAACGGTAAAGGTTTAATTTGCATACTGTGTCGATTTGAACAGGACCTGTCTTATCTTCTTGACCTTCTGGGTAGGAGTGCACGATAGATATCGATATTACATAAAATATCGATATATTTCATCCGATATACGAAATATAGTAAGAAATAAAATAAAGCATTCCATTCTTTCTTTTATTCGTGGTTGACAACTTGAATAAAATAAAACCCTTACTTGTGCTGCCATCACGAAGAGTGTAGTGTAGTATGTTACTACACTCCTACTCTTCACGATGACAGGAGTCGTTGTATAAATTTTATAATCTATGCATGTAGTCTGTACTGCTAGCAGAATCAAATCAAATAGTCTGGACTGGTATCCGAAGCGAGAACCTCTCAGTTACGCGCCGAGTACTCTATTAGTACAAAACTTTTCTAATATTTAATATTAAGCCCCAATTAATATTAAACAAATTTCGATATATGAAAAATATCGATATATTTGTACAATATATCGCGTAGTATCGATACAACCTCACGATATATTATATCGAAAAATATATCGATATATTTTTGGCATGAACATCTCTACTTCTGGCTCTACGAAGAGATATTGGGGCTCCATTGCAATCTCTATCGCATTTACCACACGGAGTGTACTTAGGAATTAGTCGGAATTATCTGATTTCCATTAGTGCATATCTAGACAGAATATAACACATATTAAAAATGTAATTACAAGAAGAAGCAACAGATAGAGAGATGATGCCACATTGGACACCATCTCGGCATCTGCTGTACACTGCGACAGCGCTGATTTTCAGTTGCCCAGGACTACCCAATATCGTGCGAGCGCTATACTGCCTTTACATGGAATTTATCCAGAGTCAATAGCCTGATAGTTTAGGGTACGGTCTGCGAATCGTAAGGTCGTAGGTTCGAATCCACCATTCGATTTGGTGTGAACCATCTCCTAGCACAAGCTTAAGTTTAGTTGGAATGGTTAACAAGATTGTTAGTAATATTTTTGAAAAAAAAAAACGAAATATTGCTTTCTTTTGAAAAAAAAACGTAACTTTCTTTCACGTCCTACCAATTTATGAAATCAACTGTCACCAGCTATGTTTCCGAACCTATACCACTTTCTTAAAGGCACCTGCAGCTCTTCCGGTGTTGTGGATGTGGATCACTGACCACGACACAACATAATCTGGTAACCCGTAAGCTCGCTTGCTTCCTTTTACTATAAAAAACAGACAACGTACGCGCACGTTGATCAACGTACGTGCACGTCAGATAACGTACACGCATCATTGTTAATTATGTGTCCAATTGCTACGTAAATATACATGTAAATAGTTCACCCATTTCCAGGTCTGCGAGAAGTCATACCCTCGACTGAAGACCCTGAAGGATCACATGCGGATACACACCAACGACAGGAGGTACCGCTGTCACATCTGTGGCCAGGCATTCATACAGAACTGCAGCCTCAAAGGCCACATGAAGAGTCAACATCCGGAGTACGGGTAGACTATCGGCTGACGTGTGAAAGTTTTATAATCTGTGAAGCTACAGTACCTCGACATACGAGTTTAATTCGTTAAATACCTTGCTCGTACCTCAAAGCAATTTTCCTAAAATGAAATGCTATCGCCAATATATCAGAAATGCTTCGAAAACGAGGGATACAAACAGACATAGGTCTTTTTTTTGTTGACGGGGGGGTAATCCTCAAAAACAACAAGATAGGGGTTATGTGGGATTTTTACCCACTAAAGACCCTCCCGGTGGCCCTTCCTCGGTGCATAGTGAGGGGCTCCAGGGTCTCCAGTGGAACGCGCCAGAGCCAGCACTGTGTTCTTAGGAGAGCACGTTCCACGGTGAGGTTAATCCCTCCCCTGAGCCCTCGCAGTGCAAGGCGACACGGGCCAGCAGGTGTCGCCTTCTTCCCGGGTCCACTTCAGCGGACGACAAAGGCCAAAGGTCAGTGAACCCGAAGCCCCTTTTAGTCGCTTTCTACGACAGGCAGTGGATACCGTAGTCTTATTCTTGAGAGCCCCGAACTACAGGGCTGACCAGACAGAGGTCTAGTCTAAGGTGGTACTGTTATTACTTGTATCTTAAAACACTCGTATATCGAGGTATTATATTTGTAATATATAGAAAAATATTATATATTAGGTATACCCCGATTGGGATTCGAATCCTGGCCGTTGTACGGTTAATTTACGGATTTTTACGTACATAGAATTACGTGGAAATACGAATAATAGAATAAGCTCAATGCATATCACAGATGGCAGCGTAATACGCTCGGTGGAAAGCGGAGAGCGGGTGCTAGGTCTGCCTACCTCAGTTGAGTAAGATACTTGAGTGTTTTTTATATACTCGTATAGGTAAATTTATTATGACTAAATGTTTTGTGTCTGAAGGTTCAAGGTTCAAATCTCAAGCGGCTTGCATTACCTAGTTAAAGTTTTTAGGGTCATATATCATATGTACAAATTGAGCCGTGGTAACTCAGTGTCCGGGCGGTTGGCTATTGTTGCATAGTACGCTAGCAACCCGAGTTCGATCCCCGGTGCCGGCACCAATAAATTTGCTGTTGCAATTTTATGTGCTGATTAACCACGCGCTCGGCAGTGAAGGAAAACATCGTGAGGAAACCTACATGTCTTAGAAAATTTTCTACGACATGTGAAGTCTACCAATCTGCACTAGGGCCGCGTGGCGGACTATGCCCTTATACTCTCTTTACATAGAAGGCCTGTGCCCAGCAGTGGGACATATTATATATCTAAAGGCTGTAACTTTAACTTTATGTACAAATTATATCGCATGTTAAAATTTGTGACCGATGTATGGCTTCACCACTTGTCACATATAGGACTTAAGAGCGTTTGTTATCTCTGTATAACCCGTTCAAGTTAAAAGGACGTGAGATATTATCTCGTATAGGGAAAATAATCCCAGCCGTCTTGGACCAATGAGATTTAATTTATGCGATGACTTCACGACCAATCCCACACCATGTTTATCGTCTGTTTGAGTAATCTCCTCCTTTTTTCAAATCAGTTAAAAAAAGATAACCGGAGGTTTTTTTTATAAAAAATATACACGAATTGGAAACTTAATTCTTTTTTTAAAATCGGTTTGAAAAATACAGTAAAATCGAAAACCGGAACAATTTTTTTTTCAAATAATAGATAAAAAAAATGGACTAATTGAAATCATCTTCTCTATTTTATAGTAGGTTAAATAATAGGAATTGAGAGCCTCCCTTTTTCAAGCCCTTTAATAATATTCAGACTTATTAGAAACCTCCTTCGTTTTATGAAGTCAGTTAAAAATACAGTGAAATTGAAAACCGGGCATTTTTTTTTTTTCAAATAATAGATTTAAAAAATGACTAGTGAAATCATCTTCTCTATTTTGAAGTGGGTTAAAAATAGGAATTGAGAGCCTCCTTTTTTCAAGCCCTTTAATAATATACAGACTTATTAGAAACCTCCTTCGTTTTATGAAGTCAGTTAAAAATACAGTGAAATTGAAAACCGGAGCAATTTTTTTTTCAAATAATAGAATAAAAAAAATGGACTAATTGAAATCATCTTCTCTATTTTATAGTAGGTTAAATAATAGGAATTGAGAGCCTCCCTTTTTTCAAGCCCTTTAATAATATACAGACTTATTAGAAACCTCCTTCGTTTTATGAAGTCAGTTAAAAATACAGAGGAATTGGAAACCGGAGCATTTTTTTTTCAAATAATAGATTTAAAAAATGACTAGTGAAATCATCTTCTCTATTTTGAAGTAGGTTAAATAATAGGAATTGAGAGCCTCCCTTTTTTCAAGCCCTTTAATAATATACAGACTTATTAGAAACCTCCTTCGTTTTATGAAGTCAGTTAAAAATACAGTGAAATTGAAAACCGGAGCAATTTTTTTTTTCAAATAATAGATTTAAAAAAAATGACTAATTGAAATCATCTTCTCTATTTTGAAGTAGTTTAAAAAATAGGAATTGAGACCCTTCCTTTTTTTCAAGCCCTTTAATACTATACAGGCTTATTACAAACGAATCGTTTTATGAAGTCAGTTAAAAATACAGAAGAATTGGAAACCGGAGGAGGCTTTTTTGAAGTTTCTATTTAATGTATGAAGGTGATAGAATCTTGTATTGTGTTGACATTCTTGCGTTTAAAATTATTGTATTCTCATATTTGAAGTTTCTTAATATAAAAATGTTAACCTGTAAATAAAATTTGTATTATGTTTCCCAAGTTGTCCGAAGTCCTAATAATGTCTTCCTTGTGTAATACCGTCATTAGTTCAACAATTGCTATAATAATTTCAAGCTGGCTCATTTAGTTGTGAGCTGAATTCTAGAATTTCAGTAAGCAGGAGTAAGATGGATTTCTCATCCTGAGTAATAGACGTGAGTGGTAAGTAACGCCATTTTCGTGTTGAATACCAAATTTTTAAACTTTTAATTTTTTTAATACAATTTGACATAAAACAATATGAGAGCCATCTAGTGATGGGAAATAATACTAATCTTTAGTATTTTACCTTGAATATCTTGATATAAGAGCCATCTCGCGGTGAGAAATTATACTATTTTTAAATGTGAAAACTAATATCTATATTGATATGAGCACCATTTAGTGGTAGGGAATTATGGGAGGGTAATTATGGATATATATGGGCGCCATCTTACGGTGGGAAATCGTACTCTTTTTCAATGTGAAAACTAACATATTTTGTTGAGTACCATTTAGTGGTAGGGAACTATGGGAGGGTAATTATGGATATATATATGGGCGCCATCTTACGGTGGGAAATTGTACTATTTTCAATGTGAAAACTAACATATATTGATTTGAGCACCATCTAATGGTAGGATATTATACAAATATTTAAAATGTCAAAACCGTTAATAATTTTATATACCTTTATGAGCGCTATCTATTCTCACTGCAGTTACCTTCTTGACGATACCTAATTTTTAATCTGTTTAATGTCTAATGAAATGGGAAAACATTAAAAAAAAATTATATAGAAAATTTGATACAAACCAACAAATATTGATAAATTAATAAAATAATTGATTGAAAATTATAAATAAATATTATGTACAAGTTAAAAATAAAATGCCAACAAGACATTGACATAACGGTCAACAGCAAATTCTCATTGACCTTATTTTAGACAAATTTTTCTATAACTTTACCAACGCTATGTCGACGAAAGAGAAAGACGATGGTTTAATGGATTGCAATAAGTTGATACGAACAAAACCGGACATGACTGTTACTGAAGGTAATTAATATTATATATAAAGCCACATTAAGATGTAACTTTGTCTTTTTAAAAACGACTCGCGATGATCAAGCGGTTATGTGTAATATACTCTCGTAGTAGATTCTCATATTTTATGTGTGTTAATATCGTCGATAGATATCGATATTACATAAAATATCGATATATCGCTTCAATCCGATTCACGAAATATCGTAAGAAATTAAATAAAAAAGCATTATATTCTTTCTTTTATCTGTGGTTGACAACTTGAATAAAATAAAACCCTTACTTGCGCTGCCGTCACGAAGAGTGTAGTGTGTGTTACTACACTCCTACTCTTCACGATGGCAGGACTCGTTGTATATATTTTATATAGTTTGTAGAGGTTCAGGCTGAGCGGCCTAAGAGCTGTGCCACCTCTCAATCCGGTGAAGCAGTAAAGGCCAGCCTCTCTGGCCAACTGTGTTAGTTCGTCCAACAAAACAAAACTTTTCTAACATTTAATAT
Source organism: Meandrusa payeni (assembly GCA_029286785.1). Classification (NCBI taxonomy): domain Eukaryota; kingdom Metazoa; phylum Arthropoda; class Insecta; order Lepidoptera; family Papilionidae; genus Meandrusa; species Meandrusa payeni. The sequence continues at coordinate 1,136,447 of JAGSMX010000036.1, forward strand.
TAAGCGCTAATTAATTATAAGCAAATTTCGATATATGAAAAATATCGATATATTTGTACAATATATCGCGTAGTATCGTTACACAACCTTACGATACATTATATCGGAAAATATTTCGATATATTTTTGTTATGAACGTCCCTATTTCGAAGCGCTATGCTCCGAGTGCTAGTGGTATGCCGTCGGTAAACCACAATGCCACCAATGAACTTTAAAATTACTGCAAGTATATTCATGAGTAAAAACAAAAACCTTTCTCTCATTCTCTCATAGCCAGTTTCGTATATCTAAGACACAGTGCAGGCCTATTGTCTGTATCTCTCTACAGTAGCAAAAGAGAGCAGTGCGCACATTTTCCTTCTCTCTTGAACAATCGTATACATATTGATAGAGCAAAAGAAGTTTTACTACCGTCGTGTGGCCTTTTTCTGTTAATCATTTTCAATATTCACGCCAGAGATAGCAAAGTCGATAGGCAGTAACTATAGAACGGTGCCGGCGTTCGAGAAAGGTCTATTCAACCACGTTCTCACCAAGCATTACTCGCTCGCGAGGAACCAGTACTTGGAGTGTCGCTGGCAGGAGTACAAGAACAGCTACGACAAGAGAGTCTTCGCCCCGTTCCAATTTCCCAGCCAGAGGTCTGATGTTTTTTATTTTATAACTTTTTTTAAATTTATTATTCTTATATATATTCAAAAACATTTAGTTAAATTATCTCGCCAAACTGCCAGAGCAGTTTATTGGCGAAAACTGCACCCATAAATCTATACACTAATTTATTTACAATATTCGGCAGCGTAGGTACTTAGTAGCTGCGTTTTAAGTGTTTTTATTGTTGTTTTTCTGCAGGTAGTCTTCTGCTAGTTTATACTAATTGTATATTCGCGGTACTAAGTACCTACGCGTCCGTTCCCCAAAGTAGTTTATCGCGCTCGGTTTTCGTAAATATAACGTGCTGTTTTTCTTAAATTTCCATAAACATATTTTTTAACCAGAAAATCATTTAAATCATTTGTGTTGTTTTCGGTCGCCACTAAATATTTAATTTTTGTTTAACTGGCAGAATACCAATGTATTTAAATAATAGATTGTAATAACCTTTCTGTTAACATTTCTTTTTAACATTTTATGGACTAATAATTTAACAATATCTACAACTAAGATAGTTGTAGATATTGTATCCTATCCATGTAACTAGTGTACCCAGTCTTTAGATTTTGCTTTATTTTATTTAAACACTAAATTAAAGTATTCATTCTCTTCTATTCTCTTCTCGAGCGGGTAAAGATCATTACCTACACCCATGTACATATCAGTAAATACAATATCATTCTTCTTCCTACTTCAAAATCCTTAATTATTATCTTTAATATATTTCAGTATACTTTAATATACACTATGGTGCTTTAATATGGTTCATAATGACATAAATATACACAACGCATGTGTCAATACAAATTTGTCTTATAGAATATCATCATAGTAAATAAAAGCTGTATTTGACAGTTCAAAAAGAGAAGTGCTCCGATCGTCACCAAACTTTACAGGATTACTCGCCAGGTCAATCTGAAGATTTCCTGAAAGTTTCATTGAAATCGGTCCAGCCGTTTCGGAGCCTATACGGAACAAACCCACACACTTTCTCTTTTATATATAGATTATAAGTTATAATTTATTTTTTTATAGGAAAGGAGGCAAACGAGCATACGGCTCACCTGATCTTAAGTGACCACCGTCACATGAACATCCACAGCACCAGAGGAGCTGCAGGTGTACTGCCTTTGAGATAAGAGTACGCGCGTTCCTTGAAGGTCTCCAAATCGTAAACATTCGAAAACACTGCCGGTGACAGTTGATTCCACAGGTTGACAGTGCATGGAAGAAAGTTACGCGAAACACGTACAGTCGTGGAACGCCAACCATCAAGATGTTGGCGGTGGAATTTATATCTCTGCCTCTGTGCGGTAATGGAAATCGGCTGGGATCATTCCGAACAATTCCTCAGAACAATCCCCGTGGTAATAACGATTTTTTTTTTTTTTTTTATTGACGGACTACACAGATTGGCCAGAAAAGCTGGCCTTGACTGCTTCACCGGATTGAGAGGTGGCATAGCTCTTAGGTCGCTTAGCCTGAACCTCTATTGCTAGTAACTCGACACAAGGGTCCCCGGGTGAGGGTAACCTCGGCGGACGGTTACTATGTTACGCGTAAGCATGCCGATCCGAGGGCGCCTGAGAGGGCCGAACCACGACTCGGTCGGTTGCTATTTCACGGATAATCTAAGAGACATTCAAAGCTAAACTAACTTTGAGTGCCACTTCGGGAAGCGTTGGCGCTGGGAGAAGAAGTGGCCGAAGAAACTCCAGCAACGCTCCTAACATCTAAGGGTGGGGCCTGCCCATAAAATAGCGGTAACGCGCAGGATTATTCGCAACCTCCGACGGTCGCGAATGGACGCTTTGTTGATTTGTAGAGATCTAGCCTGTGCAATGGTAATCGCGTCGTCCGGATCGTCAAGAACGTGTCTCGGCCTCCGGGCGACGCGACGGAATTTATTATAGGAAGGCTTATAAGTGGCGGCACTTACAAGAAGTTTGTTAGAATGTTTGGTGGCAGTCTCGAAAAACCGTCGAGATGCCTGCTTAAAGAATTGGGCTATTGTCGGTAACCCTGTATCAACGTGGAGCTCGCGATTACGTACGAACCACGGCGCACCCGTGGCTCGTCGCAGAAAACGATTCTGAATTACTTGTAACCTATGGATATGTTTATGGGCGGCATGCGCGAAGACCGGGCTCGCGTACGTCATAACGGGACGTATAACTGCTTTGTAAAGTGTCACCTTATTACGGAGGGACATTTTACTTTTCTTATTAATGAGGTGATATAGGCGACCCATAACGTAGGCCGCCCGGTTCCTAACTTGATCTACGGCCGAAGCTGAGTTTGGGATCTAATACGACACCAAGGTATTTGGTTTGTGTAACCCATGGAATAGGGGTACCTAGAAGTTGGACGCAACGAGGTGGAGACTGAAGACGCCTCGTGAAGTACATGGCTGCGCTCTTAGCCGGGTTGATTTCTATTCTCCATTTCCGAAACCAATCCCCTAGGGCATCGGCCGCAGTCTGGAGTTTTTTAAGAATGACTTCGGGAGAACGCCCGGAAGCATAAATGCCGGTATCGTCGGCGAAAGGGCTAGCTCTGCTCTACGTGAGCGCGGAATATCGTTAGTGTAGAGCGTGTATAGGACAGGACCGAGTACGGAGCCTTGAGGTACTCCGGCTCGAACGGGACGGAGGTGGAGCGCACTCCTCGACGCGGTACCTGAAGGTTCGACCGGTAAGAAAATCGCGCACTATGCGCACTAGATAGTCGGGCACCCCAAGCTTGTATGGCTTGTATACAAGCCTGGCGTGCCAGACTTTGTCGAATGCCTTCGCCACGTCCAGGAAGATTGCTCCCGTATGCATGCCAATAAAGGATTTGGCGTGAATGTGCTCCGTGATGCGGAGCACCTGTTGAGTACATGAGTGTTTGGCGCGGAAGCCAAACTGCTCGGGTATGGGAAGCTCTCGCGAGTTCATGAAGGCGCGTAATCGAGCTAAGATAAGCCGTTCGTATACTTTCCTAAAACGGAGAGAAGACTAATAGGTCTATATGAAGAGGGTTCTGTGCGCGGTTTACCGGGTTTGAAGAACCCTACGACGTCGGCCTCCTTCCACTCGTTGGGAAAGATGCCGTGAGTCATGGCCGCGTTAAATATTATAGCCAGGAGGCGTACGATATTATCGGGGAAACGTCTGGCAACCAAGTTAGGTATGCCGTCTATGCCGGGGCTTTGCGGGGACGCAGATTTTTAATACATCCTCAACCTCGGTGCACGTAATCGTTGGAACGGGATCGCGGATTGGTTTTCGCCCTACGATGGACCTCGCTCTCTACCTTCAGGAGGTGAGCGGGGTCGACGGAAGGGTGCTGGGGAGCATTGAGCCTCGAGACTGTCAGCCAGACACTCGGCCTTCTCCTCGTCCAGTGAAGCTGGTGGGAGATTAGGACGATTGAGGGTGGCATAGCTCTGCTCTACGTGAGCGCGGAATATCGTTAGTGTAGAGCGTGTATAGGACAGGACCGAGTACGGAGCCTTAATTACTCCGGCTCGAACAGGACGGAGGTGGAGCGCACTCCTCGACGCGGTACCTGAAGGTTCGACCGGTAAGAAAATCGCGCACTATGCGCACTAGATAGTCGGGCACCCCAAGCTTGTATAGCTTGTATACAAACCCGGCGTGCCAGACTTTGTCGAATGCCTTCGCCACGTCCAGGAAGATTGCTCCCGTATGCATGCCAATAAAGGATTTGGCGTGAATGTGCTCCGTGATGCGGAGCACCTGTTGAGAATACATGAGTGTTTGGCGCGGAAGCCAAACTGCTCGGGTATGGGAAGCTCTCGCGAGTTCATGAAGGCGCGTAATCGAGCTAAGATAAGCCGTTCGTATACTTTCCTAAAACGGAGAGAAGACTAATAGGTCTATATGAAGAGGGTTCTGTGCGCGGTTTACCGGGTTTGAAGAACCCTACGACGTCGGCCTCCTTCCACTCGTTGGGAAAGATGCCGTGAGTCATGGCCGCGTTAAATATTATAGCCAGGAGGCGTACGATATTATCGGGGAAACGTCTGGCAACCAAGTTAGGTATGCCGTCTATGCCGGGGCTTTGCGGGGACGCAGATTTTTAATACATCCTCAACCTCGGTGCACGTAATCGTTGGAACGGGATCGCGGATTGGTTTTCGCCCTACGATGGACCTCGCTCTCTACCTTCAGGAGGTGAGCGGGGTCGACGGAAGGGTGCTGGGGAGCATTGAGCCTCGAGACTGTCAGCCAGACACTCGGCCTTCTCCTCGTCCAGTGAAGCTGGTGGGAGATTAGGACGATTGAGGGTGGCATAGCTCTGCTCTACGTGAGCGCGGAATATCGTTAGTGTAGAGCGTGTATAGGACAGGACCGAGTACGGAGCCTTAAACACTAAATTAAAGTATTCATTCTCTTCTATTCTCTTCTCGAGCGGGTAAAGATCATTACCTACACCCATGTATATATCAGTAAATACAATATCATTCTTCTTTCTACTTCAAAATCCTTAATTATTATCTTTAATATACTTCAGTATACTTCAATATGGTTCATAATGACATAAATATACACAACGCATGTGTCAATACAAATTTGGGTTATAAAACAATAGAATATCATCATAGTTAATAAAAGCTGTATTTGACAGTTCAAAAAGAGGAGTGCTCCGATCGTCACCAAACTTTACAGGATTACTCGCCAGGTCAATCTGAAGATTCCCTGAAAGTTTCATTGAAATCGGTCCAGCCGTTTCGGAGCCTATATGGAACAAACCCACACACATTCTCTTTTATATATATAGATTATAAGTTATAATTTATTTTTTTATAGGAAAGGAGGCAAACGAGCATACGGCTCACCTGATCTTAAGTGACCACCGTCACATGAACATCCACAGCACCAGAGGAGCTGCAGGTGTACTGCCTTTGAGATAAGAGTACGCGCGTTCCTTGAAGGTCTCCAAATCGTAAACATTCGAAAACACTGCCGGTGACAGTTGATTCCACATGTTGACAGTGCCTGGAAGAAAGTTACGCGAAACACGTACAGTCGTGGAACGCCAACCATCAAGATGTTGGCGGTGGAATTTATATCTCTGCCTCTGTGCGGTAATGGAAATCGGCTGGGATCATTCCGAACAATTCCTCAGAACAATCCCCGTGGTAATAAGGAAAGAATGCAGATAAACCTGACATCTCTTCACAGAATCAGAGGGTCAAGTCATTTTATATCTAAGCCTAACATATCAACTCAAAGACGTTAACGTCTCGATCTTTTCTTTCAAAGATACATTTTTCGCATCAAAATCAAAATCGATTAAAATGACGTTAATATATTACACAGGGATTTACACTTTCATAACGGATCAATTCGTTTCCGTCCTGTCGAATCTATACACCGTCAGACTGACTACCGAATGCACCTGAAGCCAGGTCCCGGCGTGGACACCCAGGGACAGATTCCCATACCGCAGGAGTTGCTGATGAAACGCGGGGAAGTAAAGAAGGAGAAGGCAAAACCTGTTAAGGATAAGAAGAAAATCAAAAAGAAATAAGTAACATAATGTTCGCAGATTTCTCTCGGCTTGATTATCTATACAAATAAATGAAATTGTTGTGTGTTTTGTAAAATTATAATAACCACTTTATACTACATGCAGATGAATGTATATACGGTATAAATATTTTACAAATTCTCTGTCTGTTTATTACGGCTGCACCTGAAAAATCCTAAAAAACGGCTGGCTAGAATTATTTAAATAAATAGTTGTTAATCCAACACCGTGAGTCGCAGCTAGTTTATGAATAAATAAAAAATAATTCCTGCAGGCTTTTTTGCAAATAAAATAGCAACATATATATGTATGTAATAGCCGGGAGCTATTTCACGGATAATCAAAGACATTCAAAGCTTTTTTGTTGACGGGCAGGAAATCTTCACAAAGATACCCCGCCTTCTGGGGAAGGCGGCGGTTATGTGGGATTCTTACCCACTAAAACCTCCCCGGTGGCCCTTTCCTCGGTGCATGCCGAGGGGCTCCAGGATCTCCAGTGGAACGCACCGGAGCCCCTCTGCACTGTGCTCAAGGAGAGCACGTCCCGAGGAGGGGGTTACTCCTTCCCCCTGTGCGGAAGGCGACACGGGCCAGCCAATGTCGCCTTCTTCCCGGGTTCACTTTGGTGGACGACTCAGGCCCCACCCTTGTCGCCCAGTGAACCCGAGGCCCTTTTAGTCGCCTTGTACGACATTCAAAGCTAAACTAACTTTGAGTGCCACTTCGGTAAGCGTTAGAGCTGGGAGAAGTGGCGGAAGAAACTCCAGCAACGCTCCTAACATCTAAGGGATGGGGCCTGCCCATAAAATAGCGGTAACGCGTAAGGATTATTTTAAATAGAGAACTGCTCGCTACGAGTGATGCGAACGAACTGAACTTTTATTTAATAACAAGGTTTACACGAAGACATAGTTGTTTTTCTTTTTTTATGGACGAATTTATTGGCCAGAGAAGCTGGCCTTGACTGCTTCACCGGATTGAGAGGTGGCAGAGCTCTTAGGTCGCTTAGCCTGAACCTCTAACGTCCGACGGTCGCGGATAGGCGCTTTGTAGATTTGTAAAGATCTAGCCTGTGCAACGGTGATCACGTCGTCCGGATCGTCGGGAGCATGTCTCGGCCTCCGGGCGACGTGTCTGAATTTACAAGTGGTTAGAGTATTGTAAATGGCGGCACTCACAAGAAGTTTATTAGTATGTGTATAAAAACGCAGTCATTAGACATTATTTTATTAACTTAAATGAGTCCTTTTCACATGTCTTCGCAATGAATCCTTAGTGGCGAAAGCGCTGTTGCAAGATTCACAGATGAATTTCTTTTCCCTGGTATGCGTCACTCTGTGCCTCGTGACATCAGACTTCGTGTAAAATAGATGATGACAGATATCGCACTCGTGATTCTTCTCCTTCTGATGAACATTCTTCACGTGATTGTTGCACAGGCTGCGCGTGATGAAGTCCTTCGAGCAAATTGAACATTTGTACTCTGGCCTGAGCATCCCGTGCTTCTCGACTAAATGGCAGGCGCGGAGGTTCTCCTGGGAGAAACGCTCATCACAGAACTTGCACGGGAACCTTAGCTTCCGCTCGAACGTCACGCTATGCACGTTGACGTCGTGATGCTTCTTATCGGCTTTGGTAAGGAACGTTAGATCGCAATTGTCACAACGCCAAGAGCGATGCGACCGGGTTCTATGTAGGTTAAGGAAGATTAGATGGGAGAAAGTGGAGCCGCAGACGTGGCAGACGTGGTTTTGATAATGTTTATTCATATGTATATTGAGTAGACGGAAGTTTTGAAATGGTTCGTTGCACATCTGACATTGGAGAATTCGTTTATCGATCTTGAAGGGTATTATTAAGTCTCCATCGGTGGTAAATGGAATTTTATGAGCTTCTGTTAGATGATGGCGAAGTTCTTCGAGCTTTGGTAACTCCGTTTTGCATAGTTTACAGAATAATTCCGATATATCGACCTTGATCATGCGATTTTGTTGGGCTATCATCTGGTCTTCTATGTCTTTGAGAGCGTGTAGTTGTGAGTGCTCTCGGAGGCTGCTCATCTCGGGGAAGGCCTCTTTACAGATGTAGCATCTATACCAACTTTTGTCCCATTGGAACACGCATATTGTGGAGTGATTGATCATGTTTAGGGTGTTTTTCCTCAACTGCGCGTGTCCACGACCCTTGGTTGTTCTCTCTTGGTCTGCTCTTAGCTCCTCGTTATCTAAAAATATTAATTAACTGTTTATTTAATAATACAAAATCTGAAAGGGTATATGAAACCCAGCTAGATCGATTTATCGGCTCTGAAACCCCTTGCATGTTAAAAATGTCATATATACCCGTGACCACAGTGTCAGTTAAAAAAGTTTTAATATCTCGGAAGATAAAGACGCTAGCTAACTGAAATAAATTGTAAATGATAGACAATTAAATATCCTTAAAATGAAATAAAATATTTTTATTAATTTATGTACTATAAATAGATAAGTCCATAAAGAACGAATTTGGATAACCCAATGGAACGTCAAATCCCTTCTGTATTAAGTAATATGGCGATAGGCTCACCGGCTGTGACATTTGGCTGAACGTCACGGACTATTGAATATTTTATGGCTTGGTAACAAGACCTTTAAGCCAAGTCTTTTTTAAAATGCACTTATTTCTTACGTCTAAAATGAAAATGTAAGATGATCCCCCCCATGGGTCCCCGCGCCATTTTCTGAACGTCACGTAAATTGTGAATGTTCTATTCCAGCGTAAATACGATGATTAAAAAAAGTTTAATAACTTGACACGATTGTAATATAATTCACACATCATTAATTGCTTTTGTCAACGACCAGTTGTAAAAACAATATGAACCATTAATTGTTCGTGTAGTTCGGTCGACAACCTTTATATTTAGAGTTATATTTACGAGTAAAAATCCATTTAAAATCTAATAAAACGTGACAGATTAAACATTAAACGCTACTATGACCGGACGGACTATTTTATTTCAGAAATACCATACCGAATTCTGGCGTTTTAGGAATTTCATTGGTCTTATCGATTCTATATCTACGAAACCCAAGGTTCAATGGCAACAAAGTTAATATGAGACCTAATTTAAAATAAACCCTTTCCATAAAAAAAAATAATTCGTTTCATTCATACATTGCGCCGTTATAAGTGCATAAATAATAAAAAAAAGATGAGAATATCGTTTTTTTGTATGAAATCGTATTATATGTTTAATTTACAGGGATCAACCATAGCGCACCAAAGCGCTCGACACGTCTAGAAATTAAAATAAAAATTAAACCGCAATTATATCGCGTAAATATAAGAATAAGTTTTTAAAGACATTTTTTACTTTCTTTGAGGCATACAAGGAAGTCATACTGTACAATACTAGATAATTGAGAGAAAGAACTAAAATATTTACTCAAAACAAATTCTGTAAATTGTTTGAACAGCTTGTTTGAAACGGAACGCAATGCAACTGTAATGGCTGTATCATTGTTATTCCTGAATCATCTTTACCGACGTGATCACGTGTTTTCTTTTAAAAATTGTATTTAATATAGGATTAATTTACAAAGAAAGGATTGTAATATATTTTTACTTTTTTAAATATTGAATTATCACACAGCTATTATATATTTTTGGATCGATTTTGTTTAAAAAGATGCTCAAAAATCCTTTGTACGTATATGGTGAACAGAACGCGTTGAAAGTTCCCGCACATTTGCACTACGGAAAGCATCTGTTGGCGCGATTTAGTTCCTACGGTAATAGTGATGCAATCGTAAGTATCGTTCATTTTAATAGATAATAATATAAAAATAGATTAATCTGTACTAATAAATGGAGATTTTTTTTTCTTATTTTACTGCAAAAAAGTATCATATTGCAATCTGTTGTCGGAGAAGGTTTTGCTACAATATAACGTTATTTATTAATCTCGAACCTACATTTTTTTTATTAAAAAAAAATTTGTTACAAATTCGTTTCATTAGATTGACGTGTAACTCTATGTTTATTATCTTATTTAGGTAAAATAAATATCTTTACTAAATATATGAAATAAATAAAAAGCTATCAAGTTCTTTTAACCCTCTATAAAGCGGGATAGACAGACAGCTTCCGCCGTCCAAAGGGCAAAAATGAAATGATTTTTTGGAGTTACAAAGTAAATAAAATATGTGTTAGCTGGCAACACACGACACCCAGCGATTGTTATGGATAATAACTACTTCCAATGATATCTTAGTGATTTACCTGAACGTTATTGTATTTTTATTTCATTGTAAACAATAATTTAACTTTATTAGTTTGTAAAATGACTTCTAATTAATTTTTGTAAAAAGATGGCGAGGACGCGCCATTGTCACAGCATTCGTTAAAATAATTCCTTGTAATAACGTTACGCTGTCTTAATAAATAGTGTACATATGAATATATTTATACAAAAAAAATATAGTACAGAGAAAATGTAAACAAACGCTCGTAAGACAATGGGAATTAAAAAGGATAGTTTTTTTAATAGAAAAGGATAGACTTGGAAGACTTGTGTTTTTTTTTAGATTAACGCAGAAAGTGGCAAAAGGATGACGTTTAACGAATTAGTGCAACAAGCTGTCGATATCGCACTCTCGCTTGCTCGCGTTGGAGTGCGAGCGGGACAGGTTGTGAGCGTTTGCAGTGAGAAGCGAATGGAGTTTATACCAACAGTTCTGGGCGCCATTTGCGCAGGCGCCACATTTGCCGCCACTGACGTCACATGCGGAAGAGGTAACAATTAAATTATCTTTAGATAAAGATTGTTATAATATTTATCAATTGTTATTTACGAGAAATTAAAATCTACGTCCTTTTTTTTCAGCCTTTAATTCGTCTGTATATTTATATATTTTTATGTTTGTACACTCGTAGCATTTATGAACCGAGTTCGAAAATGTTTTCTTTGTTTGAATACTTTGTCCACATTATTTTTTAAATTAAATTTACAGTCGTAATTTAATGGACCACGATTTTGTTGGCATTGGACTTGCATTTATTAGACATACAGGAAACTCCTAAAATCCTTAAAAAGATTGTTTGTTGTTTAAGATATTGGTAGGTTTATGACAGTCAAAGACTAGGTAAGTACTCCTTAACGGCAATTTACACGAATATAGTAGAAGAAAAGAGAAAAAAAAGAACAATATAGACGCCAGAATTAGGAGTGCACGTTAAATATCGATATTACATACGATATTTGGACGCGATATATCGCTTCAATCCGATATTATCGAATCGTCTAATAGCGATATTTATATTGTTCTATCTTTAGCGTATAGAACGGTGTAAATCAAAGCCCAAAAATTCTTTAAAATAAGTATATTGTCAAAACGATGTTAATAGTATCGCGGTAGTTTGGCAAGTGACTCAGTATCGGTATTGTACCGGTATAGCACTTGTTACACCACATAACGCCTACAATAATTAAACGGTGATCGGCGCGCGGGGTGCGGAATTGCATTACTTTTCCGGCAGGAGCCTGAACAATATCGATATATTTCATCAGATAAACGAAATATGGTAGGAAATTAAATGAAAAAGCATTACATTCTTTTTTTTATTTGTGGTTGACAACTTGAATAAAGTAAAACTCTTACTTGCGCTAACATCACAAAGAGTGTAGTGTAGTATGTTACTACACTCCTACTCTTCACGATGACAGGACTTGTTGTATAAATTTTATAATCTATGCATGTAGTCTCTACTGATAGCATAATCAAATCAAATAGTCTGGACTGGTATCCAAAGCGAGAACCTCTCAGATACGCGCCGAGTACTCTATTAGTACAAGACTTTTCTGATATTTAATATTAAGAGCTAATTTATTATAAACAGATTAGAATACATCGCGTAGTATCGATACAACTTCACGATATATTATATCGTAAAATATATCGATATGTATTTGACATGAACATCCCTAGCCAGAACTAAGTAATATGACAATGATACTTCGTTAGTAAAAGATGGTATCCGCGCATATTATTACCGTTTATTGTATAAATTGATGTCGTTTTTTTTAATCTGGACGAATCAATTTTGATGATTCTTTTTGTATGTCATTTCAATCAATTAAAAAACTATATAAGTTTTAAAAGCGATCGTCTCCATGTCCATTTTATGTTAAATCCATCAATAATTAGATTTGAAGTCAGGTTTTTGTGTTAAGACATAGACATTATATTTATTGGCATCACAATATACAAACAAATTGCATATAACCTGATGTTAAAGATACAAAAAGATAATATCCCCGCGATATCGGTGGCTTTTTGTTTCCAATATTTTCAATATTTAATTATATAATATAAACTTTATACGTTTAATTATCATATTATTTATTTAAGTTTATTTTTGACTCAATAATATATTTATTTATGAAATTTTTTCATCTATTATTTTATTGTATAAAATATATTTTAATCTCATAACTGTTTTATTTATGTATCATATTTATTATACTCTTATTGTCTGTATAAATTCCATATAAACGTAGTATTTTGCGCGCGCACGTCTTTAGGTAGTCCCGGGCTACGCTAAAAATCAGCGCTAGCGCATCCATGCGACAGCATATGCTGAGACGGTGTCCGATATTGGCATTATATGTTTTGTATTATTTGTCCGTGTAACTTTAACTGTGTTTTGTCTATTTTTCATTCTTTTTTTATGTGTGTTATATTCTGTCTGTGATGTGTTTTTGTATTGTGATGCCAATAAATAAATGTCTATGTCTATATATTACATACATTACATATAAAGAAAGAAAATAAAGGAAGGAACAGACAAATAGGATATGAGACCTATATTGGAAACCGTCTCAGTATGTGCGGTCCTAAGGATGCGATAGCGCTGATTTTCAGCAATACCCAGGACTACCCAAAGTCGTGCGCGCGTTTAGTCGTATATATACTTGTAAATTTACCCAAGGGTTTTTTCAGCAACAATTCTCCATAGAATCAATCTGGCTAAACCGTCGACTATGTTTTGCTCTCCCACCGCATACGAGACCCATAAAGAAACCCTCGAGTCTGTGGAGTGGATTAAGAACATAATCATATATGGAGACAAAGGCGCTGTCAACGCAATGTCTTTTAATGACTTCCTAACCGAACACGCGGCCGTTGAAGACTTCTTCCCAGCGGATGTGAAGGGTTGGGAAGACGTGGCAATTATCCTGTTCTCATCAGGCACTACTGGGATGCCGAAGGGGATACCACTGACGCATCTCAACTTGCTGGCCTTTTTGGGAGACACTGGTGATCGAAGGTGAGGAGAGATTTTATCATTTTATCAGGGTGTTCTTTAGTAAATTTCTCCCACGCGCTTTCATTTGGTGAAATCAACGTTCACTAGCGTCGTTACCAAACATTTCTTCACGCCAACACCACGTAATGCATCTGTTGCCCAATCCCTTGCGTTTGATATGATTTTAAGTCCATTTTTAGTGGTAGTTACACCCTTTATATAAGTCCCACTGCTGGGCACAGGCTTTCTCTGTGAAGAGAGTATAAGGGCATATAGTCCGCCACGCACACCTAACGGATTGGCAGACTTCACATGTGTTAGAAAACATTTTCTAAGACATGTAGTTTTCCTTACGATGTTTTCCTTCACCGGTTTTCCCATGATACCATGTTGCAGTGAGTATGTGGGTGCCAAAACACTTATCACGAGGGAATGGTACTATTCCTACGGGCTGGGACACACGTTGTTCACATTGTACGAGGGCTCCGCTGTCGTATACTGTCCCCGGGGGGAGGAGAGGGACTTTCTAGAAGCTATTCAGAAGTATAAGGTGAGTAATCGGTAAGACCTATAAGTTAGTTTAGCTTAGATTGTCCTAATAGTTTTATTAATAAAATAGTCACCGACCGAGTCGTGGTTCGGCCCTCTCGGGCGCCCTCGGATCGGACTGCTTACATAACGTTTATATATGTAACGTAACATAGTAACCGTCCAAGCCGAGATTACCCCTCACCGGAGGGACCCTTGTGTCGAGTTACTAGCAATAGAGGTTCAGGCTAAGCGACCTAAGAGCTATACCACATCTCAATCAGGCTAACCGGTGAAGCAGTAAAGGCCAGCCTTTGTCTATCTATGTAGTTTGTCCATAAAAAAAAGACCTGTGGTTTTTGCGGAGGACCAATCGGCCCTCGGGTCGGAATGGTTATGCGCAACATAGCAATCGTCCTAGCCGAGGTTACCCCTCACCGGGGGGACCCTTGTGTCGATTTACTAGCGATAGAGGTTCAGGCTAAGCGACCTAAGAGCTATACCACATCTCAATCAGGCTAACCGGTGAAGCAGTAAAGGCCAGCCTCTGGCCAACTATGTAGTTTGTCCATAAAAAAAATACCTGTGGTTTTTGCGGAGGACCGATCGGCCCTCGGGTCGGAATGGTTATGCGCAACATAGTAACCGTCCAAGCCGAGATTACCCCTCACCGGGGGGACCCTTGTGTCGAGTTACGATAGAGGTTCAGGATAAGCGACCGAAGAGCTATGCCACATCTCTATCCGGTGAAGTTTTTCTGTATCGTGACAAAACCGTGGTAGCGTAGTGTCCGGTTGGCCACAAGTTGTATGCTACGTTAGGAACCCGTGTGCATTCCCCGGTACCGGCATCGATGTATATTTGTTGCAACTAAGTGGTCATTTACCACGCGCGCGTCGGTGAAGGAAAACATCGTGAGGAAACCCACTTGTGTGTACCTGGCTTAGGATACGGTCTGCGTGCCTGCATCGTCCACCAAAGTGGCGACATCGGCTGGCCCGTGTCACCTTGCGCTGCGAGGGCACAGAGGGGGAGGGAGTAACCTCCCCCCCCGGAACGTGCTGTCCTTGAGCACAGTGCAGAGGGCTCCGGTGCGTTCCATGTTGAGATCCCGGAGCCCCTCGTCATGCACCGAGGAAAGGGCCACCGGGGAGGTTTTAGTGGGTAAAAACCCCACATAACCGCCGCCTTCCCCCCAGAAGGCGGGGTATCTTTTGAAAATTTCCTCCCCGTTAGCAAAAAAACGGTCTGCGAAACGTAAGGTCGTAGGTTCGAATACACTATCACAATGATTTGGACCATCTCCCAGTAAATTAGTTTAAACTTAGTTGGAATGGTTAACAAGAGCGCCATTTCTTCCAATTTGGGGTTGGAAGATGTGACCAAAGACACTCCAGTAACGCTTGAAACATTGACATAAATGTGGTCATATTGTAATGCTCATTGAATGAAGACATTTTGACCGTTATCCTTTCCGTATGTGACGTCATTTCCACCCATTGTTTTTTTTTTACTGGTACATATTTTAGGTACAAGTGATGCAAGTCGCACCTGCCACGGTGGCAGAGTTGGCGAGCTCGTCTATCCTGCAGCGGTATGACGTCTCGTCCCTGGTCCTCATGATATCCACTAGCACACCATTCAACGCCGAACTGACCGAAGTAGTCAAGGGCAGGTCTGTTCCAGTGTCCTAACAAATAAATATGAGCAGTTAATGACGGTAGTTTGAGTGATAATTTTTTTTTCTCTAGTACTATGGTCCAAGGTTATTTTCCAAAACCAGCAGGACGATACAAAGAGTTCAGAATGCGTGTGCTCGCTTCATTAAAAATAAATTAAAACACCTGATGTTAAAGATACAAAAAGATAATATCCCCGCGACATCGGTGGCTTGTTGTATCCAATATTTTCAATATTTCATTATATAATTTAAACTTTATACGTTTAATTATCATATTATTTATTTTAGTTTATTTTTGACTCAATAATATTTATGAATTTTTTTCATCTATTATTTTATTGTATAAAATATATTTTAATCTCATAACTGTTTTATTCATGTATCATATTTATTATACTCTTATTGTCTGTATAAATTCCATATAAAAGTAGTATTGCGCGCGCACGTCTTTAGGTAGTCCCGGGCACCGCTGAAAATCAGCGCTGTCGCATCCTTGTGACAGCATATGCTGAGACGGTGTCCGATATTGGCATCATATGTTTTGTATTATTTGTTCGTGTAACTGTAAATGTGTTTTGTCTATTTTTCATTATTTTTTAATGTGTGTTATATTCTGTGTGATGTGTTTTTGTATTGTGATGCCAATAAATAAATGTCTATGTCTATGTCTACCCTCAACAGGTAAAGGACTATTTGTGCTTAACAACTCTTCGCGTATATCTCTTTTTTTCTCTTAGTTCCTCCTCTCGTTTTCCTTGTTTACATTAATGTTATTTATAATATTAATTACCTAATAGCGTACCCAGTCCGCTTCGCCAGGCTAAATTTTGCTTTATTTTACTTAAACAATAAATTTACTTACTCCATTCTCTTTTTTTGGGGGGGGGGGGGGAGGAGGTGAAGATACACCTACACCCATGTACATATCAGTAAATATAATATCATTCTTATCATTTAGGGATTCATTGTACTTCAATATGGTTCATAATGACATAAATATACACAACGCATGTGTCAATACAAATTTGTGTTATAAAACAATAGAATATCATCATAGTAAATAAAAGCTGTATTTGACAGTTCAAAACGAGAAGCGGTCCGAACGTTACAGGATCACTCGCCAGGTCAATCTGAAGATTCCTTGAAAGTTTCATTGAAATCGGTCCAACCGTTTCGGAGCCTATACGGAACAAACCCACACATTTTTCTTTTATATATATAGATTTAAAGTTCAAATGCCGTCTATGCGCCCTAAAATATTAGGCTATTGCCAGATTTCCCAACTTGCAAGCTACCAGTCAATACTACGGGATGTCGGAAGCTGGGTGTATTTGCAGCCATCGCAAGGCCCCTAAAGGACCGAAGCCTGGGAGCGTTGGCTGCGTCACAGAAGAGACAATCCTGAAGGTAACCATTGTGAAATATTTCATTACTATTAGAGTAGAGTTAGGATATGCGAGGTATAAGGTCGTAGGTTCGTAGGTTCCCTCTTCGGTGTATGGTGAGAGGTTCCGGGATCTCCAGCGGAAGTCACCGGAGTCAATCTGCACTGTGCTCTAAAGCACGTCCCAGGGGAGGTTACTCCCTTCCCTCCCTCGCAGTGCTAATACGACACGGGACCACCAGTGTCGCCTTCAAGGCGACGGGCCGGCCGATGTCACCTTCCTTCGCGGGTCCTACTCATATCGGTTATTCATACGGGTTTTGCGGCGTACCCTAGAATAACTAGCAGATGGAATTTTTTCCTATTAATACGGCTCGAAGGACCATAAAAATAGTCCTTCACAATATGTCCCACAAAATAAAATGCATTTATAGAGATTATAAAATCTGATTGTAGTAAGAAGTAGTGACGTCTTTATTGACAAAATCTATATATATATAAAAGATAAAGTGTGTGGGTATGTTCTATATAGGCTCCGAAACGGCTGGACCGATTCCAATGTAACTTTCAGGAAATCTTCATATTGACCTGGCGAGTGATCCTGTAAAGTTTGGTGACGATCGGAGCACTTCTCTTTTTGAACTGTAAAACAAGCCTTACGTCGTACATTTATTCCTGATATTAACTTGAGGTTGATATGTTTTTGTATAAATGATAAGAATGATATTGTATTTACTGATATGTACATGGGTGTAGGTAATGATCTTCACCCGTTCGAGAAGAGAATAGAGGAGAAATTAATAATTTAATATATTGTAAGAGGTAAATTATATATTTAATGATGTAAGTTTATTGTTTAAATAAAATAAAGCAAAATCTAGCCCGGCGAAACGGGCTGGATACGCTAGTAATCTTTATAATTTATAGCCTATGTGTTACTCTAATGTGTAAACTATATTATTGTATAGTTCCATAAGAGGCTATTTGGTGACGCAGCTGAAACCAATCTGCTCAGTCTTGAGCACAGGCGTAAGGTAGCTAGCCTTTAGGTTTCCTACAGATTGCATTTTGGAGAGTGTGCTCAGGAACTACATGATCTAATTCCCCCATCCCCTTTCCACCATCGGACTTCTAGACGCATTGCGGGATTTCATCCTTTCGTTGTGAACATCCCTCAAACCCGAACGAAGAAAACTTCGTCTTTCATTCTTCGTACAGCAAAGGACTGGAATAGTTTGCCCGTATCCGTCTTTCCTTCCGAATACAACGTGGGTATTTTCAAGAGTAGAGTGAATAGGCATTTACTAAGCTAGTGCGCCTTATCATCCAGGACTGCATTCCCACTTAACATCAGGTGGGATCGTAGTCAAGCACTTGCTTAGAAATTATAAAAAAAAAATCAAAATCCATTCAGTACTTTGTGATTGAAAGAATAAACTTCACATACATCTATACATTAATACAAACTTTTCATAAAATTAGTAGAATATATAAATTCTGAAACAATATGTCTATTGTAAGGTGGTGGAACTGACCACCCGGGTACCTGTGGGACCCAATCAACGTGGTGAGATATGCCTGAAGTCACCTTCTTTAATGTCAGGTGAGTGACATTCACTAGATTCGTTGTAACTCAATCTGGTTATTTGCTAAACTAATGCTGTTAAAGTGCTAAATTAACGTTCATTGGCATCATAGTAGTCTTCAAGTTGTTTGGTGTCGTGACTGTAATAGATTGGTTTCATAATGAAACATCACTGGTAAATAGCTGTTCGATCCTTGGTGCCGGCGCCTATGAATTTGTAGCGTGCGTTGGATACGTTTTATATAGTTACAACACACACACATTAAAGTGACATTTTACATTTCAAATTATAAAAATACAGAATAGAAATAAATTTAAGTAAAGAGGTTTTATATCTTTTTTTTTTAAAAAAAAAGAAAGCTAGCAATATTTCTTTTTTTTTTCAGAAATATTACTAACAATCTCGTTAACTATTCCAACTAAGCTTAGCTTGTGCTAGGACATGGTTCACGGCAATGGTGGATTCGAGGCCACGCCCTTACGATTCACAGGGTGTACCCTAAACCATTAGGCTATTGACGCTTCAAACGCGATTTTTACATATATATATATATATATTGTTGGACAAAGGCCTTTTCTTAGAGTATAAGGGCATAGTCCGCGACGCAGACTTCACATGTGTTAGACAAATTTTCTAAGCAGGCATGCAGGTTTCCTCACGATGTTTTCCTTCACCAACGAGCGGGTGGTAAACCTTTCTCCGGAGCGACCCTTGGTAGAGTTACTAGCCATACAACGTTTATCAAAAAAATACCGTGAATAGCGAAATGATTTGGGGTATGGTGTGCAAAATTTGTAAAATTGTTGGTTTGAATCCAAAAACTTTTAGTAGGTCAAACCCCATTTAACCGCCCTTTTCCCCCCAGAAGGCGGGGTATATTTGTGAAGATTTTCTCCTCGTTAACAAAAAAAGGTGTGAGTGCCGGACTATGCCCTTATACTCTCTTTACAGAGAATGCCTGTGCCCAGCAGTGGGACTTATATAAAGGCTGTAACTTTAACAGTCTGAAGTAATGTGGTAACAAATATAAAAATACATACAGACGAATTGATAACTTTATCCTTTTTTGAAGTGTTAAAAGAAATATTGCTAGCTCTGTTTACTGCCTAAACCTAATCTCGAATGGAATGAATTCCTTTTACAACTCACTGCAGGATATCTAGGTGAAGTGCCTCTTGATTACCTGGACGAGGATGGTTTCTTCAAGACAGGAGACGTCGGCTACTACGATGAAGACCGCTACTTCTATATCGTGGATAGAATCAAGGACCTGATCAAGTTCAACTCTTACCAGGTGCGTCCATTGTGCAAGGTTACTTTCTATGTTAACACTGGTTTAGTCAAGGCAAGTCGGGTCAATTATGCTTTAGGTTGCTCCTGCGGAATTAGAAGCGGTGTTAATGCAGCATCCGGCAGTGATCGACGCAGGTGTCGTTGGAGCCCCACACCCTCGGTATGGGGAGGTGCCGACTGCTTTTGTGGTGAAACGTCCTGGACATGAGATCAACGCCGAGGAGTTGGTCGACTATGTTGATGGAGAGGTAAGCCTTGAAGGTATTTTTCTTTGGGCAAGTCTTTTATAATCATCATTTCAGCGGTAGAACATCCACTACTGGATGTAAGTCTCTCCTACCGACTTCCAAAAGACCGGTAGTAAGTTTGCATCTTGCGTCTTACGCTCTTTATGAGATCATCAGTGATATAGCAACCGACCGATTCGTGGTTCGGCCCTCTCGGGCGCCCTCGGACCGGCTTGCTTACGTAACATAGTAACCGTCCAAGCCGAGGTTACCTCTCACCGGGGGGACCCTTGGGTCGAGTTACTAGCGATAGAGATTTTGGCTAACCGACCTAAGAGCTATGCCACCTCTAAATCTGGTGAAGCAGTCAAGGCCAGCTCCTCTGGCCAGCTGTGTTAGTCCAACAAAAAACTCTTTTTCTATTGTTACTAACTTA
Source organism: Meandrusa payeni (assembly GCA_029286785.1). Lineage (NCBI taxonomy): Eukaryota > Metazoa > Arthropoda > Insecta > Lepidoptera > Papilionidae > Meandrusa > Meandrusa payeni. Next base: position 1,157,070 of record JAGSMX010000036.1, read on the forward strand.
TATCTAGCAACTTGCTAAATTCCTCTCTCCAAGCAAATGAATGCGTTAGGTGACTCCTTCTTACGTGTGACAGGGAACTTATTGTTTTATAATAATTATTATTTATTGTTCTCATGTAAGTGACCTGTAATGTCTAAAGTGAGAATACAGTTTCTTAAATCTGAACCTATAACTCCCTCGCAACGTCCCTCCGCCTCTTCGATCACACATTTTGCAACTCTCAAGTCAAGTATGTGTAAAGAAGTTCAAAAAAGAGCGTACTTACAGTACAAGTAACATGTCTATACCTTCTGTAGTTTTTGCAATAAAAGGTGACAAAAAGCGACAATTTTTACATATAAGTTGATTTGATGTGTGTTCGTCGCAGGTATCGCATAGAATGCGGCTCGCTGGCGGTGTTCACTTCGTTGTCTCCTTACCAAAGGTACCTAACGGGAAGTTGGATAGGAATGATCTCAAGAAATATCTATCTGAATCTCTATGATATACAAATTAATAGTGTTATTGATGTTGTTATTTATATATATATATATATATATATGTATATATGTATGTATTTGGTGTCGTGGTGGGCAGAATAAGATAATAAGATAAGATTTTTACAGCTCACAAATTTATTTACTATTTAAATAATACTTGTACTTGTAATACGTGTCTTGTGTTGCCGTGTTTCTACTCAACACTCCCTCCCTTTTCTACAAACTTACCTATATATATATATATATATAATTTTGTATACAGGGTATTATGAGATCGCTTCCGAACGACGACAGACAATAGTATTAATGACAAATCGAAAAGATCCTGATAAAAAAATCATGTTTAAAAAAACAGCAATGAAACACAAAATTAAAATAACTGATGCTCGGGTCAACGGACGACGGGGCGCGGAAGGGCGATGACTCGGCGTTGATACCGCGCCGCCGCCCCTCCGCGATTACTGATTGACTTTTTGTTTCTATGCTGTTTTTTTAGTAATGTATTTTTAGTTAACTATTTAAAGTAATGTATTTCATTTAGCTATACTAACATATGATACAGCGTAAACAATGCTAATAAAACGTTTTAAAAATATATTTTTGTCAATCAGGAGGATTTTTTCCGTCCCATCATCAAAGGTGTCATTAGTACTATTGTCTATCTTCGTTTTCGGAAGCGTTTTCTCCTAATAATATTTATATATTTTGAGCTTTAAAAAATCTGTCAATCCTATCGCTACTAAACTTCACAGCATCACCGCTAGTCCAATTTTAATATTACCTGAAAATTTCACTAAAATCTATCAGTCTAGCCTTTTCGGAGTCCATGGGGAAGACATATATACTCACATCGCCCTTTTATACCATATGTAGATAGATTAAACACGGTATTTGGAAAACTGTGGTGTCCAAATACCGTCGAAATTATCGTTTTTTTTTTTTTTGGACGAACTAACACAGTTGGCACAGAGAAGCTGACCTTTACTGCTTCACCGGATTTGAGAGGTGGCACAGCTCTTAGATCGCTTAGCCTGAACCTCTAACGAAATTATCGTGATATGTATTTACATATATTTTGTTGGTTATGTCTCTGACCTTTTCCTGGTATGTGCCAATATATTTTCATCAATCTGTAATGTCATACCAGGATGTCCAGAAGAGTAACCTAAGAGTAAGTTTGTACCTTACAAAGAATAAAATCCAGCAGTGCGGTTTGAAGTCCAATGGTGGATAGATAGGGGAATTAGTTCAGGTAACTTCTAAGCACATTCTTCAAAATGCAATCTGTAGGAAACCGAAAGGTCAAGCCTGAGCAGAATGGTTTCATATTCCTGTAGATCGGTCCATCCATATTATATTCTATGCGACATAAATATAAGAACTAGTAATAGTCTTGTTTAATCAGGCGTTGTCATGCTTCTGAGCAATGTGTTTATCCAGGAACAGTTGACTGGTGAATGCCTTTGAGCATCTGGTGCACTTGCTCAATTCAGATTCCTTAATGAAGGAATGGATCCGGGACATATGGTTGTACTTCCCCGACCGCGACTTGAAGGTCTTCTGGCAAATTGTACACTCGTAGCAATCGCTGTAAGTGCCGCGGTTGTGAACATCTTGGAGATGTTTCTTCCTCAACTCCCACGACGCGAACCGTGGCTTGCCCTCGCAGTAGGTACAGACGTACGGCTTGGACGGATGCTTAGCTTTCAGATGTGCATTCCTGTCTTCTAGACTCAGAAATGTAGCAACGCATCTGCTGCAGCTGTATTTGTTCCCGTGAGGTATTTTGGTGTGAGCTATCATTGTGGACTCCGTGATGAATCCTTCCCCGCATGTGTCACAGACGTAGTTGTTGAAGTGATTCTGTGTGTGTTTCTTGAGAAGCGAGAAATTCTTGAATTGGTTACTGCACATTGTGCATTTCCAAGACGTCCCGTCGTCCAGTTTGAACGGCAGCACGCCAAGCTGAGCATCTGACCTGATCGGCTGCCGGTGGGCCTTCTTCAAATGTTCAATCAGCTCTTCGAAGTTATCTATCGCTGAGAAGCAAAGCTTGCATTGGAGATCTGTTATGTCGACGTTCAAGAACGCCTTCCCCAATTTTTTATAGAACGCCGCTTGTACGTCGAATGTCTCGTGCTGCGATGCCATATGGCTGCGGAAGGCGACTGGATCTCTAGTCTTGACCCTGCAAAAGACGCAATTGAAGTTGCTCATCCACGTTCTGAACGGGTATGCCGATGAGCATTGTAAGATGATCTCCGCGTTAGTCCTGGGCCTTAGGACGCGGCCGTTTCTAGCTTTGTACGTGTTCCTGAAGCATTTCACCTGACGCTGATGGTCTCTCAATGAATAGTACGAGATGAAATTCGTGCCACATTTCTCGCAATTGTAATTCATAAAGTGTGTTGTGATGTGGCGTTTGAAATCGACGAATGTCGCGTAAGTTTTCCTACAATATACGCATATCCACTTATCGCCGCTGTATTTATATGGCAATACGCCGAAACTGTGGTTGAATTTGACGGGCAGCTCGTGGTCCTGGGAGAAGTGACGCATCAGATTGTCAACGTCCGGTGCTAGATAGTAGCATATCTTGCATTTCAGATGGCTGATGTCGATTTTCACGAGGTTCCCTTTCAATCCGTAGAATGCGTCTTTGAAATCCGCATCAACGTGGACTGTCTCGACGTGCAGCTTCAACTGGGCCAGGTATTGGAACTCCGTGTGACAGTAGACGCACAGTATTCGACTGAATCGTGTCTTGAATGGATACACAGTGGAGTGTTTTAATATTAGTTCCGTATTGATCCGTTGCGATGTCGAGTGTGGGTAAACCACCTTAGGTATTGCCGTGACGTCACGGCGTCTGCGAGGTGTCGTTACTCCTAAAAAAAGAAAAGACCACGTGATAATAACCGAAACTGTGGGTAGCACAAAGAAAACTTCGCACAGGCGTTCGCTGTGTTCAATATTTTCTATTACATGTATATTTACGAGCAAAAACAAAAGCTGACTTCAAATTGAATCAAACGCGAACACCCTCTTTGTATTTACAAATTATCGTCGGAATATTACGAAATACTCATTGTATTTCAGTATCGGGATCTAACAAAACTATCATCAAACTAATCTAGAAGTCCTTTTCAATTTCAAAAAATCAATCTCGTAATCGGTTGGCGTGATATTTAGATCTTCGTCCATTTGTGGCGCCCGTATTTGATGACAATTTAACACTTATATGATTTTCTCATGGAGGCCATTGTCAGAGTTTGACTTAATGTGGTCCCACCACATGGGAAACACCAGTTTTTAAATGAGACAAGAATCAACAAATATCGATTCAGCCACTCCAAGGTTATGAGGTCACAAACATAAAAAAACATACAGGCGAATTGAGAACCGTCACCTTTTTAACAATTGTGGAAATGGCAACTTCTTCAGTAGCGTTGAACACGTTTTTGTTAGAGGAAATGCTTACGGGTTCATGTCACTGACATGCTAATGCTGTTTTATATTCTGTCATGATCTTGTACAGTCTGTTATATATTTGAATATTAACTAAGCCAAATATACATGTAGTTTGGAGTGATTAATTTCATAACGAAATTTCAAATTTTTATACTAAAATTCTAAGTTATAAGTCTAATTCTAATAGTACTATAGTTCTAATTCAAAGTGCAATAACAATGATTTAACAACTGCTTGAGAGAAAGTATAAAAAAACCATGCGGCCAATTATTGGTTATTATTCGTTTAAGCTGCACGTTGCAGAGATGAAGATGCTGCGCTGGATGTGTGGCGTTACGTGATTAGATCTTATAAGTAACGAACACATCCGGGGCAGCCTTGAGTCCGCGACGTAGCAGACAAACTGCAGGAAAGTCGTCTCCGATGGTATGGCCACATATACCGCAGGCCGTCTGACTATGTCGGAAATAGATGCCTAGCCCTCAACGTACAAGGCCCAAGACCCCGTGGCAGGCCCAAGAAACGCTGGTTGGATGTTGTTAAAGCGGACATGTTAATGAACCGCTTTAACCACATCAAGTTACCACCTAATAGAGGTTCAGCCTCTATTAGGTGGTAACTCAACCACCTAAGAGCTATGCCACCTCTCAATCCGGTGAAGTAGTAAAGGTCTCTGGTTGGTTCTCCGGCCAACTGTGTTAGTTCGTGCAAAAAAAATTGGACGACAAGGGTTTATTTTAATCCGCCAAGGTGGACCCGGGAAGAAGGCGACATCGGCTGGCCCGTGTCGCCTTGCACTGCGAGGGCATAGGGGGAAGGTATTAACCTCCCCCCGCGTTCCCGGATCCCGGAGATCCTCACCGTGAACCGAGGAAGGACTATCAATTCGGGAGGAAAAAAACGCTAGCAACCCGAGTTCGATCCCCGGTGCCGGCAACAATAAATTTGTTGTTGCAATTTTATGTGCTGATTTACCACGCGCTCGGCGGTGAAAGAAGACATCGTGAGGATACCTAAATGTCTTAGAAAAATTTTACAAGACATATGAAGTCTGTCAATCCGCACTAGGTGTGAATGGCGGACTACAACCTTATACTCTTTACAGAGAAGGCCTGTGCCCAGCAGTGGGACATATATAAAGGCTGTAACTATATGCATAGCATACCATTTTTTATGTTGGAAATTGGCTTTTACAGTTTCACCGGGTTTTGAGGCCGCTTTTAAAGTGGTTCAGCCTGAACCCTATCGGAGTCAGCATCATCATCATTTCAGCCGTTATACACCATCTGCTGGACATAGGCCTCCCCCAACGATTTCCAAAACAATTCCGATTTCCAACCGGTTGTAAGCGGCCCGCATCCAGCTGCGTCTTGCGGCCTTTATAAGTACATCAGACCACCTTGCGGGTGGACGTACTTCGCTGCGCTTGCTGGTCCGTGGTCTCTAATCGAGAACTTTTCGGCCCCATCGGCCATCTGTTCTACGCTCTATGTGGTCTATAGATCTATAGAGGTTTAGGCTAAGCGACCTAAGAGCTATGCCACCTCTCAATCCGGAGAACCAGTAAAGGCTAGCCGCTAGAAAGTTTCTCTGGCCGGCTGTGTTCGTTCAAAAAAAAGGTCGTGGTTCGGGCCTCTCGGGCGCCCTCGGATCGGAATGCTTACGTAACATAGTAACCGTCCAAGCCGAGGTTACCCTCTCCGGGGACTCTTGTCTCTAGTTACTAGTTATAGAGGTTCAGGCTAAGTGACCTAAAAGCTATGCCACCTCTCAATCTGGTGGATCAGTCAAGGCCAGCTTCTCTGGCCAATCTGTGTAGCAATGTTAAACAAAATAAGCAGATACTAGGATGTTAGGTGCTGTATGCATTCCTGTATTACCGAATGTATCAATTTATTTGTTTAAAAGTGAGAGTTTTTTATGGATTAAATATAAAATTGTCCAATTTTAAAATAACTTGTCAAATAACCTGCCCTGATCGTTCCCGGCGCAAAAGTGCCCATCACACTGGACGCGTTCCCACGCTGAATGGCAACGGACATCCTCTGCACCAGGAACGAACCAGAGCGGGAGTCACCTGTCCTAACCCTAAGTGTGAGACCTATTTCTATATATTATTTTATATATTTCTATTTATATACCATAAACTTTTTTATGTGTTTAACTTTTAACATAATTGTATTGATTTTATTAAAACGACTTCAAACATTGCTTCCATCATTTGTAGATCTGTATTGTTTTTTTTTTTGTTTGAAAGTAACCATAAATGCAAAGACATTAATAAGAGCATCATTCAATAGTTTATTTTGGTTAATTGCCTTCAATTCAATCTTCTTCCCATCAAAGTGCTTGAAGGTATTGACATATATGCATATAAAATTATCTATGGTAACTCTCCCCATTTCGTTATAGACGTCAAAACACCTACGTACTACCAAACTTTTGCTTCGCAATAAATAGCTTGACGACTCGACCATTATATATCTAAGGGATTTAGATCTTGGTGTTAACTTGGCGGTAACTTAACTAACAGCATAATCGAACAAGCATCTTCGATGCCAATCCTTGACGTGTTTGTTGAAGTCGTTTCTATTCGGGAATCCGGTACCACATTCGGAGCACACAAACTTGTCGTTAGTGCCGTGTACTTCCATGTGCTGCTTCAAGGTCTTCTGATGGCGGTAAGACTTCTTGCAGACATTGCAGATGAAGTTCCTCTCGCCTGTATGCGAGACCATGTGTCTCTTTAAGGTTGTAATACAGCTGAAAGATTTTTTGCACACCTCGCACTGGGTTTTTTGCGTGTGGTATTTGTTTGTGTGCATCGTCAGCGCCCTTCGGCTCGTGAAGCTGGATTTGCACACGTCACATATGTAGGTAAACGTCACCCCGTGCGAGTCCTTGAGGTGTTTCAACTTTCTGAAGTGTTCATTAAACCGTTCCGGACAGTGAGGACAGCGCAGCATTCGCATCTTCGTCGAACCGTCGTGATATTTCTCCGTGTGGTATTTCAAATTGGAACTACTCGTGTAGATTTTCTTGCATTTAGCGCACGGATATCCGCCCGGCGCGTGTATCTCCTTATGCTGGATCAGACGTTGGTAAGTCATGAATCCAGCGCCGCACGTCTCGCAGACCGCATTGCTAAAATGCACGTTCATGTGTCGATTCAGCGAGGTGAAAGTTTGAAACAATTTCTCACAAATGTGACATGACAATTGACCTTCTCTGGGCGTCAGATTGTACACTACGACGCCGTTACCAGACGCTGTAAATGCTTTACTATGTTCCACAGTAAGATGTTTACGTACTAAGTCGATATCAGTGAATTCTTGTTTGCAAATTTTGCATTTAAGATCGGAAATGTCCACTTTAACTGTGCGTTTCCCTTTGCGAATTAACTCCTTGAGAATTGTCCCGTGGTCGGGAGTATCGTGACGCTGGCTGTGTTTTAGCAGTGCGCTAAGATCTGAATACTGTTCGTGACAGAAGAAGCATTTGAAATAGTAACGACAGTAGACGAAAGGTCTGATCGTTGTATTCTCGAGGATCAAGGCGGCATTCTGCCTCTCCGATAGCGTCATCTCCCAGATACTGGTGAGTGCGCCATGTCTGCCGTCCGCTTGGATCCCTGGGGAAGGTAAAATTTCCAGGTTTATTCTTTCCCAATTTTCGCTGTACGATCCTCTAAGACGGAGATGATGGGACAGCATTTTAAAATTTCCAATCATTTAAATGGTGCGTCATGTATCGCATCGGGTTGAAGCAACTCTTCGAGTGGTGGATTAAAACTGCTTTTTCTATGTATAAAACAGGCTCACGTTTGGCTTCAATCTCGCATAAATGAGCCTTTAAGGTGTCCAGATCGTATTGGTACGGAAAGATTGACCTCGACAGAAAGTTCCAATCCTTACCCGTCCGCATAATGAAGGAAGTGAAACAGCTTTCCGCGCCTAGTCGTTCATCTAACGACAAGTATTGAAAAGGGTAAACTCTTCTTCTTTAACACCTGTGATTGTGGTGAAGTGTGTCACATTCTCATGCTTTCTCTACCAATTTTTTATGTTACCCTGTTAAAGTTAAAGTTACAGCCTTTATATATATAATATATATGTCCCACTGCTGGGCACAGGCCTTCTCTGTAAAGAGAGTATAAGAGCATAGTCCACCACGCGGCCCTAGTGCGGATTGGTAGACTTCACATGCCTTAGAAAAATTTTCTAAGACATGTAGGTTTCCTCACGATGTTTTCCTTCACCGCCGAGCGCGTGGTTAATCAGCACATAAAATTGCAACAGCAAATTTATTGGTGCCGGCACCGGGGATCGAACTCGGGTTGCTAGCGTACTATGCAACTTGAGCCAACCGCCCGGACACTGAGCTACCACGGCTCCCTGGGAGATGTTACCCTGGGGGGATTTTTTTTCCTGGCAGGAATTTTACCATGACAACAGCCTTGTTTCCAACTTTATACGACTTAAAGACTTTAAGAGATGGCAACGTACCTACAATCCTTGATTATTTTTCGATTCTCACTATTCACTTAAATGCTAAGTTAACAAATTGTATAGTAGTACCATATTTCACTTATTCGAACTTAAGTTTTGTATATTAATCGGTTACTAAACACGCTGTGTTGAACTGTTATCTGTATATATGATAGGATTTAAATAAATAAATAAACAGTTTTGAGTTTGTTTATTAATTTATTTATTTATAATATTTATCCCTATTCTGCATGAACTATTTTATAAGTTCAAATGTCTCGTTGACACGATGACGTTGGACAGAATTTTATAAAAAGAAAATTATATTTTTCTTTTTATCTCCCCCTCTATAAGAAGACAATATTTAAAAAAATAATTGCATAAATTAAAAATTATCGTAGGACCTGTTTAGTTCTTCAATCACACAGGGGCTAGAGTTAGTATTGAAATGTGGAGAAAGTTGGACTCTTATTGCCAGTATTTACTTTGTAAATTGTTTTTGATATCTTTTCCACGATTTTGTAGAGTTGAATTTTATAAAAAGAAAATTATATTTTTCTTTACATCTCCCCCTCTAAAAGAAGACAATATTTAAAAAAATAATTGCATAAAATAAAAATTATCGTAGGACCTGTTTAGTATCTAGATATCTAGCTCGCGAACTCAGGTCTTCGCGAGCGCAGAATCCGATGAAGCTGTAAAAGTCGATAGCAATCGACTACATCATTAGATCATAGTCCTGTTTAGTTCTTCAATCACACAGGGGCTAGAGTTAGTATTGAAATGTGGAGAAAGTTGGACTCTTATTGCCAGTATTTACTTTGTAAATTGTTTTTGATATCTTTTCCACGATTTTGTAGAGTTGAATTTTAATATAAAAAGAAAATTATATTTTTCTTTACGTGTACATTTAAGGCCCGTATTTATTTAATGTATACTGTTGAGTTGATCAATTAGGAAGAAATAATGAAAGAACATATAAGACCAGTGTAACATGCAACTAGGTATTTCAAGGATTCAGATCATCGACAGATTCCAAAACATTGAAATTGCGAACCTTCCCCAAGTTCACAATTCGTCTGTTTTTTTTTATTTCATGCTTGTGTGCTCACAGCCAGAATTCCGTACTATAAATGTTGTTGGCTGTTGGCAACACTGCCACATAAATATTAGTGTATATTTTATGGTGTACTATGGTAAGAGCCGTGGTAGCTCAATGTCCGGGGAGTTGGTTCAAGTTGCAAAGTACGCTAGCAACCAGAGTTCGATCCGAACGGAACATAAATTTGTTGTTGCAAATTTATGTGCCGTTTTACTACGCGTTCAGCGGTGAAGGGAAACATTGTGAGGCCAAAAAAAATTTGAAAGACAAGTTATGACTTCACGCCATTCGTACTAAGTGCGCGTGGCGGACTGTTTTATACTCTTTACAGAGAAGGCATGTGTCCAGCAGTGGGACATATATTTTTATTCTTATAAAGGCTGTGTAAATTTAATTTTTATGGTAACATTTCCTCCAACTTGTCAATACATGTTCTGTGTTCATATGCCAATAAAGTTATGTATCGTCTCAATAAATCAATGGTTTCAAACAACTTGAACCTACGGTGAGTTCCAAAAATTAAAGAGAGCGCGTAGAGGCGTTTAATGCTTAATACATCACGTTTAACTGGATTTGAAATCTGTTTATGTTTCTATTCGTAAATAAACAACTTGTTTCTTTAGTTATAACCATGCTAAATACACAGTAGCAGAGCGGGCATAGATATTGGAGGATCGTTATTAAAACAAAACGCAAAGAATGTGCGAAAAGTTTATTGGCTCAATTCACAATTGGTATACCTATGTTCTTGATCATCGTTTTCAATTGGCATTGGGGATGCCAATGCTTCATATGCTTATTGTAATCGTTGCGATTCTGAAACCCGCTGCCGCACTCCGAACAGGTGAACCTCCAAACTGGCCCGTGCACACGCATATGCTGTCTCAACGTCCGCTCGTGCATGTACGCCTTTTGGCAAATCCCACAGAAGAAGTTCCTCTCGCCAGTGTGACCGCGCGCGTGCATCTTCAACAATGATTGCGTACCGAAACATTTACCGCACACGTTGCATTGGATCTTCTGCGTGTGTAGTTTCGTTGTATGCTCAGTCAATGCGCGACGCATCGGGAACACCTCCTTGCACACTGGACACTCAAACGTGAACGTGATGCCGTGGACCACTTTTAAGTGCGTCATTTTGCGATAGTGCTCTGTAAACCTCTCCAAGCAGTGCGGACACTTTAACGGCTTCACCTTCTTCACGTTCAATACCTCGTGTTTCTTGAATATATGGTAGCGTAGCTTTAACTTCGTCGGGAACACTTCGTGGCAACTTTCGCATTTGTGAACACCGTTCTGATGCACGATTCTGTGGTTGATGAGGCGCTGGTGTGACATGAAGCCGAGGCCGCACGTCTCGCAGACGACACTAAAATGAACGTTCATATGCCTGTTCAAGAGGAAGAATGAGTTGAAGGTCTTGCAGCATTTGTGGCAGGAGAGAACGCCGTTAATGGTGATTAAATTATAGGCTATGAGTCCATTGCCAGCGGAGTTAAAGTCTTTCTTATGCGCTAATGTAAGGTGCTTTCTAACGTCATCCAAATCTGAATATTTCTGATCACAAATTTTACATCTCAAATCCGATATGTCCACTTTTATTACCCGCTTTCCCTTTCTCAAATAATGCTTTAACAATATACTCGTCTCGGGCACCACGTGAAACTTGCAGTGCTGTAATACGGAGTTCACCTCGGGGAATATTTCCTTGCAGTAAAAGCATTTGAAATTAGCCTGCTGATAAAAGAACGGCTTCACTGTGGTGAACTCTAGGAATGTCGCCGCGTTTTGCCTTTCCGATATCGTCATTTGCCATATACTAGTCCTTGGCCCTTGGCGCTGCCTTGCTGTTATCCCTGGGGAAAATAAAAGTTGCTCTTGTTAAGTCTCCGCTATTCACATTAGATTAAATTCGTCTAAGTAACATACGTCACTTCTCACATGCTGAAACAAAATAATTTACGAGATATTCTTTTACATAATAATGCAATATATCTTTTTTAAATTGGGAGTTATTTTCTGTATTCAACACAATTTACAATTCTACAACAGCTATGGCTTTCACATTACACCATGAAAAGTATTCATATGACGAATCAAGGCTGCATTATCGTTAAATATTTGACCGCATACAGAGCATGAGGTCTGTACGACTTCATGTGATTTCGCATGTTCTCGTAAATTATTCCTCCGCGCGTATGCTTTCCCGCAGACATCACACTTGAAATTTTTATCACCGGTATGTATGACCATGTGTCTAGAGAGACAGTATTTGGAAAAGAAACGAGAGTAACAAATGCCACACTCATGATTGCGTTCCTGCATGTGAACGGATCTCTTGTGAAGGAATAATTGGTACTTCAAGTCGTATTGTCTACCGCAGGTCTCGCATCTATATCTGTTGGTCTGGTTGTGGAAGATTCTTAAATGTTTGCTTCGCTGATAATTAGAGTTAAATCTCTCGGGGCATAAGGGGCATGTCCTCATGCATTGCTTCAGATGGACCCCTCTGACGTGTGTTATTCTTTTTGAGGAAGTACTAAAAACTTTATTGCATCTTTCACATGGGTAACTGCCACTTGTGTGCGTCTGTAAATGCCTCCGCAGTAATTTTATACAAGCAAACACACTGCCACATATTTCGCAGCTGTAATTGTTGAAGTGTTTGTTCATGTGGGTAATGAGAAGTCGTAATCTATGGAAACTCTCCCCGCAGATTTGACACTCAAAAGTGTCGCTGCCCAATTTAAAAGGTATAATGTTATCTTGAAAAGATGGGTCTATATCTTTCCCGTGATCTTTAAGATGAATCTTCAAGTCATTTAAGCTGACAAGTGTGGCGTGACAAATTCTGCATTGAAGCTGTATTACATCTACTTTCAAAATTTTATCCCGATTCCTCTTGTTTATCTCCTGCCTTAACTCCTCGATGCTGTGGTCCTTTATAGAATGATCTCTTAAAAGGTTAGCGTCTACGAACGCCTTAGAACAAATGTAGCATTTGAAATTATTGCTCGCATGTACGAATGGATACACGTATGAAAATTCAAATATTGTCATTGCATTTTGTTCCCATATCTGATGTTCTTGAGGGACATTTCGCCGTGAGGATCTTGGATAATTCGATACGATTATGTTAGACATTGGTTTTGGGATTGACAACATCGCCCCATTTCCAATCTTATCTAAAGAAATTGGCTCCTTTAAAAACGTCAACTGGGGTTTATCGTCAGGAGATCCAGACCTAATAGTCAGAGGTACTTCATTAAACTTCTTTGCAACAGATGCCTTGTCCATATCTTCATTTTCACAAATAAGATTGTCAATGCTTATGGGTGTCTTAAGTACTGATAATTTAATATCAGTGCCGTCATCGTCTTTCAGTGTTATGGAAGATTTTGTTACATGGATGAACCCTAGAAAGAGAACACATTCTATAGATCGAGGTTCTAAATTTATTTCAAAAGGGGTAATTTTTTAACAAATAAAAAGTTTTCAATTTATTAAACTTTTATTTCATAAGCTATAAAAAAACTGAGAATAAAAAATTAATACCAAGAGATCTTTATGCATTTTGCTGTACAACAATATTCCATTACACACACACAAATAGGCATTTAACATTGTACTTGTAATATGAGTTTTCAATCATTTGTCATGATATTCGATGCTTTCAATAGGCAGGATCTTTTTGCCTATTAAACTGCTTATAGACGATATGATTTCTATAGACCTTGAATATGTTCTAAACGTTAGCTTATCAGCGAGAACGTTTCAGACTTTTCCCTTTTTCCATAGATTCTGTTTTATATTGGCATTTTCTATAAAATGTGTGAGCTCGTAAAAATAACTAACTTCAATCAAAAACTAACTTATCAGATCAAACGATTCTTCACGCGCCAATTTTTTTTATGGTGTATAAACTAGTGCTTGACCATCATCCCGTCTGATGTTAAGTGGTGATATAGTCGATGGTACGCGCTAGTTTCATAAGTGCCTATTCACTCTACTCTTCAAGGCTCCCACGTCGTACTTAGACGGAAAGACTGACGCCGGCAACTTGTTCCTGTCCTTTGCTGTACGCACGATGAAGGATAAATCAAATCGCTACGTTCGGACGCGCGGAACATTGACGAAAGGGTGGAGACCCGCCGATTGTCTAAACGTCCCAGGGTAGAATGGGGTTGGGGGAATTAATTCGTGAAAATCCTGTGCACACTCTCCAAAATGTAATTTGTAAAACACCGAAAGGCTAGCCACCGTACGCCGGTGCTCAGACTATTAAAATATACATATCAAATCGCAATCAACAAGCATTATTACATACCATCTATGCCAAATATCTTCGGAATCCAATGTCTTATGCCAATCGGATGCGGAAGGCTGACTCACCGAACTGTGAGATTTGCCAAGTGGTGGATGATGTGCACCACATAATGGGGGAATGTGCTTAACATGAAGCGGAAAGAAAGTCATAAATAAATAGTCTAAAACTGAGGAAGCAATATGAGGGTGCTTTTTTAATATAGTTGTCTGATCCGACCTCAGAGGGAGCACGGAAGCTAGAGGCTATTGTCATGGAATATTAATGACGTTCTTTCTCGATTCTTGCGATTGATGTGTGTACCCAGTTTAGGGTGCAATGGGGCTGACATGCCCAAAAGGGCAAAATTTCCTAAAAAATAAAGAAAGAAAAAGTCTTATGCCAACAAAATGAACATGAGACCTAATGGAAAACAAATACTTTCAAACAAAAATCAGGGTCATAAACGGCACTATTTGTGCACAAACAAACGTATTGGAAACGTTAAAAAATAGCCCGCCTATATTTTTATTTGTATTAGTTCGAATTTTTACAATTTTACTGTTTGAAAAGTGAGGAATCATAAATGGTCTAGGTGTGGAACGTACAGATCATTTGATTATGCGATCACTAGATATTTAAATTCGTATTTAATTATTCAATGAATCTTGTTAATCATCACTGCTAAATCGGGAGATATTTAAAAACATCACCTTTCTCTGTCGAACCAAACGATTGCAACTATAGCTTGAATAACATATGTTTGCTATGTGGATCACATTTAATTGGATGGTTCAGATTTTGTATTCAATATCTCAATAAATCCATTCAAAGTACTTCATGCAACCTCAAATGATCTCTTAAATTTTTCCTACGCAGGAATGCTTGACCACACATCTCACATTTGTAATTCTTCTCGCCCGTATGTATAACCATATGTCTCTTCAGTGTTTCTTTATTACAGAACCTCTGCAAGCAGACCTTGCATTGGTGGTTCCTCTCCTGGAGATGGACCGAACGCGTGTGACAGACTAGGTGATACTTTAGATTGAATCCACGGCCGCACGTTTTGCATTTATGTACGCGGGTCGACTGATTGTGGACGTCCTGCAAATGTTTAGTCCGTCTGTAGTTCGAGTTGAATCTCTCCGGGCACATTGGACATCGACGGGGATACTGCTTAAGATGGACCCCTCTGATGTGAAGCGATAGCTTGTATGATGTGTTGAACACCTTGCTGCACCGATCACAGTGGAAGCTGCCGCTCTCGTGCACCTCCAGGTGCTTCTTCAGTAGACGCAGGGTCATGAATCCGGATCCGCAGATTTCGCAACTGTAGTTATTAAAGTGGACGCTCATATGTATGACAAGTGTTCGCACCTTGATGAACTTAACATCGCACATCACGCATTTGTAGCCTTCGTCGTCACCTTCCAGCATAAATGGAATTATATTATCCTTAAGTTCGGGTTCTATGAGCTTTTCATGGTCCTCTTTTAAATGAAGCTTGAGTTGATGCAGATCTTTCGGTTTAACTGGGCACAGTCTACAGGCCATTTCGCTGACGTCCACTTTGATAACGTTCTCCCGGCGATTGTTCACCAGACGCTTTAAGGGCGCGAAGGTATGTGTATCGTGCATGTGCCTTCTAAGCAAGGCGGTTTCTAGAAACGGTTGCGAACAAATGAAACATTTGAATTTATTGTTCCCGTAGATGAATGGGTAAACGGTTGAAAATTCGAACAGTGTCAGTGCATTTTGTCGGATGTCGGCCTGTTTTCTCGGCACTCGTGTGGGTAGTTGGCTTATTGCATCACCTATCTCAATATCAGGAGATGGCGTTCTAGTGCCCATTAATATAGGCGATGGGCTACGAGATGAAATGTCTGGAACTGGCGACAGGTTAGCAAACCTGCCGGCCATCTTGGTCATGGCCAGGAGTTTAAAGTTTGTCACTGTACCCAGCGGTCTACAGAGGCTGCGGTCATAATCCACTTGAAATAACGGCACGATCCTTTGTGCCGGCGCTTGTATATCCATATTGTCCATTCCTAGAAACAAAGAAATTGTATGAAGATGTAACTCCTTGTATTTGTTGAGATTTGTGAGATATGAAGACTTTTTAGTGGCATAACATCTGTATACTCCCTGTCTATATATCGTAACTCCGTTCCAACGTGGGAAAATTAGTCCGCACCAGATTTATTAGAGGAAAAAGAAAATTTCACGAATAAAAAGCGCATTTAGGATGATATAAATAATGTTTTTAAGAAAAACATTTACTACTAGAGACCCGGCTAATTTCGGCTTATTCGGCTAGAATCACATGTCAAACCAAATGGAATTTGTTGTAGAGAAATGTTATTTTCTAAACCAAAAAAATATAGTTTCCGTTGTATCTTATGGTATAAGTATCATGAATATCACTTCTGTAGTTTTTGCAATAAGACCGGACAATCAAACGTCTCTCCATTCATAAATATAGATAGATGTGTTAACAATTTCACAGAGTGGTGTTAATATTTATTGATAGATAACATTTTTTGTGATGAAACAATGCTGGCGGATAATGAAGCGGCAGTTTTACCTGAGTTTGAGGGATAGCAGAGCTCTTAGTTCGCTTACATTGATAATCTAATGAGAGCATTTGGCTCCGAATTGGTCTCTCGGAAGAGGGACCTTGGTATAGACGATCACTCTAAATGCGTTAGCAAGCCACTAACCGAAGTAACCCACAGTTAAAAGGACGTAGGTAGTATGTCATTGGCGGAAAGAATAAATTAAGTAGGTTCATCATATTAAATGTATATAAAAAATCCCAGGTGTCTGGACGCAAGGCGCTAGGACGTTAAATTCGTGACAACGAATCCTAGGTCAATGAGCACTTGGCACGGACTAAAAATATATATGTATTACAAAATTAAAATTAATAAACAATTTATTTTTCTCATATATAAAGTATTTCTCTTACTTGTTAGGTCATTTTATTTCTCCGCGCTCTCACTCGCTTACTATCGGCGCTACCCCCTCTCTCTCACGCTCACACACATTCAGACACGCGGTACACGACCGTGAATGATAGGTTACACTCGCCTCAAGGACACGACCGTAACGCTACATTTTGACGTGAAGGCCACCCGCTGTCATCAATTTATAAGACGTTTTCACGTAAAAATATCATATTAAATCATACGTTGTAACTACTCAAGTCAACGGACGGATACATTAGTTCTTTAGAGCGTCTTGTCGTGCAGGGCAAAGTGGAAGAACCACGACGCAGATCGCTAATGTGGACGGAGCAGGTGTGTAGTATGATGGATGCTCGTACACGAATGTGCTCGATTGACGGCCAGCAGGCAGATGTGGCGAGATGTCGTGCGGCGGGTGCTGTATGCTCCCCAACCCACCGGATCATACCCACGACCACTCGGACAAGAGTGAGGCGACCAAGAAGGTCATATTATATAAGTAATGTTAGGTACTTATATCGGCACTGATAGATATATGTACCTATAGTTCATGATATCCTTATGACCTATAGTTCAAGTGATAAAAATTGTAAACGTCTTGATGGTAAAAAGGTGACGCATTTATCGCTACGCAGTCACGCGCTTTTTTGTTTCCGAAATAGTTATAATGCCATCTCGCAGCTTTGGACTCGGTGGAGAGGCGGGCTAAGAGGCCAATCTGCTCAGTCTTGAGCACAGGCGTAAGGTAGCTAGCCTTTCGGTTTTCTACAGATTGCATTTTGCAGAGTGTGCTCAGGAATTACATGATCTAATTCCCCCATTCCCTTTCTACCATCGGACTTCTAGACGCACTGCGGGGTTTATCCTTTTGTTGTTAACATCCCTCAAACCAGAACGAAGCGATTTGCTTCATCTTTCATTCTTCGTATTTATCGTGCTCTCTCAAATAGCTCCATATTAACGGATATGAAAATGTCACTCATTTAATACGATCATTCATTGACAGTTCGGGTGTCATCGTATTCCGATAAAGATCCGAGTTTTCCGAAGAAAATAATTTCTCACTAAATCTATACACATTTTGTTTGTCGCTAAAAGGTACTACCATATAATAATCAACAAATATTTCTATACGATTTTAAAAATTTTCCCTGGTATATCTTCGATACCCAAGCTCCTATGCCAACATAACTGACATTCACCTAATTGAACACTCCTTTCTTACAGGACCTTGAGTCTGCTAAGTTAGGTAAGGTAAGCTATTGTGTATGGGCCGGTGGCAGACCGGCCCGCAGCCCTGTAGTCCTGGGCTCTCAAGAATAAGACTACGGTATCCCCTGCCTGTCGTAGAAGGCTACTAAAAGGGGCCTCGGGTTCACTGGGCGACAAGGGTGGGGGCCTGAGTCGTCCACCAAAGTGGACCCGGGAAGAAGGCGACATCGGCTGGCCCGTGTCGCCTTGCGCTGCCGGGACGTGCTCTCCTTGAGCACAGTGCAGAGGGCCTCCGGTGCGTTCCACTGGAGATCCCGGAGCCCCTCGTCATGCACCGAGGAAAGGGCCACCGGGGAGGTTTTAGTGGGTAAGAACCCCACATAGCCGCCTTCCCCCCAGAAGGCGGGGTATCTTTCTGAAGATTTCCTCCCCATGAACAAAAAAAAAAAAGATAAGCTATTGTGTAGCTACGAAATGATCGTTTATTGGCATCATATTTCAATTTGCTAGTTTTAACCCATTAGCTCATTGGCAATCACGTAAATGATAAAGATGAAATGATAGTTGATATAGTTGTAATAGATCGGTTTAATTCAGCCCTGTAGTTCTGGGCTCTCAAGAATAAGACTACGGTATCCCCTGCCTGACGTAGAAGGCTACTAAAAGGGGCCTCGGGTTCACTGGGCGACAAGGGTGGGGGCCTGAGTCGTCCACCAAAGTGGACCCGGGAAGAAGGCGACATCGGCTGGCCCGTGTCGCCTTGCGCTGCGAGGGCACAGGGGGGAGGGAGTAATCTCCCCCCCCGGGACGTGCTCTCCTTGAGCACAGTGCAGAGGGCCTCCGGTGCGTTCCACTGGAGATCCCGGAGCCCCTCGTCATGCACCGAGGAAAGGGCCACCGGGGAGGTTTTAGTGGGTAAGAACCCCACATAGCCGCCTTCCCCCCAGAAGGCGGGGTATCTTTCTGAAGATTTCCTCCCCGTGAACAAAAAAAAAAAAAGGTAAGCTATTGTGTAGCTACGAAATGATCGTTTATTGGCATCATATTTCAATTTGCTAGTTTTAACCCATTAGCTCATTGGCAATCACGTTAATGATAAAGATGAAATGATAGTAGATATAGTTGTAATAGATCGGTTTAATAATGAAACGTCACTACACATAGAGTAGGTCCTCTGGTGTTCCTGTTTAAGGGCGGCGGTGATCTATTAAGTTTACGCTAGAATGGGCAAACTCCATATTCGTGTAACAGAAAAAAACAAGCAACGGCTCTATTTGAAGCTGATTTCATCATCGACTTTCCATTCCCGAAGTGATATAAGTTACTTAAGATTACATTGTCCCAATTAGTTTAATTATTAGAATAGCTACCGATCGAGTCACAGTCCAAGCCGAAGTTACCCCTGACCGGGGTACCCATGTATCGAGTTACTAGCGATAGAGGTTCGTTCAGGCTAAGCTATGCCACAGTAAAGCTATGAAACAGTAAAGGGCAGCATCTCTTCGCCAATCTGTGTGGTTCGTCGTTAAAAAAATCGACTTTCCACAAACTTGATAAGAAATAATCTAGCTCAGGACAATACATCTTGGAATACGGGACCGGTCTTCACAAGCGGGTGATGAACCTTTGCGTGATGCTTGAGGCTACAATTCTGAACGAACGATCTCCCACAGTCAGGACACACGAAGCGTCTATCGTTATCATGTATTCGCATATGCTCTCGCAACGTGTACTTTCTAGCGTAGGCCTTCTTGCACACGTTGCATTGGAACTTCCTCTCGCCGCCGTGTCTGACCATGTGATCCCTCAGCTCGGATTTGGAGTAAAATTTCCATTCGCAAACCTCGCACGAGTGTCTCTTCAGTTTCAAATGCACCGTGCGGATGTGCACGCCTAGTTTGCCACTCAGCGTGAACACCTTCGGACATAGGTTGCATTTGAACTCTTTCAACTTCAACCCGTGGACGGAGGAAACGTGTTTGTTCCTTTGGAAATAGTTACGGAAGGTCTCAGTGCAATGTGGACATCTGTGCCTCTTCACCTTCTTGTGTACGTTGGCATAGTGTTCATTCTTGGCGATCGTAGACCGGAACACTTTATCACAACTCTCGCAAGGGTAGGAGCCGTTCCCGTGCGACAGCGAATGAGTCCTCAATCTGTCCGGTGTGATGAAACCTGTGCCGCATTGCTCGCAAATATAGTTCTGAAAGTGAACATTCATGTGGTGATTTAGTGATTTAAAATCGTCGAACCTCTGATGGCATATCGTACACGCGAAGCTGTCCTTTGTAATCTTAAAAGGTAGGATTCCATCGCTCGATTTATGGTCTATTCCTTTCCCGTGTCGCTCCCTTAGATGGTATTTCAGATTGGGTATATCGTGGAAAGATTCGTTGCAAATTTTGCAGCTCACATCCGTTACATCGACCTTGACCAGTTCGTGCTTTTTATGTTTCGTTAGCTCATATTTAATCTGTTTCAATGATGCCTTCGAATGTTCTAGAATATTGTGACCTCTCAGAGTGGCCGGATCGGAAAATTGCTGATCGCAGTAGAAACAGATGTACAGGTTTTTCATCCATCTAAAGGGACATATGTTTGAGGCTTCCAATAGTATAGTTGTGTTCTTTCTCCTCTCCGTTAGGGAGTCAGTGTCGTCAATGACGCTTGGATTTCTTTTCACCTGTGCTGTTGATTCCCTGCCAATTTTGTCCTCGTCCTCGGACGGGGTATCACTACCTATAAATGAGAAAACATTCGCGTCAACGTCACAACTGTTATATTGCATGCAATTCCTTAATATATCCCAACATGTAGGTGTCATATATATAAGAATAAAATTGCAGCTTCAGTTGATATTTTCAATATCTGAAAACCTATATTTGAAAAGTGTCTTGTTGAGGCCCTTGGCAGTACATGGCTCAATAAAATTTTGAATCTTATTCTTTCACTCAAACTCATCATTTCACAACAAATAGTGAATCACTTTGTTGGCAATCAATACAGTGAAATATTATAATAAAACCTAAGTGCCGTGGATTCTAAAAATAAATAAATAAATAATAAATCTATCTATTTATATAAATTTCACATACGAAGCGGAAACTTGGACCCTCAAGAAGGCAGATCGATCTCGTATTGACGCATTTGAGATGTGGTGCTGGAGGAGAATGTTGCGAGTACCTTGGACAGCCCACCGCACAAATGCGTCAATTCTCCGGGAAGTGGGTGTCACTGTCAAATTGTCAATGGTCTGTCTCCGTAGGGTTTTCGAATTCTTCGGTCACATAGCCAGGAAAACCGATACTTTGGAAACACTCCTGGTCACAGGCAAAGTACAGGGAAAACGACTAAGAGGGAGGAGCCTTATGCGTTGGACAGACCAAATTACCACCAACACCAACAGGAGAGTCCACGAGGCATTTCACACCGTCAAAGACCGCAACAGGTGGAAAGCGATCGTCCGCCACACAATTCGTGGAGGTCACGACCCTCAGCAATGAGGAAAACGACGCAAGGAGGAGGAGGATGTACATAAAAGAGAAAGTGTGTGGGTTTGTTCTATATAGGCTCCGAAACGGCTGCACCGATTTCAATGAAACTTTCAGGGAATCTTCAGATTGACCTGACGAGTAATCCTGTAAGTTTGGTGACAATCGGAGCACTCCTCTTTTTGAACTGTCAAATACAACTTTTATTTACTATGATGATATTCTTATTGTTTTATAACCCAAATTTATATTGACACATGCGTTGTGTATATTTATGTCATTATGAACCAAGTTGAAGTATAATGGAGCATAATTTTTTAAATTTAGAAAATGTGTTAAAGACAGCTTATTTAGTTAATAAGTATTTATTAGTTCACTTATTTCCGTATTCTTTGCCTTAATTAAAATTTTGTTGATAGTGTTTTTGTTTTTAAAGTGTTGCAAGTTAAAATAATGATAATAATTTGCGGATAATGTAGTTGGTAGTGCAGTTACATATTTTATTTCTATTATGTCTTTTATAATTTCAATTGTGCTATTGTTTATTGTCCCAAATAAAGAGAAAAAAAATCCCTCTCCGGGGGGACCCTACTATTGAGTTACTAGCTAAAGCGGTTCAGGCTAAGCGACCTAAGCGCTATGCCACCTCTCAATCCGTTAAAACATCCTTGTTTACCTGACTAATTTGTGTAGGTTCGTCACTAGAAAATAAAAAACGAACTGCGCAAATTAATTTATTATAGGTTTATGTTTTATTTTCATATTATATGCATGGATTATTGGAAAGGGGCTATGGTACAATTTTATAATGTTCCGTCTTAGCGGGCAGGATTTTTAATTTGATGTGGACGGAACTGAAAGAAACACTTTAACACTATTGGTATATTAACCTTCATCTATCTTTATCTTTAATTACAATTTGAGTTTTTATGTGTTATATCTATTTATTCATCTATATAGTATATAGTACTATTTATTTATCTAATAGTATTTATAAATATACGGCAATACCCTAAGCCTGCGTTTGTTGACGGGACGGGTAGCGTTCTACAAGATTTTTTTTATAAAGAAAGCTAGTAATTTTTTTTTTTGAGAAATATTACTAACAATCTTGTTAACCATTCCAACTAAGCTTAAGCTTATGCTAGGAGATGGTTCACGGCAATAGTCGAATGGTGGATTCGAACCCACGACCTTACGATTCGCAGGCCGTACCCTAAACCATTAGGCTATTGACGCTTGATATTGAGTTGAGTGATTGAGTTGCTTGACGCAAGATAATTTGCCTTTTGGGCGGCTGTTATGTGTGACTGTTTCTTTATAAAACCCATCCGATTTCCTGAATAATGCACGGGTGCACTGTACCGTGAAGCATGTCCCAAGGGAGATTCACTCACTCCCCATTATACTCCTGTTAAGGCGACACGGGCCACACCATTTCCATTGCCTGCCTTCCGCGCGGTTACACTGTAGCGAACGACAAGGCCCCCCTGAACCCTTTGTCCCCCGTGAACCCGAGGCCCCTTTTATTCGCCTTTAACGACAGACAGAGCATGCTGTAGCTTAAAGCGTAATTAAGCCAAGACCTACAGGGCTGACTATTTTTTTTTTTGTTCACGCGGGGGAATCTTTTTATAGACCATCATCCGGTACCCTGGGTGGGCCCGGAGGGATGTGTGGGACTCGGCCTGGGCAGCCCCTACCCACTAAACCTTCCGCGAATGCCATCAGCCGTTATGAGCGGGGTGCCCGGGATCTGTCAGCGACAGGACACCCCAACGACCGGCCGGTCCCGGCAAAGACCGGACTTCATCCTCAAAGGGGACTTCTACGGCACTCAGAGAGGCCCCATCAGGTACCCATTCTGGCCCCGCTACAGGGGTGACTACCCTTAGCCTGCTCTATCAAAAGTTAGCTGCTAGAAAATAAATAGCATTAAGGTCGCCTTTGTACATACAAACGTTAAAGTTACAGCCTTTATATACATAATATATATGTCCCACTGCTGGGCACGGGCCTTCTCTGTAAAGAGAGTATAAGGGCATAATCCGCCACGCGGCCCTAGTGCGTATTAGCAGACTTCACACGTGTTAGAAAAAATTTGTAGGTTATGTAGGTTTTCTCACGATCGTACAAGGTGACTAAAAGGGGCCTCGGGTTCACTGGGCGAACAGGGTGGGGGCCTGCGTCATCCACCAAAGTGGACCCGGGAAGAAGGCGACATCGGCTGGCCCGTGTCGCCTTTCGCTGCGAGGGCACAGGGGAGGAGGGAGTAACCTCCCCCCGGGACGTGCCCTCCTTGAGCACAGTGCAGAGGGCTCCGGTGCGTTCCACGTGAGATCCCGGAGCCCCTCGTCATGCACCGAGGAAAGGGCCACCGGGGCGGTTTTAGTGGGTAAGATCGCCACATAACCGCCGCCTTCCCCCCAGAAGGCGGGGTATCTTTGTGAAGATTTCCTCCCCGTCAAAAAAAAAAAAAAGTTTTCTCACGATGTTTTCCTTCACCGCTGAACGCGTGGTAAATCATCACATAAAATTGCAACAGCAAATTTATTGGTGCCGGCACCGGGGATCGAACTCGGATTGCTAGCTTACTATGCAACTTGAGGCGACAACTCGGACACAGCTATCACGGCTCTACATAGATGTTTGTACATATATTTTAGTGCAATAAAGAATTTCTATTGTCTGTCTATCTGCTTTAAGGTTTTCACTGTTACTATGAATAGGCATTTACTAAGCTAGTGCGCCTTACCATCCAGGACTGCATTTCCACTTAACATCAGGTGGGATCGTACTCAAGCACTTATTTAGAAATTATAAAAAAATGCACTGTGTATTAGTATTACGATGTTGATAATACGATCCTGTCGGCAACAGTGACTGTTCGAGAGTCCTCGTCATAAAGCATGTCACGTAGGTGTCTTGTCCCTGTCAGTGGCTTGCACAGCCATTCTAAAGTTGTAGGATATATATAGGATTAGTGATTTACCTGAACCTTATTGTATCTTTAATTCATAATTAATAATTTAGTTGTTCATCACATTAACTTGTCATTGTAAACAATAGTTTAACTTTATTAGTTCGTAATATGACTTCTAATAAATTTTTGTAACAAAGATGGCGAGGACACGCAGTTGTCACAGCATTCGTTAAAATAATTCCTTGTACAACGTTGCGCTGTCTCAATAAAGCGAGTGTACTAGTTATTGGACTATTTCTTTCCCTAAAACCAAATTTATTGTAATTATAACAGGTATTCTTGGTTTATTAGTACAAATTTGGCTTATTCCTAAGTTTATCTTTATACCAAGTTTATTTGTAAGTCTGTTTAATTTTATCTCGCCTCTTACAAGGCAAGGGTATTCATTACAGTGCCTAAATTAATTCGTGATAAAGCAAGTAATTCACAGCCTAGGATTATATTAAGAAGTGTAAATTATCTAACATAGCACGGATGAAAGCAAGCAGACTTCACGTGATAGTCAATTGGCATAATGGCGTCTAGATTCTAAACTAAACTCCTAGATACGGTCTTTTCAGAATACGTCAGTTTTAGCTTGACTAGGATGGTGTACTCTGACGTGCTGCTTCAAGCTACAATTCTGTATAAATGTTTGCCCGCATACAGGACAAACAAATCTCCTATCATTATTATGTATCCTCATATGCTCTCGTAGAGTCTTCAGCCGGGCATACGATTTTTTGCAAACATCGCACTGGTATATCCTCTCCCCGCCGTGTTTCACCGAGTGCTCCTGGAGTTCGTACTTGGTGAAGAACTTCATGAAACACAACGGGCACGAGTGGTTACGCTCCTGGAGGTGCTGGAAACGGATGTGTGCGGTGCGTCGGCTGCATAAATCGAATACGCGCGGGCAAGATGGACAGGGGAATATCGCGGTCTTCTCACCG
Source organism: Meandrusa payeni (assembly GCA_029286785.1). Classification (NCBI taxonomy): domain Eukaryota; kingdom Metazoa; phylum Arthropoda; class Insecta; order Lepidoptera; family Papilionidae; genus Meandrusa; species Meandrusa payeni. The sequence goes on from JAGSMX010000036.1 coordinate 1,182,499, forward strand.
TGAATTGTGTTTAGGTGCTTCAGCCTGTGTTTGTATGAGGCGAACTTCTCGTCGCATATCGGACACTTGTACCTCTTGTTTGATTTGTGGACTTTAGCTACGTGAGCGTAGAGGGCCGCGTAGGAGGGGAACGTGCCCTGGCAGCTTTTGCAAGGGAAGTCACCCCTCTCGTGGGTCCTTGCGTGATTGACCATTCTTTGCGATGTTGCGAACCGTTTCCCGCACGTCTCGCAGATGAAATGCTCGTAGTGGTCGTTCATGTGCTTATGGAGGGTGAGGAACAACTCGTAACGCTTCCCGCATATCTGACATGTATGGTCCTGTTTATTCAGACTGTAGGGTAGGACGCTATCTCCGTACGAGCAGTCGAGGAGTTTGCCGTGATCGCGGAGATGTGTCTTGAGCATTTCGTAATCAGGTATGGAGGTGCCGCACATTTTGCACGTTGTGACGGCGAAATCCATCTTCAACGGTTCATATTTCTTAGGCTTCGGAAGCTGTTTAAGATCGGAGTGATGCTTCATGGTATGATCCCGCAGACGTTCTGGTTCTAAGAAGGATGTCTTGCAGTAGAAGCACAAATAGGTGCCCTTCCTGTACTTGAACGGGCAGGCAGTGCACGATTCGATTATAACTCTAATGTTATTCCGGAACGCGGCTCGCCTCTCGTTTCCTGCGTCCCGTTTTGACGCAACGACAGCCGCTGTAATATTTTCCGTGTCAGACTCCACTTCGCTCTTTATCTGTATTTCTTCAGATTTTCTTCCTAAAAATAAGAAAACATCCGCTATATATAAAGCTCTTCAATGTGTATTTTCGTCCAACTTCAAAAGGTCTGTCTTTTGAAATTGACTCCGTTATTCATAAACCGTTTTTGTCTGATGGGTGTAAGATATCCAATAATAATCCCTGAGAAGTATGACGACACGGAGACGTCCCGTGTAGTCGCGGTAGTCCGCGAGAGTTTTGAGGTAAGCTATATCAACGCACGGTCCCGAAACTGGTTAGCTCAATGAAACGCAAAGGGGGTTATGGTTGTGTTAGTTACGGAGATCCCACAACCCCTTGGAAACGCTGGTGGCGACTAATGTGGGATTTGAGTCGGTATCGTCCCCATAAAAGCTTGTATATTTTTCTATATTTTTAGTATAGAACTTGTGGAATCAACTGTCGCCAGCGGTGTTTCTGAACGTTTACGATTTAGGGACCTTCAAGAAACGAGCCTATTCCTATCTCAAAGGTCGGCAACGCACCTACAGCTCCTCTGGTGCTGTGGATGTTCATGGGCGACGGTGAACACTTAAGATCAGGTGAGCCGTATGCTCGTTTGCCATGTTTTCATATAAAAAAAAAACTAGCATACCCAAAAAAAAAATTTTCTTTTTTTTTATTTAAACAATAAACTTACTTAATTATATATTTAATTTAACTCTCACAATATATTAAATTATTCATCTCTCTCCGTATTCATTCTCTTCTCGAGCGGGTGAAGATCATTACCTACACCCATACATATCAGTAAATACAATATCATTCTTATCATTTATACAAAAACATATCGGGCTCAAGTTAATGTCAGAAATAAAAGTACGACGTGTGGCTTGTTTGACAGTTCAAAAAGAGGAGTGCTCCGATCGTCACCAAACTTTACAGGATTACTCGCCAGGCCAATCTGAAGATTCCCTGAAAGTTTCATTGAAATCGGTCCAGCCGTTTCGGAGCCTATATGGATCAAACACACATTCTCTTTTATCTATACAGATTGATGCCAGTTTTTTTACTTGTATATGACGTCATATGAACGGTCACACACTACAACCACGCCACTTCCACATAGTGATTCTCCTAGCTAAGGGACCCGTTAATTAAACAGACAAAGCGGATATGGTTAGGTCAGTCTTGACTCTGGCACTACCCTGGAGATTGCGGATCCCTCCGCCATGCACCGATGAGGGCCCACCAGATGGGTTTTAATAAGATTCTAACATGACCGCGCCTTTATTATCTTGTTGATGATTTCCTCCACCCCGTCAAAAAAAGGTACTTATTAATGACAACGGGCGCAAATATCGACGAAAGATAATTGTATAATGACGAATGAAGCGTCAATAGCCTAATGGCTTAGTGTCTGCGAATCGTAAGGTAGGTTCGAATCCGCCATTCGACTATTGACGTGAACCATCTCCTGGCACAAGGTTAAGCTTAGTTGGAATGGTTAACAAGATTGTTAGTAATATTTCTCAAAAAAAAAAGAAATATTACTAGCTTTCTTTATAAAAAAAAAAAAATCTTGTAGAACGCTAACCCTCCCGTCAACAAACGCAGGCTTAGGGTATTGCCGTATATTTATAAATACTATTAGATAAATAAATAGTACTATATACTATATAGATGAATAAATAGATATAACACATAAAAACTCAAATTGTAATTAGAGGTAAAGATAGATGAAGGTTAATACACCACAGCCCTGTAGTTCTGGGCTCTCCAGAATAAGACTACGGTATCCCCTGCCTGTCGTAGAAGGCGACTAAAAGGAGCCTCGGGTTCACTGGGCGACAAGGGTGGGGGCCTGAGTCGTCCACCAAAGTGGACCCGGGAAGAAGGCGACATCGGCTGGCCCGTGTCGCCTTGCGCTGCGAGGGCACAGGGGGGGAAGGAGTAACCTCCCCGGGACGTGCTCTCCTTGAGCACAGTGCAGAGGGGCTCCGGTGCGTTCCACTGGAGATCCCGGAGCCCCTCGTCATGCACCGAGGAAAGGGCCACCGGGGAGGTTTTAGTGGGTAAGAACCCCACATAACCGCCGCCTTCCCCCCAGAAGGCGGGGTATCTTTCTGAAGATTTCCTCCCCGTGAACAAAAAAAAAAAGGTTAATACACCAATAGTGTTAAAGTGTTAGTAATGTTTTCTGTAATAGAAAAGAAATATTGCTAGCTTTCCTTTTTAAAAAATGACTCTTCGAAAAAATAGATCGTCTGATCAGAGTATCGTTTTATTTTTGAATCATCACTCATTCTATTACACGTCGGTTGTTGGTTTTTACTCACAAATATACTTGTCAATGACACTTCACGTTCGAGGTTCGGCCGTAGGATGGTGTGTTCTGGTATGACTTTGTAAACTGCATTTCTGTACAAACGCGCTATTACAATGTTCACAGACGAAACGTTTATCGTTATTGTGTATCCGCATGTGTTCGCGTAACGTTTTCATCCTGCAATAGGCCTTCTTGCAGACATCACACTGGTACTTCCTTATCCCCACGTGTTTCACCATGTGACTCCTCAGTCTCGCAGCTGTCGACGACTTGAACTGACAGTGCTGACATTGGAACGGCTTGTGTTTCACGTGAACCTGCTGGATGTGTTTTGTCCTTTGATTACAGAGTGCAAACACAGCTGTACATAGATGGCAAGCGTACTCCACTTTCCTATCGTGAATTTCCTTCAGATGCTTAGCTCGATCGCCGTAGGATTTGAACTTATCCTTGCAGTAAGGACATTTATATCGCAACTTGTCTCTCAGCCTGTGAGTGTAGCTCACGTGGCTGGTCCTGAGCTTCCGCGTGGGGAAGGTGTCGCCGCATTTCGAGCACCTGTACCCATCATCGGTCAGCTCGTGTGTCGACATATGCGCCTGGAGTCGGTAGGGGGCGGAGAAAGTCTTGCCGCATTTAAAGCATATATTATTCCTGTAGTGTAGATTCATGTGGGTGTTTAGATTGGTGAACAGATCGAAGCGCTCGTCGCAATGCGAGCATAGGAAGTCATTGGCATTGAGGTAGAAAGGTGTTATGCCTACACCGTAATCCTTAACCAAGGGTTTATCGTGAATTTTGATCAAGTGATCAGCCAGTTCGTCTAGATCTCTCGCTACGTTGTGGCACAGAGAACATTGCAGGTCCGTGATATCGGCCTTGATCGTGTCAAAAGGACGCGCCAATCGAACCGCTTCAGCCCTATTTAGATGTGACTTCGTATGTTCTCTCATTCCTGTGAAGTCACCGAATGAGGTCGGACAGTAAGCGCAAACGAATTCGCCCCGTTTCCACCTGAACGGACAAGAGTTGGAGCACTCGATCATAATAGCCGCGTTATCTCTTTGATCGTTGAACTTGCGCTTTGGTTTCCATTTTACATCGTTATCCTTGGGCCCTAAAAAAAAAAGAAAATTCTCTATCAAATTCTGTCTCCTACCGAAGATACTATACTCGTGAGTAAAAATGAAGGGTCGGTTAAGAAAGTTTGAATATCTCGGAAGATAAAGACGCTAGCTAGCTGAAATAAATTGAGCTGATTCGGCCTGTACTGCGACGTATTTAAACGGCAACAACAAACTGTCCGCACTACTCTGCTGTCATACATTTTTTTTAATTACGAACTACACAGATTGGCCAGAGAAGCTGGCCTTGACTGCTTCACCGGATTGAGAGGTGGCATAGCTCTCAGGTCGCTTAGCCTGAACCTATATCGCTAGTAACTCTAAGGGACATTCGAAAAGCTAAACTAACTTTGAGTGCCACTTCGGGAAGCGTTGGCGCTGGGAAAAGAAGTGGCCGAAGAAACTCCAGCAACGCGCCTAGCATCTAAGGGGCCTGCCCATAAAATAGCGGTAACGCGCGAAGATTATTCGCAACCTCCGACGGTCGCGAATGGACGCTTTGTGGATTTGTAAAGATCTAGCCAATGGTAATCGCATCGTCCGGATCGTCAAGAACGTGTCTCGGCCTCCGAATTTAGTATAGGCTGTCATACAGTTCTTGTATCTAGTACGGAGGGTGGTTAGTTATCTGATATTGTAAAACTAGCCAAACATTAATATAAAAATACCTGCAAAATAATGTTTATAGATATAAGAGATTTGTACATTTAGGCTAAGTTTTTGATGAACAGCCTGTAATTCTGGGCTCTCAAGAATACAAGGGTGGGGGTCTTTGTCGTCCGCCAAGGTGGACCCGGGAAGAAGGCGACATCGGTTGGCCTGTGTCCCCTTGCACTGCGAGGGCACAGGGGGAGTAACCTGCCCCCCCCCCCGGGGAAGTGCTCTCATTGAGCACAGTGCAGAGGGGCCCCGGTGCGTTCCACTGGAGATGCCGGAGCCCCTCACCATGCACCGAGAAAGCGCCACCGGGAAGGTTTTAGTGGGTAAAACCCCCACATAACCGCCGCCTTCCCCCCAAAAGGCGGGGGTATCTTTTTGAAGATTTCCTCCTCGTTAACAAAAAAAAAAGTTTTTGATGAAATAAAGAAAGTGTGTGCGAATGTTCCTTATAGGTTCCGAAACGGCTCGACCGAATTCAATGAAACTTTCAGGGAATCTTCAGATTGACCTGGCGTGTAATCCTATTTGTCGTGACTCCCGCTCCGATCGTCACGAAACTCAGGTCGAACTTGGTGACGATCAAAGCACTCCTCTTTTTGAACTGTCAAATACAGCTTTTATTTACTATGACGATATTCTATTGTTTTATAACACAAATTTGTATTGACACATGCGTTGTGTATATTTATGTCATTGTGAACCATATTGAAGTACAATGGAGTATATTGAAGTATAATAAATCCTAAATGATAAGAATGATATTGTATTTACTGATATGTACATGGGTGTTGGTAATGATCTTCACCCGCTCGAGAAGAGAATGAATACGGAGAGAAATGAATAATTTAATATATTGTGAGAGTTAAATTAAATATTTAATGATGTAAGTTTATTGTTACTTTACGAATCGGGCTTGGTACGCTAGTTATTTACAAACATCACTGAGTTCGCCATTGTGCCATGGATTTTGGTGTAATAAGTAATCTATTTACCTATAGCGTCAATAGCCTAATGGCTTAGGGTACGGCCTGCGAATCGTAAGAACGTGGGTTCGAATCCACCATTGGACTATTGCCGTGAACCATGTCCTAGCACAAGCTTAAGCTTAGTTGGAATGGATAACAAGATTGTTAGTAATATTTCTGAAAAAAAAAATAAAAGAAATATTGCTAGCTTTCTTTTTCAAGAAAAAAAAATACTTTACTAGAAACTCGCCCCAATTTACTAATTTATAAGTTCGTCGTTTCGATTTACCACACGCTTAGCGGTGAGGGAAAACATCGTGAGGAAACCGGCATGTGTTAGAAAATACTGTAACACATGCGAAGTCCGCCAATTCGCACCTTATACTCAAGAGAGTAAAGATACAGAGAATATGATTACATTTTGAGAGCACAGGAATTACACGAGTTGATTCCCCCATCACCGTTCTACCATCGGACGTTTAGACATTCGGCGGCTCTCCACTTCATAGTCGATGTCCCGCGCGTCCGGATCAAGCGATTTGAGTCATCGTTCATCGTGCGTACAGCAAAGGAGTGGAACAAGTTGCCGGCGTCAGACTTTCCATCCAAGTACGATGTGGGAGACTTCGAGAATAGACTGAATAGGCACTTGCTAAACTAGCGCGTATTTTTCGAGTATATCACCACTTAACAACAGGTGGGATCGTGGTCAAGCACTAGTTTATAGCACATAAAAAAGAAGGAGTTTGTACATGAAGATATTTGATACTGACAGATAGAATGACAGACGGACTGAAATAAATTGTATATTTCACAATTATAAAGAAATATAGAAACATTAATCAACAATGAAAATTAAAATTAGCTTACAAACAATGCATTAAGTATGCAACAATTTAACAACTTCGCAAATAGAGCAGTTAAGTTGGGTTTATTCCATGTATTGGTGTAACTATGAGAAATACTAAAACAGACATATAGCATTAGTACTCAAATTATGCGTTAATACTCTATTTAATGAGAGAGAATGGTCTGCTACGCCCCCGAGAGGAGTTGTGTTAGGTAACAATATTCCAGCCCTGTAGTTTTGGGCTCTCAAGAATAAGACAACGGTATCCGCTGACTGTCGTAGAAGGCGACTAAAAGGGGCCTCGGGTTCACTGGGCGACAAGGGTGGGGGCCTTTGTCGTCCGCTAAAGTGGACGCGGGAAGAAGGCGACATCGGCTGTCTGTGTGGCCTTGCACTGCAAGGGCACAGGGGGGGAGGGAGTAACCTCCCCCCCGGGACGTGCTCTCCTTGCGTAAAAACCCCACATAACCGCCGCCTTCCCCCCAGAAGGCGGGGTATCTTTTGAAGATTTCCTCCCCGTTAAAAAAAAAAAAGGTAACAATATTCCCTCCCCCCGAAGGGTTCTCCGCTTGTCGTGCCGCTTAGTAGCCGTGGGTGGCGCCTACGGGCTTTTTTTTTGACGAACTACACAGATTGGCCAGAGAAGCCGGCCTTGACTGCTTCACCGGATTGAGAGGTGGCATAGCTCTTAGGTCGCTTAGCCTGAATCTCTATTGCTACTAACTCGACACAAAGGCCCCACCGGTGAGGGGTAACCTCGGCTTGGACTGTTACGCGTAAGCATTCCGATCCGAGGGCGCCCGAGAGGGCCGAACCGCGACTCGGTCGGTTGCTATTTCACGGATAATCTAAGAGACACTCAAAAGCTAAACTAACTTTGAGTGCCACTTCGGGAAGCGTTAGCCCTGGGAGAAGTAGCCTACGGGCGTCAGGGCCATACTCCACGGTGAAGCGAAGAGGAACCCACTCGTCGTCCTGCGAGGTAGGGCCGGCCGAGGCGGTGTCATCAGGTGGGCATTTTAATGTCATTAAAGTATACATTCTTTCCAAAATAATCATCAAAATTGGTTATCCCGATATTGAGTATCCATTTGTCCAGTCAAATTTGGACCAAATTTAAAAGTCCCACTGGAAGCATCAGCTTTCTAATAAAAAAAGAATTATCAAAATCGCCCCGTCGAACAAGTTACAAAGTACCAAACATAAAATAACCTACTTTTTAAGTTAATAAATTTTCACACACAAAAAGGCAGTTACTATTTCTCTGCTTCTCTGTATGTGTGACAATCATGAGCATTCTTCAAGTGCATAGTATTAAACAATAAAGGACAGGTGTCACATTTGTCTTCCAATTTATTGCCATGCACTAAATTCAAATGTTTCGTGCGGAAATGATAAGTGGTGAAGTACTGGTCGCAAACGGGACATCGGTACCGTTGTCTCGGTCCGTGGAAGTAGGACACGTGTCTGCTCCTCATCACTGGGTTGGTGAACACCTTGTCACACTTGGGACAGTCGTACACCCCGTCCTCGTGGAACTTCAGATGCGATCGAAGCTTGTACCAAGCGGAGTAACCTTTGCCGCAAGTGTAACAGATGTAAGTGGAGTAATGCACGTTCATATGCGCGAAGAGACGCATGTAAGTCAGGAAGTGTTCGCCGCATTGCACGCATTTTCTATCCTCGGATGTCAGGACGAATGGTACGAGACCGTCCGTGTAATTACTGTTCAAGTATTTCCCGTGCACGTCTGATAGATGCTTCTTAAGGATTTCCCAATTATCGATTTTCTCATCGCAAATGGTGCAGGCCAGCCCGGTTATGTCGACACGTAGTGGAAACCTGTTTCGTACTATTGGATTGTAAAAGATATCGAGTTTGTTTTTGTGATCGTTTGTGTGTGCCCGGATGTCGTTGATGCTGGGACCGATATGGGGACAGTAGGCGCACATGAATTTGCCGCGAAGCCATCGAAAGACTACAACGTTAGAATGTTCTAGAATAACAGCCGCGTTCGCATTCTCCTTCTCTACTTTTCGTTTCCGTTTCCACTTCACTCTCACTGTAGTATCGGATGTGACTGCTCCTAAAAAGAAGAAAATTGATCATTCGTACAGTTTTCAATCATGATTTCTTCTCGCAACCGTGATCGTCGCCAGCTATATCGTGGGCTTGTAAGTGGCGCTTGAGTTTTGACTGGCTGACGAAGTACCAAGAGCAATAGAGACACTCGTAACGCTTCTGTGGTTTGTGGGCGAGACGGGTATGAGCTGAACGTTTGCAGCTGGTCTCGAACGTCTTCCCGCAATCTGAACACTCGTAATCCCTCCTCGGCTGCGCGTGCTCGTCGACCAAATGTTTCGCTCTCGTATAGTATGTGGTGAAGACTTGTGGACAACGTGGACACGTGTACCGGATTCCCTTCCTGTGTACCTTCAATCTGTGACACATACGTGCGGCGCGCGTCTGTAACACCTCAACGCACTCTCCGCAAGGAAACGAGCCGATCTCGTGCGATTGCACATGCGTTCGGAACCTAGATTTCGAGACGAATGCCTTCCCGCACGCGTCGCAGATATAATTCTGGTAATGGGAGTTCATGTGCTCGTTTATCTTCGAGAAGCTAGAGAAATACTCGAAGCACGTTTGACAGTGGAAGCCGTTTTGACCCAACTTGAAAGGCAATACGCCGTCGCTGTATTCCACGCTGATTATCTTATTATGTACCGTTAAATGGTTCTTTAGTGTTTCTATCGTGTCGCAAGGGAAGCTGCACTGTCTACAAGTCAAATTGGTGATGTCAATTTTGAGTAGGTTATTCTCAGTTAGTTTGGAAAATATATGTTTAGTCGGAGCATCATTAAGGTGGACGGAGACCACGTGATTGCGTAAGGGAGCCGTGTCGACGTATTTAGCATCGCAATAGGAGCAGTAGAACGCGTTGTGGAACCAGCGGAACGCCCATGCGGTGGAACATTCTAGAATTGTCATTGCGTTCCTTCTCATTATCGTTTTGGAGATACGTCGCTCAGATTCTTCAGGGAGCTGGTTGTTAGCGCGCCGGCGTCTCCTCAACTGGCGCGCGCTTACGTTCTCTTTTAACTTCCTAACTCTCCCGACTACGTTCCGCGTGTCCTCTAAAGCGGAACCTAAAAACAAAACGGTACCTCGTTACTAAAACGTATAACAACATTAAAACCCAGAACTGTGCATCCGGAACGTGGATGCTTGTTTGCATATGTTTATCAAAGACAACACGTTATTGTGTGGAAAAGCTGATGGTTATGCACGATGCATGTATCAGATAATTGTATTATAGTTGCTCATTTGACTATCGAATGATTCGTTTCGAATAGATTATACGTATGCCAAATATAGTTGCCAGTTTTTACTATCGTATTGTATATTTTTTATATCGTATTTTATTCGACACATATACTCGTAGTATTCGCTTCTCAAGTTCGAACCTGCACTTTACAATACACAGCGCAGACATGACAGGGTTTGCACCATTGAGGCCCACAGAGCTGATTTCGCTAGACATCAATTTTACATCCTAAGTGCCTTTTTGTACAATAAAGTAAATAAATTATTACATATATACCCATTACCACTACAAGAATGTAATACACATATTACTGAATGGCTCCAAACCCTCTCGTATGAATTTACAGAAGATCTTTTAAAACCATAATAAACAGAGTAACTCACTCCCTTCATACTCGTCCCTACACATACAGTCACTCTTCAACACACGCAACCTTTTACACACAAACACACTCACACTCACACACACAAAACGATTAAACTAAATTACGTTATAAGTTGTTAATTTTACTAAATTTGTAATTGTATTTAACTGTTTGGAGATGGGCGTTAATAGCTGCGACACAGTTTCTACTACTGCGGCTATTATCGAACTGGTTTGTACATGAATTTTTGGTTTGAAATAAAATCATATTATTATATTATATTAGTATACGTGTGTTATATTACGAATAACTAGTTGTTAATGTATGTGCTATTAAAATCAAAGAGTATTCAATATGTAAAACATTTGTGAGGAGTCGTGTTGTTGACTCCACATAGTATAAATAAATAAATAATAAATAAATCTTTATTAGTCACCATAGAAAATATTTGAACAAAGAAACGTGAAGTCCCTGACTCCTGAGCTAGGTTCTATTGGACCTAGACCTGTCACTTCCGAGCCTCGCACTTGCGATGGTACGGAGTGACAGGTCTTGGTCGGCGGTCACCTCCTTCTGCGAGACAGTCATGTCCCAGAAGGAGGCTGACGAGCGGGTCAGGGAGGGGAGCCGTGGGGCTCCCTCCTTCCGCAGGCGACGAATCGGGGTGCGCAGGGGACGTTTCAAACGTCTCCTCTCGCTGCCCCCGTAATCCGAAGCGGGGCCAGGATGGGAACCTGGCCCCAGCATGCTTCGGCGTCGTCGGGACTTCTCTGAGTGCCGGGGAAGTCCCCTTTGAGGGTGAAGTCCGGTCTTGCCGAGACCGGCCGGTCGTTGGGGTGTCCTGTCGCTGACAGATCCGGGACACCCCGCTCATAACGGCTGATGGCATTCGCGGTAGGTTTAGTATGTATGGGCTGCCCAAGCCGAGTCCCACACATCCCTCCGGGCCCACCCAGGGTACCGGAGGATGGTTAATAACTCGATTCCCCCGCGTTAACAAAAAAAAAAAAAAAAAGGTTCTATTGGACCTGTGTTTCAGGGGTTAGTGTCTTCTCCCATTTAAAAGCACAATAAAATACAATATGAGCATAACAAATCACAACAATATTTTATAAGTGTGTGCGTGTGTTTGTGTATGTCCCTCAGCTTTAGATTATATTAAATTTTATTAAATTAGGAGGCGTTCAGTCTGAATATAATTCAACTCTAGTAAATATTTTTTACAAACCAATTTACATTTATGATTCGATAAAGGATGAATTTTTAAGACCATATTTAATCTATTGTACAAGGAAGTGGCTCTGTAGCGCTGCTGTTGACGAGCAATGGCTGTTCTACATTTAGTAGATGGGCAGATGTTCATTATTACCGTCTAGTACTAAGTTACAGCCTTTATATATGTCCCACTGTTGAGCACAGGCCTTCTTTGTAAAGAGAGGTATAAGGGCATAGTCCGCCACGCGGCCCTAATACGGATTGACAGACTTCACATGCCGTAGAAAATTTTTCTTAAAAATTTCTACGGCATGTGATTGGCATATGATGTCATACGGCATGTGATGTCATGTAGGTTTCCTTACGATGTTTTCCTTCACTGCCAAGCGCGTGGTAAATCAGCACATAAAATTGCAACAACAAATTTATTGGTGCCGGCACCGGGGTCCGAACTCGGGTTGCTAACGTACTATGCAACTTGAGCCAACCGCATACAACTGGGCAATATTGTCATTTGTAACTTTCAATAAAAGATACTGGCACTAGTGGTAGAAAGTTTTATTTTTAAAAAGAAATAATACTGAATCATTTAAAATATGGTAGGAAGTTTTCGTCCACACCGAAAAATAGATTACGAATCAATTTTAAAAATGAAAATATATTTTTATTAGGTCCTTATAATATCATTCGTGTATGTAAAAAAATATATTTATTAATATATTAATACTGTTTATAACACATTCGAAATATGTCAGTCAAAAGAAATTGTCACTAACTAATATTATTATAGTCGACATAGGTGGAAATAAAAACATTAATTGTCGTGTTAGGTAACAATATTATTCGTGGGGCAACATTAGGTTAATACAGGCAATACTGCCACTCTCAAGAGTAAGCCTACGGTATACCCTGCCTGTCGTAGAAGGCGACTAAAAGGCGATTCGGAACAGGGACCCGAAGGCGATAGACCACGCCAATCAAGTAAAGGCGTTGGCGACATCTGCAAAGGCGAAGTGTTGAAGTTAAAATATTGCGTGGAAAAGCAGTTAAAATATTAAAAAAAAGTGGTCTCGGGTTCACTGAGCGACAAGGGTGGGGGCCTTTGCCATCCGCCAAGGTGGACCCGGGAAGAAGGCGACAACGGCTGACCCGTGTCGCCTTGCACTGCGGAGGCACAGGGGGGACGGAGTAACCTCACCCCCGGGACGTGCTCTCCTTGAGCACAGTACAGAGGAGCTCCGGTGCGTTCATCTGGAGATCCCGGAGCCCCTCACCAAGCACCGAGCAAGGGCCACCGAGCAGGCTTTAGTGGGTTAAACCCGACATAACCGCCACCTTCCCAGAAGGCGGGGTATCTTTTTGAAGATTTCCTCCCCGTGAATTACTATTAGTCTATGGTTTCAGTCAGCCGTGCTTCTGGCTGTGAACTGATCTATGGTCGAATTCGGAGCATCGACATAAGGTTTATAATAGCGGTCATGGCGAAGCGGAAGGAAGTCTTCAAGCAGTTAAAGCATTATTCTACTAAAGTGAGCAGTGCCGCCGTGACACTGAGGCATAGAAGTGTGTGTGTCATTTTGAATTTCTCTACATATAAATGTGTTATTATTTGTGTTCTAACCTTATCCGTGAAATAGCAACCGACCGAGTCGTTGTTCGGCCCGCTCGGGCGCCCTCGGATCGGGATGCTCACGCGTAAAATAGCAACCGTCCAAGTCGAGGTTACCCCTCACCGGGGTGACCCTTGTGTCGAGTTACTAGCAATAGAGGTTCAGGCTAAGCGACCTAAGAGCTATGCCACCTCTCAATCCGGTGAAGCAGTCAAGGCCAGCTTCTCTGGCCAATCTGTGTAGTTCGTCATAAAAAAAAAAAATTGTGTTCTAAATACTTGTCGTTTGACGTGTTAAAGTCGGATTTGGTGCCTGATAACGTGCCCAAGTAGAATAACATAACGAAGATATAACCATTCCTTACACAGTCGTGTCTCTTACTCTAGAAGCAACACATTGGATTTAATTTATTAACACCTAATAAAACGACATTAAAAGTTTTATGTTGTCTATGATAATATTAGTTAATGTGTCAATATCCAAACAAAGGCTCGATTAGTTAAAGCGTTAATATTCCCAAACTTTCTGTATGGAGTCGAGACGTGGACAATTCGAGCAAGAGAAAGACAGAGAATAGATGCATTCGAGATGTGGTGCTGGAGGCGAATGCTACGAATACCGTGGACTGCCAAGCGCACAAATGCGTCTATTCTCTCCCAGCTCGCCATAAAGATCAGATTGTCCACTACGTGTCATATTTCGGGCATATAATGTGTAGAGGGATGGCAATCTTGAAAAGCTGGTCATCGTTGGCAATACAGAAGGCAAGAGAACAAGAGGCCGGTCGCCAACACGATGGTCTGAACAAGTAAAGGTGCCATCTCCTCTCCTAATCTCTACCAGCTGGTGAGGGCCGCCTCGACCGAAACCGATGGAGGCAGATTGTTCATTTGAGGGGCTCTAGTGACCACGATCCTCAGAAATGAGGGAACGATTAAAGAAGAAGAGAGTCAAAATCAATTGACTCTCATATTAGACATAGAAATTTATTTATTGGCATCACATAACAAAAACACATCACAGACAGAATATAACACACATTAAAAAGAATGAAAAATAGACAAAACACAGTTAAAGTTACACGGACAAATAATACAAAACATATGATGCCAATATCGGACATGGTCTCAGTATATGCTGTCACAAGGATGCGACAGCGCTGATTTTCAGCGGTGCCCGGGACTACCTAAAGACGTGCGCGCGCAATACTACTTTTATATGGAATATTATTATACAGACAATAAGAGTATAATAAATATGATACATGAATAAAACAGTTATGAGATTAAAATATATTTTATACAATAAAATAATAGATGAAAAAAAAAGTCATAAATATTATTGAGTCAAAAATAAACTAAAATAATTATATCAAATGGTTCTGATGGTAAACAGAATATTAATACATTATTAAATATATTTTCTTTGCATGTATCTTTCTTAGCTACCGAGATACTTCTAGTCCGTCACTCCATACGTACAATACGTCACTACAGTCGTAATAAAAAGTCTTACTTCTTCTTCTTGAAGTGCCATCTCCTACCGAAAGTAGCAGCACGAAACAAGGATCGTGTGCTCATGTTGAACCATGTCCGGAGATTTCTGAGCCACGAAATACGTCTTCCAGGTGGTCGTTTACCCTGGATTTTTCCTTGGATGATGAGTTGGAGTAGTTCGCATTTGTTATTAAGCATTATATGACCAAAGTACTGAAGCTTGCGTTTTTTCACGGTATTAAGGACCTCCGCGTTCTTGCTCACCATTTGCAATAATGTTTTGTTTGATATCTTAACCGTCCATGATATTTTAAGAATTATTCTGTACACCCACATTTCAATGGCTTCTAGGCGATTAAACAGTCTTACAGATACTTTATTCTTACCGCGCGTTATATTCTAGTATGGCAATAGTTAGCTCGAAATCTTATCCGATGTGGCAATCAAATCGTTCAGATCCGGGTGATTGATTCGGGCGTGCGACATCAACAGAGCACGTTGCTTGAAGAGCGTGCCACACCACTTGCAGGTCAGGTCCTCGTGGCTCTTTAAGTGCGTCCTCAACGCCCGATTCCTCGGGTACGCTTTCCCACAGATCGTGCACGCGAAGTTCCTCTCCCCAGTGTGCTTTACCATGTGGCGTTTGAGCTCATAGCTGGTTCTAAACAACCAGTCACAGTAAGGGCAGCCAAAGTTACGAGGCTGCGGCAGGTGGGCAGTTCTAACGTGCATCGCACGCTTGCCGCTCGTTTTGAAAGATAGCTCGCAGACACTACAACGGTAAGACACTTCTTTCTCCCTATGCGCTTCGTTCAAATGATTCATCCTGTCGTAGTAGCCATTAAAACGGATGTTGCAATGCGGGCACTCGTATCGGGGGCCCTTTGCGTGCGCATGCGCTTTATGGTGATCCCGCGCCGCTCGCATTGTAAACGCCTTTCCGCATTTATCACAAGGGAAAGATCCGGCTATGTGAACCTCGGAGTGTTTCCTCAGACGCGGCGCAGTCATGTAACCCTTGCCGCATGTCGAACAGATATAATGTTGATAATGTACGTTCATGTGCTCGTACAGTTTCAGGAAATTGTTGAAAACCTCGCGGCATATCACACAACGCCAGCACTCCTTGTCGAGATTAAACGGCAGGACACCGTCCGGCTGTGTGGTGTCGAAGGTGAATCCGTGCTGGATTGCGTGTTGGCGCATTTGCACGATGCTGGAATAGGGGCATCTACAAAGGCGACATAAAGCATTGGTGACGTCAACGTTGATGAGTGACATTTCCTTGAATTTGCTGTAAATATCGCTGACGCTATGCTTAGCGGAGCATTCAGCAACGTGCCTCCTAAGGTCGCTACACTGAATGAAGCTCTCCTCGCAGTAGGCGCATTTGAAATGGTTCCGTTGCCATCTGAAAGGGCATAGAGACCAGCACTCCAAAAGTGTTTTGGCATTTCTCTTAGTAACAACCCTAGCTTCTGCCCTGGCGCTCCTTACATAGCGTCGCTTCTCCTTGATTAACTGTCCCAATGGCAAATCGTCATTGGTTTCTATTTTAACGATACTGTCGTTTCCGGTTTGTCCTTGACATCCTAAAAATAGAAAAGTTTTGAGTGAGCTTCGTGCATACGTTTTCCACTTTTTATAAATTAAATCAGCTCATCATTTCGTTTAACGAGGATGCCGGATATTTTATAATTCGCAACATCGCCTGGTCGTCACCGTCGCCTGATCATCCGCAACATGGCAATACAGGAGAATTATAAATGCGTTACGGACTTCTGCAAGAGAAGAGCTTCTGAGAGAAACGTAGGATCCGTTACTTCATGATAGGAGTGCACGATATATATCGTTATTACATAAAATATCGATATACGGACGCGATATATCGCTTCAATCCGATGTTATCGAATCGTCTAATATCGATATATTTCATCCGATATACGAAATATCGTAAGAAATTAAATGAAAAAGCATTACATTCTTTCTTTTATTTGTGGTTGACAACTTAAACAAAATAAAACCCTTACTTGCGCTGCCATCACGAAGAGTGTAGTGTAGTATGTTACTACACTCCTACTCTTCACGATGGCAGGACTCGTTGTATAAATTTTATAATCTATGCATGTAGTCTGTACTGCTAGCAGAATCAAATCAAATAGTCTGGACTGATACCCGAACCGAAAACCTCTCAGATACGCGCCGAGTACTCTTTTAGTACAAAACTTTTCTAAAATTTTATATAAAGCTGTAATTAATTATAAACAAATTTCGATATATGAAAAATACCGATATATTTGTACAAAATATCACGTAGTATAAATACAACGTCACGATATATTATATCGAAAAATACATCGATATATTTTTGACATCCCTACTTTAAGCCTAATATCTGATAGTGTTTTGATAAAAGGTACCGACCGTGTCGTGGTTAACGCGATTATAATAACTGTCCAATTTATAACTTATTAAATAAATCTACTTTTGCAGACACTATCGCAATTTAATTTTGCATTCCCGATTTCAGGAACACTTAACAGCGGTCATTATCACAAAAGAAACTGAGCATGATGCAGTCTTTGGGAATTCAGCAAAAGAGGTTTTACTTAATTATCCAAGACTAGTTGATCACAGCCGAGCAGTTCTCTATAGAATAAGAATAGAATAAAAAGTTTATTTCTACAGTGTCTCCTGCCTGTCGTAGAAGGCGGCTAAAAAGGGCCTCGGGTTCACGGGGACAAGGGCCTTTGTCGTCCTCTACAGTGGATCCGGAAAGAATCCGCCTTAGCACTGCTTACTTGTAGGCAAATTAATAGAATACTTGATAAATGAGATCATGTTTATTTAAAT